>CAXIVR010000003.1:19290351-19914664 GCA_964035755.1 Teleogryllus oceanicus
ATATAAATGAACTAAATTGCAGTTGTTTATTAACAATATAGTTTTTTTACCTGTTATTAATAATGTGTCATGCGATTCTACGTGTCTATTGTCTAAGTACATAGTTCCATCTCCCACGCCAAGCCAAATTGGATGGTACTGTGATAAACATTGCACGTATTTGTGCATCCCCGCCTCCGTTAGCATGTGTTGGGCTACAATATTGTATTAGTGTAAGTGCACTTGTACCTACCGCAACAGCATGTTAAGAACTGATCGTCAAAAAGAAAAATGCTATCCATTATAATATATCTTGGTTTAACAAAACCAAAATATATTATAATGAATTAGTTTACATTTGCATTGTATAATTTAAAAAAAAAAAGACTTAAATGCCTGTAACAAGTAATGTACTTCAGCTTTTTTTTTTTTTTGTTTGCGTCCATCTTGACGCAACGCGTCTCAAGCCCTTATGGGATGTTGAGCGCATTATTTTTGGAAGTAATCCTCCGTGTTGCGAGTGAAGTCTCGTCGTCGCGATCAGTCGGTGCGCTTTTATCCCCTTCGGCCGGGGCTCGACGACGGTGAATCCGGGTTCTGGCCGGTCGCCCCGATCCACGAACCCGCGAGTCTCGAATGCGCTTAACCTTCGTGACTTCACGGAGCGTAGTAAACGCATTCGGCTAGCGCCGCCGGCTTTCGAGTCAATGACCCCCATCTCGATCGGGTGTTTGTCCTGTTTCCCTGATCCATTCAGCAAATGCTGAGATGACTCCTTGATTTGCTTCTGGACGTAAATGCGCACGTTTTGTTGAACTTTCTTTTTGCTTGTAGTGGTAGTAGAAGGGTGGTTTCTATTTTGTTGCAATACAGAAAAATCAAATCTGTTCGTTCGTTTATAATTAAAAATAAGTTTTTCTATAATTCAGCAGCAAAATATCTAGTTTTGAAATATTAATCTCTTGCTTTTTAAGTTTATTATTATTATTATTATTATTATTAATATTATTATTATTAGTGTACTAATATTTTTCATCTTTCAATAATAGTTAGAAATTGTGGGAAAGGATTCTGAAACTCAGAAGCGTGCGCGGATGATTCCTCTCCCCATGCGTCACATACAGTTTTTTACTGTTTTTGACATAATAAATACACAAATAAATAAATAAAAAAGAAATTTAACATCCTTGGCAACGTAAATAAGTAGCCATCGAATCATCGCAAGTCAAATGTTTGGGAGCGGTCATAGAGATGTATAAAACAAATCAGATTCAAACAATCCAGAATAAAAGAAAGTCGTATTACTTTTGGGATGATTATTGACAATTGTGATATTAATAGTACAATTAAAAATGTATATTCAGTAAATTAACCTCATTTTCTGGCATTCACGAATAAAACTCTTCTCCAGTAATCATGTTTACTGAAGAAGATCTGAAGGTGTCACCAATGAAGTCTACGCGCCAACTTCCTCACCGAACGTCATTTCTTTAGGTATCTTTAGGTTCAGGATAATTATTTGCATATCATTAACACAGTTTGTATTAGTGTATGATATTATTGGTTGATATATAGAATAAGTCACGTAACTTTGGCACCTTCTGTAATTTTTGAATTGATTGAAGTTGTTGCACTGCAGATTTTTCACGAAAGTGCATGAGAATGAGTTAATTGCTTTATGCATTTGATTTTCATTTTACCACTTGTATTTTAAGAGATATTGAGATAAAATTGTTTTTTTTATGGAACTGTACATATTTTTAGTCTATCATGACAAGCGTGAAAAGACGAATCCAATGATATACTTACTATTATCGTTATGTCGGATAAGCATTAACTTGAGTAGGTTTTAAAAATTCGTTTCTTAGTTTTTAATGTATGATGCACCACTCAGGTCAGGCAACTCTCTCCTGCTCAGGGCGTTACAGCCAACCCATATTACATGGCTCATTCTCATGCATTTCCATAAACTACATTACCAATAACTTCAACTTCCGTTCCAAAAGTGCTGGGGTGCTAGATTACGTTACGTTAATATAATGTTTTAGGAAGCTGAAGAAGTGGGTACATGATCCTGAGCTTATTTATCATATGGCCATCTAACATACAAGCGTTGTTTCCTGTTGTCATTAACAACAGTCTCAAAGAAGTCATTCCCACAATTTATTCATAAAACTAATCAGAGACCTTCAGGAACTTTCTACAGTTAATAGGTTTATTAAAAGCACATCAATGTAAGATCATACAAGTGAAATTATAATACATGCATAATTAACCTTAATGTAACTTGGCAATTTAATAATTGGTTCTGCTTAAGACACTCAGTTATAATTTGTTTTTATTACAAAGCTCAATTTATTTTAAATGTAATTAATGTTAAGATGGATCTATAACATTCTAAAACCCCAGCAACTACAAGCTAAAAAATATTATTCATAAATATAGTTTGCATTTAAAATATCATCTTAGTACACAGCAAACTGTATTTATACCGTTTAATTTTTAGTAGTTGCCAGACCAGACTTGATACAGGACATTACTGCAGAATGCAGGTTCATTTCATGATGTTAGGATTTTCAGTTTGAAGCAACATAGACATTCCCCGCTTTGAGCAGGAGATATGGGGTGGGATTATCCTGGGGGACAGTGCTGCCACCCGAGCCATCTTTGACTTTTAGACTACATTCGTAAACGTTAGGATCAATGAAGCAGCACACAAAGGTACCGGGAATTTGCAATAGAGGTATCACCAGAGGACGTTTTCAGATGTTTAATACTGAGTCTGAGCCTGAAACTGGAGAACTCTGCTGAAGTGAAATGGACAACCGGTAATCCTTTGGGAGTAAAAACCAGGCGACGGACATGCATCTGCCGACGACGTCACGGCGGGTAGGCCCACTATGGCCCGTCGCGGGCCTGCGAGCGTGTTTTGCAGTCATAGGCAAGGCCATTCTACGTTATTTCTCCCTGGCACTTCATTTCCCAGCAACAATTTTTGTAACGAAAATCTAAGGTATTTATATTTTTAGAAACAAGTTCCTTTTATTTCTAAATGTTTCTTTGAGAAAGAATAATAAAACTTCCATTCTAACAAGGTGGAATCAGAAGTTAATAAAAATACATTTTCAATTAATTTTAAAAATAGTAATTTATTTGAAAAATAAAATATAACTTAATTATATTATACAATACATATTTGTGTATTAAAACAAAACAAAATATTTCAAGTCATTTTTCTCAATACATGTGCATGTATACACATTCCATTTAAATTATTTGAACATGAATACTCATTAACATTACAAATATTTTAACAGAATAGGCGATTTAAAATATTGATATACTTGAATGAATTTCAAGCTGGGATATCAGAGAAGTAATAATTATATTTCACATTACAACAGTTTCTACAACAACCAAAAGTTTTTCCTTTTATAGTTTGGAAAAGCGCCTATGACAAAGTACACTATCAGTCACGTTTCACTTCTTTTAATGTCCATTACAAGGAGTGTTTAATTACTCAAGTAAACAATAAGTTGTGCACCAGCTAAAGTATATGATATTAGCAGTTTACAAAACCTTGTAAACAAATGCCACTCAAGTTTTGGTGATGAATTGGGCATTACTCATAATGTCAATGATTAAACTACTGCATTTGACTAATTTTTGGGATACCTCACATAAGAATCAGGTGGTCCTTAATTAATTCATTTTGTACACAGGTATTAAAATATACCCATCACGTATACCTGTCTTGCCTCAAATTCCCTGTAACCTGTTTCCCAAATTTTTAATATGTGGAGCTGCAGAGAGTAGTTACAGAATGAGCTCCCAAATTATATTTAGTATAACTCCATTTGCTGACTCAGTTCAGCTGCCGAAATAATAGCGAACATGATTAATTAATTAAACTTCCATACGAAGTGTGGAATCTCAAATCAAAATTTAAATATCTACTGGTTGAGTGACTGCAAATGATAATCCAGCTTTCATCAATAGAAAATAACAAATTTATTTATAAATTTTAGTAACTAACTTTTAAAAATAAGTATAACAATTACTTTTTGGTCATGGCTGCTTTACTATGAGTGCTATAGAACCTGTATCCAGCAAGAATCTTAGGCGTATCCTGTTGAGATGTCCCATTAGACTTCAGCAATGGGCCTTGTCAATCTTCTTTCTTTTAACCGACAAATCACGTATCTTATCGTTCTTCTCATAAGCTATGCATGCCTGTTTATCCACGTGACACCATTTCCCACATTCACTTTGCTTGGTGCTATAAGTTCTAATACTCACTTATTTGTTACCTAAGCAAAATCTTAAGTGCTGTTAAAATATTACTGTAGCATATATAAGTTAGCAAGTTATCATGGGTTCCTATGTCAAATTCGATTATCATTGTCAAACAATAAATTTATAAGTCCCACTTTTGGCATTCACTGTTCCCTTTGCATAAAATAATTTCTGAGTTCTATCTTTTGGATACTAACTGCTTTGACAAATCACTATGTCCCGAACTCCTTATAAATTTTCTACGTTCAAGTAAACTGCTATATATAGCACCCACAGTCCATTAAATATACGTGTGGGAAATCGAATGAATATTCTTGTATTCTACTTCAACATGTCAATATTTTCATCTTTTACTCTCTTGTTTCAAAAGCTTGAGTGTAAGTCACCTCCCGTCGTCATCTGCATAATTATTTTGACTAATAACTCTTTTAACATTCCCCACTGACACTTCCAGGTACATTAGATGAATTTTCTCATTAGTGCTTAACTAGGCTTAAGTTTGTTTATATTTCTTAGTAGAGGTGAAACCACGGATGCTACTTATTGTCCAGCTTTTTTGAACTAATGGGCATTGTTGCTATAGTGCCTCTGGTGTGGCAGCAGTGTCTTTGCTAATAAGTGTTATTTTTAATGAAATTTGCTGAATTTCATATTGGTGACAATCTGGTATGTCACTGGTATGCATAGTGCAACATCATAAAGAAGATTGCAGAGCTGCAGAAAGCGATAAATCGCATGCACATGGATTTCTACTCCATTGTCACTGGCACCACTATGCTCCCTCCTCCTGTAATCCATAGCAGATTTTACGGTTTCATCCATCAGTAAATAACTGATTTGTCATCAGCCCCTATTTAAGGAAAATTTGCCCCATCGAGGTGCTATAAAGGATTTTGCAGAGATACACACAAAAAACTAAGAGACTTCAAATAATTTTGAAAACTATATTTTCTCAAGTACTTGTCACAACATTCTATACATTTTGCATTCTCATGACAATTTTCAAAACATTTTCCTCCATTTTCCTTGAGTGCTAAAGTTCACTTTTGTAACAACAGCTTCTTCAGGACTTGAGAAACTCCTTCCCTTGCATGCAATTTTTGAATGTAGGGAACAGAAAATAATCATAAGACAGTTCAGGACTGTAAGGTGGGCGAGGTCATTAGTTTAACCTTTGTGACTCCAGGAACTTGGTGTGAGGTTTTTGCCCATGTCTGCGTTGACACATTGTCATGGTGCAGACATGCCACCCTCCACAGGGAGTCTAGGATGCCATTAGATGGGCGATACAATATACCAGTTTCCTCATTAAACATTTTCCAGCCCCCTCTTTATGCCTGTTTGTGATGAAGCTACTTGAACTACAACAATTTAAAAGTCAGCATTTATCACATACCTCAGAAAACAGCACCTGCAGAGTTGATATTTTTTTAAATACCTACCTTTGATTATTAGCAGAGATGAAAGTTTCCTCCTACAAATAACTCAGATCCCACCTCCTTAGTTTCACTTTGGAAACCAAACACACTAACAAGCAGAGCCATTATGATAGTTGCCTTTACAATTGGAGCACAACACTTATGCAACATTATTGATTAGCTATAAATGAAACAATAAAGGGTATAAAGTTCAAAATTTTCCATGTTTGTATACTGTGTATTGATGTAAGTCCAAAACAAGTATGTTCAGTAATACAATACTTTCTAAGCCCCTGTAACACATTTCTACAATTGAAGCATAAATAAATCATTTGCTTATATTTGCCTTAATTTTAGAATATGACGTAAAATAAACATCAGAAACTAATGTTAATAAATGGTACTAACCAAGTTCAATTTCGTAATTAAATACGTAAATTTTTAACAAAAACTTGACCAACTTGTGATCCCTACAACACACAGAAGGAAATCTAGCCATGAGGCCTGGTTGACCTTACTACGTCACAAAATGAAGTAAGCCTGGTTTACATTTCCAGAAGGCGCTGGTTCTACACAGTATTTACTGAACTTCCATGATGTATGTGTGTAACACTGTCTCACTGTGTTACCACTCTCACTTTTATACCACTACACACTTATTGATGTTATTTCTTTCTTTCATTTTTTTTTTTTTTTGTGTGTGTTGTTATCTGATACATGCTAAGATGAAGAGGTAAAGGAATGAAGGAGTTTATGCTGAAACCAGAGCCATGGTTAGTTATCGAATGTTTTATTAACTTTTCTGAAATAGATTACTTATTTACAAATAAAACAATGCTGTGAAGAATAATTTTTAGTTTTTGAAATTTTCCAGTTACTTTCAACAAGCCTTTTTTCTTTTAATTCCTCATTCCCTTTAACACGTTCTCAGAATTTTCTTAGACCATGCAATTCTTTTTCATTATGCATTTTTAATAAATGCATCACTTCTTGCTTCTTGATCCCTTCATCAAGTTTTCAACCTCTTACAGTATTTCTGAATTAAGATATTGTGGTCTTTTTATTAGCCTGCGCATTTGTTGTAGGGTCATTGCAAGTAAATAAAAATGATTTAAACAGTAATAATTTATTACAACTTACATTGTTGTAGCATTTGGTGATTATTCTTAACCATTATTCAATTTAATTTAGTGACTTTTGATGTTTGATCAAGCTGGGACCTTACAAATCAAAACTTCGTACAAAAATTAAGTTATTGCAACTTCGATTGGATATTCATGTCCCAGGTGGTCCAACAAATTGCTATAATTAAATTGGAGGTTTAATATGCTGAGATATACTTAATTTCAAATGATTATAAACAACACACAGATGAGCTTTAAATTCAACCCAGTTACAAATTACAATAAAACAGTTGACTCGAGAGTTGTGCCTGTCAATGTAATATTACATTCTTTGTCTTGTGTTTTTAATTGCATATTCTATGATTATAGAAAGTTTCGGTTTTGTTCTGGATGCGTTCCATTAGAATTTGTTCCTTTTATTTCCTGGTCAGATTGGATTCAATACAAATAGCTTCTTAGAAAGAACAAAGACATCCAAAAATCTTGAATTTTTTCATTTACATAAATTTTCCTTTAATTTAAAAAGCTGATCTTTGAGTAAAATTGATCATTAAATGAAATAAAAAACACTAAGAACATCATTAGCACTTTCACAGTGAAAATAGTATATATTGATTTACCAGAGTTTCAAGTAAATATGAATAACATTTAAAAATTCAAATAATAATAATATTATAAATTGTAAATTAATAATAATAATTTATCTAATAAGTTGTGAAAAGAGATAGTTTTTCTCAATTTTATTTCTGCAGAAATGTCACTAGTAGTGAGAAAGTACTTTCTTTAACTTTTCATTGGATTTAAAACAAAATTCAACCTTACCATTTACTTACGATATTGATTTTCATATTCTTGCCTTGTTGATACATCGTGACTACAATAGGTTTTCAATGGTACTAGCAACGCTTGGAGCAGTCGTAACACAACCACTACTGTTACCACTGTTTTCAATAATGGCTTGTAGCAATAACATTATCACTATCAGCTGCTGTTGCTAATATCAACAATTCCCCAGGAAACGGAAGATTGCAGTTGAAGTACAGGATACAAACATCAAACTGGCAGTTAGCAAGAATCAAAGTTATTTGGAATTTCCTCTGCTATGTGTATGAATTCACCATTAAGCTAACATCTGCCCACTTTAAAGAAAGTAAAGAGCAGGAAGGGATTTGAGGCAAGAATATGTACAGATCATACTTCTTAGTTATTTGTTTTTACTGTTATTTTTTTGTTGAAATGAATCAGTAAAATCACCTTGCTGTCACATACTGCGACAGGTCCATTTCAGTTTCCATTCTGTGTCTTTTCTCTCTGCCTTTATAGCGGTTTAGAACTACATTTTAATTTTCCCAAACACCACAAATATGAATTCATATAGTTTTTAATCATCCTGCAAGTTTTGAATCAGCCATTGAACGATAAAGAGCATTCAGCCATGTAGCTAACAAATTCCAAGCATATAGGCGTGGTCTCGCTAAAAATATTTGGAATCTAATTTCAATGTAAATATTCCATTCTATTGTATGCGTTTACATGCTGTTTTCAAATTTCACAAAAAATATAATATACACTAACACAGTACATACTAACTGATCAGCGTTGCGGGGCAGAAACACCTTCATGGCTGTTAAAATTAAAGGAAATTTTCCATGGCTTGCAGCATTTGTAGTTGCATCTGTTTTTGTTCCACCACATTTTTCAACCTAACTTCCTCCACCAGAATTGTCTTCTCTGTTTCGGTGAAGATGGACTTTCTTCGACATTTGCAATTGTACAACTCACAAATAACCCAGTAAATACTAGACCAGTTGACGTGGAGCTGCTAGCCATATCAAGAACGCTGAAAATCGCGGGACCTACAAAACAATTAATTCTTATATAACTCCACAAAGGTGAATCTATTCATATATCAAAATCAATTTCCTCGATCATGACATACGCGGTATAGCATTAAACCACGTATTTATAAAAGTAATGTATATAGAACAAACAATTCAGTTACTTATATTAATAATAATTGGAGCTGCAATAATGATTTTCAGGGTGCACAATGTTGGTACCATTCACTCCGGCATTTCCTTGACTCACACAATGTTGTCAGTACTGCTATGGGAGAGTTAGGGACGTTTAATATTCAATAACGCCACTCCTAGAATATAGAATGTTATAATACTAGAAAATTCCAGAGAGGGGTGCTGTTCAGCGGTCCCCTCTTCAAGCGGTGAAATGTGGTGTTATTTCCACCACATGCCACTCTTCAACAGCCCTCAGTCGGAACCATTAGGGCTTCTGGGGTTTTGTCACTTGCCTGCAGAGGTCAAGTAGTTTCATTGACGTACTCTGAATGGTTGCACCAGCGCCGAATTTTATCATGTGATATCCGAACGTCGCTCGGACTATCCGCAGACATTCGAAGAGCGAACACTTACGAATGATTAACGATGTTTGGAAGAATTGGCCAATTGCAGCTATTACTCAGGTCCATCCATTGCCAACCTCTGAGTTCGAGACAGGCCCTGAAGAAATTTGGGAAACAAAGGGGTGCCGAAGAGTGTTTTCTGTTCTACTTCCTACAGAACCAAGCTATATAAAATATCAAGGCTCCAGAGAGTAAGTATAAATATTTTCAGAAATATTACCATAACAAATGTATAATTACTGGAGTAAATTAACATAATTTACTATTATGAACTCCACGACATCTTTTACCCCATTAAATTTTTTAAATACAAAGGGAATGTACATTTGTCGTAACTATAATTTAAGCAGTGTGTAATAGGTACTTGAGTTATATGCAAATATTAATAAACTAAATTGTTTAGAATGTAGAACATTCTGTAATATGACACCCATTTCTATAATAATAAATTTCAAATTGTTTAGACTCACTATATTCCAATAATGTTATAATACATTTTAAATTAAAACCTCTACTGTGTATAAATGGAGTTTTTAAGCATAAAATATGTAGATTAATATTTAGGTTGAATTGATGCAAAAAATTGAAAGGATTGCATTTCTTGTCATAAGCTAATGTCATGAATTACTGACCCAAAAATACTTGTTATTGTGTGCCTTCATTTCTACTGCACACCACTGAAATTACCCATCAGCACCATTACAAATAACTTTGGCTGTCATTTCATACTTCACCAATATCAAAGTGGCCAAAGATAATTGGAAGGACGTCTTTTTAAATACACAGGAATTGCATCTGAAGAATTTTATTATAAATGCTTTAAAAATGGCAACAATTCTTTAATCAATAGAATTCAGAAACAAGTATAATTTCTTTTTTAGTACAATGGTATTGCTAATGCTGCCATGGTAATGTATCTGCTGAACAAAACATAATTGAAAATCTGTAGATCAAACTTACAGGTGTCATCATTTCTTGATTACAGATCTCAAGTGGTCAGGTGACTGATATCTCCTCAACTCAATCTGAGAGTACCATTCAGGTAAATTATTATTTAATTATCTTTAAAGTTTTTCAAACAACATACCATTCTCATTGAACATTTTAAATTAATTTCTTATACTAATTGATTTTTTCTAAGGCTTTACTATACAATTGATGTTATAATTTTGCCAGTGACCTAGTGGTGGAAGATGCAGAAGAACCTTTACCAATTGACACATTTGAAGACCAAAGTCATGGGACCAACATTGAATTGATGCGATCTTTGGGTACATGACTGCACACACCACTGCAGAGGCTCTTTCCCTAATGTAAGTTTGAGCTCCTAGAAAATACAATTTGAAAAGATTAATAGGTTATCCACGAAGGACAAATTATTCCTCTTGCCCAGTTAAAAACTTTCCAGGTTGCAAAATATTTTAAAGAAAGTATTTGAGGCAGACAAGAAATGCTTGGATGTATCCTTTTTACCCAGACACCAAATGTGTTTCATGAGGACAACCATGTTGATAGGCTTGCCTAATGAAATTTTCCTCTCATCAACTAAATGCCATCATTCCCGTGGTGTAGGTGGTATTGGGGCTCACCTTCTGTCTGGCTATTCAAGGAAGTAGTGCTAAACACCAGCTGCTCAGGCATGTAGTTTACCTTACGATCGCCCAAAACTCTGACCCAGATTTGTCATTCAATTTTTGTATGTATGATTTTTGTGCATGAAAAGTTTCTGAAATAGATTAAAATATAGTGGAGTTGAGATTAATTTATTTATTGAGTTGGAGAATGGGAGAAAAAAAAAAATTATTTTTGCTCTATGAAATCAAGCAAGTTTTTCCAATACTTAAAACAAAGAATTTATTAATTTGCAATTAGGAAAAATTAAATCTAGAAATAAGTAAATGCATTTTTAAATGTTAAAAAATTAATTAGAGAACAAAATTGTAATTTCTAAATCTGCTAAATACAGATGATACACTGAATATACAATGAAATGAACAAGTAAAATTTAAAGGTGAAAATTAACGTTATAAAATAAATGGAGACTTAATGCTTTGTGACATATAATTCTGAGGACTAAAAATGAATTATACATTTGTAGAAAGTGTGTGATAGTGGAAACTCTTCAGTTTCAAATGTAAGGTTCTTATGGCAAAGGTTTCTTCATTTCAAAAATAATTTCAATGAAGAAAAGATACTTTTTATTTGTTTATTTATTGGAAGAAAACAAAAAATCACTGAATATTTTCTTGATGTTGAAATGCTGACTGCCAGATGCAGAAGTGCCATTGAAAATACATAGTACATCCTTACACCAAACTGTACAAAAGTGTAATATAGTTTCAGTACACATATTCCGACATTATGAAGTTATACCTCTTTAATGAATCTTTGTGAGTCCATGTTTTCTTGCTCATTACCTGTTATATATCTTTGTTAATAATTATTCGGTTCCATTACAATATCACACACCATTCTTTTATTTGTAAATTGGTTTCTTAGTTTATAAAATTAAGATGTGTTTTTAGTTTCATTCAAGTTTTCTGCTTGCTTGCTGGAAATTATGTGGTATGTGTCTAATCTCAAGCCCTCTTGATTCTTATGCAAACAATGCAAGAACTTCTTGTCCTGCCAAAATATTCAGAAAAAGAACGTGGGCGCAGCTGTTCTTTAATGTCTTATTGTGAGAACTTTCAAAATGTTTCCAATTACATTCCAATTGCATTTTCAGTGAGTGTGGTTAATTATTGATATTAATTTTGAGTCTCCTTTTTATTCTTGATTTTATATTATGTTCATCTAAACTAATAAAGTAATTCAATGACGTGTAACATAATGATACCACAAAAAGTAAGCGTATGAATAGATATCAAATTTTTAAGGATCTTCTTCAGGATTGCACATAGTGTCCTTCCAAAGTTTTAGTAATGACTTAACACAACTCAAATGCACAGAAAATAAATAATTTAGTGTATGTTTGTAGATGCTGGCGACCACTTTTAAGCCTCACAACCCAGAGCCCATGGTTCCCAATATATTCCGCCAGAGCCCAGTAGTGCTGCAGGAAAACTGGTACCTAATTTGGCCGCTAGAGAGGTCAGTAGCAGTGGATCAGATAAAAAATTCATCTAATAACAAGAGTGTTGTAAATAAAATAAAAGAAAATTATGGTATTTTATTAAAATTTGAAACAAAATTGTTAAAAATAATAATATTAAACACCATGGTTTCTATAAATTAGATCTTCCCTCTTTACTTCAGGATTGGTGTAAGAATCTTGAACAGCGTCGGGTATTTTGCCAGTTCTTTATGAAACATTTATGTAACTTATTTCTGCAATTTTGAGCACAGTCTTGTTTGTTGTTTTTAAGATTTCAAGTTCGTCAATGTTTGATTTTTTTGAGGGGAAGTTTTGAACTTAATTTGTTAAATTTTTAGAATTAAATAATAGAATTTTAGTTAGTTCTGTAATATTTATTTTTATATTATATAATTTCAAGTTGTAATTTTAGAGTGTGAACTTGTATGTTTGCTATTTGTTTAGAATCATTTTTATACTGCATGATTTAAATTTCTATAACTTTCATATTTAATTTTGTAGTAGGAAAGGTTTATTTGTTATTGTGCTCTTCTCCTTCTTCTTCTTCTTCTTCTTCTTTACCTGCTGCCTCCTTCTTCTCCTTCTTCCTCTTAACTAACCTTCTTCTTCTTCTTCAGAAAAGCAGCACTTTCTTGCTTTTCAGGCATCTTGACAGTGCAATAAGCAGTGCTCTTTTTCAAGACAGTGGGCATCATATCTGTGTTAATCGTTTGTGAAACAAATCCTTTTGTGGTTTTTGAGGGAGCTCAATAAACACAACCTTTCATTTCAATTTCATGCTTGTAATTTCTAACTTTTCTTCTTGAAACATTTTATGAGAAGCATTACCTTTAAGCCTTATTCTGCTTGGAAATTTATGTCATGTTGAGTATCAGTAGCGAATTTTCAGATGATAAGTTGAATTTGCTGTTAATGTTTCCTGGTATATCTAATATGAATCAGGCAGTTCAATTATTTTCTGCTTTATATAATATGACATTTCTAATGATAGTTCTGGAAGGTAAATTCTATCAGTCTTTTTCTTGCAGAGTGTCTCTTTTCCCTTTAGGCACATCCTATGTGGTTGATGTGCTGCCTCCTTTTCTTTGGATAGTTTCAAGGCTGGATTAGAATGTATGCCTTTTTCCCAATATTATTTATATTCAATATCCTTCATACTAAGTGTACAGTCTGGAATCAGCGCATTGTTGTTCCATGCAAACAAAACTTTTGGCGATATAGAGATTTCTCTTGGCCTAATTACGTTTGATTCTTACAATGTATCCAGAAAAGTACAATCTCTGACATTGGGCTCATCATGCCTGAAAGCTTTTGAGCACTTGGGTTACAGAAATTGAAAGCTGGTTAAATGGGAAAATTAATTGTTCCAGTTAGCAACAAATTTGATTCTTCGATTGCTCTCTTTCACTTGGGGTTGGTTGTTTGAAACATAAACAATGAGCTTTTCGCAGTTGCTACTAACTCCTGAGACATTTGCCATAGGAGTCCCTACAAACATAACTCATTACATGTGCATTTTCTCTTCCAGCACATTAATACATACTGACGTGTGGCAGAAAATGCCTGGCCCCCAAAAATGTTTGTAACAATTTTTGTATACTTGTGTTCAGATTTACAAAGGTTCATTTTTGGCATAAATTTCTTAGAGTGATTGCTAAATGATAAAAACAGTTGCTTTCTTGCTTTTCCACTTGGTTCCAGCAAACAGCAACTGGGGCTCTAATTCTGTTGGCAAAAGAGACTTAGACTTAGGTTAGTCTTTGCTTTGTCAGCCAAGCTCCTTTTGTTTCCATCCACTCATCAAACTACACCAATTGGAGGCTTCAGCTGTTTGTGGAATGCTGACTGGAAAAAATATAACATATTTTAGTGGGAGATTTGCACACATGTTCAGGTGCTCACCTTCTTGGTGTGATTTCATCCGGAGTCTTTGAGCAGAGATTAATGATTGGATATTTAGAGGAGAGAAAACAAATATTTTGTTTTAAAGCGTGAAAAAGTGTATTTTTCTTTTAATTACTGCTTTGTGTTTTTTTTCTTAATAGTTTTTAAGGTGTATTTGTTCCAAAGCTTAATTTTCTCGACAAAGTGGTTTGATGATCTTTACAAGTATTTTGTCCCCTTCTTTCAATTTTTTTACATACAACACAGTCTCTTAGGGTTTTTCCTTCCAGTCTCTTTATAAAATGCTTCCTGACAATCTAAAACATTCTTAAAGTTCCTTTTCATACATCTGCTTTTTCTTTCTGAATTGAGATTTTTGGATGATTTCTTTGATTAAAAGCTGAAATTTTGCTAATTATTGATAACATACTTTCATATACTATTTTGTAGACTTAATGATCATTGAATAGAGATAAATCAATATGAAGGCAATTTTGTATACCATTTGAGATTTCCATGGTGGCATCAAATTACCTTCTCCTCCCTCCTATTAAACATTGTTACGTTTGCTACATAACTTTTCGTAATTCTGAAAATTTATGGGGTCGTGGATTTGTGATGGGTACAGGGTTGAAACGTATTCTCATTCAACTTGCGCGCGTGGTTCCAGCGTCTAACCACCGCCATCCCAACACGTCATTTAAAGGTTTTATCCAATAAACACGATTGTGTTTCATCTTGATTTATTCTATCGATGACTAACTGATTCTCTCGTTCTTAAAGCACCAACAATGGACACATAACAAAAAAACATGTGAAAACCTTCAATTGCCTTACCTTAAAAAGAATTACTTGACATAAGGAAACAAAGAAAAAACATTCCACTCCGCAACTTTACAAAACAATCCATTACACCGAATGCATTCTGTGATGCCAACTTATTGACTTTTAATTTGTACCAATTTAATCGCTGATTCAGCGTCGCGGCATCGTGCGTTGTGTAATAACAGTTGCACACTGTCGGTGCTCAATTGCCAGAAAGCTCAGCCACTATATCACGGATCATTTCACAGCGCAGAGCTTACCATTCAGGGAAAAGCGCGAAATATTCTGCGTAAACTGCTGAGTTCCCATTGAATGTCTAAGATCACGACGTAGATGTACGCCTTTCAAAACAAAACTTCGCTTACTTGCAGCCCCAATATTCAGACGAATCTCGTAAAATTCATGTTGTGAACGATACAAATGTCCATACCTACTGCTTCAGACTGCGATCACACACACACACACCAAGGTCCACAGCTAAGAGGGAAGTGCACTTGGGGCTCTGGTGGACCAAACTTCCCAAGAAACCATTGATCTCTCAGCTATTGTGGTCAAATCCCTAAGACCTCATCCTATGGTGAACACAGGTGGCAATAATCAGCGTTTCCTGTTGCGGTGGCTAACAAATTGTTGGCCATCGGTAAAATAAAATGGATAGATTGTACTGCCTCTGCGTGAGAAGAAAGGTCCCCCTGAGGTGTTACAGATGTTTGGATTTTGGACACCTCAGAAAATAATAAAAACACACTTGTCGGGTCAACTTGTGCACTTGAATTGTGGTGGTGATGATCACCTTGCCCAAGTCGTACAAATGACTAAGTGCTTGCTTGTGAAGAAACAAACGGACGTAACACTGGGTGCAGCAGGTGTCCATCGTACCAAAAAGCGCAAGAAAGCAATAACGGATAGAAAATGAGAATTATACAACTCCATTCTCAACCATTGCGCAGTCGCGGGATATCCTGGCACAGTCAGTTAAGGAATGGAGCTGATTTAACAATAGTATGCCCGGGCAGTATACTAACCGTGAAGATACAGCGTGGGGTATCGGCCTTCCGCAACCAGGCGACAATCTGGGCATGAAGAGCATTCCAGCAAGTATTGTGAGACGGGGCTGGTTGTCTGAGTAAAAATCAACGGCGTTTATCTACCAGCTGTATACCGCACTCACCGACGCTGACAATGGACAGAGTTTGAGCAGTTCCTTGACCGCATAGTGTACGACGCAAGAGGACGAAGCCCGCTGGTGACTAGCTGGAAATTTTCTCTTCTGGGCGGTTGGGTGGGGTAGTTCGTCCACTAGCCAGAGCGAGGTCGAGCAGTTCTGGCATCCTCTCCCTTCTGAATGTGAGCGCAACACAGGAGACATACACACCTTCCATCGAGGCGTGGGATCATTAATGGATCTGACGTTCATGTCAGATAATCTTTGAGAATGGGGTGTTCTGGAGTTAGTATTGAACACTATGCACCCATAGTGACCACCAAGCACCTTTTTGTACGAAGGTGAAAAATCAGCGGAGGATAATTTTGTACCGAAATATCAGCCAACTTCGGGTGGATACAAAGCGATTCGGCAGAGAGGTTTCCGACAATGTTTCAGGACCGATGGTGCCAGCAGTACCGCAGATGACAAAGCTGGGCAGGTGATGATGAAATGGATAACGAAAGCCTGCTGATGCGGCTGCCATCACCAGACGGGCGCAATCTCTCGACGTTACCAGTTTACTACAGTGGACTGAGAAATCACTTAATTGACAGGTGCCTTCGAGCTGAGACAGTACCAGAGCTCGTGGCAGGAACAACTTTCCTCAGTGCAGAGCAATGCAAACTCGCTCGACCAGTTGAAGATAGAGATCCCGCAAGAACAGGCGCTTATGCTCCCGTCCTGCTGCCTGTGTGACGAGGTGGAAAAGGATCCATGGGGTAGGCCATTACAAAGACGGTCATGTGTGGGATTAAGACAGCGGCACCTACGTTCTCCAACACTTTATTATGCTGCTCAGAATTGTGGCAGCCCTATTCCGAAGCCACCCCAGTGGCCTCAGTTGGCATAGCGTTATCTGAGCTAGAAGCGTTTCTCCCAGTCACGCAGAAGAAATTCTACGCAATCAGCGGAATCGTCCAACACAAGGCTCCCGGACCCGGATAACATTCCTATGTTGCCCTCAAGGCTTTACGATACTCCGCTCCACACACATCTTTGTGGATCTCTTTATTATTCATGCGAGGGGAAGGGAACATCAGAAGATGGAAAAAACAGCGCTGGTACTCCTCCTAAAGGAACCGTCACCCGAAGATCCATCATCACCGGCCATTGTGTACCAGTTGACACAGCTAGCAAGGTTCTAGAGAAGTGTAGTACCAGACTAGAAAAAGCTGGAGAGGAGGAGGCCTTTCCAGAAAATCAGTATGGTTTCCGCAGGCCCGCTCGACTGTGGCCGCAGTCCAGCTTGTCATTAACGCCGCCGACAAAACGGTGGAGGAAGTAGATGGAAGAGAGGCCCAAACAGTATTTATTAACATCGTTACGTTAGATATTAAAAATGCATTCAGCTCGGCCAGGTGGAGTAATATTCACCAAACTCTCCGCAGATTTTAGTGTGTAGCTTTGCCGAGGAAGATTGTGGCCGAGTATCTGAGTAATAGGCCCTGATTTTAATACAAATAATGGGCCAGTTACATATCCACAGCTGGTGTCCCATAAGAGGTCAGAATATTGAGTCCACCAGTATGGGATATGATGTATGACGAGTTCTTCGCTTCCCCTCCCAGAAGGAACCAGTATTATTGGTTTCACGCGGACGACGTACTATCATCCTCCGTTTGCAAAGTACGTGAGGAAATTGTGTATATTTTGGCCCAAGCCAGTCGCTGTGTTGATCGATGATTTGAAGTCCTCCAGAGGCTGCAGTTGGCTGAGCACAAGACGGAGTTCCTCCTGGTCACTGGCAGGAAAAGGAAACCATCACTCTCAAAATTCGGAACCACCATGACCACTCTAAAGCGGAAATGATGTGTTATCTTGGTCATGATTGACCAACCCGTCTGACATTTGCCTGACCACCTGAGTACGCCAACCCAATGGCTGCAGTAATTAATGCAGCATTGTCGAGACTAATGCCAACGCCAGGGCCCTGTCAGGAAGGAAACTAGAGCTTCTGGCCTTGATTTGCTTGAGGTCGTCTTGCTCTATGGAGCCTCGGTAGCAAAGCCAACTCCCATGTCGATAAATAGTTACATCCGAGGGTTGACGTCGGTGTACAGGTTATCAACGATGCGGGTAAGCATGCGTTCCGCATATGTCAAACGATACGGTGTGTACGTCATCAGCGGGGATGTGCCTCTGTCGTATCTTCGACGCAGGAAAGACGGAAGCGATATCACAAAAGAGGAGAACCCGGACGCAACCGACAACGCTGCTCGAATGGCAGGATCGATGGGACAAGTCCATTGTTAAGGAAGATGGACGCCTGCGCAGTCCCTCCGTTGCACCGTGGATCAGCCGTAAACACGGCGGTAAATTTCTTCTTGACACAGCTGTTGTCTGGACACGAATGCTCGGCATATCTCCACAGGTTCGAAACTGGAGGATACGATTCTGTCCATTATGTGAACCTGCTGTCAGACGCCGGGCATATGTTCTTCCAGTGCCCACTTGATACCATCTGGATTCATATCGATCGAAAGGCGGAAACTTTACACACGAAATATGAACAACATTTTCTACAACTGCATAAAAATATCGATTCATATCTCAAATATCGATAGCGGCATTGGTGGAAATATCAATTAAACATGGTTAGCAGAAGAAATACGGTAATACATTGAGAATTACAAATTGTACTTAATGGGGTAAGTAAGGTGCGAAGTAAGAAATAGAGTGTATTGGCATTTTTATAGTAATTAAAATTAAATTAGTATTTTTCATATTGTTCATTCAATTTTTCTCATGATCATACGTGTTAGACACCAACTACATAATTCATTAATTTCAAAGAAAAAATTACGCTAAAACTACTCGTTTTTTCCAAAATCATACATGACCATTTTTAAAGAGCTAATTTTGTACATATATTTTCAGGCAATAATCACTTTATCTTCAATTTTGTAGTTTTGAATTTGTTTTTGCAATTTTCGAAATAATGAGCAATATCCAAGAAACATGACTAGCACCATATTTTTGTGGCCCTTAGCCTTACATATGGAAGAAATTTTAAACAAAACATTTAGGGCAATTTCCAGAAAGGAAAAATTTAAAATTATATATATTTCAGTCAAATTTACACAGCTATGATTTTCAATAAGCTTGAACATAACACTTACTTCAAGATTTGTATTTAAGAAATAGATTTCATTTGGAAAAAATCTCTATCTTTAATGCTATAGTTATGTGGAAGACGCTGAAAAAAATTTAATTTTAGTAATTTAGGAAAAATCAGGAATTAAATGAAAATGGGACCCTACACCATTCATCTTATATATGTATCCTTGGCAATATCCAACATCAAAATTTAATACATAAATTTGGATCCATTTTTGAAAATGTCCGAGGATCTTGATGCTTTGGGTCAGAACTCCCAGCCGAGCGTTCTTTTTCTGTTTATGGCTTTTTTACAGAACACAGCAATAAACGTTTTATTTTGAAAATTTGGCGTACGATTATATGAAAGAGAGATCTTACGTTAGTAATTGCAGAAAGGAAAAGTTGATTGTGCTATTTTGAAGAAATCATGCAGAATACAGCATAATGTCATACGTCATAGGACATTGTGTCATTTTTGATTTCTTTTTCGTTGATCTGGATTTTCAGAAAATTGCATGTTGAAGATATTGTTGCCTTGACAATTAAATTGCAACCGTCAGCTCAAACGGTTGGTTACGTCATGCGTCAGAACGGTTGACTTGGAGGTTGAGGTGAGCGAGTTAACTTGGAGGACTAGGTTCTGGACTCAGTGCGGTAACACTTTTGCCGCTTGAAAACACTTTTGGAGTTCAAGCGCGGAATATAATGTTAGTAGCCAGCAGTTTAAAATAATGCTTGGAAGTATGCGCCGCTGAAACATCACTAGTTTCTGTTTGACATTCGTGTGTTTTAGAGACGATTACAATTGCCACTTGTTTACAAAGATTTTAGCCATGTTAATAGTAGCTAGTCACGTTCCATTTACATATAATTCCCTCAGAAGTGCGGTCACATCACAGGAACTTGGTATAAAAGAATAAGACTGACCTCAAATCTAAATTATACAATACAGAACATCATCATGCTCATGATATGTCAATGAAAGACATATATTCAATTTGGTTTAATCTAGTTTCATTGGGTTTCAGACACGTCGTCTATAAAATAGCACAGAATACCTTTTTAAATCAACTTTCATTTATTTTTTACTGCTTTGAATATATGTTATTATTTACATTGGCATCACATTAAACTCCATTTAGAATAATGTACAAATGTAGAGAAAAAAGAATTGAATGGATCAAGTTGCAAAAAACCCTTTCTATTAAGCTATTGAACAAAATGTCTACCATTTTCACTCAATTTTCTTTTCATTTGTTACTTCCGGGTTTAACATCACTTGAAGCCTCGAATGAGCAAAACATATTTGAGAGTGTTGAAGTACATTCATTGTGTATTTTATTTTTTTAGAACTAATGATAGTACAAATTATTACTGTTAACAATATATTAAATTATAATCTAATTAGTATTTAGATTGCAGAAATTCTTTGCGCAAATAATATAATTCAGATGTTTATATAGATGTTTATAACCATATCAGGATTAGTTTGTCTAGGTACGATGCATTAACACCTGGGAACAAAAAGTATATATAAACAAATCCTACTGATTATTCTCATTGGCTCAGATTTGAGTGGAGGTTAGTTGTTGAACAACACTTCTTTATATTGGAAGGATATTTGAAGGATTTTTGTAGTGGAACAGGCGGCGGATGACGTTTATTATAGTACTAAATTGAATGTGGCGTCACTGACGCTGTAAGCTATTTTATAAGTATTTTCACGTGTTGAAAATTGCCAAAATATGATGCATAGCTTTGGCGAAATATACGTTCTTACATTATATGGCATTAACGTGGATCGTATTAATTAGTGTATGATTCTCATTCAAAAAATTCTCAAACATACCTCCATAAACTGCTAATATTTCAATTTCAATTCTAATCGCCGTAAAAATACCTGCAGGTATGGATGATGCGAATAGTTAATTTTACGCACACTACAGTGTACATCGTTCGACGAAGACACCTGTAGCTGCTTTCATTGTTACTAATTTTAAGATTCTCAATTAGCCTTAGAAAGTTGTCGCAAAATCTTTTACAACTACATTTTGATTCTTCCCTGGATTTGTAACGGTTCCATACTGCCTCCCCTCATTTTTAGAGTTTAAGAATTTTAAGAGAACTGTCTCATTTGTGTGCCTTCATGTTTCTGCAATTGGTCATATTAATCGTTTTGTAGACAGATCTATGTAAGGCTTGATACAAGGTGTATATCAATGTAAACATACCTTTTGTACGTTTTGGTATAAGGTGTTCGTTGTCAGAATTTTATTCTTCTTTTCTGTATGATAAAACTAAATCTTTAAATTTACTTTCCCAGCTTAACCACTTAGGTTCGACATACAACATATTACTGTACCTGTTGCATGTAGATGTGTGAGTCTATACCAGTCTGATTCCTGGAAGTTCTAGCCAATTAGAAACCAATTATTAGATTGATGTAGCTACTATAAATTATCAGACTTTTCAGCAATAAAAACATTAAACTACCGTACGTTATAATATAAATTGCTGAAAGCTTACTATATCTCGATAGGTAAGCTACTCGACTAGCCTAACAGGATGTTGTCCATGATCCATATCCTTACCAATTCTCGCGTCCTTGCATAAAATTAAAACGTTCCAGAATATCCTCAACGATTTGCTACAGCCCAAACAATATTCCCACAGAATTAATACATGATCGACTTTCCTATCTGTATTTCATGCGCAAACACCTATAACGACTGGCTATATTCTTCTTATTGAAAATTCTCCATCTACCAGACTACTCTAATGTACATCCCTTGGCTGAATTTCTTTTCCAAAACACACCAGCTACTGTGGACAGGGCGTTTGCCTGTACTTTAGTGGACTGTATCGCAATAAATTGGTGAATATTGTGACTCCACGCTCATCCCATTCAGTGCTCATGGAACTTCTTATTGACGTGGTGTCATAAGCACTGGTCTCATGCACAATGATCTTTAATGACCTTTAGGTTATCACATTGGATTCTTCACAATTACAGTTTATTGCAATTAGCAAACAAACTCTCTTAATGTTTTCTGAAATTGGCAATTTAGCTCTTCTTATGCTAAAATGCTGAATTACTATTCTCAATGCGAAAATACAAGTAACTTCGTCTTTGATTACGAAGTCAGGCGCATGTGCTCATACAACGCTTATTGCGACACGTAGAAAATAGATAAATAATTTCAACATTATACACAATACTGAAATAAACCTTGAATTATTCTCAATGTGAGAATACAAAGTTGCAATGACTTTGATCACGGAGCCACAAACACGCATTTTTTCTCGCGGCTGCTTGTTGGCGACCAGTTACAAAATTAAGCAATATGGCCTTTCACTATGCTATAATAACAGACCACGCAGAATATTTATTCTCTGTATGAAATTTAAGTTTTACGTGAACCGAACACAGGTCAGACGCGTTGCGCATGAAGCTGCTGCGACTGACACTACTGTAGTTAGGGGTTCGCGAAGGGAGTTTGATGACCAGTGCGCTCTCTGGGTTTTGAAATGTGGAACTTTCTGGGGCGCGCGTATCACTCCCAGAACGTGAATATTTTCCACTGCTGGAAGTAGGAGTTGCCGCGCGGCGCTCTGTGGGAATGTTAGGTGAATAAAGCATCTGCCACACCTACGCACAACATGGACCGAACATGGCCATAAACTCTCAGTGCTAAAACACAGTAAAACTTAAATTACAATTTAATACTTCATAACAATAACAAGCTCTCAAACCTCAATTAATCATAAATTCCCTTACTTACTATCCATTTACACAATACTCAGCCTGTACTGAAAATCCGTTCACCACCTCACCAACCGCTTACGTGCGTTCGCTTCAATGTTTTCTAGAGAATGATCCTTGCGTCTTTTCTAAAGATCACGTTGGTTTAGTGGTGAGTTATAGTTTATTATTTACATAATTGGAAATGATTGGGGCAGCGTCATTGTCAACAATACCAACCTGTGTTGAAAATGATATAGTATTATTATGAATAGTGTGTTGACAAGTAATAACGCCTTCAATCATTACCCAGTTAAAAGATCCTGACATCAATGCCCTTTTCCACCTACATATAATGTGTGTGTCCTCAGTGTTATTTCTGGGCCTGCTATGGAATGGATGGATACTAATGAGAGAAATACAGGGCTGTTTTATTTGGGACCATATAGAAATTACAAGGAATAATGTTGAATAGAGTGAGAAGAGCGCATACATTGCCTGGGGAATAGAAAGAATGTGATGGGAATCTCTAAATTAGAGTTAAGGAAAGACTCTGTGCCCTGTACAAGCGTATGCCAGTTGTCAGCTTGGAAGATATCTACATCCGATTGAGTAGACTTCGTGCATGGGAGGGATCACAAGCATAAGAGGGTGATTTAGACCACAGAGAAAAGATGTTGGAAAATTTTCATTTTACAAATACAACAATAACGGACTGGAATAAGTTACACTCTGCGACAATATGGGACCTTTCCTCTAGGTGTTCAAAGATTTAAAAATAAATTAACTAAATTGTTTGTAAACTTTATTAATTTAGTAAAAGTTTAGTTATTATAGTAGTTATTATTTGGTGTTATTGATATTTTATTGCTATTATTATTGTGTTAATTACTATTAAATGCGTTCCTGTTCTAAATATATAATTATATTCAAAGTAGTATTGTATTGAAGTTTGGTGACGTGTTGTGCAGTATAGAAGTAGAAAGAGAAGTGAATTTCAAATGTTGTGAAGTGTAACTAAAAAGTCGTGTATTCTTGTATTTAATAGTTTAAAATAACTGTTTTGATCCCAACCCACATAAAATATGAATTAATTCTATTATTGTTAGCATATTATTATTATTATGTGTGTGTATTATTACGTCTTTAAATAATTTCAAGATACGTTGTTAAGTAATTTAAAGTTAATATTAGTAATATGTAAATTGTAGAGTTCTGCCACCAGGTTGTATATACCTATCTGCAGAATAATAAATATCAATCTATCTATCTATCTATCTATTCAGCTCATCCCAGTTGGGGTGAGTGGCGCGGAGCGTTGTTCGTTGGGAAGAAAAGGGGGAGGGGAGGAGTGCTCCTCTACTCCAGCTCTGAGACAGAGGAGTTCAGGAGAAGATTGGGAGGGAAAGAAAGAGGACGACTGATAGAGAGTTTGAGGTGAGTGTATTTAGTTGGGGATTATGTGGCCGGGAGTTTGGTGTTGTTTATTCTTTATGTGTCAGGCGGAGGATTTAACATAGCATGGATACACTTAAAGCATTTGGAGGATGTCAAGGATGAAGGTGGTTATTTTGTTTCTGGGTGGGTTTTGTAGAACGTTCTGGTGTTGTGTCGTCTGCCCAGGAAGTCGGTAAGTGCGTCTTTCGCGGGGCATGCACTTTGCTTGTCTTGCCAAGGCGTGTATGTCTTTGTCCGATGGATGTCGTTTAATTTTGGCAGAGTCGTCCGTAGTTGGTCATGGGTGGTGGTCTGAATGATAGGGAACAGGTTATCTGTCTTTCTTAGTTTCCATTAGTCTTTGTCGTTGTTGCCCAGGTTCCTGAAGTTGTAGGTCAAGATGGGTTTAATGTTACGTCTTGTATATATAAGTTTGTCTTTGTCAGCATGTGTGGGTGATCAGTACTGAGTCAGGCGTTTGTCCGTCTGTTGGCTTTTAGGTGATGGAGTTAACAACATTGCCTACTAACCTCATCATGATGGCCTGACGTTCATGGTGCCAGCTGTAACGTATCGCTCTTCATGCAACATAATGGATCACCCACCTCTCACTAAGTAACCTTATAAATTGCCCGGAAATACACCACTTCTTACTACTTATTTTCACCAAATTACCATCACACCATTTCTTTGTGCCTTTCACCCTTAATTATGCCCGTCCGCTAGGTGCTTTCAGAAGGAGCCTCTATTTTATTCATGAACTTTCTTATAACAGGCGTGAGGCTGTGGCTGCCTATGGGACCTAAAACAAGTGTGTGGGCACGTGGGCGTAGGTCATCTAACTACTCAAAATCAGAATACATTCTGTCAGTTCCTTTGACAGACCCCTAATGATGTCCGTCATTGGCTATTCTCTAATCAAATTCTGAGATTATTGTTTTTCCTTCCACTTTATACATTAATGGGGTTGCTGCCTCTGATGACACCACATGAAATTACCCACAAAACAAAACACATAAACAAGCCACAATAACGCACCATAAATCTATAACAACAACAAAAAACATTCATTCACACTGACATGTACACACACGACTCATTCACACTGAATGCGCATTCTGTTGGCTCAATTTTAAAATTACTTGTTTTACGACAGTTTGGTCTTCAACAAATGCGTATATTTCTTTTCTTTCAAAAACCGTGAAACAGATGATAAAGTTATCAATCCTTTTTGCTGACTGACTACTGCGACCCGCATTTCATTGTTGCCCTCGACAATGCACGCAGTATTTCCAAATTATGCTGCGACTGCTCCTCTTTTACCACGTTACTGCCGAAATTCCATAAACACAATGGTATCTTCGTCGTGCGTCTATTCCACCATTCTAACATCTCACTTTCGTTACAATATCATTAAACTATTGCTATCCATCGCGTGCCATTTTCTTTACGTGCTCCATACGCAAACGCAATATAATACGCATAACGCTACTTCTCACTACGAATGTTTACTGTCCGATAACAATATTAAGTGTTGATTTGACAGGATGTGGTGTCGGTGGTAAAGATGATTGGCAAGTGGTCGGAGGTGAGTTCTGGTTTGGGATGAGGGGTGCTGATTGATGAGGGGTGCTTTTTGTGGTTTTTTCGGTCAAATTCCTTTATTCTTTATACCAGTAAAATATCTGTATAGGATGTGTCTATGCAAATTTACCCGGACAAATCCATAAAGAGTTATGCCAGTATTTCAATGAAAAAACTTACCATCCATACCATGTTGACAAAATAAATTAACTTTAATAAGATATCACAAAGCGTTATTAATCAGAATATCATTCATAATTGTTATTTATTGTTTAAATTATTATTTTATGTACATATATATATATGTTATTTAAAGAAAGTATATAATTTATTTATTATGAGGTAGAATATTAACTTAAAACAGTTTTATAAATCTATTAGCATTTGGTGAAAGAGCAGCGCAGCGTTTTCTTCGCTTTTATAGCCATTATTTTCAACATATTTTAAAAAAATGCTGGGTTTTCCTTTTATAGGTTTGAACGATTTCGTGATTTTCCCCCTTTTTTCTTTTCGTTTTTTCTCAGGCGCTCCCAGTAATGTACAGAAATGCCTCTATGTACACGGCTCTAAATTATTCGATATGGGATATTTTCTCTAACTGAACGGTAAATAGCGATATTAGCAGAGCAAAATGTTTCATATACAGAAAGAACACTTTTATGTCTATTTCGTGGTCAGCGCTATGTAACTGACTGATTCTCTATAATACATAGTTGTAACAATTTTATGAAATGGAACCGTGCTGTGATGTTAGGTGAGATTAGACAAAATCTGGGAAAGCTGGGCGTGTTTCGGCGGCCGAGGAAATCCGCAGGCCAAAGACTAACCCATCGCGACCAAAAACAAGTATGAGCCAATTCTTTCTAAAACTTAAAGTTTGGAATGCTTTCTTTTATACAACTTTGTTATTAATAGAAATAAAGTGTGTGTACCTATTCCTCTAAATAAACAGTAAATGACTAATTTGCTGTAACATCATGAATAACAGTACAACAAGCAGAAGATGTTATTTGAACTTCTCAACCACTTATAACATTTATAAACAATGTTCTCTTTTCTTGCCATATTTTCCTTGCATTTCGTGAAAAAAATTACTAAACTCACGACAAAAAGACTTGACCGTTCTGAGAATAAAGTGCTATTTGGTATTTAGACCTCAAAAAATGGTTCAGAAACCACCCAGTCTCTCGCTGGCCAGCCCCGAGGCTTTAGCACAACCTGCGGGATGCCATCTGAAGACGCACCTTTCCGCGCTTTGGGATGAGGTCCTGAAGCAGCGCGACGTGGCCACGTTTCTCCTCACGGCGCGGGGGCCGAGCGGATGCAACTGCATTCCTAAAAGGTATTTGGCGAAGGGATTTCCCTTCATGTAGGGGTCCACGCCAGAACGCGGGTGTGCAGCGAGAGGTGTCCGCCAGGGCTGCTGACGGAAGTGTTTTAGAGCGAAGAGGAATGTTTTCAAACGCTTGGCGCTGTATATGAGTAGAGACTCCAGTTGCAAAAACGCCTCTCTACGTCGAAATTCAACCGAAACCGCGAAAGTGCACCATTCAGGAAAACCAGTCTCTACGATTCTTTTACCAGTCGGCAGCGAATTCGACTAACTAGAATGTACCTGAGTGTCGAAAAATCCATACAGGACTCGAACCTAGACCCTCTCCGTGAAACTTTGCCGTAAAAATGATTTATTTTCTCTGAGCCATCTCAGCGGAAAAAATTACGTAATTCCTACCCAAATATGTATGATTCTACTGAAATACCGGTATTTTCTTGTAAGAAAATAGAGATGTTTTACTGGTATATAGACGTCGGATAAAGTAAAGCCCTCTAAAAATACGGCATTGACGTCTTATGGGTATTTTTAAAGGTATTACAGATAAAGGCAAAATAGAGGTAAGGTATGTCTCATACCAGTATAAATACAACCACCGCAATTATTTCATTCGGTCCCTGGTCTGTAACGTATTCTGACTTCCAGAGTTTGAAAGTAAAATATTATTAACTGGATGCTGATTTTATGAGAATTCAAAACTAAAACTTGGGATTCTCCAGTATCACAGTTAAGTTTAGTAAAATAAATTGTTAGTCACAGTCATTTGAAAATCAGTATTTGATTGGTTAGAAAAATCGGAAAAATTCAGATATAATAATAAGGTCTGATGCTTTATTCTCATTACACATTCTGGTTTTCTCCGTTTTCACTAAAAGTTTTCAAATTAAATAAGTTTCAAGGTAATACTGAACGTAGGTTTTTGCATGTTGTGTATAATTGCTGTAATGAGAAACATTTCTTTCCTTATGAACGCTTCAAACAGCTCCACAGGTGACAGTTCTGCTGCGTGATTCGCTAAATGTTGCCATTATCATTGAGAGAGAATTGTGGTGTCGTGGGTGAAAATTACCCGTGGGTACCAGGGTTTAATAAACGCTACTTATAAAGATCTATCTAGGTGGCATTGACAGTACCGACGTATCTAAAACGATCTGGTCTTCATACACAAAACGTTTTAATTTTCTTCCCGGGATTTTATGGCAGAATCCAAAACAAATTATCAATTCCTACTAGGAAAGAGACTCATCCAGACCAGCCTCCATGTGTCTCATTTGAGATGCACAGAAGTGGTCTAAACCCGTGTGTGACGGACACTCAGACCACCTCTATATTACAAATGTTAATATGCGTTTATATCCATTGATGCCCTTGAAGGTGTTATGCACTGATCGTGAAGTAACTTTACAAAAATGAACCAATCATAAGTTTAGGGCAACATTAATGCGATATTTCTACGTGCAATCAACATCCATTAAAATCCATTCGTCACAGATATATTAGTCGTTGAAAGGTAAGCGGAATCAGTATGAGACAATAGTCTTTAAGATAGTGATTTACTTACTAGGCCTGGGAGGGGCACAGGGCAGCAATCTGCAGAGTGCAAAGTTGCAGTCGGGGTGGTGCATGGCTCTTGTCCATCGAGCAATTACCTGTTGTCGGGCACGGGGTGAGATGAGGCATGAAAGAGTATCACCTTTGGATTCTTGTATAAACCCTGCAGAATGAGCCACAGCGTCAAGGATTGCATTACTGGAAGCTTCATGGTTATTTCCCTTCGAGAAAACTTGTCTAAGCTGTAACAAATAATCTACATTAAAAAATGAATTAGACAGTGTTTTGATGAAAGCATCGTGAACAGATCAATCAGTTTTACTTTCTCGTAGACTTACGTATATATAATAAACATAAGTAATAGACGTAATATGATAATAAACGTAATATAAAGAAGTGAGTGTATGCAATGTAACTATGTTATGTAATGCTACAGAAAATCGGCGTTTCAGTTTAACGAAATACACGTTTAACGTTTGGGGTCCCTGATACGAAAGTGTTTCTTTCAAAACGTCCGTCTGTCCGTCGGTCATCCATTCTGGTCCGTCTCCGTGGGTCGCCGTCCGTCCACCGTCCATCCGTCTGTGAACACACTGGCGTCTAAAGCATGCGTACTATCTTCCCAAATTGAAGAAAGGCCTGTCGATCTAACTCTAGTTGACGTTTTGAAATTTTTGAAAAACATTCTTCCATTCAGTTACTTTATGAAGCCCTCGGACATTTTGAAATTTTCTCAAAACCGGCAAATTTTCTTTAAATTTCTTTATGAAACAGAAGTAAAATACAGTTATAAAAGTGGCACGTGGATACGATTTCATGGATAACTAAGTTTTCAAAAATTGCAAGTTTGAATTTTGTCTTCTAACTTCAAATTTAGGTTTTTCCTACAAATGAAATTTGTTGTCCGTAAATATCCCTTTCATTAAGGTCATATAAATTATTTGGAAAATTTTAATAGTTGTCTTGCAATAATATGAAATATTTGCAATTTTAAAAAGGAATAAGAACAGCTTCAGATTTTTTAACTTTTTTTTTGAGAGATAGTATCAAATGCACCTAATAAAACGACCTATAAACACCATATATTATCAAATGCTTTTTTCCAAAAATTACACAAAATGTATTTGGCTTCTCTCAGAGGAAGAGTCGCGCATACCTGAGGTGACATGGGCGTGCAGTGCAGGGTACGGATATTTTTAAGACCAGGTAGACCTGAGAGACTTGGACCGTCACGGCCAGAATACAACCTCCCTCCCACGGCAACGGCGGTCATGTGATGGCAAGACCCAGCAGGTATAAAATGGAGCCGAGTAGCTCACGCGTCGTGTTTGTTCTGGAAACCTCACTTTGCGCAAGGAATTACGTCAGGCTGGAGCGTTTCGTGCGTTGCACAGGTGACAAGGTCGCATAGTGCTGATAAAAGCGTTACTGGGTAAGGGTGCGAGGAGTAATGTATGGTGTTTTCTGGGCGGGCGGTGGGGAAATACCGAATAATGTACAGTTACAGATGGTAATGTAATTTTGTATATACTTTGTAAAATAAACTTGTACATACTAAGGTCTCTGTGCTTTTATCCACTGACATACACAGTTATAATATAATAACATTTAATACAATTTTGTGCTTTTCAAATATTCCAATTTGTTTGCTCCATGGTTTCAATAATTGGTAAAATAAGTTGTGACCTTATAAGTAACAAAGTATTCTAATACACTTAGAATTTGTTCAAATAATTGAAACTACGGCGACAATTTTTGAGTTCTGAGAATGGGTGCCAGTTTAGATACATATAATTGCTCCACCACCTACTCCTTTTAAAGTCCCTGGTCGGGGTGACAATTCTTTGAAAAAATTTATTATTGATCAGTGGCAGCAGCGTCCAGTGGATGCAAGTGATGCGTCGCATCCGCCGTTATTCAGATTGGTTTATGGTTTCCAATAACCATTACATGTTCCCATTTTGTGCAAATATATTGTCTTTCTTTGGGCGCTTGCAGATCATCAGTTTAATGTTCTGCGCCGCTGGGCCAATGACCTTCGAGAAGGTTGCCTACTGGGGATGGGCGTGCGGCCTCCGAGCATGGCGGCATGACTAGCGTTCTTATAAATGTGCATCTTAATTGGTATAACGTTTTCATCTTCATCGTTAACATGTAATTAGTATAATGTTATTAAGTTTACAATTAGAGGTCAATCGGGGCTTTTATGAATTACAGAAGAAGAAACTTTGCCTTATTTCTATACCGTTTGCTGCAAATGCCAGAAAACTAGTGCTAAAACAGCATGTACTTTCTCTCCGTACTCACGCAAATTATGCGAAAAATTCTCACATTTTCAAAAGAAAGATTGTACAGAAACCTAATTTCATAATCTGCTAAGGAACGGATTTCATTAAGGAGGAAATCTTTATCTTTACTATTTTAATATGTAGGAAGACACCGAATAAAATATGTATTTTTGCAATTTTTGAAAAATTAAGTTTTTTTGCGAACATGAACCTGTACCAATCTCGCAAGCATCCTTCACACTATCAACAACAGAGATTTTAATGGCGCGTGACCACATTTTTGAACATTTTAAAATTCATGCCAAAGGACCACCCAAAATTAAAATATCGCTTTCAAATTGAAAGAACCGCCAAATCAGCAACCAGCAGATCGATTGGGAATATCAGTGCCAGAAAAATCAGCTGAACAGTTTAGCCGCTAACGTAGTTCTGGACGGACAGCCGGATAGACTTTTTCCCGTAAAACGATTTTTCATTAAAACCACCGCGTTTCTGAACATGACGGGGTGCCAACGGTTTAAAAAGCGGTAAAACGGCCCGTCGACGGATCGGCCCGAAGGGGAGGTGTCCGCGGGGGGCGAACGAGGCAGCGAAATACGAGATTGACGTTGGGGGGGGATCGGGGAACAAGGGTCGGGGGGGAGTTGCGGGAGGAGTCGGTGGGAAGAGGAAACGGAGGAAGGGGGGAAAAGCAATGATGGGCGATGAAAAAGATGAGGGAACGTGAACGAGCGAAATCAAACGTGGACAATGAGAAAAGTTAACATTAATTGATCTAGTTAAGTGATATACAGAAAAATTTAAAACGGCGGGGCGAGGAAAGGATGAGGTAGACGGGCGAAAAGGCAGGTGAGTGAAACGAACATAGCGATACAGCATCGGCGGGCAAAAACGAATTTGGGAGGAATTGGAAAGGGGGCGGCTGCTGATCTGGCGGCGAGGGACATCGCCGGCGGCAAAGCACGCCCCGGGGGGGGTTTTTTGCATGGCAGCCGGGTAGAACGGCGGGGCAAGGTGGCCACGGCGGGCGAGACCCCCGGCTCGACACATCCCCCCGGCCCATCCGGAGTTGGGACGAAGGTTCCAGAGGGCAAAACCCAAAAGATTTACTAGAAGGAACTCATTATTAGGCGGTAAAGTTAGGTTTTGGAAAAGGGGAGACATTGTGAGAAGGGGTTTTTACGGGAATTTCCCTGTAATGATAAACAATCTAATTTGATGGGGGAGAATAAAAAGCTTTTTGGGAAGGGGTAACATTTTTTTAAATAGAATTTTGGGAAAAAGGGGTGATTGTAATAAGTGAGCAAAGGGCCCAATTACATATGAAGTGAAAAGTTAAAGCAAAAAGAAACATTAGTAAATTTACGAGTTAGTAAAAAAAATTTTCATGTTTATCATATCTAGAAAGTTATCGATGCAAACCCATTTTTTTGTTTACCTTCACTCATCAAATGGAACGAGTTTTGAAATCAATTATTTTTCCGGGAATAAATATTCTGTTTTTTTTAATTAAAAGAATTGTATCATTGGGTGCATGCAACGGTTCGCAAAAAGAAACCGTCCTTTAAAATTTATGTAGAACGGGGCCCAATCGCCGGTCCGTCACGATAAAGGCCCAAAATGGATTTGGCCATCACGTATTGAGGATTCTTCATATTCAAATTATTTTGGTGAAAATTAAATTTTGGGTTTAAAACTCAGATGCGCCGCCATCGTTTGGGGGGAACGAAAATCCCTGACCCCTTTACAAATTTGGAACGGGCCCGAATCGCCGGTCCGTAAAGGATCAAGGCCCAAAATGGATTCGGGCCATCACGTTTAGGGGTTTCTTTTCTATATCGAATTGGATTTAGGGCTGAAAATTAATTATGAGTTTCAAACTCAGATGGGGACGTCACCCAAATCGTTGGGGTATATGATTTGGCAAAAAAGGGCTGAACGGTTTGGCGTATTTTGATCAAAAGACGGACACAAACAGACACTCGGTCAATTGATTTTTCGAAAAAAGCCCCGTAAAAATCAGCTACCCGTGTAGGGGTTTTTTTTTAATTTTATAACTGTTTACCCACTTTTTAAATTTTTTTTTTGGTCTTTATAACTACTTTTCATCAAGACCCTTTAATTTTCATATTTTGATACACAGGAAATTCTATCTTGAAATCCATCTACATTTTTTAATTATTTTTTACTTATAAATCATTTTTTTTAATACTATTTACATATTCCCAATATCATGTTTTTTCCTCACCATCTTTTTTTTTCATCAAATCATTATTTAATCTCACATATGTTTTTACTTACATTAAAAACATTTTTTAAACCCCTTAAATATTTTTTACATTTTATAGGTTTTATTTACTTACATATTATTTTTAAAAACCCAACATTTTTTACATACATTCATCATTATTTTCATCACATATCATTGTTTATTTTTCCCAAACTCATTATTTAATATAAATAATTAATTTACATATTAAAGGTTATTTTTATTTACACCCAATAATATAACAATTATCCTTTATTTTGTATAAACAGAAAAGGTCATATTTTTTGTTTTTAAGAACAAATTTTTTTTTGCATCCTGTTTAGTATTTAAACTCTTTAATTTTTTGGGGAATTTTGGGATTGATTTTTTCTGATTAATTTTATTCAACAAAAGGTGTTTGACGCCAAGCTAAACCCCAAATTTTCACACTTTTTTTCGTTTCTTTGTAATTGATGTATTGTCAAATTTGATGCCCTATTCTTGTCTTTTTTGTCACTTGTGTTTTCGATGTTGCCCATGTGGGGGCTTATCAAAACGGATGGTTTGACTCCGAATTTATTTGAGCTTTTTTTTCCAGCTGGGTCCCAGAATTTATTCATGTTGGGTAATAAAATTTTTAATTTCTTCTGGGGGTGAAAAAATTTTGAGGTATTTAAGGCTTATTATTTTTTTTTTGCCTCTATCTGTTTTTCACCCCTTTTTACCCCCCGATGACTTGGGACCCATATATTTCTATACTATAATTTTTTGTAGTTAAAAAATTAATTTTGGATCCCCTTGAGATTTTAAAGAGTTGGGGTTTTTTTATTGCCATGGGGGGCTTTTTGAACGAAAATATTATATTTTTATTATTTATTATATTGTCTCTTATTATTTGGAGTTTTTTTAGTATAGCTATTGTTTAAAGGTAAAAGAGTAACTGTAAAGAGTCTGAATCAATTCATCATTAGATACTATTGCACAGCCTTTTTCTTTCTTCAATTGACCCATCTGTATAATATGTCTTGTAATCTAGTTTTGCATCTAAAACAAACTCTAAATATTTTTTGATGTGGTACTTTCCCATTCTTAGTTCCATATTTACTTTTATTATGATGTTGCCCCAAAGGGTGGGTGTGCTGGTATTTCTTGGGGTATGAGAGGAGGGACTTTCATCTTAGTTCTTCAGTGTGAGATATTTCAACTACAGGGGTGGGGAATTTGGACGTTTTGGTATTCTACTTTTTTGGGGTTTTTTCCAAAGAGTACTGTTTATCATTTTGATTATTGATCAGTTTATTTATAAAAAATTACTTTCCTTTTTTTCCCCAATTGGTAACATTTGGTCTCAACTAATATACTAATAGTGGACTAGTTCTAAAGGCCCCAGAAATGTTGCTGTTTTTTGTATACTTTTAATTTATTTAATAAGTCTTTTCCCTGCAGAATAAACAGTATACACCCATAACTACTTTAATCTTATTAAGGGTAAATTTGTATTAGAATTTTTGTAAATTTTAATTTATTGAAATAGAACTTTAAATATTTATTCCCCTAAAACATTCTGTTCTTAATTCCATTAGTTCTTCCATTATCTTTTTGAAAAGCATTCAAATTTTTTTAAAAGGGGGACCTCTTTTTAATTTGTCATCCATTTTTAAAATTAATTATTCTCAATTTTTCTTCCTAGAGAATACTATATTTTCCCTTTTTGGGTTTTTTAAAAATTTAAAAACCCTTTTTTTTTTGAACTTTGAAGATTGTTAAAGGTGTTTTGGATGTTTTGTGTGCTGAATATTTTTTCCAGGGCATAAATCTTGTCGTCCAAAAAAGAAACCTTACGGGTTTTTGTGTTTGAAATACTTCTTGATACTGACAGAAAAAGAAACACACTCAATAACCTTGGGCAGACCTTTTTCAATTTTGAGCTTTTTTAGAGTGCTTTATTTATTCTTTTTAATAGTCCTTTATAAGAAAGTTTTTAAAAATGCCAAGGAATTTCTTTCATTGTAGCCCCTAAATTTTTATTCTCATGTTTTAAACCATTTCTTTTTTTCTTATCAATGGTAACTGCAATGTGACTGTTTTTGTAAAGCTTCCATATCTCTGTTTTGATTTATTGGGTAGTCCATTGTTAAGTGATTCTAAACAAATTGTAGGGTGAAGATTTATGTGCCTCCAGATACCATCTAATTCTTCTGCTGATAATTTTTCCATTTTTTACATAAATTGCAGGTCAGAGATATAGGTCTGTAGTTGGATGGTGAGCTTGATTTTTTGTCTGGTTTTTAAAATGGGGAAAATACTTTCCATGCATCTGGGAAAAATTTTGTCTTTTCCATATAAAATTTATATATTTAAAAATACAATAATGCTTTTTTCCAAAATTGTTTATTATTCATTTTAAACCATCTGGACCTGGGCGAATTTTTTGGGGGAACTAGAGCCAGTTCATGTCTTTATTTCATCATTGATGGATTTGAATTATCTTCATCAAATATCCTGTTGTTTTTTTCCATCTCCCTTTTATTTTAAAAAATTTTTGTTATAATTGTTTGAATTAGAATTTGCTAAAGTTTTTTCTAGAAGCTCTGTTTGTAGAGGGGTTTCCAATGTAATTTTTCCCTCAGCATCTTCTAAACATTTTGTCTTATATACTTTATTTTTTTGTATTTTATTTTCTTCCATACTTTGAACATCGTTTGGTTTTGATATAAATTTTTGCCGGTTTTTTTTTACCTTTGTTCGTCTGGGGGGCTCTTCTTCTTTTTTTTCAATTTTTTAAATGAAATCAGGGTCATTATGTATTTTTTTTTTAATTTTGAGCTCTTTTAGATTCAAGTACTGCAGCCCTTCCTTTTTCCACCAAGGGAACATTTCTTCGGGGTTCCCCGATGATTTAAAGTTTTATTTCTTGGGAAAGAGTTTAGTAAAAGTGCAAGTATTTTCATATATTTGTGGTATCAGTTAATTTTGGCATTTTTGTGATGGAATTATCAACTTTCTGAATACTTTCCCAAATTTGCTTTATCGAAAACCATCTTCTTTTTGATGTTATATTGTGTTCTGGGGCAAGGGGTTCCCTAATTCTTTTTTCTTATTGGAAAAAGATCACTGCATATAATTCCTCCAGGCATTTATTCCAAAATTGATGCTATTTATTTTAGGAAGAATGATATTGTTGAAGTCCATTCTACTTTGGAAATGTGGGTTGAGAGGTAAGGAATGAGGTTATTTTATTTTCCCGCCATTTCTATTATTTTTCCTCATGATCATTTTTTTTTGATCCCCATACATATGGTGGGTGTTAAAATCTCCCAATATAATGAATGGTTTTTGACTCAGTTTGTTTAATTTTTTTATTAAATTTAAAACTATTTGGAAATATACTTACAGATTGTTAATTTGATGGGAAATTTTTTCCGATAGCTACTGCTTCTATTTTGTGTTCAATGGAACCTTTTTAAAAAGTAAATATTGAGGCATATATTGCTACCCCCACTGCTTTTTTGAGTGACATCTGTTTTTGAAAAATTACAATCCCTTGATCTGGGCCCGTGGTCATTGGAGAAAATTTTTCTGCAGGCAAGGCAATTGGGTTATATTTGTTTATTAAAGATATTTTCTAGTCGGTTTTTATCCATTTATATTCCATTGTAGAATATTCATTTTTTTTTTTAATTTTTTTTTTCTGTACATTATTGTGACACTTCCTGAGGGTTGACTTTTTCTTTATTTTTTTAAATTGTGTGTTTTTTTATATCAGGATTTATTTTTTATTGGTTGGTTTATTTTCCCCTGTAGATCTTTTCCTGCGTTAGGTCATCAATTTATCTTTTATTCTCATATTTGTGTTATATTTTATTTTTGAGTTCTGTCCATCAGACACTAAATTTATCTATATTAATAGGAACTTTTTCCTACTTTTTTTTAAATTTATTTTTTCAATTTTTTCCCCCAAATTTTTCCCTTGTCCTGTTTTTTATTGTTTGTTTTTTTTTTTATCATTTTTTTTCCTTTCCATTTATCACTTGATGAGTTGCTTAATTTCTTCCATATTCTGTTTTTTATCTTCAAAATTTTAAATCAGGGAAAATTCATAACTGGAGGGCTGTCACTGAACCCCCCTTTTAAACCCTTTGACTTTTTTTTGTTTTTCTCTCTTTCCCATGTTGTTTGTATTTGCCAGTATCTCTTGTTCTTCTGTCTTGTCATTCAGTTTTTTTTTTTGTTGGTCTGATTTTTGAACTTTTTTTTTGTTTGTTCAAGAGTTGTTTTAGTGACTGAATTATTTTTTCTGTCTTTTTGTTTTCCTTGTCCCCAACCTCCAAATAGTTTTAATTTTGGGATTACATTATTTGGCAATTTTGCAACTGCCCAGTTATTACATTTAAAAAACCCTTTTCGATTTCACTGGATTAAATCCAGTATTTGCCCAAAATTAATCTGAATAGATTCGGGGGTTTTTTCATCTTCTTTATATTCAACTGTCTTCTAAAAATTAGTACTGGAAAACCAGGTCATTCATTCCCGTTTCTGAACCATAGGGGGTATATCTTTTTTAATTCCCTGAACTTATCTTCTTATATAGGATCACTGACCAAAAATTGACAAGACTATTCTTTTTTTTCTTGTAATCAATGGTTTAATAACTGTTTTGGTTTTTTAAAATTATTTCTTCTTTTTTTAAGGGGGTTCTGTTTTTTGGAGTCAAAATAAACAGAGCATTGAAAAATGAGATAAATCTTTGGGTTTTGGTTATTTGCATCAAAGGGAAATTTTTTTTTCCTCCTCTAAGCTTCAATAATAATGGCCTTTTTTTTGGGGGAAAATTTAGAAGTCACTTGGGGAGCTTTTTTTTTGGGGGTTTCGCGGTTGAATAAAAGCTAATTTTTCATACCCTTTTATTTTGCTGGTCGGGGATAACCGCATTTCTCTCTTTACATCAAATGAGTCCTCCTTTTGGGGGCCTTCTTTCAAATTAATGGTTCAAAACCCTTGTTCACTTTTCACCGTTAACTCAACACACACACAACCCCTCATCCCCTTTTTTTTACCAAAGGCCCCGTAAAGTTTTTTTGCAAAATTTGGTTTTTTTTTAAAAATTCATAACTTTCTTTTTTAAAAGTTCCTTTTGGGAGAAAGTAAAATCTGCTAACCCAACCAAAAAAAAAATCAAAATAGTCTCACTTGATTGGTCTAATACGATACAAGATGAGCTTTTTAAAAGATACACAATTTATGAATTTGGTTGGGGAAAAAAAAAGGGTCAGTGAGACACTTCGGGTCATGTCTCAACAGTATTTTTGTTTTTTTGGGCCCCCATTCTTTAAAATTTCGTTCCCATATGGATTAATAATAATAATAATAATAATAAAAAATTTTAAAAATAATAACAACAACCAACAAAAAACAACGTATTTCGATTATTTGCTATTTTTTTTTAATTGATAAAAATTTTGATGGGGTGACATAGGTCTGAAGTAGTGAAAAAATACTTTAGGGACATATTTGCCTTTTTTTCCCTCCCCAGGGGTCTTTCAGGGGACGCCAGTTAAAATGCACTTGTTTCCAGTAACATTATCACAATTGGGATTTTACCGCAAATATTTGAGCGAAACCCCAAAAAAAAGACAGGGGGTGACAATTATTCCCAAAAAGGGAATTGAAACCTAAAAACCATGTCATTAGTTGCCCGGTTTTTATGGTTAGAGAACGGGTAAAAAACCGGATGCCCGGGTTGAATCCGGGTTGGGGGGGCAATTCTGGGAAAAAATTTTTTATTAAAATGCGCTTGTTATAAAACAAAGTCCAACTTGGTATTTACGGCTGCGAAAAATGTGGGTAAACTCATACAAAAAAAAGGGAAGAGTGGCGAAAAACAGGTATGCAGAAAATTTTTTGGGCAATCTTTGATTTATTTGATATTCTAGTTTTTTAGAGCCTGAATGTGCTCCAGTAATGGAACCGTTTTTTTTTTGGACGTCAGGTTTTAACAAAAAGGGTAAATCGTTTGTCTCGTAACACCCAAAATTTTCTTTTTTAAAAAAATATATCATTCCATGCGCGACAATGTTAAACATGTTCAAACCAATGGTTAAAAATTTGGGTTTCTTTAACCCCAAAATTTTTTTTTGAGGTTTTCCCCCTAGGTGGTTTCGAAGATCCGTGTACAACATTCAGGGGTAGTCAGCCCCCATTTATAGTCCTTTTTCCATTTCTTTATATCTTGATGGATATCCTTGATTCTTCTTGCCCCTCAGTCACTGCTCCCAAATCTGAAGTAAATAGTCAAGTTCGAGTTGAGAAATGGACTTTAAGCTATGGAGCAACCAAATTTTTGAATGCTTCAATATTGTTTCCATCATTTCTTGTGATTTTGGACATTTTGTTCTAAAAAGCTCCTTATGACCACAGTAAAGGAAAACCCACGCTTCTTTTAGATTTGGGAGAATTGAGTGTTAAATTTTTTGTCGAAAAAGTCCAAACTTTTATCGGAGTCTTCCCAAACTAAAATATTAGAGACAGAGTTTTTTTCCCTTAATGAAATCTGTTTAGAAATAGATTTTGAAATAAGGTCATGTGCAATTTTTTGAAAATGTGAGTACTTTTCGTGAAAGTTTGCATGAAAAATAATGAGAAAGTAATGCTGTTTTAGCACTAGTTTTCACGATAGTCAAAATTAAAATTTGTTTTGTTCCTACCCTGAGCTTCCAGAAGTCGTTTTTTTTCAAATGTCTGAAAAGTGTACGAGTAAAAGATGTTGTACTTGAAAAGCACAAAAATAGCACCTATTGTGTATATAAAGAAAATATTTTTGCTGAATTGGTTTGCCAGCTTAAATTGTCAGCAAACCTCCAATTTTGGAAAACTGTTTGAGAAAAATTTTGGATATTTGAATAGACAAAATTCTGCTGATATAGAAAATGTGTTTTGTGGAAATGGCTTTGTATATTAACGAACGAATTTAACGAAAGTGAATTCGTTTCCAGATCACTCATTTTTCCCACGAAAATTGTGGCAATTTACCCAATTTGTGGAATTAATTAGAAATATATCATTTGAGTATTTCCTTCGAGCTAGATATTTCTCGTGTGTGTGTCGGTTTGACGGTCAAGCCACACCTGTTTTCGTCACGAAAATACGTAGCAATTAATTCCAATTGTGGCAATTAGCTATTAATTGAGTACATTATTGAGAGTTTGCTGCAAGCTACGATCCCAATTTAACTTCTATAAATGCTGGGTCGCATCAAGTTGATCACATCCATTTTCACCTGAAAACACATGGAAATTATTTCTAAATCGTGAAATTAATTTAAAATTAAATGGCAATAAATCATTTTCATATTATTCAGGTGTGCTGACATGGTTGTACCAGCTTGACGCATCCGTTGTTTATGCAGCCAGGGGGTCATGGATCCCTCGTTTCGTGGAGCCTATAAACATAGATTCGAATTGCAGCAGAGCACAAATAGTATTATAAAATTGACTAGTATTATAAATTGACAACGTTCAGGTGGGAAACTAGCACCATGAATTTAATATTCGTACTTTACCATTGATTGATTGGTGTTTCGGCACGTCAAGTTTATTAGTCTGAAAGTGTAGTCATGTTTTTATTGCAAGAGATGGAGATGATCTTCCCACTGGTCGGCAAGGTCCGGCGCAGAGTCTACACATCAGCTTGTGGAGTTTTCCCCCTACCAACGAGGCACCGCCCCAGCTGACTCAGCTCTAAGCTATCAAGTGGTCTCCCAACGTGTGTGGTACTGTACTGCATGTAGGCGAGTGTGTAAGTCGTTACTTAGACGACGATAGGACAAGTAGGAGGGTAGGAAGAAGCGCGCGTTCCTTGGCCCGTTTGTTCTTGGTACTGCTTTGGGCAAGCGCGTGTGTTTACTCGAGAAACCACTGGAAACCGCCGACAGAGCAGCCGACAGCCAGAATTATCCTCCAGACAGCAACTGAAGCTATCGATCTAGCTAATGTCCAAAATTCTGCCACCGCGAACCTCGAACCCTAGGACTTCTGGTCAGAGGCACTGCGACATCGATGTCACTGCAGTACCACCCCAAAAAAAATTTTTTTGTAAATTTGGTTATTTAAGGTCGCATCAACATCTTAGGTCATTAGCTACCACTATTGCTGTTAACGATATGATGATGATAAGGGGTGAAAGGACGAACACAAATACAACCATGCCCGAGGCGGGGCTCGAACCCGCGACCCTTTGGTCCGATAGCACTACGACACTACTGCTCTTAGCGATCTCGACCACCGGGCCGACAAGATAATTTTAACGGAGGGCTAGAGCAAATTTTACAAATATTCGTGATTTAGGTACTTGTCATTATAATGAAAGAAAACATTGAGAACTTCTCAAAATAACTTTTCACAGAGAAGTATTTAACGATTATTTCGTAAAGTTAAGAGAATCAAAAATAGTATGCGTTTACCACTGATGCATACATTATTTTGGGTTGTGAATATTTCGTGTGCGAAAGTGCGGAAATTTATTGCATTCTAATGTAATGTTTGTTACAACATTCTATTATCAGGACCGACTTTTTTCACTGGAAATGAATCCAGACAACTACCCACAGATCAACACCTTCCAGGAGCTTTCGGAGTCCAGACTCGTTCTTGCGTGTTATTTATCAATATGCAGGCTCAATCCTGGAAAGGCAGGCAAACAATGGTGAAATAAAAATCTTAAAGGAAATTGAAAAAATTAATTCTTGATAAATGATGTGTTCTTTTTAATAATGACTATGCTTTTCCAACGTCACACGTGGCGTTCATGGCAGCAAAAAATAATACTAGGTCGACGAATTCACATTATGAAAGAAGATATGGGAACTTACTTGATGGCATGGCTTGTAAATAGGTAAGTGTGGCTGTGAATACGATCCAACTCTCTAGAGATCTGTAAAAAATTAAGGGAAACTAATGGTGCTAAAGCAGCACATAATTTCTCGCCCGTACTTTCACGCAAAATTACACAAAAAATACTCAAATTTTGGAAAAAGTTTACATGACTTTATTTCAAAATCTATCGTTAAGGAACATATTTCATTACGATAAAAATCTCTATCTTTATTTTATTTAAATATTTTTAAATATAATTCATTCTGAAACGTCTGTTCATATCCAACAACAAAATTAAAAAACTTTTTTCTTTTAAATTTCGAAAATGACCCAGGTCCTTCTGGTAAAGCCCCCCAAGTAAAATATAGGTTTCAAATTCAAGACGCCGTTGCATCAGCCAAATGGATTGGAGAATATCAATTTTGGAGAAAATCTTCCGAACTATTTAGCCGCTAGCGTTGTTCACAGACGGACGGATTGACAAACAGATAGACGGAAGGACGGACAGACATATTTTGCTGTCATCTGATTTTTCGGTATAAAGGAACAAGTTCATAAATACATGGATGATTTATTTTTGAACATCTATATTTTTAAACACCAAGGTTTTATTCTCGACGTCACATTCTTAAAGCAAAGATCGGCTTGGCCACTACTTGGGCCCCGTGACCTTGTCACCCGCGAGTGAGCACAGGATGCTCGAGCGCTCTGTACTCGAGACTGAAATGCTTGAGCGAGCAAATGGCTTGCCTAGCCTCAACCGATTTTTCGATATCACGAATCCACAAAGTATAGATTCTGTCGACAGAACGTGTTGGAGGAAGTAATTTGTAATTTATAGGGTCGAGATTTATCCACTTTTTGTTACCAGGCAATAAGAGCTTTTCTGACAAAAATTAGCCGTTTTTCCCGCAACATTTCAACATTTTTTCCCCGCAGCATTACTCTATACTGCATAAGGAGTAGGGAGAAATAAAAACATCGTTCACAGTGATGGGCAGGCCAACGGAGACATGTAAATAGCTTATAATTAATAATCTTGGACACAGGGTCGGAATGTGAAGTGGCACACTGACTGCCAAAGATAGTGATAGAGATAAACCATGGCCAACGAGATATAGACGGCCTTGGATAGACCCAAACTGACGTCCGTTTTTGAAAACACCTTTTTTTTGGAATCGGAAACCATCAGAAATATTTTCATTAAAATTCCGATAGATAGCTTTTGGATTACTCCATTCTAATGTACACGAAAATATAAATAACTTCGTAATCTCCTTGATGAATTCTAGAAGCTGGCTTCTCTTGAACGTTCAAAAAAAAAAACGTTTTCACTGAAAAGTTTATTAATTCAGTAAATGCAGAATTAATAATTGAGACCGATTACTGTTTTCATGGGTTTCTACGAGTGCATGCCTTATTACGTTGGAAGATGTAACAATATTGTCGTTAAAATGAAAAAAAAAAAACAACTTAAAAGATGATTATGTACGATTGTGTTATAGTGTTATTGGGGTACTATTCGCTCTTTTTCTTGGAAACCTGGATCAGATGGGACCGACTCGTGACGATTCATCCGGACTCCTGGTCTTGCAGTGTGGGGCTGAGCTCAGTGAAGTGAAGCAGAGTATCGATAATAGTACTCGTACAGATGCTTTTATTTATTTATTTACAGAACATGTACGTCAATATCTTGTTTGTAATATGTTTTTCCTTTAGGCCAAAGGAAATTATAGTTTAAGAGATAAGTTCAATTAGAATTGGGTATTACATCCTTGAATATTTTAACTTCTATCATCATATATGAAACTACTTTATACGGCCTTTATCACTCCCATGTTAATATTAAATCGTTGGTTCTTTGATCATTGAAATCCTTGATCAATAGAAACAACAATGGCGACAATAAACTTGCAAACCCCCCGGCGAAGAACAAATAACTCTCTGCAAGTAAGCATTTCAACAATGGGATTTGTTCGCAGAACTAGCCTTGGAAGGAGCCCGTTCCCGACGTTGACTGGTGCACAAACAATTATTAACACATTTGAAACACAATTATTACTGATAAATGTAATTTAGGCGCCAGGAAAAGGTTACACTTGAACCCGTCGAGGTGGGTTGGTCCACGTCCTGACATGGGGAAAAAGAGAGGGCTCTCAAGTACTCCTTTCTTTCACCAGTCATTTTTATTCTTCCCATTGTACATTCTCATCCTTCCATAACATTATGACTCCATTCTTCTCCCTCTTCTATTTCACTGGTTCTCTCTGTATGCTGAACGACCACCCATGTGTTTGTCGTGCATGGCGGCCCGTGTCGGAGGCAATGTGTGTCCTAGCGGTTGAGGGACCTGCCTATTTCCCAATTACTCTCCTCGTGCTACTTTTTTCTTGGCATCCAGGGATACGTGCTTCTACGTATTTTGGGGAACATTCATTGTAGGTCTCAATACACTTGCTTTGGCTACGGACTCTTCTAGACGGGCGGTCGGGAGCTAACCCACTCCCGATCAACCGGCTTGGACTAGGTCTTGTACTAAACTCCAGGAGGCAGGGATCCACGGCGGTGCAGCGCTGTGGTCCCCACTATATCCCCGTGGCAACGCTGGCACTCCGATGGAGTGTCCCCTTGTTGGTCTCCGTGGTGGGTGGCGACCATGGGGATGAATCTGATATCCTCTTAATGGATAAAAATCCTTCCCCCCGCCCTCTTCCATCAGGAAGAGATTTGTTGGTGAAGCGGTAAATCTTGAGTTTTTTTGTAATGACTCTCATTGACCTACTAAGCCCCGCTTTCTCGTCTTGTCATGTAAAAATGATAATGAAACAATGAAGAGTGTCAGTCCGATCAAACGTGCCAGAGAAATCGAAAAGTTTGGCAAATTTCAGTCGGTGGTTTGTCAAAGAAACGGCACAAACCTTTTCGAATGTCGCTGTGACGAACAGATCAGCAAAACCACTGATCTAAAAGAAATAGGCGGCCTCCAGGTGCATGTCTCCGCCCACCCGACCGTAAACTTCTGCAAGGGTGTGATAAACCATGAAGACTTTTCTACCGAATCCGAAGAAAACTTAAAAGCTTTCTTCCAACCATATGGTGTGTCCGACATTTACAGGATTCAGCGGAGAGTAAATGGGGTACTCACCCCTACCTCAGCGCCGATACTGACCTTTGACCGTCCATCTCAGCCAGAAAAAAATATGTAGTTTCTACAATCTCCGCGTTAGGCAGTATCTTCCAAACCCTCTGCGATATTTTAAATGCCAGAGGTTTGCCCATACGCAACCTCGCTGCATGAGCGCCGCAGTCTGCGTGCACTGTGGAAGAGAGGCTTGTAACGACTCTAACTACACCGCAGAGGCAAAGTGCGTGAACTGTTGCGAAAAACATCCATCAAATTCTAACCAGTGTCCCATTTTCTTAAGAGAAAGAGAGATCCAGAAGATCAGGGTCTCTGAAAAAGTTTCCTTTCCGGAGGCACGACGTCGTTACCGGCCGCGAACTCCGTGGACATGGCCCGAAGTTTCGCTGACACCGTGGGTCAACAGAAGAAAGTAAATTCTGAAACCCAAACACCTAAAGCCTCCTCTGTCGCGATGCTGCCTGTCAGTGCTTTGATGACATCGGCGGAGATGCCTATCCTATATCGTCAATCTGAAACAAAAAAGGAAACCAAAAGAATAAATATTTCAACAAACACGCAAACGCATCCAGAGAAGCCAAGGCTAACAGGCCTGTTGCTAGATCTAGGTCGCCTGTCTCAAGAGACCGTGGTCTCCCAACACATGCGACTCTCTCTAGCAGTAGTCAAGACGACTGCAGGGAACGAGGAACTCCGCACGAACCAGCCGATTACTCTCCAACAGAGAAGGAAAATGAAGAATAAGAAAACCGATACATAACCCACCCTAGAATCAAAACGAAAACCTAAGAACTAGAAACTATGGCTCTCCTATCATAGAACTTAAATGGCTTTCGTACCCGTTTGGACGAATTAAAGTTAATAATGTCCATGCATAGACCCGTAGTTATCTGCCTGCAGGAAACACATCTCCGTTCTGAGTACTCCCTCTCTCGACGCAGCTTTTGTTGCTACAGGCAAGACGTAGACGATGGCCTCCGCGTCCATGGCGAAGTAGCCACTTTTATCACAGACTTTCTGGTATCTAAAAAAATAGACATACGAACCACTAGCCAGATTTCTTGCGTTCGTGTGAATTTCCCAACTATTTCTGTTACCATTTGTAACGTTTATATCCCACCTGAACAAGTGTCAACAAGAACTGGAAGATGTGCTCTCTCAGGTGCCCGCACATTTTTTTTATTGTGAGGGACTTCAACGCCCACAACCCTGCCTGGGGTGGCACAAGGTCGTGCACGTGAGGCAGATTACATGAAAATATTATAGATAACCAAAACTTAATTCTCTTAAATTCTAGAAAGCACACACTTTTCCGTACTACAACAATTTATCGTCCGTGGACCTAGCTCTCTGTAGTCCCTCTGTTTCTACAATCTTCCAGTGGACTGTCCTTGGCGACCTGCATGGCAGTGATAATTTTCCTATTCGGGTCAACCTCGATATTCCCGATCTGAACGTTGCCCGCCCTCCTCGCTGGCTAATCCACCGACCTGAGTGGGAAACATTCAAGAAAGAATTACGTATATCAGAAAACTGCTCAAACGACATCGATGCTATGGTTGCCCATTTTAATAACGTCTTCCTTCATGCCGCCTCATTTGCCATCCCGAAGTCGTCGGGCCATGCACGACATCCCCCTGTGTCATGGTGAAACACTAATTGTGCCACCGCGGTCCATAATCGGAAGAGGGCTTTGGCAAAACTTAGTAGGTTCCCAACCATGGAAAAACTAATAAATTATAAAAGATCCTGATACAGAGCTAAATTAACGATACGGGAAAGTAAGGCTGCGTCCTGGAGCTTCATCTCGTCACTTTCTTGCCGTTCATCCCCTAAACTAGTGCGGAGAAAGGTCCGGCAGATTGGTGGAAGACTCCCTTCGCCGTCTATCTCAGGGCTTATGGTAAATGGCAATCTCCTAACCTCTCCTTAAGAAATTGCTGAAGAAATGACCTCTCACTACGAACTCATCTCCAGCTCCGTACACTATTCTTCTGGCTTTCAAAAGGCGAAAAGAAAAATGGACAACTGTAAATTAGACTTCTCGAGTCGCGTGGACGAAGATTACAATGCCTTTTTCTCCATGGACGAAGGGTCTTGTTCCCTCGCTTGTGCTAAAGATTCTGCTCCAGGACCAGACCAGATACAAAACCAAATGTTGAAACACTTACCTGAAAACGCTCGTTCCTTTCTCCTCAGCATTTTCAACACGATTTGGGCTGAACATGCAGTACCAAGGATTTGGCGTGAAGCCATTGTTCTCCTAATCCCTAAAGAAGGAAAGAAGACAGAACAAGCCCGTCAAGTTACTGCCCAATCTCGCTAACAAGCTGTGTGTGCAAGCTTTTATAGCGAATGATAAATACACGTCTGGTCTGGCTCCTGGAACAAAAGAACCTATTTACACCTCTCCAATGATGCTTCAGGTAGCACAGGTCAACCATGGACCACCTAGTCACCCTTGCTACGCACATTTCCACTTCTTTCGTGCTATGTGCGCACCTGGTAGCAATTTTCTTCGATAGAGAGAAAGCGTATGACACCACCTGGAGGTACGGTATTCTTTGCACCTTGCATGCTTGGGGCCTTAGAGGACGGCTCCCTTTGTTTCTCTTAGGTTTTCTTTCATCAAGATCTGTCCACGTCCGCCTTGGCGACGTGTTATCCTCTAGTCACATGTTAGAAAACGGTGTTCCCCAGGGATCGATTTTGAGCGTCAAACTGTTTGCCATTGCTATCAATAGTATTGCATCAGTTATCCGGGAGCCTTTGAAGGCATCACTGTTCGTCATAACTCACTCGATTTCATATGCACTTAGACCATCGTTACCCCATCCCCTGGGAGTCCGTCTCCGTATGCTTTTACAGAAGCTTAATATAAAACTATCCAACCCTGTTTCCCCTTGGAAACTACACCTGCCTATAATAGATTTTAGACTGTCTAACCTTCCTAAATCCTTAACTCTCCCCAGTACATCCTTATCGAATTTGAGGCGATAAAATCTACGTATCCTGGCCATTACTTCATTTACATCGATGTTTCCTCTCAAAACGGCAAAGGGGATGTATCTTCTACTGCAGTAGAGCCACGCGAGGTTTTCGATTAGACTTCGTGCAGCGTCTATACCGCAGAGAAGTACGCGATCTTGGTGGCACTTAAATTTGCTGTAACGATCTCATTCAAGAAAGTAGTGATCTGCAGTGATTCCAAAAGCTCTCTTGAATCCATCTCCTCCTTCTCGTCTTGTGATCCACTGACAATGACCATCCAACACCAAATTCATCATCTATTGGTCCGCCATTATATTTTACTCTTTTGTTGGGTCCCTGGACACGTGGGAATAAGAGGAAATGAAAAAGATGACCAGGCAGCAAAGTCTGACACGAAGAAAAGAGAATTAGACATCTACACAGTCCCCACAGAAGACACTAAGCTCTTTATAAAACGCTATATCCGCAGTGAATGGCAAACAGAGTGGCATAACTCAGATTTTAAACTAAGGAGAATCAAGGATTCCATAAATCTTTGGTCTTCCTCATCTCGTGATGCTCGGCGAGAGGAGATCATTTTAACATGCCTCCGGATCGGTCACTGCCATAGGATTTCAACCAAACTTGGCATATCGTTTGCCCACCCACAAAAAAAAGTTACACGCAAAAAGTTTTCGTGACAAATCCATGTTGATCAAAAAACTTCAGGTATTTTAAATAAATTAGTGAATCGTTTGCCCAGGTTTACCCACCAAAATGTTTCGTTTGCCCACCACTAAAAAAATAGACCGGAAAAAAATATTTTGAACCAACTTCAGGTTGGCCGGAAAGAAATCTGGAAATTTAACCAAACTTTTCTTATCGCTTACCCATCATTTGCCCACGTGTGCACATAAAAAAATCGTGATATTCTATTTGATAAAAGAATGTTCTCGTTTGACCTAACTATATTTTCGTTTGCCCAGGCACAAAATTAATAACAAGCGGAAGGGTGTATTCACATAGACCTACGACAAGCGAATTGACTATGTCCGGTCGGGCTGACGGATCCGAGAAAAGATAAATTAAGATATTGTGCATACTATTTCATAATAGTATGTTTTCGTTTGCTTATGATTGAATTTTGTTTTCCCAGGTACAGAAATGGAATTACAAACGGAAGCGTGCATTCGTAGATGGTTCCGGCATGCGAATTTGCTAACAATAATGATATTGTGCACACTATTTCCTAATAGTGTGCTTTCATTTACCCGAAATAATTTTTGTTTGTCCAGGCACAGAAATGGATTTATAAGCGTAAGCGTGTATTCGTGGAGGGCTCTGGCATGCAATTTTTTCTTGTCCGAGGGGGCTCTGAATTCCACTAAAGAGAACTAATGATATTGTCATACTTTTTCCCTAATAGTTTGATTTCGTTTGCCCAGGCACGGAAATGTAATTATAAACGGAAGCGTGTAATTATTACGTGGGTCCGGTAAGCGTATTCGCTCAATTGATCGGTCTGGCTAACACACTGAAGGAACAATTATAATATTCAGCATACTATTCCTTATGTGTGTGTTTGTTTGCCCAGTAATTAGATTCGTTTGCTCAGACACAGAAAAGAAATTACAGGCAGAAGTGTATATTTTTAAGGGGATCCGGCTGGCGGTTTCGCTTATATGCTCGGTCTGGCTAGCTGAAGGAACAATTATAATATTGGATATTATTTCATAACAGTGTGTTTTCGTTTGCTCAGTAATTGTTTTAATTACTACATCTGTATCCAAGGAAGCGGGCACGTGCCTTAAAAAGGGGATCCGGCTGGCGGTTTCGCTTATATGCGCAACATTTGTTTGGCAATTGGTGGAAAAGGGAACAAATTTAACAACGCGATGATTTGTGTGTCCTTATTTGTTCTTTTTCCCAGCTGTTTGTAGATGGTCATTTATAATTATAGCAGAACCTGCACAAAATTATTACTGATCTTTATTACATTACTGATCTTTCAAAGATTATGTCGGCATGTATTTTCTTCGGAAAAATGATTAATTATGCTTTAAAAGTAAACAACTTCAGTATTGAATGTGCACTACAAATTGAAAAAAATTAAATTTTTTCTCCATTTAACTCAAATTACCAATATTTTGAAAATGATTGCCCTGAAATGATTTATAGATCTAATTTGAAGAATATATTGCATTAATAATAAATATACAGCTTCAATATTGAAGGTGTAGGAAGGTTTCTAACAAACATTGAACTTTTACAGTTTTCAAAATTCTAGAAGTTGCAATGATAATCAGACATATGCGATGTTTGAGAAAATCGAGTTTATGCATCAAAAAATTGTTTAAAGAACTAATATTTAAACTATTTTGATTGAACAAACGTCATTGCATACGATTTACTGTATCCTTTATTAACAGGATTTTGAGCGCTACAGAAAATTAACACTAGTGTTTTAAACTCTCCATATCCATTCTAACATAATGTTGTCTCTTTGTGCGTGGGTGAATATATGATAATATTAATTGTTTAAGTGTGTTTCGGATCATTCTCTCTCAAACCAATTTACCGGCCGAGAATTTCCCAAAAGACTTTTTAAACACAATTAAAATATATGAGACATTCAAATGTACCTAAAAAAGTAAATTATGGAAACATAATGTAACTATAAAAGTTTACCCGTGTATTTAAAAACCTATGCCTTTTCAATTATTAAATATACAATACATGCATGCAGTTGCAATGCAACACTTCAGACTTATCTGGATTATTCCAATGGATGTTTTACATACTTTTTTCCCCCTTCCATAGTAATCAATGGCCAGGAAAATCATGCTGATATGAGGGGTCTTCCCCACCGCGTCGGCTTCCGCGTGGGAGAGTTTGGGTCGCGTTCCATATAGTGTCATAAAAGAGCTGCCCGCGTCCGAATAGAAAGAACGTATGGAAACAATTGCGCATCGTCCAGTTATTGCCACTAGCCGCACAGATTAGCGAATATCAGATCATAAATAGTTGTGACCCGACAGGCTCCTCCTCCCACCAGACGCTTTCGGGCGCGTGAACGGTAAGGCCTACTCGTGTCGGCAGGGTGCGTTGTTAGTGATGGAAAATTTAACCCCAATGAGTTACAAATTTCGTCTAGGCTCTCGAAGAGCAAAGAGCAATCCGTCTGTCCTCCTCTCCAGTGCACCTCAATCTTTTCTATAACTTCAGTAGAATGTCAGCCCAAATAATAAGAATCGAAGTGTGTCAAGTTGTCACAACCACCACAGCACAATCACATCAAACCAATTGAAGAATTTAGTACTCAATTTTTTAAGTGAATAGCTTTTTCCGTAATTTTTGCTTAAAATAATGGCAATTAAAGGAAATGGTTTCTCGACCAAAATACAATTTTTTAACAGGCTAAACTCTTATAAAATAACGAGAATATTTCTTGACACTGAATTTTCGAAATGTAGCAAGGTTAGCAAATTTGAAATATGTGCACGAGATATGTCTATAATATATCATTTATTATCGTTTCAGTTATTATTATTTTGAATCAATATTGCTGCAGAAATCTAAATTAAACAATGTAGTTCACGTCCGATTAGATCAATGATTTTTCCGGCTGAAGGCGTGGTCATTGGAAACATGTTTCCAGACGTTTGTCCGCAACACGCAGACATCACTCAGTGGCGATGTGTCCGGAGAAATCTCTTTGAGTTCTCGATGACAGTGCTGGTCGGATATTTATACCACGCGGGACTGTGGTGAGGGCGGCTACGATTGGTCGGCAGGTAGTGGTAAAAATTTTCCGGGCAAACAAAGTCACACTATTAGGATAATATGCACAATATCATTATTTTTCAGTGTATAGCCCGATGAAGAAGAGCAATTGCCACTTCGACAATACACGCCGTTAATTCCATTTCGTCCTGGCAAAGAAAATTATTCTGAAACGAAGACACTTTAGGAAATGTTTATATACTCATTATTTTCTTGGTGATATTTGTACAGGATTGCAAGAACAATCCAATCCGGAGCCATCTACGTATACACCTTGTTTGAATTCCATTTCTGTACCTGGTAAACAGAAACTCAATCTTTGAGGAAGTAAAACACAAGAAAAATGAAATTTGCGGTATACTCCGATCATTTTACTGATCAGGGAACGATGATATGCCCACGGTTCACTGTTCTGTTTGGACGGATGATAGCTTGGAACGTAAAAGTTGCATCTTAAGAGTCCTGTTGAGTCCTCTGAACTCACGTCGGAGAGTACGGGTGAAGCTGCCGAGTCAAGAAGCCTTGTCGGAAGCGAGTTGCTTCGTGACCAGCGTAAGCGAGCACACAGGTGGAGACCACCTGCATCATGCGACGATTCGGAAAACTGATGAAGGAGCCGGCCTTCGAGTCGGCGCAGCTATACTGGTTGAAGGCCAGAAGCGGTTGCCATATTTAAGCATTTCTTTTAGTGTTACGATCTGCTGACGATAATGAACATTCGTATTTTTATTGATCAACAACAGAGTATGATCTACATACAAAGACATTGTAAATGGAGTTAATTGCATCAATTACGCATTTAGTGATATTAAGATTTCACACTAGATTACCAAAGCCTCAATTGATAAATCAAATAATAAGTTTTGCATAATAACAGTTCTGAAGTGACATTTAAATTTGTATTGTTAAATGTACTTTTTGGATTGTAAAATTTAGTTATATTTTCAATACTATTGAATTTCACATTATAAATCATAATCAGATTACGATGACAGTGATACAGGAAAATAATCAGTCACTCTTATCTCTTGCTCCAATAAATAAAATATATTATCACATGTATGTAATAAATAAATAAAATGCATATTTAATTAAATTTTGTTGCATTGCTTTGAATCGAAATTGAAAACAGAGGATTACCTCTTATTATGTAAAATCGTCGAATTGTATGTCTTTGAATAGTGTTTGCATAAGTAACTGCAAGGAAAAATTATATACCAATAAATTCAAATTGTTTTAAAACTATAAATTTAAAGAAAAATTGTGTTCAGGCAGAAAATGCAGAATTTGATCTGCATCGGCTCAGATTTATCTACAAATACTCAATTATCTGATGATCTAGTGAAGTCAGATTCATTTCTTACGGATGAAGACGGCAAATTTAGATTGTTTTTTTCCTTACAAAGCATGAAAAATACAAGCTAATTTGATTAGACAGATTATGATGACAATATTTGTAAATTTTATCGCGATGTATCAGGTTTAGCATTTATAGGGCATGAAATCATGTCTAGTAATATTGAATTGTTTTTCAAGAGGAAAGTATTTTTCAGGCAGGGAAATGTTCAAGAAAATTATCAACGTCAACACAATACACTAATGACATTTCTTGCAGAATCATTAACACAATCTGAGATATTTTTCTATTAATTTTGAAGATGAATAGCCTAAATCATTGCATGTTTCAGTGCAGTTTATTATACTATATGCACAAACAGCAACTGAGATCCTAAATTTAAAAAATTGAAATTTCATAAACCAGTAAATTTAATAATCTTTCAAAGAAAATTAATTATCATGAACTGATTCGAAATCTTTGTTAAACAATCTGAAACCAGCATTTGAAGTTAGCCTTTTCTTGATGAATTTTTTATGCTCATACTCATTTGTAGTCATTCGGAGCATATACTATCAGGTAATATAACTTGTATCAAATGAATGAAAAATAATGAGTTGGGAAGCCAAGCTCTCCATATCCACTTAACAACATAAGAACTTGAATTGAAAGGATTTAAACCGATGGTGTAAAACGAAATAATTGTTTATCTTGTTCGACATAAGCTTTTGGAGGAAATTTACAATTTACGTTAAATAACTTTGAGCCGGATTAATGGCCAAGTTTTGTACGTTATGTCCAATAGAAATGTATATAAACTAGTATATGCCTTACTATTATTACAAGTCATGATAGAAATATATACGTACCTAAAAGTTACAATTCCATTCCACCATTCTCTTAATCTTGGTTGACAATTCTTGCTTAATTTCAAATAGGCGCACGGTGGTGCATTTTCCCGAAATCCTGGCCAAAACCTTAAAAATGAAATCGCGTTTACTGAACTTTTGCAAATACTACGACACAGTGTATACTTGGGGGTATCTGTTTCTGCCCACTTCGTGTCTCTGGGTCAATTCCCCTGGCACCAGTAGTCACCCGAACTTACCTTCGCGGCGTTCGGTAGACCTGCAGTGCGAGAGTAACATAGAGAGACCGTCTTTATTTGTAAGTGGTAGCCATACAAAATTGCGCAGAGAAAACTGGCAGTATGGATTCTCTTTCTGAAGGTTTGTAGAGTATTTTCATGTTTGTTTTATAATGCATTAATGAATAATACCGACGTGGGATGAAATATTAAAATGCATGAAATTAATACAATAATTTTAATTTCTGTAAGTTCACGTAGGCTGATAGTTACCAATTTCGCGGAATTCCGCGATGTTTCTAATTTCATTTACTAGTTGAATCTATCCTCTTTCCAATCCAGTTATAAAATCATGCCCCAACTTGCCCCATTAGTAAATGCAAAGGTATTAACTTTTCGTCAAGCAAGCGTGACCGCCGAATATGACTCGTCGATATCCGTCCTGAGAACGGGAACTGCTTTTACAACGCTGTTTCTAGGGAAATTTTTGATTCTTTTTACTGAAATAACAAATTTACTCAATATTATAATCAAGAAATGAATATTTTTAATTTTTGTAATAGATTACGACTTTTCACTAATATTACATAACATAATATTTACGTACATATTACATCTTCTGAACTGGATTACGCACATTTTATTTCATTACAAATTGTATATAAAGTAATATTTACATAATATGTGGCAACAAAACTCGTTTTCAGGAAGGGTGAGGGCTCGATGAAAGGTTAAATACGTACGTGATATCAAAGAAACTCCTCGTAACACTTAAAATTTTTAAAAATAAATAAAAATTCAATTGATCGGAAAGTAATATTGTTTACTTAACTCGTAAGTTACATACCAACAATTATTTCTACTGCATTGTTATTTTTCAAAATTAGTATTATATTGTTTTTAATGAAATAATACTGTAACTACAGATTCAATATGGACAAGAAACGCATTCAGATGCAATTCAAATAAAAAATAGGTCTGAATGTAGAGCTTTCCAAACAGGATAATGTTAATAGCAAAGATAGTAATTCAGCAAGATGCTTTTTTGAGAAGTTTAAAGATTCCTCAGAAATAACGGGGATAAACGAGGGTTTAATTAAGAGATTTAGAAAAAGTTTATTGGCAATGTCCAGAGGATGCGCCGTCAGCATTACTTTTTATAGTATTACGCGCTGGAAACTGCCAAGAAACGTGTTTCCAAATATTCATGGTATTTCATGCCTAGACTCTATTCACAAAGATATAAGACCGTATGGAGAAGGATTCTCGCGAACATGTTCAAGACTGCACCCAATCCAGGAGATGTTTAATCGTCTGTTGAGATCTTCTGTTCCTTTCATTTCCAGCTTGAGGGATTGTCCCAAAATAAAGTTAAAATTCTTAAACAAATATGCTTTGTCTCATTTGCCTGAACCCAATATCACCGTAGGGAGAAATGCACCCTAGTGAAAAATGTGATCTTCCTTTCCGGTTCTTCGGGCACTGTATATGAATTTTCTCTTGTAGAGAGTAGGAGATGGCATTAATACCATGCTTCTTTATGCCAAATGTTATCAATTAATATGTAAGTAATCCCTACGGTTTTCCAAAGCAAATTTTGTGAATTGATAAAATTAACCCAGTTTATATAGAAATATGTATATTTACATCACAGATTTAAGCAGTGCATTATTCTGGTATTAGGTTACTAGCTCCCTTACATTATAAAGATAATCCAAAAGAATTTTGGTCGTAGTAGAAAACATACTATAGCTCTCAGAGGTTTTGGCCAGGAAATCGCCTAAATGCACCACTGTGAGGCGGTGTAAATGAAGGTATCATATTCTTTAGAACTTCATTCGCCCGTTTACTCCCAATGAAATAAGATTTTCACTTCAAAGAGGTAATTTAGACTCTGTAGTCTGGCGCCTATTAAAATATATCCACCAATATCCTTTAGATTATAATTCACACTAATTCAGCACGATAAGTTTCAACAAGGTACTTACCAGTGAACTCTTTAAGTTCCGTTGCTACCCCGCTTTTCCCTATATAATTAAAAATTGAAAACTTTCAAAACGATAGCACTCTACTACCATTACACTGGTGTTAATTACAACCATCTGATTCGTCTCCTTCCCGTGCACGGCCTGGCTCACTCGCTTCGTGGCGTGCCACTGGCCTCTGGCCCCAACCGTCGCCTCGCGGTGACCCGTCCGCCTCATGACAGTGACATGCATTGGGGCATGACCAATTGCGAACGCGCATGCAACACAAAGGCATGCTGATATATCTTCTACATCGCCCACCTACTACCTTCCAGCACGTGGGAGAGCGCGATAGTATGAATGCTCGTAGCTGAGCTTCTAAAATTTCAGGAAGCAGGGTCTTTAAGTATGAGAAAGGTCTGAACCCTTGATACAATGAATCAGATGAAATACGGATAAAACGAGCATATATTCAATGAAAAATCACAGTGGCACAATCATATAATAGGATTATGCATTTTAAATAGTTGGTCACTGAAAAAAAAACAGAAAACAAGGCAAAACAAAAATTGGCGTCACCTCGACTGCCTGAACACGCTTTCACCAATTACAATTCACAATTTGCTCATTCCTCTTTCTGAATTTTATCTACCACATTATTTTACTCTTTCTACTCTCTAGTTTTTCCGTTATCAATGAGTTTTACCCTTGTTCTAAGGTATCCCGTTCACAGGTGCTAGCCTTGGGCTTCGCACTCACTATAATATTGTGAACTTCAGAGAGAGAGAAAAAATAAAACGTAACATATATGTTACTTAAATTTGACCCCTTTACATATCACAGAAAGAAATTACTTTAACACAATACAATAAATATGACTCTTTCCAGATAACACTACCATACAACATATGAAAATCATGAATAATTTAAGTAAAATTGTACAAGGTGATACCTCTTTGAATGAATTTTAATAACACGTGCAGTAATGAACTTGAAATCACACTCACATCGTTCGAATACTTCTTCCACCTATTCTGGAATTTTTCAATTCACTATTAATACGAATTGTCGGTATTTACTGCCATTCTTTCCCAACTGATCGCCGCCAAAAGCTGCCAGTTCTTTTACTCCTCAACAATTCGGCATCGTTCGCCTGTGGGTAACCTTGGGATTTTCTGCCGCTCGCAGTCTCAAGTGCTACAATTGGTTCCGCTTGCTGACGGCTTCACGACGTTACCAGTTTGTTTCCTCGGAACTTCTGACTGCGCTAATTCACAATTTCCACAATTTTCCTCGCGTTCTCCGGACTCGTACGATTCTCGTTCCAGTCCAAATCTTTCTCACCTACGCTTCGCTCTTCCTGGGGTCGTCCATCTTCTTCTGCCGCACCTCGTACAAGTTTGTTCGCGCTTCCAGCCTTGAATAATTAATGTTGCTGAAGTTGTGCTTTAAATGCTCGGCCTACTTACCACACTTTGGGCGTGTGTGGTCTCAGCGTGCAATATGAGATGCTAGATTTAGTTAATGTCCTTCTGCGCGATTTTAAAAAATTTGAAATTATTTTTGAAGTCAATCACTCACTTGCTCTCTCAAATATTAGAATGTTAATGCGAAGAATTCGTGCACTCCACTTCGCAATTCATCACTTTCGTTGATACGCTTCCTAAACTAACTTTTAACCACCGCTAAAATAAACTCCACGCTATCAAGTTACAATCGCCAACTCAGTCTGGTCGCCGTCGCTGCTGCAGTCAGAGATAGCTCCTCCGAGGCGCGCTGCGATGCTTATGGTACTACAGTCAAAAGTGCCATCTAGTGAAAAAATCCTGGCATTTTAATTTTTATTCTTCTACTAGGGGGGAGATGAATCCAACAAAACCAGAGATAATGAAAAAATTATTCAGCTGTTCTGAGTTTTGATTGAAAATTGTTGACGAATACACACTTTGCGTCCCGATTTATTTTCACCCGGTCAATACAATTAATGGATGTTATCTAGACATTACTATTTCCAAATATCTTTGAGATACCTGGTGTATCTCAGTATGTACCCTTTCCCTCAGATAAAGTGGCCGGGAATCTTCCACACCGCGCCGACAAACTTGGACACCCCTCGGCCTGGGGGAGGGCAGGGGGAGGGACGCGTTGACCAATCGCCAGCAAGTAGAACCACAGTTGTCTGTGATTGGTGCAACATCCCAAGGGGTGGAAAGGACGTTGCCTCAGGGGGAGGGGGCTAGTGTGTTAACGTATGAGCGGAAAAAAGTCATATTTCCCTACCGATGGAGAGATTTTGCCTGCACGTTTGCCACGACAAAAAAATATTTCTCAGCGAGGGTTCCCGTCCAGAATTCATTACAATTGACCTGTAAATATTTAGCATCTAGCAACAATTGATCTAACGTTTATTAATCGATTTGTAACTACAGTCAAAGTGCAATTTTTAGATGATCATTTCAGGCACAATTTGCGGACCCTTCCCGGTCGTTCTAACGCATATTTCGAATTTGTTTCTAAATTATAAATTGTTAATTCACAATTTTCGGCTTTTGGGCATCGGGAGACCCTCCCCCTTTAGATTTGCAAGGTTGGAAATTGTTTATAAATTTCCAATTGTTGCAAATTTTTTGTCTCCTCTCAGTGGCGTTTACACGCGATACAAAATTCCGGAATTCGATCGGTGTTATCATATTTCGTTCCCGAGATATATGTAATTGTTTATAAGAAATTAACATTTTAGAATGACCCATTTGTTTGCAATATACAGAAGCATACGGAAGAAGAAACAGTTCTCTAATGTCCCGCTTTTGCCCTTACCCTTAGAAAACACTAAGCATGTAAACAAATTCTGTGGCCAATCTAATTACTTTGACTATACCGCCTTTATACGTCGGGTATGAATATAACTTTATATTCTCTTTAAATGCAGCAATTTGTAAGTCGATATATTTATCAACAAGAGGAAACTGATTATATGCAAATTATTTTTGAATGTGCATTATTGTCGAAATGGAGTGTTTAGCTTTTTCTATCAAAGGATGTTGAGCAAACTTGAATAGCTGTATTATTAATTTGAAGGCTACTTTTAAAACCGTGAGTTAGAAAATATATGTTTCTCTTTACTTACCCATTACCAATAAAAAAATAGGGAAACATACTATTAGCTGTTTGCTGTAAAACTGTATTGAATTGATAAATGAATGTTAAAGTTTTCTAAATAAAGAAATATTTATTTTGTGTGTTGAAAGATCACATGAGTAAATCACACATCACAATATTTATAGCATATAGAAAATTCTAAATGAACCTATATAAACTTTAAGTTAATATTTCAATTCAATTTATCATTCAATAAGTCAGGATCATCTTTCTAAAACTGTTAATTTCATGATTCTACAATAATATTTAAATTAGAGCTTTAAAAGTATCATGATAAATCTACGCATTGTTAATATATATTTATATACACATTAATATATTTAATATCGTCAGAGTCGAAGGTGGTTTGTTGGCTGCTACTTCCATTCTACGAATTATCAAAATCCTTGAATTTTGCACGCATAGCTTATTAAACGGAAACGGCCATCCATGTATCTAATGTGCAATCTTTGTAAACTATCCTAAGAAATTATTATATACATTATAAACTATTATATATAAACAATTATTTATAACATTATAAACTATCCAAGAAAAATATCAACAAACAATGTTAAAGGTCACCAGCTTAATGTTTTTATTATTTGAATGTTTTCAACATCCCTTAAAATCTCCAATAGAAAACCCATGTTTTACAGGTTATTATAATATCAACTAATAAATACACTATTACGGCAAACACGCATTTATCTGGTGTTATTATTTTTAAAACACTCACATATCTACGATGCTGCTATTTGATTCATGTCTTTATCGAAGATCTGAGATTAAAAACGATAAGAGAAAATTAATTTGTGAGTGATTGATGAAGTTAAATCATCAAATGAAAAACAATGTTTCTTGCTTCATAATGCTATCTTGTTTCACAGACATGACACTAACATCCAAACTAATGAAACATCCAAACTAATGAAAATTTTCAAAATTAAAATCATCAATAAAACGTTGATTCATCAGCAAGGATTATATTATTAAATACTTTTTTGAGATTCATGTGCTCCTGTGTCAATAACGTAGTAACGCGATTCGTACAGATCCAGTTTCTCAGAATAATAAAACCTGCTAGACACATATTAATTAAACATAATAGTTGTCAATAGTTATTTACGACACCGAGTATCGTAAGATATCTTATTACAACATGAAATTGAGAATTATCAAACAAGACTCTTTTAGCCGAAACTGTTAACTAATTGAATATTGCAATATAATGTTACCATTTGAATATCATAGAAAGTAAGACGCAATTTGTCAAAATTCATGTCAACTATAATTTTTGTTTAAATTTGACTCCTTATCCTGCGAAAGATATGTGACAGTACTTATGTTAACAGTTCTACTGCCATGGGTTTAATTAATTAGTTTGCAGTACGCAAATTATTATTTTTGGTTTTAAAGAAGCATGGATATACAGAGTATCGGGGAAGGAAACGTCGAAACTTTGAAAAATAAGTTGTTTAGACAATTTATCTTACTTTTGTCTAATAAACTACATGTATATTCTCCTGAATGGCTGAGCCAAAATAAACACGCAAATGTTGGTTTGAAAATATGGTTTCACACGCAAAATTTGCATTCTAGAATCATATAAAACAGACAGGAAACATAAAATATTGTTTATTATGAACAATATAATTTAATATATTAGTCTGTAGCATAATTAACTGAGAAATAAAAAAGCAGTCGAATCCAGAAAATTGGGTGTTTCTTTTTTATTTTCTAGGTCATTTTTTCTTTCTGATAAAATGTATACATTTATTTTGTTAATAATAAACAATTTAGATATTAATGAAGTGTTTATATGCTTGTACAGCAATAGCTGGCTAGAAAACAAGATCCGTTCAACGTTTAAATGCTGCTAATTATGGCTGAGCCATTTGGAATATCCGTGTAGATTATTCGACAAAATATGCTTAAAATTGTTTTAACAGCTTTTTTTCGAAGATTCGACATTTCCTCCCCATATATCCTGTATAAACAGGGCTTGATTTTTGTTGGTACGCGACGGAACGGCGTTCTGTTTCTTTGGAAATAATTATTAAAATATAGTATATATAAATGACTCTGCTATTATATTAATAATTAATTTCTGAGGCGTTTCGAGCCCAAGATTTAAAAATAAAGCATTGGATATATGTATCATAATAACCTATGACGACATTGTTCCCAGTTACGTCAAGTTTTAATTTAGAGAATCATGAATGGTCTAAGTTTACTCACCTAAATAAAGTTTATCTTACTATATACACTTCTAGGAAAAAGTGTTTTATGTTCAAAACAAGTGTTGCTTCAATAGTATGTATTTCTCACGTAATATCTGTAATTGCTACGCAATATTCACACGCTCTATGTGAACCTGCAAAAAGAAACAAAAAAACATCTATTGCACTGAAAATATTTCCTTTCTACTCGCCGGGAATCGAAGCTGGTCTTTAAAGTTAACTGCCTGGACACGGTTCCCCTGCATTCACCAGTTCACGATAAGACTACTCTTTCCGATGCGAAAAGAAGGAAGCATTTGTATCTGCAGTTTAAAAAAAATAGTGTATTTAATTTACCTTAATACAAGATCTATTTTTAAAAAGGGATTTCATTAAACAGAAATTTCGCGTTAATATTGTTTCTCGACAATGTTAATAAGATCAGTCGGGGTTAATATTATACAGTAGAAAATTGGGCCACGTAATACACTTGAAGAGATAAAAAGCATTTATTTATGTCCAAAATTAACAAGAAAAAGGACAAATGATAGAAATGAGATTCTATTATAATGACTCATAGCAGCAAGAACTCAGAATGTTTCAATATTTGGGAGGAAAAAAATCAAAACTAAAATGCCTAATTTTTCCAGTCAAAAATTTTACCGCCGTGATATAAACCTTTTGATGTTACTTCGTTATTTTGTATGACAGAATATTTTTGAAAATAGGTCTTCATTAAGAAAGAATTAATATTTTTTCTGCGTTAAGATAATGCAATAATATTAATCGTGTCGTGATATATATATATATATATATATATTGAAACGCACCGCGTTTCTGAATATACGCGTTAACCGATTTAAACAGCGCGGTGGGAGACGGTCGTCCAGGTGGACTGGTCGAGCAAGAGTGTCCCGCGGCAAGCGAGACGAAACGAACGCGAAGTACGGACTGACAGTTGAGGAGGATCGGAACGACGGCAGTCGGGAGGTAGAGTCGGTGCGGAAGAGGTAACGGACGGTAGTGCGGAAAAGCTAATGATGGCGGCGATGAAACAGTTGAGAGAACTGATTGAACACAGAAATCGAGACGTAGGACAACGAGAAACAGTGAGAACTATTAATTGATCTCGAGTTATGATATACAGTGAAGAGTAAACGGCGTGAGGCGAGGAAAGTGGATGAGCGTGTAGCACGTGTGCGACAAAGGCAGCGTGAGGAACGAACATAAGCGATACAGCATCGGCGGGCTTAACAACGAATTTAAAGAATTGGAACGATAACGGCTGCCGATCTGGCGGCGAGTGGACATCGCCGTGCTCCGGCGAAGCACGACTGTGGCGTGGGACGGTATCGCGGGCGGTGAAGCGGTGGGGCAAGCGCCGTGGCCACGTGGCGGCGAGATGGCGGCCTCGCTCGACAATACATCGCGCCGGCGCATCCGGAGTTGGTGAGCTCGAAGGAATTCCAGACGCAGCAAAACCAGTAAGACTGTTACTAGAAGGAACTCATTAGTAGGCGGTAAAAGGATCCAGTGATTTGGAAAAGGGGGTAGACGATTGTGAGAGGGGGTATTAGCTGTGGAATTTGCCAGTAATGAGATAAAAAATCTGATTTGATGTGGAGAATACAAAGGGCGTTTTTGAAGGCACACATTGTCTGTAAATAGATTAAGTATTGAAATAACGGGTGATTGTAATCAAGTGCATGCAAAGGCGCTCCCAATCACAGTATGAAGTGTAAAGTTAAAGTGAAAAGAAAGCGTTCATTAGCACATCTACGTAGTTAGTAAGAAAATGTTCATGTTTATCAGTATCATGAGAAAGTTATCAATGCTAATCCATTATTTTGTTTAATTTTCTACACATCCAATGGAACGATGCTTTAATATCTCCATTATCTTTCCTGGGAATAAATCATTCTGTGTTTGGTTAATAAAAGTAATTGTTTCATTGTTGCGCATGCACTAGAGCCCATTCGCAAGAAAGATTACCTGACCCCTTTTACAAATTTACTGTAGAACAGGACCGAATCGCCGGTCCGTCACAATATATATATATGATACAACTTAAGAGACTAAGGTGATACGGGTGTCGGGGCTATTTTGATACGCTAAAAATTAACGCGCAGACAACTGGAAGGGATTTTTTATGTTTTATATTACATCAAACGCGCAAAAATTCCGATTTGATGTTGATAAACTATCCAAGTATTTATCTGAGAAGGAAAGAGCAGGCGACAATTCATACAGATTTCCTCGTTCTCCTCCCTACACAGTACATGGTGATTCACTTATGATTATTAATTGACGGGAGCTTCTACTGTTTCAGTGCAGTTACTGATTTTTCACTGGAATCACAAGGAACCAGGCCTACAATAGAAGCTAACACCATTCCTTCAACTCCAGATATCAATTGTTCTCTCCAGTACTTTTGGAGATAATACTGTTGGAAAAATTAAAAACAGTAGCCATCCAAAGAACAAGGAAGGTTAGACCCTATAGCAGCAATCATTACTAGTGAAGAGGATCATTACTTAGGAAAGAGTAGAGGTTTAATTTACATTAATTTAATATCAATTTCAAAAGAGATTTCATTAAATAAAATTATCGTTAATACTTGTTTTGACAATGTTAATAGGTATTTGTTTAAATTTTATAATTTAGACTGTTCGCCCAAAATTGAACGTACGCCATCTTTTTAAACATCTTGTGCTTCAAGGAATAGATTTATAGAAAAAATTGGAGGTCTTATTGAGAAAAATTATGTAAATATGCTAGTTTGGTAAAGTACCTTCAAAATTGCAAAGATTCTGCTCTTAAATCCAAACAGCAACAGTAGCCAGATCATTCAAGGAATATCAGTTTTAGTGGAAAATCATGTTTACTTAGGCTCTAGGGAATTAGGGGAATGACGGATTGACAAAGAGGTTTTTTGAAAATCATTTTTTCGGGTTCAAAAAATGTTGTTTTTGAGAGCCTAGTGTATAGAAAATAAAAGAACAATACCAAATAACCACTTTTTTCGAACTAGCTACTTATAAACGTGTTTTCAGAAAATTTCGACACTCTCCTGCGCAGTACATTACGCAACTCTTTACACGTGGAGTGCAAAAATATTCCAGCGTTACTGTGATTGAACTCGATCCCTGCAGTCTGTAGGTTTTGCTCTATTGCAATGTTATCACAGATATTTCTATTACACGTCCAAGCACACTTTATTACGAAGAGAATAGTTACATGATATCATTGCACTCTAGATTATTACAGAAATGTTCTACTTGTGTCAGTGATATCACCACAATAAGAATTCAAACGCTTAAAACCCCACGCAACTACATAGCTCATATTACTAAGAAATATTTCATCAGAAGCTGGTTTTGGAAGTCAATCTGTGACATCGCCGTTCCTGGTCATCTTCGGCGACTATGGTTACACCATGTCACAGATGAAAGTTGCAATAACGCAGAGCTAACACGGCGCAAGCAGTCGTTCTAGCTTTAATCGCAATAGGGCATATATATATATATATATATATATATATATACATATATATATATACGTGATTCTAAATACATTAACACTAAATAAGTAGTAGTATCTCAAAAACGCATGCTTTATGTGATATTTAGAATGGATACGAATGATTATAACTATCCAAATTAACTGCAAAAGTGTTTTGCCCGCAAAATTATTCGCCGTGGATGAGATTTCGGATCTTATTGCGCCAAAGCTTTTCCACACAGTGCGCATCGCTACCAATAGAAACTCTATAATCGTTGTCTCTCACACAATGAGTTTAAGCCGACTTGTACTTTAAACTGTAAAATATCTCAAATAACTCGAAATTCTCGTATATTTTCCAAATCTGCTTTGCATTAGTAGAAAAAAAATTCAACTGTCTGATCATCACAAACAAGCATCCAGTACCACCAACCCTTGCTACATAAAATCAAGAGAATGACAATTTGAATCATGAAAAGTGATAAAGTTCCATTTTTGGCCAGCGATGAACTAAAATAACAAAAACAACAAAATCATTAGATGTAACTCGTCCTTCTTATTAGTCTTTATGATTTGCCGAAGAAAGACCACTCGGCTTCGCTATCGCTCCGCCTCGCAGTTAACCTTCCGGCTGCGTCCTTAAAGACTCGTTTAGAGTGACCTATTACAAATATCTATTATCATTGTACTTTAACGTCAGTATCGTAATATAGCATTCCTCTGTATTTTCTAAAAGAGAGCCATAATATGCTGCTGACCGAAACGTCGAATGAATTGTAAATGAATGATGACGCGTTAAGGTTAGTGTCTTTTTATCTGATTTTGCATTTATCCTTTACAATATTAATTATATTTATATCATTTTTATTACGAATTTGATTGAATTACTAACGAACTTTTCAACAATATGAGGAAATGTTTCTTCTCAATACTTTCAAATCACCCAAAGAACCTCGACATCACATCTACGACCCACTCAGACAACTCCACCGTCTCGTCAGTCAACAATTCACGTGGCCAAGAACCGTCTCTCATACAAAACATAACCTCTACTTACGATTTGGTGAAGGGCGCAGCTCAATCACGATACGATCACTCAAAAGTACCTCGATTAAGGTGAATATTTAATTCAGATTGTACAATAATCTGAATAGGATGCAAGTGGTTACGTTTTTGTTGATAAAGATGTAATTGAGAACAGGTAATGTCTCACGCGTGACTGAGGCATTGTTAGTTAGCATTGCGAGTTCTCCCGCCTCCGACAGATGGTGTGAAGGTTGGTACTCAGTTGACCTTTAAAAAAGCTATTTTATCACGCAGGTCGTGATATGTGATTGACGAAAATAGATAAAAACAAACTTTGAAGCGGGTTACATATCGTGTAAAAATTTGAGTTCAATCGGTGCTGAACTTCTTGAGTTTTGAAGCGTACCCAACCCTATTTCCTTGCAGTATTGAAGATGGAAGGGTTTCGAATTTAGTCATAAGTGTCGTGTTGTGCATATTCACAGGATTTACGTTTTTCAAACAAATGAATGAAGTGCAAAAGAAAACGGCGTGTGCGTATTAGCAACCTGCAAATAATTTTCTGAATGTTCTATAAATTGTAACATTTTCGAATTTACTGCGATATAGTCTAGATAGATGTCTGAATATGTCATATTTCTTCTGGTTTTGTATTGAACCTCTTCATAATTGAGTATATTTTCTTTATTATCACAGCACTTCGTCTTTTTTATTTATTTATTTTGATTTATTTATTTATTTATTTATTTTACGCCAAAAAATCAGTTAAAAACTGCGTATGACGTGCTATGGGGAAAAGTGAATTGTGTGCACATTTTCAAAATTATGTGATCCTTACACTAAGTTATATACTACTTAAATTTTGAATTTGAATGAGAAAAGAAATAAACCCTATGCAATAAAATCTATTTTCATGATAACAAGAATAAATTTTGGCTCTTAATACTTCCTGCCGCGACAACATGGAACGATAATTTGAATAATTGCATTTCCCATTGAATTCTAGAAGACGTGCAAAGAAAATGAAGTTACATTTATGTCCAGAAGCAAAACAAGGGGCCATCTCAGCATTTGCTCAATGGATCAGGGAAACTGGACGAAAAACCTGATCGAAATGGGCAGTGTTATTTGGCAGTCTTCTGGCAGTGTTTTTTGCAGTCTGTACTATGGTGTTTACCTGCACATTTTACGAATCTTGGATCAGAATTACAAATCTTTTGAATATGATTAAATGCTCGCATCTTTTACATTGGGGAATCAATTTCTACTGCTTAATGTGTTTCTAATTTATATCTAATATATTTGTTATTGTATAAATATTATTCACATTTTTCTTCTGTCTTGAATGGTAGCAATGAAAATTTCAAGTGGTTGTTTGTTTTTCCAACTAAGCTTATTAACAGCATCGATTATTTGAATACCTTTTCATTCAGATCTCCAATTATCTCATATTTCTCAGAGGAATGTGATAATTTCTTTTCCTAGAACTCTAATTGGTTTGGTTTGTTTGTTTTTATAAGAATGTCATCTGTATTTTTCATCTAGTAGCATTTTTGTTACAGATATATATTATTATTCATTTATGTCATTTACTTTAATTTAATTTTATTACATTTACTTTACACTATCTATGAGCTTGAGTAAATTTCTCTGTATGTGTAACTTAATTGGAAGTGAATCTGTAAAATATAAGACTCTTTGATGTCACCACTATGATAGGAGGAAGAGGAATTGTTTTATTAACTGCTGTTGGCTGATGGAATAATGAGCTGCTGCATGCTGAAGTAGTCATACTTTTGTACTTTGGTGAGTGTTTTCTTTCTGCATTTTCTCTTATCTATTCAGCTTCTTCAGCTAATCTGTCTTCATCCGTGCAGTAGGCACTGGTTTGCATTGAATTAGTACAGGCTTAGGTTCGATTTCAATTCCATACATTAGCACATTTGCTTCATAACTCTAATTTGCTTTTGAATTTTTCAGGGTCGTATCACCTAAGCCTGGCAATTTTATTGAACAGCCATTTTAGTTAAATTATAACACTTTTGACCTTCATAACCTTGTTGTATTTCTATTTTATTGAAAGATTTCATCCTCATTTTCTGCATTCCTCCCAAGAACTATTTTTGGATAATGAACTTCCCGTTTTTTATTTCTTTAGAGTGAATCCCCGTCCGTTAATATTATGCCTTTCCCAGAACTCTTAAGACCGGATTCCGAGGGTGGATTTTTCGCATTTTTACATGTCTTACTGCTTGGGGTGTTTTTTCTTTAGTTATCAATGTGTCATCAGTTGCTTCTTGTTTTGATTTTTTTTTAATTTTTTCAGTTTTGTTTTGGGGTTCAGTTTTTTTGTTTCTTCATCCATCTTTGTCCCACGAGTAGCTAGGAATTAAGTGTCCACCTATTCAGAATAGGTGAGGCTAATTACTGTGGGAGGTTGCCTGGTATCCCACAGGCTCCGTTCGAGACGCAGATACCCCCTGCACCACTTCTAACCCTCGGCACGGGTCGCTTCACACCTTGGCTTGGGGAATTATTAAGGAGAAAAATATACAGAGTCGGTAAGAGAAGAGTAGATTGAAACTGAAGAAAATTAAAGTGAAAAGCAGAGAAGAAAGAAAGAATGTGAATGATTCCCTAACCCTCGTAACCTAATAACATCAGGGCCAAAAATCACAAGGGGTCAAGAGAGACCTAATAGAAAGATCAAAGAGGTGTAGCACAAAGTACGTAGAACCATGCCACATTAGAAAGGGTACCACCGTATGATCAGCACTGCATGTGAGCTTCATGGAAAGGATATTTAAAATGGCTTGAGGGATATGGAGGTTCTGTTGAATAAAAAGGACAAACGACTTCCGTTGTAAGACTTCGTGTGACTCCTCAACCGAGGCCTATACAGCATGGGTGACCCTACCGGTAGCAGAGCTGATCTATTCGCATATTGACCAGCAATGCTATGCCCTGCAATGCCCTCGGCTTCATTGGAGCACACAAACCTCCTCGCCCACACGGTCAGTGCTACTGATATGTTCCGGAGGTTTATAATGCTTGTATACCAGAAAACAATAAATATAAAACGCTCTAACGAGACGTCCCTCCGACGTTGATGAAATGATTGTTGCTTGAATGCCGTCGACGTCCTTCTAACGTTCGCCATGTTATATCAAAACTTGGCCAACCTCGTGACTTGGGAAATGTAACACACCATAAATGACAAGGTACGGTCGCTACCTGTTTAAGACAGCATTAAATTTTAAGCGAAGTCTGCTATAAAGCAAAAAGCGAGGTGACCATGCTTTTACCTAATGAATTCTTATGCGGGGCTAACGCAGAGAAACCCCTAAGCTATCAGATTCGCGAAGACTGTCGTCACATTCGAAACCTTTCGAAAGAACGCTCCAGGTTCTAAATAAAACAGGATCATAAATTTTAAAGGATCTCAGTACTTGGAGATATAACAATCCAAATAACTCAAACATTACATTTATTACAAGGTCATGAATGAATACAAAATCAATTTTTCCTGCTGCGCATACAAAAATTACAAGAAAACAATTCTGAAACTACGAATAGAAATACAAGAATACAGATTTATGGTGCTGTTCCTATACAAAAACACTGTTATAAATAGGAACACTATTAAACGGCGCGCTTCCAACAACGGCACCTATACTTACAACAGAATTACGTATTACAAACAGCCTCGATAATGCCCACTGAATGAGGTTGAATACACATATGCAAAATTGACAAAGAAGCTGACTCGGTCTTCAATACGAAAAGGAGCGAAAAACTGAACTACTGGCAGGAGCCATTACCTAGAAGGACCAAGTTTTGTATGAGTGCATAGTTACCAAATTACATGGAAAATGGATCTCTTACTATAACTTGCCAACTTCTAACAAATTTAACAATGAAACAGGATACCCGGAATGAGAAGGATCGTCCTCATGCCCGCCCGTATCTCATTCAACAGAGCCATGACCGCACACGAATGCCGATCGCCACACGGCCGAACAATGCCCGCATGTGACCGAACCAATTCGTGCCGATGACGCACTGTCGCCCAGCCGACGTCTTTGCCGGCTACGGGACCGGATGCGTAGCGCTGCTTTTTTTTTTTTTAATTTGTTGCGTCCACATCTTGACGCAACGCGTCTCCAAGCCCCTTATGGGGTGTTGAGCGCATTATTTTTGGAGTAACCTCCGTTAATTACCAAGTCAAGTCTCGCCACGTCGCAGCCGTTGGCGTTTTTATCCTTCGGCCAGGCTCGACGACGCTGATCCCGGGTTCCTGCCGGTCACCCAACCAAACCCGCGAATCCGAATTCGCTTAACCTTCGTGACTTCACGGAGCGTAATAAACGAATTCGGCTAGCGCCGCCGGCATTCCAATGACCGCGGTTCGAGCTACCGCACGGGCCTAGCAGACGCCTAACCAAAGCTTCAAACTGCCGAATGCGGCCGAATGCCGTCTTACTCACGACAGGAACAAAAACTGCAACATTAACAATCACATAAGTAATGCACAGTACCAAATGCTAGCTCTCCTCAACATAATCGAAGGCCAGCGCACATACAAGTCTCTTTAAACTACTACAAATACAAATCAAGAACAAAATACAGAGTAAACCTGCTTCAAACCATTAGCAAATTTACGCAACCATATGAATCAACAAATATTTCAAATACAAGATCCAATTCCATGTCATAAAGCACTCATTCCTAAAAGTCTAGACTCATTATGCACTCCATACACACATTTGCCAATAATACAATACGGTTCTGAAGGAAACTGGGCCTTCATAAAAATACCATTAATGGCTCATAATTAAGGAAAACAGCATGCACTCGTCATGCTGGTAAGAGAGAATGTACGAAAACGATGGACAAGCTTTCGTGAAACTAGTGGCAAAATTAAAAGAAACGTAATACTAAAAGTGGCGAAAAGGCTACATAACAAACAGTAGCGAAAGGCTCTGTGCGCGAGAAGCGCACGTCTTTTATACCAAACCCAGAAGGGGTGACACTGTGGCAGTGGAGGGGAGTAGCGGGGAAATATCGATACAGCCACAGAGTAGTACGGACCTCTTTGCCTAAGAGCTTCTACACTTTCCGCCTGAAAGAATAGGCAGCACGCGTAGCGTGCCGGCTATCCTGGCGGCATCTGGTAGGAATGCAAAGAATCATACTAATAGATAGAGATAATATTTTGTTTTGCCATAAAAATCATTTTAAGGCTACAAAGGAAAACGAGGTGTCCATGGCCAAATTTAAATTTACTGTAAATTGCGGATTTTGCTGTTAGAACTCAAGCAGTCAGTGGTTTTTCTTTACACACTGAAAACTCTGTTTTGAAATCCAGTAGCTAGTCTTACAATAGTAAAATGCCACTTTTCTCAGCACTCAACAACCCAAAAAAATCAGATCTTATTACTTAGGTTTTTGAACCTTTCTACATGGTCATGAGAGATCACAGTCATCTGTTTCCAAGTTAACATTTCAGAGAAAGATGAAAAATTACTCCATATACCAGCACGTATAATCTAATTACAGAGCAAGAGCCATGTTATGGATATAAAATCTTCTGGTAGGTCTTCTAAGATGATCGTTGCTTCTATTAGCTGGTTTCCAACACCAATATTCAACATTTGTGATTACTTTAAATTTCCAAATTTAACAGCTATGAAGCTGAGGAAGAAGAAATCTGCCTCCCACTCCCACTACGCCCACTTCTGCGAGAGGAGCTAGCAGATTGATATTTACACTGTTCTTCATTGATCTTGTACCATTTATAATTTGTTCGTTATTTTCATTATTTTATTATATTAAATATCAATATCAATCCAAAATATCATCCGTTTCAAATGGTAAAAAATAACGAATCATATATAGAAAATATCGAATATATAAAAATATCAATGACTCCTATCTCGATTAGGTTTTTCGTCCAGTTTCCCTGATTCATTGACCAAAATGCTGAGATGGCACCTTGTTTTGCTTCTGAACATAAATGTAACTTCATTTTCTGTGCACGTCTTCTAGAATTCAGTGGAAAATACAATTATTCAAATTATCGTTTCGATGTTGTCGCGGCAGGAAGTAATAAGAGCCAAAATTTATTGCTTATTTATCTTTGAAAATAGATTTTATTACATGAGCTTTTTCGTAAATCAAGCAGTATATCACTTAGTGTAGGATCACAGCATTTGAAAATGCACACACCACTTTTCCCATAGCACGTCATAATGCAGTTTTGTCTGTTTTTTTTAACGTAAAATAAATAAAATAAAATAAATAAATAGAAATTTGGAATTCACATATTAGGGCCTAAATACTGAAAGTAGCAAAAGTAGATGAAGTTTGAAACAACAGTAGAATTTAAAATCAACTGAGTCTTAATCGATTGTGTTAACGGTTGTGAGAAATTCAATACCGTTTATAACACAATCTTATTATAAGAAAAATTATATTAAAGAAGAAATACCATTTCTTTAAATACTCTATTCATACACATTCTTTTGCAATAGTTTATGATTCAGTTTGGTTTGAAATGAAGACGGATTTTACAACGCACGCTGGTCGTTAAGTAAAATTGATCCTGTAAATGCTGCGCTAATCCCCGCGCAATGCCACATTCAAACCAACATGTGTCTCGAGATGCGGACTAAAAATCAACCTTCAGCACTCGCGTGGGTATCAGGTTGGCCACCACAGACAAATTTGTAATCACTTTTAGCGAACCTAAACTAAAGGATCTAAAGTAATATAATCATGGCAATTGGAATTGGTTTCAGTACCAACACGTGGTTCGAAAAAGACACTTCTCACGTACAACTTTATCCTTTGCGAATTTGGCGAAAGATGACAGCATGAACGGTGCGGATTTCTCTCCTTCTCTACTGTTTACTGAAGAATTCCCGATTTCCTAAACAACTTAAAGGTACTTCTTCATCACGATAGGTGTATTTAGGGGCCTGCCATCCTGCAATCGTCCTGACACCTGCTGTGAACCTCCATCTTCTCTTCTCAGTGCGCTACTCTGCCGTTTCTTGATTCCGTACAACCCTTTACCGACTTAGATTCTTCGCAAGAAGATACTGTGCAGCGCTTCAGCGGCTTTGCTGGCCCAAGGCCAATGGCGCGGCCATTCCCATGATGTCTTGGCCTGCGTGAATCTGCGGAATGATCCTCTTCCTTTGTAACTACCCCTTGTGTCTGTGGGGAGATGTTTCGACATATGAGATGTTGCGACATATTTATATCTGATAAGTAAACTCTGAAGATGGAAATAAATATTCCGAAACGTCGGTTAACTGGAATGATTTAGTGTTTTAATTTTTGATTCGACCAAATCCCATGATCCGAACCTACAATGGTTACTATTAGCAATAAATAACGTTCTAATACCTTGACCCCTTTGAAGCAGATCCCAGAAACGTCCGTCCACCCGGCTCCAAGCGTTTTTATTTTAGTTTGTCTAATTTCTGTTACACCTATTTGTCAATAAAAGGTCGCGCGTGTATTTCTTCCAAGAAGCGGAATTCTTTTCTAGTACCACTATATTATCTTTATTTGGCGATGTTCCGGAATCATCACATTATAATGACAATGAAATGCTGCTGATATCTTCTGAATCACATGTCCGCCATTTGGCCACACTAAGATCGATAAGGGGAATGAGTTGGGCATTGAGTAAATCATGTTCACCAAATGTGCAGATTTCAGGCCAGGTTGCCCGCGGGCAATCTGCTCCGTTGCCGCGTACCATTCTTTCTTCCCTTCATTCATCCTTTATCCCACGAGCCAAGCATGCGGCGTCTCCCTTTGGTCATAGCTCGGCAGCGAGCTCCGCCACCCGCCCGCTCATAAGCGCTGCTGGTCCGGAGCGCGCCAGCGAGCCGCCTGCAGCAGCAGCAGCAGCCCGGAGAAAATGGTAATTGACTGAGCAGTGAAACCGAAAACCTCTTAGCTACCACAAGGACTCGCCGGAGCGCTGGATGGCGAGCGGTCTCCACCGCGTCACGCTGCTCAAGAATTTCTCCTAGACACACTGTCTGGCGTTAACTTGTATACTTTAATATTCTAATATCCTTCTAACACCACGGCACGGAAGCCACGTTCAAAAGCGTAAGGTCCTTCCAGCAACCGCTGGAGACAGGCTCCTACGCCTGCCTTTCTCCCCGCTTCACGAGCCAATTAGAGTTTTAATTGCCTTTAAATGAAGAACGGTAAACACGTCTAAGCTGCGAGTTGTGACTTTCAAAAAGAGCTTTAAAAAGTCTACGGGAAGATATGGTTTCGGAAGATTAAAACCCTTTAAGTAGTCTCAAAGAAATGCAAATATCCGTCCTCTGTAGATTCAGGGTTTTTACTGATTTTCTTGCTTAATGTGCAAGACTACGATGTTACTGTTTACTTGTTTCAGATGCTAGTCAATTTGACGAGAATTCACAGTTCTCACTGGTATTTAGTACGTTAAATTTATTATTACACATATTATTACACATATTATTATTATTATTATTATTACGCGTTGTTAATGAGTGCTTTGAGAAAAATAAATTATATTTCATTTGTGTGAATAGTTATAACTCTATGATTCCTCTTTCACTAAGTAGTCCGGTAAATAAATTTATGTTAACTTACGTCAGACATGCGTGTTTTACTTATTGTGTCAGTATTCATATTATTAGTAATTGCAGAACTCTAGGATCAAAATACTGTTACTAGATTATCTAAGTTATTATTTCATATCTAGTTGTGGTTTTGTTAATTATAATTTGATCTATTGCTGTTTGTGATTTAAATGTATTCCGTGTTATGTGTATTGCCTAAGATGTGGGTTATTCGCAACAACGCAATATCTTCCACCGTCTCTTGATTTTGCGATTTTCGGCGTGCAACACTTCAAACCAGTGTTCTAAAAAATTTAATGCTTAATTCATTGGTGGAAGGGAAAAATTTGATGCTCCAGTTTTGCGAGGCATTTCGGTTGATAACTTGCTTGCAAACGCGTCATTTTCCAAAAATGCGTTCTATGCCTGGAGTTTCAGATTTTACGTTCACTGTGGATTTAAAATTTAGCCTGAGATCCAATATGAGCGTAATAGACTGATAATCCCAGTGTGTAAATATTGTAATATAATGTACAATCCCCTTAATACCTCTTATAAATCACCACGCCCAATGCTGGGCGCCCAACGTAATTAATATATCTCGACCTCCTTTACGCCACCACGACGCCCTCACGTCGCGGCGCCAATGTAAGATCTTTCTCCTCTAATCAAATACGATGGCCCACGCAGGCGCCACTGTAATATTCTCTACAAATCTCACGACGATTGTAATTTTCATCGTCACGCGCACTATCTTGCCCTGCCCTAGCCCCTAAATTACAATTGGGTGCCATTATCAATTGCCCGTACCTCTGTTAGCTCGTACTATTATTCATTTCTTACCGTGTCGTAATGCGTCACCCATACGGAGTTGAAGTAAGGGTCTGCTTGGTCGTGCCTGGGTCAACATTCATACCACTACAGAATAAAAAGACATGGAATAATACCAGAGCCATTGGGATGCTCATGCATTTAATTTTGATTTTCAAGGATATCCTCATTACAATACACCTGCCCCTCCACTTACGAAACATAGCAAAATACAAAGATATTATTAACGCACAGGAAGAAAAATATAAACATACACACTGGAAATACAATACAAAGAAAAGTCTCATCCATCCATCAGAATGCACTATGTCGTGACCTTCCCTTATTATCCTTAGCCTAATAGCATAACTTCTGTCTTCGACAGAACCTCTCTTTTTTTTTCTTTTGAATGGAGCGTAAAACAAACTAAAACAAACAATATAGCATACAATTCGTGCCACTTCCCTTTTCTGCAGCGATGTCACCTTTCTGCTGGATAGTTGTCACGTGGTGCATTGGTCTACGCACACAGTGTCCTGTCTAGCTGTTACCAGATCCGATGCACTCCTCTCGTTTAAAGTTTGCCAAAGCATCTACAATTGTTTTTTTGTCTTAATCGCGTCTTCCCAACGTTATTTCTATTCTATAATGCATCTAACGGTCATTTGGCCAGCAATAGAAAAAGAACGGCATTGCCAATTGAAATCTGGCGCGAAGTCGATCTCAGGTGAACGATTCCGGGAAATGAAAACGGTCGGTGAGAAGAGGCAGGCGACAGAAGGCGGCAGATATGACGAATACGCGCACGCGCTGTGTGACGTGTGACGGGAGATAGTGAAATCGGAAAACTTCGAGGGGTGACGGTGCGTGGAAGTGTTAATATGCGAGTAAACGAGCACTCGAAGCATCGGACAAAAACATGAAACTAAAAGGTATTGTGTTCTGAGCGTCAATAAACAAGAAACTATTAAGTGACGTGAAAGCACATGGTGCAGCGGTGTACATGTGTTATAAACTATTAGGGTAAGGAGAAATCAACGGCTCCGATAAGCACGTTACAAGAGGTCTGAATTCGTGCCCGGACTGTGAAGGCGAACGGTTAAATAACAGAATGCTGGGTACGGCACGACGACCACGCGGACAGCACGCAGTCGGCGGCACGGGTGGTTACCACAGCTCGGCTACGTCAAGGACATTAGCAGAGGCGGCTACATTCCCACGACAGGACTGCGGGACCCTCAGATAAGTAACGAAGCTCGTAATATTCGTGAAAGTCGGGTGGAATAATTGCAATCAGAAGTTTGATGTACAATGTGGGGGAACGACATAATACGAACAATCACAAATATTCACAGAGGCAGGGAGCATCTGTAACTGGTTAATACAAGTAATAATAATACTGAATGTAAAAATGTAGGATATAGAATATTGGTATTTCATTATTGCGTAAGAGTGTGGGAGCTCCCAAATTATTAGATATTTCAAACAATATTGATTGGTAATGATGTTAATCACATTAACAGCATGCGCTTATGTAATAAAGATTTGTCTAGTTGTGAAACATATTCATTTTTTGTCGATAAACGAATAATTGTAATGTGTAACTTGGTATCGAATTGAATGAGAAAAGCACGTTTCAAAGCCAATATCCTCCTAATAAAGGCGCTCTCCCCTAGAACGATACCTTGTCCTTATTCATTTCGATCTTGTATTCAAAATTCTAATATGTAATAAGTACTTGCTTTGTCAACTTGAATCCCTAATTCGGCAACTGAGGTAAGCATGGTCATTAATTATCTCTCTCTCTCTCTCTATATATATATATATATATATATATATATATATATATATATTGAAACGCACCGCGTTTCCACTCCAAAGAAAACGGCGAGACATCAGCAAGAACACGGCAGAACGGTTGCAAGAGGGCACTGCTAGCCAAGAAAAACGGTTACGAGTGGCGAATGGTGGTCGGTTGGCCCAGAGCGTGGGAACGACGCCGCGAGGAGGCAGTGTTCGTCATTAGCCGGCGAGGAAGGACGTTTCTGGGTTGCCCAAGGATCGAAAAGCAAACTAGTATCGCGAACGAACGAGTGCAGAAAGATTTCAATTGACGGATACCTGTGCGTGATAACCATCAATAGTCGATCGACATGCCAAAGTGATAGCGCTATTTGAGTAACACAGATCAAAAGAATCAGCAGAGGGATACAACATGAGACTAGTATCTGATGACGTGGTGATACACGCACAACAACTGTGGTTTCCAAATATTTGTGGTGTTCATCAACCGCGGAAGGTGACGTCGAGTGGATCGAGAATTGAAAGAGAACGTACTTCGGAAGTGCCTCACCTCGGCTGGTCCCAAGGAAACGACCTCGGCATAGTGCAGCGAAGGAGCGCGAGGTAACCGAGGGTCCTGAAGCCGCCGATCGCTCGTAGGGGAAGAAGTAAACGGTAACATTTCTTCGATCGATATCACAGATCGAGACTAACAGCGATCTGGGGTGATATAAAGAAATGGTAAAGACCACCATAGATATTGTATCATTAGTGATTTGTATAGGAATTAATAAATAGTTCAGCTTATTTTTTTCACGGAACAGTGGTGTTTGATTAATAACCTGAGCCCATTCATTGAGAAAGAACCACCTGTCCCTTTACAAATAAATCTTACTGAGAACAAGCTAACACCTGGTACGTCGTTAATATATATATATATATATATATATATATATATATATATATATATAGTGAAATGTCAAGTTTTGTCACTTCCTTCGATGTCAGATATTACATGGCCGGATATCACGGCACCATCAGCTTGCACCCAATTTTTCTTCGTGACATGTCCAATCTCCATCTAAGCGCTTACAATTAGCTTAAACGATTGTCCTCCGACAAAACTGTAAAATTAAAAATTGTTACGCCTACTACGCGTCTCCATTTGTCTAAAAGAAACTCTACCGTGTTTACATCGCGTGTCCATCCGGAACTCGAGACGTCTAATCATCAGTTCATCTGCTTCATCGATTTTTCGAAGTATTTCGTTTCAAACAGTCGACGATCCTGACTTGCACATTTGCTTTCTTTTTGGTTCTATTTCCTTTATATTTATTACACATAACTCCCCAATGTTTTCTCATAAATTTGCACCATTACCGAAATGTTTATAATTTTAGTATCTTCTTAATTTATAGGCGGATTCTTTTTATTTTCCAAAATACTGTCTCTCAGTTGTCGTTTCAAAGAACATGACGGCGTTCTCTCCCACGACACACCATTACTAATTTTGAATTTTGCTAAAAATAATTATATCCTGCATTTTTTGCATCTAACACTGTCCAAAATTGTTTATTAAATTTTGACTAATGCACACTTGTCTGGAGAGTGTTCTCACTAAAAATACGAATAATATCACTCTGTCTTACCCTCATATATATATATATATATATATATATATATATATATATATATATATATATACAGGGTGAGTCACGTAAATTTTAGTACCTCCTATAACTTTTTGAACGGTTGAAGATATTGAAATGTGAAGCTTTCATGGAAGTGCATGAGAAAATAGGCTAACTGATATGTATTTATTTCCCCATTTTATTCACTTGTATTTTACGAGGTATTTCAGGTAACTTTTTTTCAAATGGAACTTTACATATTTTTTATTCTATCATGAGCGTAAAAAAGATGAATTCAAAAATGTACATATTGTTATATGATAGATAAGGGTTTTTTGAGTAATTTTGATTTTTTTGCGATCACTTCTAACGGATATTTTGAATCAACCGACGCCACATGTCACGCGCAGAGCTCCACCAGCCAGCGCGCGCTCGGGGGAAGCAAAGGATCTAGTATATCAAGACACAAACATATTCCAAATATTCACTAAACTTGCCATTTTTCCTGAACTTGCTTCATCCTTCCCTACTTTTCAAATATTTAATACTTAAGGATTGAAAATACGGATTTGTCATATGTAGTAAGGTATTGAAATAAGATTTGTTATTAAATTTAATTTAAAGGGATATCGTACCACAGATAATAATGGATCTTGGAAACTAAAATACAGTAAGAATAAATTATTAAGACTTTACAAAGAATATTGCATATTTTCAGCCAATAGTTTTATTGAGCAATGAATATACAATTCCTAGAAACAAACAACTACAGAGATAGCGATAATGACAAAATAAAAATAGAATTCAAAACGCTAAATAAAAATAGATTACTATTCAAATTACTTTAGAATGTGTCTAATATGACTACCATTCATAAATATATCTGGTGTGTTAAGATTTCTAACTGCGACCAATGTTTCTTTTTAACTTCAGAACATGCAGCTACAATGCGTCTACGCATATCTTGTGATGTAGATGGAGCTCTTGGCAGAGACGTGGTTTTTCAAATGATCTGACGCTCTGCGACGCGGAAAGCTCAAAATCATGAGCATCTGCGAGCTTAACACATCAAGACGACCCTTCGCGGCGAGGTGCTATTTTTAATAGTTTTTATTATCCTTGTTCGACAATAGTATGTCTTTGAAGACATTTTAGGTTACATAGTATACATAATCCGTTTTTGAACTGCATATCATCGTATATGTACAATGTTTGAAGACAATAATCTTAAGGATTCTAAGGATACCCAGTAAGGGTCCTTCAGAAAATTCATTGAATATTTGGAGTACAAAAAACATTTTGAATTTAGAAATGTTTGAATCTGGTGAAGTACTGCTGCTTTATGCCCCTATAGCACCGTGCAAACTGTCTCGTGGCTTGGCAGTTTGGCCACGGCATCGGCATCGTGCCTTGTCAGTTTGTAGCATCACTGTTCACTTCTTCTGTACTAATGATCAAAACGTTTTAATGAACTTTCAGTTTTTGGTGAAAATTCCTCGAATTTGAGTTAGGCTATAGATAAAACTTTTCAGTTCCATTTGGTTTCTACAACCTTTTAAAACTATGCTTATATTCTCCCTGCATTTTCATTAAAGAACATTTTGTGTTGTTACTAATTTGGCTTGCGACTTGATCTACATTTTACGTGCGGTCATGGCAGTTGTCATGGTGGCTTTTACTTCCTATGAATAAGATTTTCGAATCATTTTCAGATATTTGTTTGTTTGTAAGACTCGACTCTCCACGTTATCCAGCAAAGCACTATTAATTTTAAGTTCGAGAAGAGAATCAAGTGCAAATAAATTATATTTCTCAGTTAATTTTTTATAACGTGAACCCAGAGTAATAAGTAGCAAAAATATTTGATTTCCTATTAAATACTAAACTACTAAGTATTTAATCTAGGCAATGGAGTGCTGATAGCACAACTTGTTTAAAGAACACAAGATGTTTAAACCTATATCCTTTAGTTCCACGAAACGTTTAAACAGAGCGTCGCATGGCTAGGCGAGTTGAGAGTTGGGTAGTTTGTGTAATTATGTATATTTCAATTTTTTAACGTGGCATCTCAAGGTCACGCAAGAAAAAAGGAGAGGGAAAGCAGACTCCAATAGGTAAAAGTGGGAGCTGCAGTGACGTTGCATCTTCTTACTGGAATCTGCATTCACTCTCCCTTTTTTGTGCATGACCTTGAGACGCCACGTTAAAAAATAGAAGCATAAAAACAATGAAGATGGTGGTGGTGACAAGAAGCGGTCTACTCACTGTGCTGCCCCCTGTTCTCGCCGCACAGCGCATCGAAGCCCAAGTTCCGCGAGGAGGGCGCCTCGACGGTGAAGCGGTCGCGGATGCAGCGGTATCCGCCCAGCAACTCCATGTTGTCGGGGTTGGCGTCGCGCTCAGGCTGCGCCAGCGAGAACTCCTCGAAGTCCACCCTGGGCAGCAAAGCACTCTCAAAAGGAACCACTACACACACAGTTTGTGGTGGTTGTTTAAGGCATTTTTCTTGGTGATGGTGACGATAGTGGAAGTGGAGTTGGAGATGAGTTCCAGGTGGAGTTGGAGGTGGAATTGGAGGTGAATTGGAGGTGAATTGGAGTGGATTGGAGTAGAATTGGAGTGAATTGGAATGAAGTTGGAAGTGAATTGAGATGAGTTGAAGTTGAAGTTGGAGGTGGGTTGGAGTTGAAGGTGGAGTTGAGGTAGTTGGAGGTGGAGTTGGAGGTGGAGTTCGATGAGTTGGAGGAGGAGTTGGAGATGAGATGAAGGTGGATTTGAGTGGTAGGGTAGCGGTAGAGGTAGGTAGTGATAGAGGTAGTGGGAGTGGGAGTGGGAATGGTAGTGATAATGTTACTGGTGGTAGTGGGGGCGGTGATTAGAAATAAATAAATAAACTATTTAACCACCACCTTTTTCAATTATAAATTACTTAATACATGAATAAACTTGATGTTCATTGCATTTCTTTAACAATTGTTTATTCTACAAAGTTATTTTATTACATTTTCTTATAATGAAACCAAATCGATCTTATTATTTTTCGGGTTCAGCAACTTCAAATATTATGGTGATTGATGTTAAAATTGCAGTGCATTTCGTGTACCGGGAGGTAGCGGTGTAACTTGAGTCGGAACCCGAAGACGATGGACGCGCTCAACCAAGAAAGCAGCGAGATCGGCATGAAGACACCAGATCGCGAAACTAGGCTCGCAACGTCACCTCAAGGCCTATTTAAGCTCTGAGCCCCGCTGGAAGAGGCTGGAGAGGCGGAGCTGGAGAGGATTATATTGTGGTTGATTTGTAGACGATATATTGTCACGCTTTTTTTTAAGTTTAACTTTTTTTCAAGAGTTGTTCAAAGTTTAACTTTTTTTTCATTTCCCAATTGTCCCGCCCCTTCTTGGTCACAACTATTTTATTTAACAGTTGCAAAAAATGCGATTTCGGTTCCAAAACCAAGGGGGCCGGACCCAGAAATTTAAATTTCCCAATCGTCCTTTTCTTTTGAATTCAGCAGAAGTTGTTTGTATATAACAATCTTTTCTGCCAGTTAGACTGAGAGAGGTGTCTCAGGTCATCGACTGATGTTACTGCAATGCCTGTCACCGGGAGATCCTAGGGTCGCGTCCCGACGGTGGCAGAATTTTTGACACTAGCTAGGTCGAGTTCTGTCGCTGTCTGGAGGAGAATTCCAGCGGCCGGCTGCTCTGATCGGTAGTTTGCCGCGGTTTTTCCATCAAAAGTAGGGAGTGCCGGTGCAGTACCCTAACAAACGGGCCACGGACCGCGCGCGATATTTTCTTCGTCTTCCTTGTCCTATCCTCCCTGTCCTCTGACATACACATATTTGTACTTATATGTACTGCACTACCACATACGTAGGGAGATCAGTCGGGAACTTAGTGCTTGTCCCGGCCTGGGGCGGTGCTTCGCTAGTGAGAGATGTACCGGGTTGTACCGGAGTTTCCAAAAAGCGACCACTAATAAGGGCAATTTCAATTTTTTTCGAAGATTCAATAAGCGTTGGAAAGCAAAAGTATCACTAAGAATTAAGACAGGTTCTAATACAGGAAGTACTAAATGATGAAATTGTAATTCTTCGCCTAAATAACTTTGTAAAAACTAGACTGAGGTCCATCGTTGACCTTCCCATTTGTATGCGACTAATTCATTGCGATTAGTTCATAATTTCTACAGAAAAATGTTCATAAGATTTACATCCTCTGTTGATTCTGCAATGTTAAATTTTCTTCTGTATATTTATATTTATACATGTTTGTATATATCACATTTCACAGGAAATATTTGACAGAATCAGAACAAATCAGTTCATTCAGAAGAAACTTGTATACTCCAACGTTGTATAATTTACGTACAATCTGATAGTTCGCCCACATCAGGAACGTCTGTTTAAGAGTTGTTATCTTATCAGGAATGCGATATAGGTTATTCAGCTCTTAGTTGCGAAAGAGTACTTGAAGCTCAAATCTTTAATTTAACTGATTTTCTTAGAATGTTAAGATAGTACACTCGATTGATATCTAACTGTAACGAATTAGTTTCGTAAATGATAATCTTAAGACTGTTCTTGGTAATCCAAATATGCGTCTGATACTTTTCTTACACTTCAATATAATGCAGGCAAAAACATTCAATATTAAAATCAGGGGCATTTTATTATACTCATATTATACAGGGTGAGTCACGTAACTTTAGCACCTCCTATAACTTTTGAACGGTTGAAGATATTGAAATGTAGTTTTCACGGAAGTGCATGAGAAAATAGGGCTAACTGATACATGTATTTATTTCTATTTTATCACTTGTATTTTACGAGATATTTGAGGTAACTTTGTTTTTTCAAATGGAACTATACATATTTTTTCAGTCTATCACAAAGAGCGTAGAAAGACGAATCCAATGATATACATAATGTCATATGTTAAATAAGGATTTTTTTGAGAAATTTTTATTCTTTTGCGACCAGTTCTTAACGGATATTTTGAATGTAACCGACCGCCACAGAAGGTCACGCAGCACTCCACCAGCAAGCGCGCTCTCGAGGAAGGGAAGGGATCTTACTATATCAAGATACAAAACATATTCCAAATATTCACAAAACTGTTGTAGTTATTTCCCTGAACTCTGCTTTCATCCTTCCCCATTTTCAGCTTATTTTTAAGAAATGGAAGGGTTAAAAATAAGGGTTTATTGTATGTATTGTAATAAAATTGTTTATTACTTCTACTCCAGTTAATGGGGTTTTATATTACAGGATATTAATGGGTGGTACTGTGTGTTGGCCCGCGCGTTCCCCAGACTTGACGCTACTAGATTTTTTTTCTTTGGGGTTTTCTTAAAAACCACGTCTACCAAGAGGCTCCATCTACATCACAAGATATGCGTAGACGCATTGTAGCTGCATGTTCTGAAGTTAAAAAAGAAACATTGGTCGCAGTTAAGAAATCTTTTCAAAAGCGCCTGCAGATGTGTTTGTCTGTGAATGGTGGTCATATTGAACACATTCTAAAGTAATTTGAATAGTAATGTATTTTATTTAGTATTTTGAATTCTATTTTTATTTTTGTCATTATCATTATCTTTCTGTATTTGTTTGTTTTCACAAGGTATTGTTATATTATCATTAACAATAAACTATTTGCTGAAAATATGCAATATTCTTTGTAAAGTCTTAATAATTTATTCTTACTGTGTTTAGTTTCCAAGATCCCATTAATATCCTGTGGTATGATATCCCTTTAAATTAAATTTAAATAACAATCTTATTTCAATTCATACTACATATGACAAATCCATATTTTCAATCCTTAAGTAATAAAATATTTGAAAATGGGGAAGGATGAAAGCAGAGTTCAGGGAAAAAAATGGCAAGTTTAGTGAATATTTGGAATATGTTTTGTATCTTGATATACTAAGATCCCTTCCTCTCAGAGCGCGCTTGCTGGTGGAGTGCTGCGTGACCTTCTGTGGCGGTCGGTTACATTCAAAATATACGTTAAGAACTGGTCGCAAAAGAATAAAAATTTCTCAAAAAAATCCTTATTTAACATATGACATTATGTATATCACTGAATTGGTCTTTTTACGCTCTTTATGATAGACTGAAAAAATATGTATAGTTCCATTTGAAAAAACAAAGTTACCTCAAATATCTCGTAAAATACAAGTGATAAAATAGAAATAAATACACGTATCAGTTAGCCCTATTTTCTCATGCACTTCCGTGAAAACTACATTTCAATATCTTCAACCGTTCAAAAGTTATAGGAGGTGCTAAAGTTACGTGACTCACCCTGTATATCTATGTTCTTTAATTAGAATAGTAAATCAAGTCAGCACACACTCTTCCCATGGTGATCCTAATGGAAAATTAAAAGCTGTCTAAAATATAATTTATTAACGGAGACGAAGTTCACTATTCCTTCATGCATAATACAAATTTTATAACTTCTTCTTCTTCTTTTTTGTAGGTTGTAGACCCTTTTTCTTCACGCTTTATCCGGGGGATTCACTAGATGTTGACTGCAGATCTTCTCTCCATCTTTTCTGCGGCCTCCAGGGTTTCTCCTTCCTAATGGTGTCATATCCCTGGCTATCTTCCCCAGTCTGTCATCGCTCATTCGAGTGATATGGTTATTCCATTTTTTTCCTTCTTTTCACAAATTTAGTTATACAGTTATTACACTGTTCCTTTCATTCTGATTCTTACCCTGTCACTCCTGGTCTTTCCTAATATTATCGTAGTGTGTTCATTTCTACTGACGTACAGTTGTTTTGTTTTTTCGTATCAGCTCGGGTTTCAGCTCCATATTCAAAACTGGTCTTACCATTGTCTTATCATGCCTTCTCTGCTAAGGTTTTTATTTTTTCAAGTTACATCTCTTAAGTACCGTGATACGCGAGCACCTTTCATGGCCTGCTTTCTCGCTTTTTTGCATGTATGGTGATCACTGGAAATGCCCACTCCCAGGTAATGGAACTTCATCACTTGCTCAATTATTTTGCCTTTTATTTCCAACTTACATCGTACAGGCTCCTTGGATATGACCATCGATTTGTTTTTTCTGTTGAAACTATCATATTAAATAATTTTCCAGTCGCTTTGAAATGATGCAATAGTCTTGGTAGATTATCTCTAGAGCCTGCTATAAGTACTGCGTCATCTGCTTAGCGGAGTATGTTTATCTGGTTATTACCGATCGTGTAGCCTTCCATTGTTTTTACGCTGCCAATTAGTTTATGCATTATCAAGTTGAAGATTACTGGACTTAAGGAGTTGCCCTGGCGTATTCCACCTGCAATTCTATTTCATCTGTAATTAGGTCTCTTTTACTTTAGTTTTGACGCTTGTATATATAGCTTGAATTGTTTCGGTCAATTTTTTAGGTATTTACTAGTTTATTCCTCAAAATTGTTATCACGTCTCGTAGCCTTACTCAAATGCCTTCGTGAGATCTACCAAACACAGGAAGGCGGGCTTGTTATATTGGATCGCTTTCTCGACTATTTGACGGACTACATTACGGATCTGTTGTTGACCTGTTTGTGCGGAATCCTTCTTGTTCCTCATTGATTTTGAAGTATGGTTGCAATTTTGCCAGTATTATTTTCGTTAGTAATTTTAATATGGTACTCAGTAAGGTTATACCTCTGTAGTTGTTAGGGTAATTTCTCTTCCCTTTTTTAAAGATAGGTATCATAATACTGATTTTCCAATCTCTTGGTACATCTCCAAGTTCTAATTTTATAACGTGAGTTTAAAATTATTAAGGTGTGCGCACTCTTTCATGAACTACTTACTGTACCTCTTCATCTAATTGGATCGTCTCCCCTCCTACAGTATATTTTTGAGCGGTTCAAACACGTAATATTTTGTGACCTAGATATACACAAATCATTTTAGTCTGTCTGGAGATCACCGCCCATAGCATTCTTCAAACAACCACAAGCCGGCATTTTCTCATCTGTGCACTTCTGCCTTCTTCATGGCATTTCTTACACCATATGCAATATTGTCAAAATTCAAACTCCCCCTGAAATTTGAATATTTATGACAAATTCACGGTTGTTATTTGTCTTACCTGTGCAGAGTGTGTAAGATAAAGTATATTTAGTAAGTAGGTTTCCTTAAAATTGTTTCAGGAATTACAAGAGGCCAGGAGACTTCAATAAGGATAATCACCGGCTGAGATGGCTCAGGACATTAACTGATGTCATGGCATGCCTCTGACCAGGAGGTCCAGGGTTCGAGTCCCGATGATGGATATTCAATATTAGGTAGATGCCTATACCGAATTCAGCTGTTGACAGGAGGAGAATTCTAGCGGTCGGCTGCTCTGATCGGTAGTTTCCTAGGTTTCTCTAATCAACACGAGCAACACGGGGCGAATGCCAGAGCAGCACACTTACAAATTCGCCAGGACGCGCGATCTACCTTGACCTATCGTTCCCCTGTGCTTACACACACACTTGCGTGCACTGAGCTACTACAGATGTCGGGCGACCAGTCGGAACCTTAGGAATTCTTCTGGCTGGAGCGGTCTCCTTCTGGTGAGAGGTATCTGGACAGGAAACCTCCATACACCGATGTGTAGGTCAATGCCGTATCTCACTACCCGGCGCGTGTAAAACATCGCGACCTCACGTGACATACAGGTGCACTACACTTACGGGACAAATGAACACACAAGTTGTAACGACCGGAAGCACTAAATAGTCACTCAAAAAGCAAAAATCGATGTCTACGCGTGATATTTATTTCATTCTGAGTATAAGTCTCTCATCCGATCTCCAATTTCCCTTTCTATCTCTATTCCTCAGCCATTTCACATGGAGCCAGAAGCGAGTTTTTTTACTTACCGTATTTGACACACGTCCCGATTGTACACGTTGACCCGCAATTCGCACTCCGGTGGAAGGTTCTGCGGGTTGGCGAAATGTGACACCTTGTAATGTGAAATGTCCCCGCAGGTATGTTGAACTAGAAGTAAGAGAAGAAATAGCACGTTAAAAACTAACGTACTTAATTAAAACAAATTACTGAATCAAATCATCCTTGAAAGTTTTCAAACTGCAGGTGCTCAAGATATGAATGCATAAAAGTTAACTAACAAATTAACCAATTAAGTGTGTAGAAGCAAATGTAAAAATAAAGTATACACAAAGAAATATGTTATGTATAATATATTTTAGTTTCACATCTACATACGTGTTTTTCTCCATATATACGTATTATAGAGAAAGTATATATTGTTCGGAAATCGATTTTTAAATTCAAGAAAATACACCTTTTAGGGTCGCCTGATAACATGTTGTTTTTTTTCAAAACGTCCGTCCATCTGTCTCTCTGTCCATCTATGAATAACAGTAGTGCTTAAATTATTTGCAGGAGTTTTTCCAAAATTAATATTCTCGCGTTGATCGGTCCCAACTCCAAGCTCTACGAGTTTGAAAATTAGTCTTCAAATTTTCGAGGTACTTTACACTAAGCCCCTGGGACGTTTTTAAAAATATTTCCAAATTATTTCTCAAATTTCTTGCAAGATAAAGGAAAAACACATAAAGAAGGCGTAGGTTAGATTTTCATTGTTTATTGTGAATTTTAAAAAAATTATAAAGGTCTGAATTTTTTTCGGAATCTTTACACTACTGCAATATTGAAAATAGCGATTTTTGAAATGAAATTTGTTCTTCACAATTAGTTTTTTCACTAAGGTCATGTACATTTTAAAAAAATAGTAGTTTCTAGCAATTTTGAGTGAATATGGGCATTATTAAAACTGTTAAAAACAATAATTTCTCAAAAACAGTTTTTTTCCTTTATATTATTTGTACAGTGATAAACGTAAATGATTTGTTTAAGATGATATAAACGATTTTTTTCGTGATCTTTTGTTTTCTCAAAAATCACACTGTAGTTCATGATTTCTGTGCGTTTGGTATCGCTGGCAGTTGATGCTTTTGAATCTCGATTGCGTCTCACACATAGCGTGGTGCGGGATCAGTTGACTGCCCCACGGTCGCAATCCTTCTGGGACTCAACCACTAACTCGCCTGTGCATAAACGGAAGGTATGCTGCAGAGAAGATGGAGAGTTTGACAGTGGCTGCCTCCCTGGGGAGCGTGATACAAGCCTGTCCTCGAGATTTTCTACTGCGTTTTACATCCAACATGTAATAATCCGGTAACCGGTTCGTCCCTTACTTCCGTATAAATGTATTCCGTATAACCGTTTTAGTCTGTTACTTCCGGCAAAGACTCTTCTGGTTCTCCATTTGGCGAAAAGGAGGTGTCATTCAACGCGTCTCGGTCTACTGGTGGGAAACTGGTCATTTTTCCAATCCTTCCAGAGAGAATTTTCGAGGACATTGTAAGAGAATTTTCAAGAACGTGTTTTGGGGGGAGAGAAGTTACGGCACAAAGAGATGTAATCAATTGTGCATTCGATTCTTCGTCACAAGATGAATTGCTTGAAATTGGCATCACCTGTGAACTATTGTTTAACTTTTCCGGTATATCATGAGTTGTTACGATTTGATTTATCCGATAATAATTACTACATTTTTCAAATGAAACAATAAAAAAATTGGGTTTTTCTCGATACATGTTGATATAACTTTCTAGATTGAAGTCAGGTAATCTATTATTTTAAAATTTATTTTTATAAGAACTTGCATAGCAAAAATACATTTTTTAACATTGAAGTAGCCGCGCCACTCTAAGCCGGTGAAAATTGGTGAACGATACGATTCACCAAAACAATATCCCAACGATACAGGTCAAAACGTTAAATATAAATTGTGTTAAATATAATAATTTTTGTTGTATTTTTTGATAAATTTAATGTATGTTAAACTAATAATTTGTTGAATGATTATTGTTCAATAATGGACTATAATTAAAAGATGAATCACTGGTACTCACAGTAGCAGCAGCTGCCGAGCAGGCCGCAGTGGCCGGCCTTGGCGCCCCGCTTGAGCAGGCACTCGCCCTTGTCCAGGCAAACGCCACCCACCGTGCGCCCGTTCACCACGCCCGGGCAGCGGTACTTCCTCAGATTCAGCCCGGGCACCGCCACTGCAACCAACGCCATCCGGCCACTGGCAAAGCTAGCAACGGAGGGAGAAAGTCCGACCTGGACAATATGCCATTCGGAAAGTCAATCAATCAATGAAGCGTTATTTTGCATGGCGAGATTCATGCCATCAGGCCTTTTCTTCCGTCTGACCATACAAATTTCGCTACGCCCCTTTCCCCGTCTAGCAGAGAAAGACAGTATCACATTGGCGACGAAATAGGGATTTGAATTTTGCACAGAGGTTTCGTTTAGGCTTCAGGATATTTTACGTGCAGTAAAACTGCCACGTAAGAGAGCTGACCTTACTCGCCCCCGAAGGAAAGCGTACAAAGCATTTCCCCCTTAAAATTCCACGGCTTCGACCGGGTCTAACAGTCCGATGGGCTACTCCTAAGTTGATCAGTATATTATGGTACACAAGGGTTTTGAAGTCTTTTGCATATTATACACATTATTTCACATGTGCATCTCTTCAATTATTCTGTTATGGAGATATTAAAAATATTTAAAATAAATTTAGACGTTAAAACCAGCGATGTTCTATTAATGTAGATTCAAATAATTTTTTAAAAAGGTTACAAACAATTTTAATCAGAGATAAAAAAATTTCGAACCGCTGCGAGAGTCAGTATCAATGCATAAACTTGAAGATAGAAGCTACATTATACTTTAGTGAATAAAGACAAACCGTGTTGGTTTCGACCATCAATAAACATTAGAAATATTATCTTTCTTCATTTCCGTTATTTTAACTTCTGTTTACTCGCTAAGGCTATCACCGAAGCCCTCTGCTCTTAGTATTCTATATCAGCGGTTTTACAACCGAGGGTCTTATCCCAGCCTTCAACACCTTCTTACCGTAGTGGCCTTTAGGATTAATTGAGCCTGTGCTTGCTTGCCACGACACCTCCCGAGGCAACTTCCCTAACCTTTTTAGCAGTTGGGGAAGTAGTGGAGAACAGACTGTGCACATGTCAAAATTCGCAGACCCCGCTGCAACCTTCACCGGACCCCTGAACGTAATCTCCTTCATGGACTTTCCATTGGACAGGGAAGAAGTTTGCTATAAACTGCCAAAAACAATTACTCTAGCGCCACTACACAATGTGCCAATCTGGTCTACGAGTAGCGACTGCTCGGTCACTTCCGAGTAGCTGAGGCGCTCGGCGAATGTTTGCTTCGAAGATGGCTGAAGATGGCATAGGCTGTCTGCTAATACGTTTTTTCTTAATAAAAGTTCTAATAATTTATTTTTATTGACAGTCACAAACTACATTTATTAGAACATAAATGATTATTAAATTCAAATTGCTATCTTGAACAAGCACAGAGTGTTTCAGAAGTCGATAATGGAGGCACAACTCGACCTCTGAAACGTTGCCACGCTGTTCTTGTTCAAGTTACCAATTTGAATGTAATAATATTTTACGTTCTAATAAATGTAGTTTGTGACTGTCTATAAAAATTAATTATTGGAACTTTCATTAAGAAAAAAGAATGTTTGCTTCTTTTGATGTTTCCGAACGACCGACTTCCTGTGTGTCTTCAGAATACGAAATGTGGTAAAACCGAGGGATTCCTGTGTTACATACACACCGTAACAACTGTAGGAGAAATACGAAAAAATCACTTTGAGGAAATGATGGAATGATGATTTGATGGAAACTTCATGTTAAGGAAAAGAAAGTGTACAACAAAGATTTTACAATGATGAATAATGCTATAACTCATATCACTTCTCTAACTGTTCACAGTTTTGTACGTATCTGCATGACGTGATTTGTTAGAAAAATACTAAAATTAAACAAGCAATTAGGAAGAAACGTTTGACATACGTTTAAATAATGAACAAATGGTGAATGAGCCAAGTGAAGACAATATAAGATAATTAATTTAGCCTTGAAAACAGACACATTTTGTAGTTCATCCCTTGTTCTCCCAAATGAGTTTGCAATGTTTGCATACAAAGTGTTAGCGACTTTCATGAAAGTGTAAGGCGTCGGTTTGGAGAAGAACTTCATTATTGCGTGAATCAAACTGAAAAAAAATCCTCACAAAAAATATGATATAAGTCTGTTTGGTGTTGGTAGCCAATGTTTGGCGCTCGGTCAATAGTAAGCAAGCCATCCTCATTCTACGAATTCAATGAGCGGTCGCTTCCTGCACGTAGAAAATCGAGAGTATAGGACCGTTCAGGACAGCCTCGGGCAATAATCGCCACCGGCGTTCATTCACGCGAAATTCAAGGCCAATTTTGGAAAGGTTAGGTTGCACAGGGAGGCTGATGTGCCATTACCATTCGTCCAAGGTAACGTGCTGATCTCAAACTATTCTGTTTGGGCTCCACAAAGAAAAAACACTTCTCCCTCATCTTAGCTGCCAGAGGTCCCTTCTCGGCTAGTTAATATTTGTGTCCATTGGCCCATCTCGATTATACATATCGTGATGACGAGGAATGGCAACTCTGCTGAGGGAATGTTACGAATATAGTTTGAATTAGTAGTATTCTAACTAATGCTCTCAAGTAGCAAAATACTAAGGCTGTGGGTTCGAATCTCGCTTAAGGTATGGATATTTTCAGTAATGGTTTTGGCTTGGTGGATATTTCCAGTAGCTAATCTCCTCTACAACTTTATACTTTACAAATCCTTTGGCTTTATTGATGATTAAGCCATTAAAGTTCTAATGTACTATCTGCACTGAGAAAATACTCCCCTATTTGAAAATGCAAAACTTTTGAGGTGCGTCTACGAACTACGTTAGGCAATAATGCATATTTATGGCGGAAATGGGCCTAAGGGTTATCTCGACGGGAGGGCCGGGGAATAAGATTCGTTCTCCGCTGGGTTGATCGGGACGAAAAGTGTTGGGATACTGCCACGGAAGGTCCTCAGTATAAGCGTAGCCTAAAAGAGTAGGTAGGGGGCGTGTTTAGGGTGGAATTTCATTTCTCGGCCCTCTTCTCCATTAAACATTTTAGAATACATTTGACATTTTGTGCAACAATTTTCAGTCTGCTTTTGAATTTTGAAAATAAGTTTTGGGATTGTTAGAGGGACTGGCTTACGACTGGCCTAATTTTTCGGAATTTCATTCATTTTCCGACATTTTTAGCTGTTTTGAACCAATTTTGAATTTTCAGGCATTTTTAGGGGTATCTTTGTGATATTGAGTCTCATCATTAAAAATTTTACAATGTATTTGTGTAATTTTTACTCACATTTAGCAGGGATTTAACATCTATAACGAAATAATAAGTCTTACATGACATAAGGCTGTAACTTAGAAACACTTAGAAATTTCTTTGCCTCCCATCCCCCTCCATTCGCACGGATATTCAGATCCCCGCAGAAGGCATCCGAAAGGAGCCTCAGCTATTAATAAAGGGATTACATACTTATTTATCTAGTAAAGTTCTAATTAATGAGGTGAGAGGCACTCGTCTACAGAGCGGATTTGTTTAAGAATAAACCAATGGGCGAGAGTTACTCACGGCGCTCCTGGATGTTGGCGAAGAGATCTTCGTCGTCATTCTCCGAGGGGCTGTCGCCTAGCTTCTCAGCTGGAGTCGTCGTTTCAGCTGGTCCACTCTCCTGCGTACCCACTTCCGCAGTAGTGGATTCGGGCCCGTCCGTCTTGGCATCTTCAGATGATTCGGAAGATTCCTCCGACGATGAAGACGACTCTCCGAGGAGTCACCCTCAGCCGGCAGGAAAGCGACCGGGCGCGGCGGGGTCGGCGGCTCCGTCCGCGGGTCGTCGGTGGAGGCGAGGACGTCGTCCTCGGTGGCGGTGGCGGTGGCGGGCGCCGGCGTCCGTCGCCGGGGCACGCCCCCTGCGGTCGTCGCGGCCTCGTCGGACGCGACGGCGTCGCCGCAGGGCCCCGCCGCACTCAAGCTTGCGACGGCGGCGAGAAACAACAGGCGGGCGACGAGCGCCATCTGGGCACGACGCATCAAATCAACAACATTTTCGGAGGTCTGTCAGATTGAATGCCCGCCGTTTTCCTATTCCTGACATCTTTCATTTTTTTCACAGAAAATCTTACGTAAAGAAAATTATCTGCACCTCTACCGAACTTCACAGACATAATGGCACGACTGTAATTGAGTCAGTCACTCCCGGATGTTTATGAAAATGTTTCTATTTATATTGTTTCAATAAAGGCTCAATTATTATAACTGGATAACTTACTCCTCGTTTCGTAAAATTTCTGTAAAACAAGTAAAATAAAGGATTCTATGAAGATATCTAGAGAACATCAATTCACATCCGTGTCTAAAATTTCAATACGAAACTTCAGTGTTTGCATGAAACAATAATAAAAGTTTAACAAGAAATTTTTGTTTTACTAAAAATTCTGATTTTGTGGTAGATAAATTACAAAAATGTAACATTACGCACCAATGAGAACACTAAACTTATCCCTTGTTAAGTTGCGGATGTATTGCGGACAGAAAGTTCCCTCCGGCAATTAAGTTAGAATTGAAATCAGTATTTCATGTACCATGAATTTTAATGAAATTGTAGATAATTCATAGAAACATACATACATACATACATACATACATATATTCGCAGTAAACATATTGCCTTTTTTCACGCTAGTTTAAGTTTTCAAATTAATTTTAATGTTAGTCACCAGTATATTTGATTACTTTCTTTAGTGCTAAAAGAAAATATAATTTCATAAAATGTTCAAAATTCGTAATTTATATTTCGGTTCATTCAGTTACATTTAATGTTCAATTTTTTTAATTCTATCGCACGCACAACCTACAAAGAGGAGACCCTACAAGCAAAATATTCAAACAAATATCATGTATCCTGTCTGAAAGACAACTAAAAAAATTTTCATCACAACTTATAAATTTGAAACTTAATGAGCATCCAAAATTCTAGTAAAAATTCATCCAAAAAAGCAAAACCAAAATAAACTATAAAATGCAAACCGATATAAAATTAAATAATAATGAAAATGTAATGACACTGTCGAATCCAAAACCAATTCAAACCCAATCCAGTAAAAGAAAATCTAAACCACCAGTCTACGCCATCAATAATCACGCCATTAACCCTAGAACATATACAATGAGTCGAATCGCTCACAAGTCCCTAAGTGCCCATGCGCAGAACGCATGTACCACACTTGCATGATGCAACTGAACCCTGACCGGTCACCTAAGGTTCCACTGTTTAGTGCCTCTTGTGATCCCATCTAGATTGTGTTTCTGACTTCTGCCGGGTTCGTGTGGCGTGATTATCTTCAAAGGTCAGTAAGTCGAAATTATACATGATTAGCAATAAGACTGTATTTTAGTGTCGTCGATGTTACTCATGTTAGTAAATAAAGTGTCGTATTGTTTTGACACTTATAAATTGAAGATTGTTCAGCCACTCCATTATGTAATTCCTTGAAAACCAAATTTATTTACAATTATTTTACGTTGAGTGAGTCGATTCAATTCATGGTTAGTAAGAACGTACCTATAAATAAGCTTAGTGTTCTAGAGTTAAGCAGCAGTCGGCTACTCACGGCGGCTGGCACGAGCGCTGGGGAGCCGGGCGGTGGGACTGCTGGACCGCCGCTGCGAGGAGCGCCGGTGCGTGCGGTTTGGGAGTAGAGCCGCGCGCGACCCCCGAGCCCCTTAAATCGCTCGCGCTGTTGGCACCATTAGCTGTGTCAACACCCCCGCTGACCGCCACCGCCACCGCCAGTGCCCCTTCCTTCGTTCGCGATACCACCACCGCACCCACCGCTACCTTCGCCGTCGCCACCGCCTCCGCCGAGGCTCCTTACCTCTCCTCTTGTCACCCACCGCTCCTTCGCCTCCGCCACCGCCCCCCCTTTTTCGCCCTGCCACCGCCAACTTCGAGTCACCTACCACTGCCTCCGCCTTCACCTGCGCCTCGTCCGTAGTCGTCATCGCTTCCGTATCCGTCTCGCCTCACTCACAGCCTCCACATTGATTGAGTGAAATATTTCTGGGCACGTCAGCTACTACGATCTCGGTAGATTAGCTAATATTTTCCATTCTCAAGACGGCGATATTCCTTCCCCACTGGATTGTAAGAATTGACGTCGACCTACAGGTCCATTTAAGAAGGAATTCGTCCTTCCGGTATCTTCCCAGCAGGGTACCCTTTCCGTCGGGACAATGTCCAAGCTCCCGGCTAATCCTCAGCATGTGTAGTGGTGTGTAAGTTGCCAGGATAAGAAATTACGCGCGTTCCTTGACCACTTTGTTAGGGACTGCTCCAGCATTCCCCTGGTATTGATCGGTGAGGTCAGCCGTTAGAATCCTTCTTCAGGCAGAGATTAAATTTGGTTCAGCTTTGTTGATAAGTACTAAATCCACGTAAGTCGGGACGCGAACACTAGCACCTTCCGGTCAGAGTTGCAGCAGAGACAGCGAAATTGCTGGTTCTGAGCTAAACTCGGCCGACACCTGTGTCAACCAACCCAGACACAAACACAGTTTTCACTCTCCCTACTCTTTCTAACCTTGGGCCTCCTCTCTGAATCTCCATCCGTCTTCTCCCCCACCTTTTCCATCCCCCCCTTTCCCCTTCCCTCCACCCCGTCCTTCTTTCCCCCCCCCCCTCCATTCCTCACTGCTACCCCTTTCCATGCTCTTGATGTCACCGTTGACTCCTCACCGCCGACGCACCCACCGCTGCCTTCAGCCCCCCCCCCCCTGTACTACGAGTGATCATTTTCTGGTATATTTGCTACAACGGCTGTTTCCGGCGCTCTTTTCACTGGAAGTTTGAGTAGGGGTTGGTAACGGCTTCTCCGCTTCTGCTCTGCCTGCAGTCTCGCCTACGACACGTCCACTGACAACGGCTCCTAATCGACGCCTAATCTTCTTGTGGGTCATTCTTCCATAACAACAGTAGATTTTTCAACATTCTCCAACATGTAAGATTCTCTTCCTTGCAGAATAATTTTTATGAATTTGTGCTCAAACTGAACAGTATTCTCCAAACCTGTCAACATAACTACAGATATGACCGTTAATGTTATCGTTTCATCTGTGCTAGAAAAGAAATTAATTAAATAAGCGGACAAGAGGCTGTAATATTTTCATAGAAATGAAATGTGAATAAAGAAATTCAAATACTCTGCGATTACATTGCCTAATGAATACCCTGTTTTCTCGTTTTCTAGTACTTTATATATATATATATATATAAACCCTCTCGAATTGAGATGAAGAAATGTAGTCACAACAATATTTATAAAAATAGTTACTAATGAAAAATAGACATCATTTTTGTGATAAATACTATTTTTTAAAGAAAACTGGAGGTTTTCGAAGGAAAAAGTAAAATTTAAATCTTTCTGTATCCAGCATCACATGATGTTATCTGCTGTTCTTCTCTGATATCACTCACTTTATATTGTGGGCAATAGAGGTTCAAAATAAATATGTGGGTAAGGTATTTGTTCAGAAAATATTTTCTTATTTTTTATTTCGAATTGCTAATTGAATAAAATCATTTCTGAAAACAAAAAAACAAAAGAATTATATGAAAATTTTACATTCGAAATAGTAACACTTCTCTTTCAATTTACCTACAAGAAATAGCTGATGATTTTTAAAATTAATTTTATCACTAACAAATTATTGAATTTATACAACAAGAGGACAGAAACAATAGTAAACCTCACTTGATTTAGTCGGATTACAGTTTCATAGTTAGAACTTTCCTTAAACATTCTCTCAGAAGAATCTATTTATTTCTGCCTTTGTTGTTCTGCTACTTGTCTTTTTTTCTTCCTCGTTATCTTTGCTCCGTATTGCCTCACTTCTACGTTCCCACCGCACATTTCCACGACAGCCATCGTCTCTACCTCTGTCGGGCGGTTTGTCTTCCTAGAAGCCTTTACAATTCGAAACGCAAACTCTACAGCCGGCTTGCGCGTGTTGCGCGTCGTTCACCGGTTAAGAGGACAAACACTCGAGGCTTGTAGGCACACAAAAATCGATAGTGGAACATTTGAAAACCTTCGGAAAGTTTACTTATTCCATAAGAGGTGAATGAAACAGTACCAAGTAAAGACGACTCGACCTGAATGAAATCCGTCTGCTATGGATTGAAATTAATTAAAATTGTGTTATACATAATACATTGTATTTAATTTAGTGTGTATGGATTTTTCATTTTCATGTATTTTTGCAAGTAATTGCTTTCATGAATTCATTAAAATTGCAATGCAATATTTCGAGAAAAGAACAATGAGGTCCTCCACTTAGAATCTGATCCGCCACTTTTTTGGCATGGCTTAAAATGTGTGGATACTTTATATTTCATACGACAAGGGTGCTAACTTTCTGTGAGGCAGTCCCGGGATCGGTTCCCGACCGGGGTGAAACTGAATCTGTAGCTTGCTAATACACATCGTCTAAGTTTCTATAGCTGTGCGACGAATGAAAAGGCTTAGGCAGGCCAAATAAGCCAGGTACGATGATGGGAATTGGTCTTGCTCGCGACACGTCTCCCTTACCCACGGGCGTGGCTTATGAGTAGACAATGGTCAGGACTGGGAATTCCGATGGTTCGCAAAAGACGCATTAATCCGACCCCAAATTCCAAATACATACACACATATCGGCCTCTAATTTGAAGTCTATATCGGCCTAATGACACTAAGAATTATTACAAATTTATTCGGAGTCTTGAAAATTGAAACTGATTTTAGACAAATGATGTTTGTTTGGTAAATTAATTCGTTTAATAATAATTAATTCGTTTAGCACAAATTTGCCCTGGGGCGTCCTACAACGGAACTCCGTCCCAACCTTAAACCTTTTTGGAGGTGATACATCTCGTTTGTTAAACGAGCCTTAGTCCCGACCTAAATGACAAAGTCTGCTATGGCGACGACTATTTGGTGCCATATTCTCGTTAATTCGAATCATGGATAAGACATGTGCTATGTATTCACCGTGCAATTACGATGAAGATACCAAAACCAAACATCTACTAACTAAAACCATCTAAATGTTATTCTTCAAATATCATTTATTTAATACATCAGACACATGGGATATATGACCTCCAAAAAGGAGTAATATCATGGAGAAGAAAAAGAAACAGAAATAGAATAAGGAGGAGAACACGAAGAAAACAACAGAAATAAATGGAAAAGGAAAAGAAGAAAATAGAAAGCGAGAGGAGGAATAGGAGGAGGAAGTGATGGATCAGGGAGAGGAAGAAGGAGGAACGGGAGATGAAACAAGGAGAGGAAGAGAAGAATGAGTGAGGACTCGACCGAAGGATCGACTCGAGGATTCGAAAATAATAGTTTCCCTGAGAAGAATTTTAAAGCAGTTTAGCGAAAGAAACTGAGAAGCAGGAGGAAAAGGTAATCCGGAGGAGGAAGAAGAGGCGGTTCCGGGAGCGGCGTGTCCGGCGCCCTGTTCCTGGAAGCGGAGGGCGCGACCTGCGCCGCCGCCGCCGGGAAACAAAGCGCGCTCTTCCGCGCCGCTAACGGTGCCCGCGGCCGCAGCGGCGGCGCCGCCCAGGGGGCCTCGACCCGGCAGGCGCTCGCACAGTGCCCCCCACGCCGGGGTGCGAGGGCACAAGGCCGAAGCGGCCACGCGCTCGCACGTCAATCTGCTTGCAAGGGACTGAGATTTCATTCACGTCAATTATTTAGGACGTTCGTCTCGTATGATATATTGTATACCGGAAGGTGGTTTCATGGGTTGATGTTTCCGAGCACGTCAACGATCATTGGTCCCGTTAGCACAGTGAATTGTTTTATTCCGGGAGGGGCCGATGATCGTCCCCACTGGATGGTGAGATTCGGCTCCCACCAACACGCGCGCCGGCTTGCCGGTAATTTCCTCCGCCCGATATCTCCCGCCGGCAGGTCACCGCCCCAGCCGAGACAAGCGCTAAGCTCCAGTCAGATCTCCCTGCATATGTGGTAGTGTAGTGTATTAGTGTGTATATGTGTATGTGTGTGTGTGAGAGAGAGAGAGAGAGAGAGAGAGGGAGGGAGAGAGAGTACGGAGAGAGGATACAAGGAAAAGGAAGGAAAGATCGTGCGTGGTCCATGGTCATATTGTTAGGGTACTGCACCAGCATTCGCCTGGTATTGAGAACTTGAATCTAGTGTCAAGTGAGTGAGAATTGAGTTTGGACATTTCAACTACTTAGATCTCGAAAATATATGGTTTATACCGAAAGGTGGTGATGTTCCTTCTCCGCTGTTGAGAGAGATCTGGCGCTGACCTACGTGCCCGGCTTTTGGAGTTTCTCCCATTCAGGTTCTTCCCAAGCATGAAACCGCCCCTGCCCGGAGACACTCTAAGTTCCCGACTGCTCTTCCCATATTGGTAATAGTGTTGTGATCTAAGGAAAATTGGGTGTAGAAGGGGAGAGAAGACGACAAGAATGAAGAAGGAAGATTGCGCGTATCTATAATCCGTAGATTAGGATGATACTGTGGCATTCGTCTGGTATTGATTGGAGAAATCTCGGACAACCATTTATCGGGGCAGTGGGCATCTAGAATTTTAGAATCCAACATCCGCCACCACCCGGATTAATGTCCTTCCTGTTAAATATTCTAAAGATGTTTAAAGACATTTTTAAGACATTATTGACTCTCTCTCTTTCCAACTTTACAGCCGGAAAGAGCGTTTCGAAGTGACTTGTAAGATTTGAATATTGAGATCTAATATGTTGTCGAAAACAAAATTCAGGATAGCGGATTCAAAAGGAGAACTCCGAATTTCAATAGTAATTTTCCTTTTTCGATTCCCAATAACGGATCATTCCGCTCAATTTCGACTTCAGGATATTCAATTTTATCCACTTCAAAATCAGAGTTGGTCAAACAGGCAAGTAGTATGAATACGTCAGCAAAGCAAATGTGTTTAGATTTTAGAGGTAACTTGGGGAGGGACGTTTTCAGCTGAACAGTTCCGACTTGCACACAAGTAAAATGCTTACAATGATCTTTTAGATAGTGTGTATTGTAATTGTGTGCACAACATGCAGCATCCATTGGAAACAAGTGAATTGGTAATTATTCACTAAGGTGACAAAAGTCATGGGATCCCTCCTAAACAATGTCGACCTCCTTTTGTTTGGAGTGCATCAACTCGACGTGTCATGGACTTAACAAGTCGATGGAAGTCACCAGCAGAAATATTGAGTAAATGCTGCCTCTATGTCCGTCCATAATTGCAAACGTATTGCCGGTGCAGGATTTTGTGCACGAATTCACCTGTCGATTATGTCTCGTAAATGTTCGATGGGATTCGTGTAGAGAGATCTGAGTGGCAAATCATTCGCTCGAATTGTCCAGAATGTTCTTCAAATCAATTGCAAACAACTGTGTACTGGTGGCATGGCGAGTTGTCATCCATAAAAATTCCGTTTTTTTTGGGAACATGAAGTCCACGGATGGTCTCCAAGAAGCTGAACATAACCAGACATTGGTCGGTTCTGTTAGATTAGAGGATCCAGTCCATTGCATGTAAAAGCAACCCACACCTTTACGGAGCCACCACCAGCTTCCACGGTGCCTTGCTGACAACTTGGGTCCATGGCGCCACAACCGAATCAGCTCTTACCAACTAAAATCGGGACTTAGCTGACGGAGCCACGGTTTCTTTCGGTCTAGGATCCAATCGATATGGTCATGATCCCAGGAGAGGCAGTCCCAGTCTATATTGTGCAGCCAATTAATACCGTATTTCGCATCACTGACCTTACAGATATATTCGCCGTATGTCCGACATTAATTTCTGCAGTTACTCCACGCAATTTTGCTTGTCTGTGAGCACCGACAACACTACATAAACGCTGCTGCTCTCGGTCATTAAGTGAAGGCCGACGGCCACTGCCTTGTCCGTTGTGAGTGGTTGTGCCTGAAGTTAAGTATTCTCGGCGCTCTCTTGACACTGTGCAATTTGGAATATTGAATTCAAGTGTTTGGCTTCAACTATCATTCCGAGTTCAAAGTCTGCTAATTCCCATCGTATGGGCATAATCACTTGAAAACAAATGAAAGCTCTGCCAACTTCCATTAACACCTTTTGTCCGCGATACTACTTCCATCTTTATATTTGCATATTTTTATCCCATGGCATAATTACTCTAGGCTGTACGTATGACATTTTGAGAAAATTTGAAACCATCAATTCTCAAAAAATATTTCAATAACAGAAAATTATTGATCTTATGTTTTTCATAATTTAAAAAAATGCGTTCATCAATACTGACGACATCTCCTTAGAGTTGATGTCATTATTGGAAGTCCTAGTTATTGATGAATTGGCAAATGACAAAGTCCTTTACGAGTCCCCCTTAAGGTCCTCCCGTTTACTCTACATCTTAAATCACCGTTGCTTCATTATCGTAATTCTCAAAGTTTAGAATGGTCTTCATCCAAAATATTTCCAACATTAAAATAGCCTTTCGACTTTTAAAAAAACTTTAAAAATCGAAAACATAATTTATATTTCTGATCATATATTTTGTGAAAGGTTTTGGAGGTAGTAGTTCATTATTGGAGAGAGAGAAACGGTCAGGCAAATGGTTTTCTACAACGCATTTATTCTGTACCTCGCCATAGAATATACAGGAAAATCTCAGAATTAATTTTTCGCAAGATTACAGAACTTTTCCTTTACTACCCATATGCATATGCAAAAGAATATCATATTCACTTGTAATGAAATATTAAAACAATGTTTTAAGGAATTTCAATGTGGAAGCTAGATCGTGTGAAGAGTCAAAACATAAATGTTCCACATGTCAATATTCCGATGCTTTATGATGTACATAGGCGTTTGGGAGACGGCGTGATTAGAGGAATAACTTGGAATTATAAGTTGGATGAAACATAGTATATAACTTGATTTTTATGAACAAAAGTATGCTACAATTTTAACAATTTCTAACAATTTCTACAATATAAACAAACAATTTCTATCTTGAATAAAACACAGTAAAATACTTAGCATGTTGAAGTTTTGTACAAAAACATTCGTTTTCTTCAATTTAACAATCTGTCTCCAGAACTCAAATTCTTAAACATTACAGAAAGAGATTAAGAAAATAGAATTGTTACCAAAAAATTAAATATTTCATGTCAAGTAAATATCCAGGAAGGGCGCTCAGAAGTAGAATAAAAGGAAAAGAAATGTCTACGCAAATTCTGGGGCTCAAAGAAGCAGTAGCAAATGATCTCACATTGAAAGAATATCAGTAACAGTTTATAAAAGAATAAAGGGAATCCACGGACTCATTAGAATGATTCTGAAAGAATAGCAAATAAAATTTGCATACAGGGAAATCGGTGGTAATGAGGGTCGCTTCGTTTTTTCAATATAAATCAGTACGAATTGTTTGAACAAGTATGTGCTTTTCTATCAAAGATTGGTTATTAAGCTTATGTTTTCACCACAAAAAAATCAAAAAATTTAGTAAAACCCTCTCAAATTTCGATTTATCAATAATTTGCTTTTGACACCCCATTACTCTCACATGCGGGTAATGGGAGCCACTAAAGAAATATGAAGCAAAATGAACACATTAGTACTACAAACAGTATTTATTTTGTTTACAATATTTGTAAGCATTTAAAGTAATGTGACTCCCAATATTGTCTATGATCCGCAGCAGTGGGTTCTAGACAGTAGGTCAAGTAAGGCTTTTAAAGTGTTTGAGCCATTTGATGAATTCTTCATCTCTCCAGCCATCCTTGCTACATGTCTAAATAGCACCAGAGGTCCATTTCAACTCATTCAGATCAACACATTATTTTGTTTGAGGCAATGATAGACACGCTGCGATAATGAGAATCATGACCATCATTACCTCACGAGCATATTTTATCGTAACTATTCATAAACCTTTAGAGTATATTGTTTAAAATTACTCGCAATTGTTATCAAATGATTTGCTGGAGTACTTCCCTCCCAACAAATTTTAATTCTTCCAGAAATCTCCAAGTTGACGTGAGTAAGATCATATTTTCTGAGATCCCTTTCTTACATCAACCACTCACCTTCCTGGTACGAACGCGATAATCATCGAAGTAAGTTTTCTTTCATTGCTGCGATCAACTGGCTATAGTTATCACGTCTAATGGCGAGAAGAAGCATACGTTTCTGCCTTTTTATATGGTTGGTTTTCAATATTTATCAATAATTTATTGCTGACGCCCACTACTCCGTGATCCCCAATATCGCCGCTTTCCCTACATGAATGAGAAAAAAACACAGTTAATTAATGAATTGTATAAACAAAAGTAGGAAGGCTGAGAATTAAAACTATCTTTAATAAGGTATCAATATCTACCTTGAAAACATTGAGTAGAGTATTAAAAAAATTAACAAAAGAAAACTGGAGTGCCAAGTGACCAATTCACAGTTAATTAAGTTCATTATTGTACCCAAAAATCACGTATTTTCAAGGCAAAAATTGTAATGATGACGATGTATGAAGAAAGATCAAGAAGAATACAGTATACAGAGCAGAAAGAGGCAAGCATGACCAGAAAATGAAGTATAAATGGAGAAAGGAAAAGGAAGTGGAATGTTCTTGTAGCCCGAAGATGTCTGAAATGAACTGAATAGTGATGATGATGATGATGATGATGATAATAATAATAATAATAATAATAATAATTATTATTATTATTATTATTATTATTATTATTATTACAACAACAACCCGGCCCTCGTGGCGCAGACGGTTGCTGTAGCCGTCGTCAGTATCGAGGAGGCCGCAAGGTCGAGGCCTGCGTAGGTATGGTCGTATTTGTGAATGCCCCCTCAATCCTCGTCATCATCATACCACCCCATAATTCATTCATACTTAACAATTTCGCTATTGAAAAACTGGTGTTGTACAGAAACTGTTTATGCTAATAGAAATTTTAAATAAGACAGTGATGTTTGTTAATATTGAGACATAGCGCTTAGGATAATAAACAGACAGTGAAACTTTGACTTGTAAGAACTTAACCTAAGACTTAAAAGTCGTATTTACAATTATTTACCAACGATAAAGTTACAGGGACTCCACGTGTGTGGCGTGTGGTGTGGGAAGAACGTAGCCTTGCGAGCAGCTTTTGGTCTCCAACAGCAGACTGTTGTGGCACCGTGGGCGGTCGTCCCTCGCGACCGATCAGCATCTTGTCCATCTTCTTACCGCTGGGCCGTGCTGCCCGCAAGTTGCCATTGTACATGTGGTGATCCCACTGCGGGCATTGCGGGCAACGAGCGGCAAGTCATCAGCATAAGCGACTGCATCGTGACTCTCAGCCGTGGGAGTTCGAGGTAATTTGTCTATTATCAGGTTCTAGGAAACAGGACCTCAGTTAGAACCTTGCAGGCAGCCCTTGCTGAAATGATATCTCACCTGCGAATCGACTTCTTCGTAAAACACCGAAAAAAGGAAAATGCTATGGTAGAGTAACAGCAGTTTCCCAAGATCCTTCAGTAATCTTTCATTTCCCACCAAAGGAGACCCCACCAAGAATTATCGAATGTACCCTGAATATCTGCGAACAAGACGAAGACATGTTTTGTAACTTTATCTTTGATTAGTGCTTACGAACTATTCACTGCGTCCTGCGTGGACTTGTGGTTCCAAAAACCCAGTTGTGTAGGAGACAAGTCCTCCTTGATTTTCACATGGTTTTGTAATATTTGTATTAGATTTTGTCCAGGACTTTTCCGAGGACAACAAGTAGATCGATATGCTTTAGAATTTGTAGGTGACTTATCAGTCTTCTTTAATAGTGCGACTTTCACTATTTTCCAACAATTAATTGGAAAGTAATTGACTTTAATGCAGTCGTTGTGTAATTTAATTTAAATTGTTCTGCCTATTATAGGTAGTGCATCTCGGATCATTTCTATGTATGTATTATCCGGACCTGGAGTTTTTCTGTTTTTGAACATGGTGACTGCTTGTTCTGACTCCCGAAACGTAGTTGGTTCTCATTGCATGGATGTGGTGCTTTCTAGTGTGTATACACACACACACACACACACTCTTTTCTCTTTTCATATTGCTGTGTTGGGTGGTCATCTCTTGGATCATCAGCCTTAAGCAGTGTTGTGTTGCACATGAATCTCCCACCTGACCGTTTGTGGTCCTTCTAATATAATCCCTGATAGTGCTTGTTTTATATGTACTTTTTCTGAGGCTATTCTATACGGAGTGCCCCAAGGAACTTTATCTGAATTAATTGGACTTATTGACGCCACGTTCCTCTTTTATATTGTCTTATCTTCTTTTAAGATGGATTTTTTCCTTAAATTTCAGCAATACTCATGTTCAATTTTTCGAAAATAAGAGTGGTTTTCGCGATACTTCGTAAACTTTTTTTAAAGAATTTATGGAATTTATTTTGTTGATTTCTTTAAAATAATTTTTTATTTGGAATAATGACACTTATTTTTTTCTTTAAATTTTCTCCACGCATTTATCAAGGGGCAGTAAAAACTATGTTGATAGTCCCATTTTCGGCGAATTCACCGTTTTTTCGAAAATTGCCAAATGGTATCATTTCAAAACCACAAAATTAAGATAAAGATTTTTACCTCAGAAAACATCTGTGGAGTAAATCAGCTCTTTAAAAAAGGTCATGAATATTTTTTAGAAGAAACGAGTGCTTTTTTGCGTAATTTACGCTTGAAATAACGCAATTTATAAAAAACATTTTGTAAAAAATCGCTCCAAATCTTTTCTTCAATTTTTTTCTCGCAGAGAGAAGAAGGGTCGCTTAAAAAATGGCGTGGACCTCATTTTCGTTGAACTCTCTGGACTTATTACGAATAAATATGTTCTATTGAAGCACCACTAGTTAATATCTGCAAATAGTAAAATGTATTGTGATAACATAACTAAGCATTTTAAATAAATATAAATACTTTTATTTTTAGTTGTTTTTTTTTTCCTCGTTCCGGCCCACTGCGTGTCGCGGCGCGGCGCCGACGAGCGCAAACAAGAGCGCGCGCTCCGTCCGTCCAAAGTCTGCGCCGCGCCGCGGTCATGGGAACGGCCCGGCCCCGCGCGCGCGCGCACAGTGGTGTGGATCGGCAACGCAAACTTGCCGGCGCACCCGCTGCGTTGCTCTACCTGTTAGCGCGAATGGCGGAGATTCGCGAGAAAACGGTTCAGCCCAGATCCTCGGTTCAATGAACTCGCGGTGTCGTATTTTGACAATGGAATCATTTCGGCACCGTGCTATTGAGAAAGCTAGCCTATTTATTGTATTCTCTGTCTGTAAATCAATAAGGGGGTACAATCAAATGTTCTGATTCTGCTTTATGGGCTATGAGAACTACTTTTTGTTGCTGTTTTTTTGGTTTTTTCTCTTTAATTTTTTTCCTTTTCTCCGTATATTCATGTTTTCTACGTGTAAGTAATTAAAATTTCGTTTCTATACATTCATTTTAATGGATCGAATGGTTTATGTAAATGTTCAATGTACTGCGATCTATTCAGCCGCGGTGCAATTAATCCATTCGATATTTCTTTAGTTAAGGTTTAATTCTTGCCTGCATGTTAAATGAACTACGTTGCCAGTAACATTTATTTATTTATTTATTTAAAAATGGATTATTTATTTATAATTACAAACAGTCAAAGTTGAATGTGTCTTACTAGGGAGACGAATAATATGCTCACGTTTCCTTAAGCTCCAGAATTCCTATCATTTATTATACATGCTTCTGTTATGAATAAATACCAAAGAGACGGGGCGACATTTTAAAAGTAAACATTTTCGCTTTTGAATAATAGAAAACGTATTTGCATTGGCAAACAAAATAAAAATTTTATTTTATAATATAACTAAAAAATTTCGATACTAGTAAATACGATGAACAATTTTTAAGCTGTAATTTTTCATTTAAATTTTTTCCATATCAATGTTAATTAAATTATGTCGAAGAGCAGGATTATATAAAAACACGTTTAATATAAGAAATAATTATGTATTTGATTTCATACTCATAGGCGTGCACAAAAGAGAATAAAAGGAACCGTGGCGACTCTGATAATTTCAAAGTAACCCCATAGCCCCCACGTACTAAAACGTATTTCCGAAAATTTGATCAATTCTTATTTTTAAGCCGGCAATTTGAAAAATTGGTACATTATATCTGAGGAAGAGGCTCTTCAAACCATCAGGCAACCTGTAAATTGTTCAATTAAATTTTTTATTTGGACTTAGTATCATTACAATTGTAACTTCATTCTTTATGCTTTATTTATTTTCTAGTAAAATATGTCATATATAAAAAAATGGCAAAGATCTATAGGCCCTACAGCATACGGTCTAGAAATGTAATCGGCCCCCTCTTGTTTTGGATCAAACTCGTTCCTATGGTCGCTCGTTTTCCTAAACTTACCATTAGTAATATTCACTAATATTCACTAGTTTGTTAGTTATTATAATAGTATTACAACACATGATTTTAGAATATAGTTTCTCATATTTAGTGGATCTATAAACAACTGTAAAGATAATAAAACTATCTCTTTTTCAAATTTCCCTTTTGAATAATAAATATATATATATATATATATATATATATATATATATATATATATATATATATATAGTTTGAACTGGTAGACATTTTGTTTGCAGACCAATGTCCATATCAGGTGTTGGAAATTACCAAATTCAACTGCACTGTGGTCAACTATAAATACCATCACTAAACATAAAAGACGTATAACATTAAAATCTAATAAAATTATAGCCACAAAAAAATAAGCTTTTCAATAATTCTTATTCAAGTACATTAATTATTCACAAAATAATAAAATTATCCCATTTTGTACAGTACCAGAGCATATAAATTTCACTTCTCGTTCTGAAATTATATATTTCACATCTAAACTTAAAAATAATAAATATCTTCCTGAATTGATTATAATTCCAATTTCTTAATTAACAAACTACCAAATTCAAGAGTGAGCTCATTAACCGCTTTACTTGTTTACGTTTAAACTCCTTTCTCAATATTTGAAAAACTGCTTTAATATTATCGATTCCGAAACCCATACAAAACCGGAAAATTGTAGACCATTTAGTTTGTTATCACAATTGTCCAAATTGTTTGGAAAACCTATTTTATACGGAATAAATACATTCAAAACTAATATCGGCATAGTTCCTCATGCACAATCTGGATTCCGTAATAATCATTCGACTCGACAACTCCCCAATTATTAAAGATCACTGATTTCCAAAAATTCAAAACTTCTAAAAATTTAAAGATACTCTATCATTAGTTTTAAACATGAAAAGGCATATGATAGAGAATTGCATGATGGACGTTTTTTTAAAAAAGCGAGAATATGGATTCCCCTATTATCTCCAAGAAATTACGAAAAGTTTTCTAACCATAAATTTAACGTACAAATGAATATGTCACATTTAACTTATTACACGCAGAAGTTTTACAAGGTTCTGCATTATCTCCCACCCTAATTAATACATTATTTATGATATTGCTGTGCTCCTAAACTCAGAAATAAATTTAATTGGGGACAATATCGCAATATTTTCTTCACATACAGATTTAAAAAGAGCACAATAATTTACAAAAAACCTAAAAATTTTATCTAATAACAAATTCAATAAATGGAAAATTAATACAAATTCTTCTAAATTTTAAGCAAATTTTTTTTATTTCGAAAATTTTATTTATTATTTTATAACGAGTTATAAACTTGTTAAAAGTAAACAATTACTATTCAGTGGCTTCTTTCTGTCATACCTGTATCATATTAGGTCTATCAATAGATCGTAGCTTAACTTGAAAAAAATAAATCACTTCAATAGTCAATAAAACATTTATAGAAATGCTACATTTATGTTCCATCATTAACATAAAATCAAGAACAAGTGTAGCAACAGCGCTAACTATTTTCAGAAACAATATTGTACCTTCTCTAACTTATGCTTGCCAGATTTCGGGAGGTACTGATAAATTGATTCAGTGGTGAGTTGTAGTTGACATTTACATAATTTAAATGATTGAAGGCGTTGTTATTGTCAACAATAGTATTTATTTCAATAATAGTAGCTGTCGATAGCTTAGCCATCATCAGTTTTCTGCTGTCTGGGAGTCACAAAAACGACTACAATAAAATAAAACTAATTTTACTAATTTTAATGATAATAAACTAATTTTACTGATAAAAATAATTTTCATCAATTAAAAGAAGTTCAAAACAAATTTCTTCGCTGGTCATTAAAAGCTCTGTGGTTCATTTGAAATGAACAAATTCAGAAAGAACTTTCCTTTTAACCCTTAAAAAAATTGGATTACAAAATTTTCATTAAGATTTTATGACGCTCCACTTTCCGTCGTTCTAATAGAATAATACATTGAAACTATTTTAAAATACCAATATTCAATATAATTTGAACTATGCTGGGTATAGTCAATTGGAAGCGACTATAAAATCTCTGGAAATTATTAATACAATGTGCCCGACTTGGTGCAGAAATATGTTTCTAATTCTGAAATTATAAGTGCTTGAAACTATTGATTTTATTTATTGCTGCCCGACTCCCATGTTCTTTACAATTACTTTACGATTAAAGTGTTCCAACGTCTCATCTAGTACGGACTAGGTAAATGCAGAAAATTTATTCTTTTAAGAGGAACACAAGATGGTTGATCTTCGGAGTCTGTCTAGTAATAAAATGATGACTCCGTGATTTGATAACACAATTACATTATTTATTGCTGCTTTTGCATGTATTATGTACAATATTTTACTTTATAAATTATTCGGCATACCATCAAATTGAATAGGTATTTTGCTAATAAGGCTCTTACTTTAATAAAAAATTTACTAGTAATTTCTTTGCAAAGAATGATTTGGCTATCTTGCAAGATGTTTTTCGTGACCCTTACAATTCGTGAAATGTTTGTCCTCCTCGCAGGTCAAAGTTAAGAATCTCCCCCGAATATTCCCGTCGACCAGCAATTATCTTCTGATCTTTCTTGAGATTGAAGTTATGCTCAAACTAATGTCTAAATCTAATATTACACAATTTAATCGGTTCACATAAATAGTTATTTGCGAATGCCTCAGGTGGACATTCCTACTCGAGATTGCTTTCGCTACAATTAAAGTTATTTCTGCCGAAATATTAAATTGATTAGCTAGCTTTACATATGCTCACGACAGCGACTAGATATCTTTTGATGTGCTTGCATCGGCGAAAAAGTCTTCTGCGACCAAATGTCAAAATGAAGGCTCTAATGAAACATGTCCAAATTTTTGTTAGTAATTTTGCTATTCGCTGTAACTCGTTTTGCGATGGTCAATTATATTCACTCAACGCTAATGCCTTTATAAAAATATGTTACCATTTGCTGTCCTTGTCACTTGTATTTCGTTAGGTGACGCTGCCTCTAAATTAAAAAAAATATGTTCTATGAATGTCCACGTCCCAAATCACATCCATGTTAATTTTGCCTAGGAATCTCCAATGTCCCATATTTATTGTTTATTTCGGCCTCGAACATTTCTAAGACTTACTCATAATATTTTCATCTAATACTTCAATATCCAATAGGCTACGTAATATCCTCTTTGTAAATGTAGCATACTAAACTTTCACTTTTGCTCCTGCGTACCAATACTTCGAAATGAGTCACTATTTCATATAATTAAACTCAATAATTTTCTTGAGTGTCTGTATACGTCTCAATATAATCTTGACAAAACAGCAAATCCATTTCCTAAAAACTCATCATTTCAAATACCTTATACATCCTGTATAATTACCAATGAACTATTTCTTTCTATTCAAACAGAACTGACCTACAAATTTTCCTTTTTCTAATATTCGGATAACTGTTCGTAAATCCACTGATGATGGGAAAATATTTCTTGGAAACATCTTACGGATTAATGTTAAATAAATACTATTAATACGTTTTATTTAATTAATGGTTCGATAATTTTTATGAATTTATCGCAGATTACCAGAAAAGATAACGACTACTCTTCTGAATTAACTTTTTCCTTTTAATTTAATCCCTCTCGTTTGAATTTCGAACCACTGCTTCTCAAAACACGCACCGTATGGTCATCTTCGAATGCAAACAGGCGACGAACCGCGGAACAAGCGGTCAAGAGCATTGCACACATCGCTCCGTCTCACTGAAGCAGCTCTTCCTATTATGCATATCTTGCATAAAGCAAATAGACTGACACGCACGTCGGGCGTTCAGTATCTGACTGCCCTTCGACGCTCAAAACCTTGTTCCAGCCTGGAGTTAATACGCTGTATTCTGACTCCACATAGTTCGCAAAAGATTAATTCCTAGTGTCCATGTTGTAGTTAAAAATCTAAAGGAAAACACTGCGGGTAGAACATGTTATTCGTTCCGCATAACGTTCGGTTACGGCGTAATGTAGTACTAAAGCCGCATTTGAGCTTCACATTTATGCAAGTTCATACATGTCCAAAAATCCAGGTCACTGAAATGTAAGAATGGTTTTAATTATGGTTATTTCAATTATAACTACCTGTGTTTCTACTTGTATAATCTCGTTTGTCTAGGCTAGATTTTCGGTTTTGCTCCACTCTTTTCCCTATTGCCGCCTATCAGACATACTATCTCGTACACGTGCATACGGAGTAATACACGTAGTATACAAAAGTTAGTATGTACTGCCGCGGAAAATCTGTACCGAGCTTTCAACTGAAATACGGGTTGTGGGGTCATCTGATACTGAAAATATAGTTTTTTCTTTCAAAACATCCATCCATCTGTCTGTCTGCTTATCTATCCGTCCGTCTGTCTGGCGCTCTAGCACCCTGTCCGTCTGGTAACAACAGTAGCGCCTAAAATATTTGTAGAATAGTAGAATATTTTCCAAAATGACATTTCCCCGATTGATCTCACCCGACTAAAGTCCTTCGATTTTGGAAAACATTCTTTAAATGTTGCAGGTACTTTATATAAAGACACAAAGACTTTCTCAAAATTTTCTCAAATATCGCTCTCGGGAGAGAATTGTTGAGAGAGAGAGAGAGAGAGAGAGAGAGAAGAGAGACAGAGACAGAGACAGAGACAGAGAGAGAGGGGAAAGAGAGAAACATACACACACACACACACACCTAGTTCAAATCCTAAGTAACCGTGAACCAATAGAAGTCCAAAACGTTTCTTAATCATAGTTCAAAACAGTGGATATATACTTCGATTTATTTAGTGCTTCATTTGACAGGTCATCATCTGTTACGGTGTCAGCCAATCGGGAGCTTACACCTCATTACAGTGACGCCACTATGGTGACGTACAAACGTCCGATTGGATGACATAGTAACAGCTGATTTACATCAACGGATGTTTTCTTTAAATCCAAGTATAAACACTGTCGGCGTAACGGTCGTCGCTTACGACTCGACGCTGTTGGAGGTGTGGAGGAACCTACAATTCTGTCGGTGAAATACAGAGCGTGCGCCGACCTAGCCGCAGGCTCATCTCAAACTTTCCTCAGACACTGCAGATAATGAACAAGGCACTGTATAGAATGACATAAACGCCATTTTCTGTATTCTTTTTTTCTTTCAAAAATGACAAACATTTTTTCAAGTAGAGAGTGTGGAGCAAGCGTTTGAAGCAGAGACTGATTCCTCGCATTTTCGTTGAAAAAATGTGTTTTGTTGTATACATGAACAAAAAAAGTACATTACTGTGGCGCACAGCTAGAACAGATATTTCTGAAAACACGCAGCAGATCTGTACAGTCTTATAACGGCGCGCAGGGCAGCCAACATCTAATTTACTTAATTACTAATTTAGTTAATTACTTACTTAACTGATTCAATCTCACAGTTTTATATGTTTCTCATAACGTTAATATTTGCTGTTCCAGCAATTTATATACGTATTGCATATGAGAGTATAAATGCTTCAAATTATGGTCTACAGTATTCTCAAATATACAAAACGTTTCTGTGAAACTGAGCACACAATTGTGCATTTTCAGAAACTCTCTTACGATATTTTCTCAAAAACGACTCCAGTTTATTCTTTAATTTTTTTTACGTAGTGCGAAGCGTACTCAACTTCTCATTAATGACAATTTGATTTCTTCATTTAAATTTTCAAATTAACTCAAATAAAATGTCCATAAAATATCTTACGTTGTTAATATTTACATTACGGATGCATTTGATACATTATTGTATTTGTGAGTAGAAGTGCTTCAAATAATTCTCAATGTAGTATTGCGAAAACTCCGAAGTATTCTGTGAAAATGAAGTCAAAATTGGGCATATTTAGAAACGCTCAATCAACATGTTCTCAAAAACATCTCCAATTTTTCAATGAAATTTTGCATATGAGAAAATGTTTTATTTTGTATAACATTTCAAGTCATATTTCAGTTCTACCATTACATGACCGAAACATTGAGAAAATGTGAAAAAATTATCTTTAGTTGTCAACAAATGGCAGCTAGGAAGAAAGTGGAGCAAAACCACAAAGCTTGCCCAGACTAAAGAGATTCAAAAGTAACTAGTATGAGAAAGTTCGTGCCATTCTGTAGCTCCACTAGTTTCTGTCTCGTATAAAGACGTTTTAGTACTGGTTTTCTATTCCCTTACGCCTAGGCTGGCTTTCTGTTTCTGGCCACACTTATAACCGCTGCCAACTATTGGCGCCTGAAATAGATTCTTTTTCGTTTTTCCAATTTTTCGTTTCGTCTCCCAATCGTACATTTGCAACATGACTTTAGGAATATTATAATATTATACAAACCCCTTTCCTGATTCCAAATGTGAATTTTCGTAAAAAACATTGAAGCTGATTTGGAAGCGGGGAGCAGATCCACCGGGGAAAAAATCCTACAAATAGTTTAGGTGCTAATGTTATTCACAGAAGGAAGGATGAACAAACGGATAAGCGATCGGACAGACTGGCTTACAGCAAACATTTTTTCAGTAATAAGGGACGCAAAAACATACATTTCCATTGAAATCTCGAATTTGATTTTCCGCAGCTATGTATAACTTTCTCTGCACTAGCGTGTATTACTCCCTATGTGTACGATGTATTAAAAATACGCTAAAAGGGACGGACAGACGGATGTACCGCCAGACGAACAGATGGACAAATGAACGACGTTTGAAACTAAACATTTTTGAGTATCATGGAAACATGTACGTATTTGCTTGAAATCTCAAAATCGGTATTCCCGGCCTCCCCTTCCCCTTACATATCTTTGTAACACGTGTAGGACTTCCTATACACAAGTACCTGTACATACGTGTGTGTGTGTATTGAAACACGCCCTTCTTTTCTACCAGAAAAATTCAATTTTACGAATTATTAATAAAGTTAGATTCATGACTCGTTTCGTTTGAATGAAACTCTAATTATTTTCCAATAATTTATTTATTGGTTTGAGCGCCAGAAAATAATTACGGCTGTAACCCGATCTTTCTACGTAATTTTAATATTTCTCATCCAAAATTATGTCGTATTATCTCAGTTAATTGGGTTCGAAGTTCATAATTGTTGCTTCTTACTCTGCAACCAATTACTCAATCCATACGGAGTGACGAGGAATCTGAAAATCTTATAAAAATATCTACTACTGGATTGCACTTCACGAATATACATACCCTGCTGGTGGGAGAGTCCTGGTTAGGGGGAAACTCCACTAGCCGACGGTAGGTCGGCGCCGGATCTCGCCATCCAGCGGGGGAAGATTACCGCCATCTTCCGATAAAAACATGCACTACACTAACGGGACTAATGGCCAAAGTAGTTGACGCACTCGGAAACACGAAAAAATCAATCAATCAAGATTTTTATGTAAGAAACGGTTTAAAATGTAAGAAATTTAATTAAAAACACTTTCATAGAATTTGTTTCCTCTTTTTTCAATTTAATATTTTCTTTAGGATAAGTAGAAATACTTCTGTTGAATGAGGTTTGAGATGTTCCTAGCTTGTACATGTAACGCAAACAACACCAAATGATATAAAAATGTATGTTTGTAAATATACAAATTATATGAGAATGTATGTGCTTTTGTAACATCACTAGTTTTAAGTATCGTTGAAGCCAGGGAAGGATAATAGTTATTTCATTCGCTGTATACTCACAGCTTATCTGCCATTATATTAATATCCAACCCACTGACGCTTGATTACATCTAGAACGTGAATATGACGTCCACGAAAGCGAAATGTTAATACATGTAAATATATGCAAAAAACGATACTTTATAGATAATGTAATCTTTTGCTGACAACATGTTAGTCTTTGCACTTCCTCAAGGTATCAAGGTAATTAATTCCAGAAAAAATCTTACTCACACAAAAACATTGCTTGTGATATTGACAGAACAATCTATCGTGAAACGATATACTGACCTTTCATGAAAAGTACAACACTTCAGACATGCCTACATTTCTCTGACATTCCAAGCATTTAAGCAAGTTTATCAACACCCTCTCACGAAAAGGTAAGTTTGTTATTGTGGTACACACAACAAATAATAAAACAAATAATCTTTAAATAGTTTAAAGATTTTTAATATTTTTGCTGAAACGTGACTATCTTTAAAAAGACATGAGGAATTAAGATTTTCATGAAGTGAACTTCTGAAAAAAACTAGAGATGCAAACACTTTCTTATATTCTGAGTAGTACGAGTATTTAGGTTAGGTATTAAGGTTTTAATATCGGAATTTCGGCAGACTTTCTTACTTTAAACGGTTTGGGATCGGTTGAATTATTATTTTATACAATCAGTAAAATTTTCTCACACATTAGGGATAAACAAGTGTAGAAATAATTATAATCATCATTGATTGTGTTTAAAGCTATAATTAAAAATGAAGAAATTGTTGGCTATAATCTTGTTGTGCATTCTGACTCTGATCTTGCAAGAAGCTTACAGTACTACAGAGCCATGTGAAATAAACTGCCCAAGAACGAACTGCACTGAAGAACAAGAAGAAGGACTTGGATTTTGTGGTGTATGTGGTCTTATCTCATGGTGCTGCTCAGTTTGTTATACAATTATTCGTAAGTATGGCAGGGACCTATATTTGTTTCATCGTGCAACAAAGTTCTTACAACATTAGTCTCATTGGAAGTAGACTAGAGAACCAGGCGCAATTGCATCCAGCAAGGCCTTATATGGAGTGCTTATTGCGTGCTAGTCAAAATAAATGATACATTTTTTGGACTGAAACATCTGTGAGACTTAAAGTCTGTTTTCACGGTAGGATAAGTCACGACTTTTCGTGTGTTTTTCGGGTGTGCCGCTAGGTGTCGCATGATCGCGACTTTTGATTCCTCGCGTTGCTTTTGCGATGGCAGATACACCTCGCGGTAGAATCTGTTAACATATCAGTCAGCTAGCGTTCACGGTAGGAGCAACTTCGCCCGCTCCAAGAAGGGCACGGGGTACAGGCTGGGTACAGGTGCTAGAGCTATCTAGAGCAATACCACGGATTCCATATGAAGGTAATTTTGAAAGTAAAATTTCATGATCAATGACGTCAAAATCTTTTGAGAGATCTAAAAATAATCCAATAGGTGCTTCGTTTTGATCCAATGATGAGACGACATCTTTAAGAAGAAAAAATATGGGGGTTTTCGTTGATTTTGATTTCCCAAATCCATGATGGCAATCTGAAAGCGCGTCGTGTTTACTGATAAAGGTTTCAATTCGTAGTAAAAAAAGTCTTTCTAATATTTTTGAAAAAAATGACAAAGAGAAATAGGCCAATAATTTTGAATTACATTTTTGTTGCTTTTTTTGAAGAGCGGCTTAATCTTAGCTGTTTTAAAAATATCTGGAAACGTTCCTGTGCATAAGGATGCATTAAATATGTGAGTTAAAGGGTGCATAATGGCAGGCTCACAGGGTTTTAACAAACAATCCGGAAATTCAGCTAAACCGGCCGAATACTTATTTTTTAGTTTACCGATTATTTTGAGAATTTCATAGGAAGAACTTTCGGAAACGAACATCGTGTCTAAATTTTTGAAAAAATGTCTGACATTGAATTTTGTCGTTGAAGACCCGTAGTGATATCGGCAGCAATTCTCGGAAAGTATTGGTTAAAAAGACGAGCCACTATGGCCAGGTCGGTCACACATCTATCGTTATATTTTAAAACATCATTCTCTACAAGGTTTCTAGTTGATTTGGTCTTATTTTTTATTATATTCCACGTTGCTTTTGTTTTGTTATTTGAGTTCAAAATATCCTGATCGTGTTTCATGAATTTAGCCTGCCCTATGACTTTTCTTAACAATGATTTGTATTTTTTAAAGTAGATGAGGAAATTCTGAGATACGTCATGACGTTTAGAAATGAAAGAAAGAATTCGCTTGTTTTTACAAGATGTCCTAATCCCTTGTTTACCTTGTTTTCCGTGAAGTATTTAGTTTTTTTTTTAGGAAAGCAAGTGTTAAAATGAAATGAAAGATTGAAAAAAAGGAATTATATTTGTCGTTTGTATCAACAGTATTATAAACCTCCCAGACTCCTGCATAAGTATCAATGAATAATTTTATTTTACATTTAGTAAATAATCTAGTCATACGTATAATATTTATTGTGTCAGTGTTCGCATTTTTTATAATGGTGTCACTGTATCGTGGTCACTGTATCCTAAATCTTTTGTTTCAACTTCATATCGAGTTGTAGTTTTAATTTGATGATTGCCTTCATTGAATTTAGTGTGATCCATGTAGGTACATTTATTGTAATATCTAACTAAAAGAGTTAATTAAATTTAGAAATTGTTCTTTCACGCAAGATTCGACCAGAAAATCAATGTTGAAATCTCCGCATACAACAATGGTTTCAAAAGAGCGATTGCTTACTTTGTTAACTGTTATCTCCAGTTTTTCTAAGAACAAAATATAATCTGCAGCTCTCTTTGTTGGAGGCCTGAAAATACAATTTTTTTAGCGAAGGAAGATGTAGTACAACAGAAATTTCGAAAATCTTTTCAACCGAATACACATTTAATTCTGTCAAGAAGATAGAATCGATATTATTTCTAACGTAAATATAAGAACCCCCATATGTAGGATTTTTAAACGATTTCCTCTCTCTACAATAAAAGCCTGCGAGGTAAAAGTTTGTAATCTTGTTTGGAGTTTGGAAAAGTTTGGAAGCTTCTTTAATACTTTTAGTCCTGAGCCCTTAACATTGTTTTACAGAATTCTCACCATTTTGAGGTATCTTATGGAAATTTTACTAAGTAATAAATTGAGATAGGTATATGAAATTCTTTGGAAATAAAGCTTTCGGGACCTTTTAGTTAATAAGGGAAAATATATTGATTAGGTATGTTTAATGAAACTTACGCAGTATTATTTTGAACACAACCCTTGTTCTAATATCCAAAAACATTACTTAAATAAAATATTGAAATTTTTTGGTAGATTATAACAAATCTGTACACACAGAGGAACAGGAGGAGCCTGACAATGATTTTTCATATTTCCAAAGGCCGAGCGTTGCTAGGCTACAAAAAATTGGAGAACGTACAGACCACTAGGATTAAAATGATAATTAATTTAATTTAATATAATAAATTATAATTAATTTAATTAATTAAGCCCAGACTTATGACTGAAAGTGTTACGAATGGTACATGCGTAGAACATATTCTACCTACAAACGATGGGCTACTATGTTTATATAATAATATTTAATTTGTTTCAGCTATAAACGGCTCGTGCCAAGGATTTGACAGATATGTGAAATGCATAGAAGGAAGCACTTGTATAAATGGAACATGCACAGAAAATTAAATCTTGAGATTTCAATTCTACAAATGAATAAGATAATGCCGAAGTGGTGATATGAATTCAAGATGATTTAAAATGAAATATATTACAATTCACTTTTGAACACCTGAAACCTCATCTATTTATAAATTTGCATGTTCAATAATATATGTGAACATAAATAAATTGTATTTGTTTTACATTTGTACATTAGTTGCATATTATAATAAAATATGTTGAGTGAAACAAATGAAATTTCAACTTGTTCGTATCTTTTCTTTCATTAGAGTATATTTCTGTCAGTGTCTATTTCTGCAGATAAAGCAATATAAAAATAATGTTATTATTTCAGTGGAAAATGGTTAGAATGGGTAACTGTTATTACCTACATAGAAATTAATCTTGCCCAAGTTATTTGGAAGTACAGTCAGTCCGATTATAGTGAACTCGTGTATAAGTGAACCCTCGCTTACAGTCAACTTAAATCACTGGACCCATTTTGCTTACATTACAAATAAGCATAAGAAGGTTCGGTTATAGCAGACGTGCACAACGCCTGTTCCCGCGGGCATGCTTCACTTAATAGCCGACCGTCTGCACGCGAGAGCACGAAAGTGGGGTTAGGAACCTTTGCGGGGAGGAGAGAAACCGGACATCGCATAACGCAACGCTTAGTTTGAATGCCGGGGCGTCTAATATAATAATCCATGCTGTGAAATCATTTTCCTACTTATTTAAATGTGTGATGTCCCGTATTTCAAACTGCAAGGACCATTATTCCTATTTACATTATTCTGTGCACAGCTGTGTGTCCACCTATTATCTACTATTGTATGTATTTTCCTTTTTAATTTTTATTTGATGCTCATTGTGACTCTGAAGCTAACTTTAAAACTGGCCTTTTAAATCTTTATTATTTAATTCAAACTAACAAATATTTACAATTTAATAATTGATTGTTCATCAGGAATGTTATAATCTCCAAATGATAGCAAAATGAAGAAAAGTATGAGAGCAAACTCTCACATCAAGATTGACAAAAAAATGAAATATATGCAATTCCAAGAAGGGTAATGTTTGGCAGCACATGTATTTATGACCATTTTTCTCCATGATGAGTCTGAATAAAATATATCAACGAGCAAATCTCTTTGACGATACGTTACGGGCAGTCCTGAGATTATCGTGGGTCTTGCTAAATAGAATGCAAACGACTTAATATTTTTGTTGTATGTTGTAAACGACGAATAAAAAGTGTTAACGTATTTGATATTAGAAATAGATAATGTACTCTTGTCAGAAATTGAGCAGAAAATAATCATGATATTTTTAAGAATAATATCTTTTAGCTTTGATGGAACTGTCTTATTCAATTAAACATATTTAATGAAGAAATAGTTTATTGCTCTCAAAAATTAAAATTTTTAAATTTCTTCTAGCAAAAAAAACCCCAACAAAGATAATATATTTGTGCCCAAATCAAATATGTATAATTCGTTGTAGTTTCATATTTGACACTGTCACATCGACAACAAACATTTCCAATATAATACAAAAGGTACGAGTTATATTAATTGAAATATATGTGACCGTCGTTTCTTGCCAATTGCTCTTTCAATTTACGCGCTCTGGCGCAGTGTGCTTTCTAATTGGTGGTCCCCATTCCAAGAAAGAGTCTCATACCCTGCGTTCATCGATTTTCGCATTTGTCCCCGAGTTGCACGAACGCGGCTGCTGAGGCTAGTGAAAGTGCAAAACGCTGTGCAGGTCAGGGTTATAGTGAATCTGAACATCGACTGTAGTGAACGCAGGAAATACTTCGTCCTGGAAATTGATTCCCTCCTGCAAAAAAAGAAATAGCTTCAGTGCCACAAATTCTAACACTAAGCAGCTTGAAAAAAATCGTCGAGCAAAGGTCATAGAAGAAGTCTCCCCTGAGGTGAAGGTAGCGGACAGGAAAGCGTATAAGCAAATGCATTCGGCACCGGGCTTCCTTTGATTTGTATTTGTTTGAGCTGAAACGTTATAATTTGTATTTTTTTTTGATTGTTTAGTTTTATAATGTTTTTGCCATTTTGATTGTATACTTTTATTTTATTATATTTATATTTTTGTTTAGTAGGTTATAGTTTTGTAGTACAAAATACGTTAAATTGATTCTGCAGAAATTAGTGACAATTAATACAGCAGGAAAATCATGAGCGTATGACGGGAGGTAGACGGAAAAAGTGATTGGACGCTGATTGGCTAACGGGCGCCGAACGCGAAACCGCGCGAAATTCGTATGTTCTCTTTCTACAGAATTGTTTAAGGTTCGTTATAAGTGCTGTTTTGCCATTTTGGAAACTGCATATAACTTTTTATTACTATTTATACTTTTATGTTTTATTCCGTTTTCTGTTGATATTTTGTTATTCAGTTTTATTTAATTTTATTCTTATTAATCATATAAAATTGTTCATTCACATAGGTGAATCAAGATTTTATTGTGTTCATGTCTCAATATTTATAATGGGTCGTTAAAAAAATTTAGTTTTAGAGGAAAGAAAAGTGACAAAAACAAAGTTGAAGGGGTTGATAGAAACAACGTTTTCTCAGTATTATTTCCAATTTAATTCCAAATTAAAATACTTAGAAAATTGAAAATTTTATTCAAAAATCTACTGAACTTCACATTTTGTATACACTTTTATATCATTATAGTATATTGGAATCTTATTGAAGGTAATTTCATTTATTATAGGAGGGTAAATAGGTTGTAATATCAAGAGTTTTCTAATTTCTCAATAATGTTTTCCAACAACGCATTTTGATAATTAGTCAGTATCATCTAAATGAATTTGAACACATTGTTGGGGATGGTTTTAGTGCCTGAAATCTTTAAAATCTGCACGTACACATAAAAAGGCGAATATAAATGATTGATCATGTATATCATAGTATAGAAATTAATGAATTACATTACATTGTAAATACTAACAAAAAAAGCAAAAAAGACGATAATGTAAATATGATACAGAAAGACTGATATGAGACTTGGCCTGACCTAGGCTCATGCTCATATAGATAGATAGATATTTATTTTTTTCTGCAGGTAGGTATATACAACCTGATGTCAGAACACTACAATTTACATATTATAATTAGGCATATTAACTTTAAATTACTTAACTATGTAACTTTAAATTATTTAAAGACATAATAATAATATTGTAATGTTCCTCTCTCTACTCTATTCTCCTAATCTCTTCTACTACCTGCTTTATGTTGGGCTGCCAATATAATAATACCTCTCTTCAAACCTACCTTAGTTTTATATTTGCCCGTCAACTAGCTAAATTTGTACAATTCTTGAAATTTTCCCTGGGCGTGACTGCGTGATTGCCCTATACAGGACTACAAACGATGTACGTATGTGCATGTGCATGGGTCGGCATCTAAATACTACAATTACAACACATTAGATAGAGGCTATTGATGAACCTGGATGTGTTCATCATTATTTATTTATTTACTTTCTCTTTTACGTGTTTTCTTTGAATATGTCAACACATCACACACATGGAGGAAAACAAGGCCCTCTGACGGCACACAAAAATATAACACAAACAATCAACAATACACTCAATATTAAAAACGCTACAAATAAATAACAATCATTCACACTGAAAATTATAATGCAATCTGACTACTCATCCACACTGAATGCGCATTCTGTCGTAAGAAATTTTAACCTTATCATCTTATAATTAGAGACACAACTTGGTCTTCGACAGATGCTTGCAGATAAATAAAAAAATGAACAAACAAATGTACATATGTCACTTCCCTTTATGATGGCCAATGTTGCAACACGCGGCGCACATCACGCATCGCCGTCTATCGACTGATACGCTCCCCGTGTACCGCAATAATGCGCTGCAACTTCAATTTGCTCCAAACCATATTTTCCATCAAATTCCATTCCTGAACACACACTGCGAAGCGTTCTCCAGTACACACGACGTTTCCACCATATTAAAGTTCTCACGGCGAAAGAATATTCTCGATTTCAGGAATATCGAAGAAATACAAACTTTAAAATTCCCGCGGTGCAGAAATATTGTTGACTTACATGAATTAAGCAAAACTGTTCTATTTATATTTTGATCACTGTCCGAAATCTGATACACTCCGTGTTATAAAAATTGTAACACAAGATGTCCGCATCCGTTGCCTAACACTGCAATCGCGTAACTAAAATCAGTCTTCGCGTTGCGTCTATTCATAGGTTATTGTTCCTAATCCCGAATTCACTCGCTTTATCACTACCTTGATTTTGTCCACGTAAAAAAAATGTCAACAAAAATGTTTCAAAATATTTTACAAACTCGCACAACAATGAACTTTTACTCCTCGTCACAGCTTCTGCCTCTCTGTCCATCTGTCCGCGTGTCTGTCTACGTGTCTATGTAGCTTTGTTGCCCGCTGTCTATATAGATTTTCTCGAACAACCGCTGATCGCTCGCCGGTATCCACAAACAAGATCACATAATATTTCTTAAATTTCCTTTTATTGTTGTTGTTTTGTTTTTTTGCCTCGCTACCGGTTTCTAATATTGTCTATTATTTTTCTGCTAATTATTACTATCTTGGCTCTTCTTTTCAATGTCTTGTTTGTCAAATCTCTCAATTTTAGTTTATTCACGTCGTGACGTCAGTCGTGACGTCAATACGATGCGTCACTTGTTTTACGTTCGTTTCAATCATACTTTAATTATAACTCGTGTCCTGGGCGTTTCCCAAAATTGTAATAACTTTCGAAATTATTCATAATTTTTGTTTTGTCGTTCGCCAAAGTTCCAGTTCGATTCCTTCAAGCGTTTTCCTGATATTCGCTAAAAATCACATTTGCCATTAACTTTACTATAGTAACAATGGCCTCCATGCCCATGCCTTTTGACTGAAGATGTATGATTACAGTTATTTCGAAATCTCGTGAACCGCTTGCCCAATTTTAATGATTCTTTTTTCTAATAATTCCAAATATTATGCTTTACTGGGTGTTAATGTTAATTTTGATTTTCTTTCGCGCATTTGATTAATTTAGAAGAAATGTTCGTGCGCGGCGCTGCCGTCTTCTGTCTCCTTGAATACAAATCATCATATTTTACTGAAAGTTTTTACTCTCTGGAATACTGAGTTTTTTGTTTTTTTAAATGATCGCGACTGTAATCATATTAATAATAATAATAATAATAATAATGAAATAATAATAATAATAATAATAATAATAATAATAATAATGAAATAATAATAATAATAATATGCAAACAATAATAGCATTAACTACATTTTATGGCTGACCTGCACAGTTGTTTTAAACTTTTGTACTAAACAAGGCCACACAACTTTTTAATTACACTTCACTTCACAACATTTGAAATTCACTTCTCTTTCTACTTCTATACTGCATTACACTGCACAACATGTCACCACATTTCAATATAATACTAATATTCATACATACATACACATACATACATACATACATATATTGAACTGCGGTTTCTGTTTTCCACCCTATCACCAATTTCATCTAAAATTTCATAACCGTCGTTAGGCGGCCTGTAACAAGTAATAATTTCCACGGAATTATCTAGTACGTCAATTTCCATTCCTAACATTTCAAAGTTGTTACTAAACCAACTATTCCTAACTATTAACGAGGTCTTGTCGCCGCCGGCGACGGCGACGAAACCCTCAGCCTCCTCTCCTATCGCCATTGCCCGCTATTCGACCGCAGGGCGCAAGATCGGCGGACATTCATAGCGTCAACTGGCGATCGGAGGGCGTGTGCAGAACTCAGCAACTCTGGTGTAGAGGCCATTGAGTGCCGCCACGCCCCTCCAGTTGAGGTGGACGCCGTCCCGACCTAGGGCGCTCTCCGAGATCCACCCGTTTGGGTCCTCAAAGGTGAATCCGAGCGCTTTTGCCACAGAGCCCATGTCGCGATTCACCCTAGCGACTTTACGGGACCAAACATCCCGGCGACGAATGACATCACTTAGAACTATGCGGGCGAATCGAAAGCGCTTTTTCGCTGCTACCCCAAGTTCGTAGATCTCGCCTATGAGATAGTTAAACGAGCGACATCTTCGAAGGTTGTTTGAGCCTCCATGAATGATAACAGTGTCCGGGGTTTCCACATCGCCGGCTTTGTAATTTCAATTGCTCAACGCGGATTCCCGGGAAGCATTTTACATGAAGGTTTGCGTGGCCCACGTGACGCACAATAGTCACCAAACACAACACACTTTTTGGGACACGACCCCTCTCGGATTTTTCTTCTTTGCCGCTAGACCCCTCACAACAGATGCATATGATGCTGATGCTATCGCCGTCGCTGCCGTAGTCACAGCCGGGCCCCGCGCGGCAACCGGGGCCGGCGCGGCAGCCGGGAGAGAATTCACCTCAGCTCGCAGGACTGCTGTGGCCGGCTGTGCCACCGTCACTGCCTCTTCCGTTGCGGCCGCAGCTGTCACCTCCATCTCTGTCACCCTTGTTGCTGCCTTCACATTTTGCAGCTCCTGTTGAGTCGCAGTCACCTTCAGGAACTCCTGTCGAAGACGCGCCAGTTCATCGCGCAGACCACCTACGCCGTTGCAACCTCGACGCACCTCCACGGAACATCTACTGGTGCGCCACGCGTGGACACCGGGCAGGATTCACTTCGACGCTACCAATGTTAGCAGTGTTGCTATGCCAAGCAACGCAAAGCCGTCTAGAGAAGGAGCAGCAACGCTACTCTTTTCCCAGCACGCACGCCACGCGGGCGGACTAGCCACCGATGCGGGCCCCGTACGCCTGCCAGTCGCAGCCCATCTCTATTCTGGGCATTATCTCTATACCTGGGCGAGAGCGATCCCCAAAACACGTCCGCTCGCTACAACGTCCAGACGCAGACTGGGTGATTATGATTATGATCTTGCCAGTAGCGCACAGTTCTTTCTGTTGGATTTGTATGACCACTAGCATAATCTTCTTCACAAATATCTTCAACTAATTCAAGAATGGTCTGATGATATTTGTATGATTCGCAATACTATTCCGTTTTAAATACTGCAGAATGCTTCCTTGTAATTTAGATAACCTCATGAACGTTACACTCTCACAATTTAATGTGTCAACCTTTTCGGATATACTACTGATTATTAATAAATTCCATTAAGTCAATAAATTATGTGAAATTTTCTAAATTGTACACATTTCAATAATATTTACATTATTATATTTATTATTATTATCATTTTCAAGTCTCTCGGCTAGCGAGGTGCCATACAGCCGACACCGGGACGTTTAGAGAACCAAGGTGCCAGCTTCGCTTGCAAACTTGGGCGGTCAGGACTCGACGGTGATATATCAATAAAAACTTCCTCACTATGCGTGCATTGCTCAGAAGAACCGCCTTTTGCATTGTTTGAATGTGCCAGTTGTTAAGACCAAGCCCTACAGACTATGAAGTTTGTTCTTTACAGACGAGTCCATTTGCAGAGATAACCACAGGAACTACTTCAGCAGATACTAACCGCCACATGTCGGTGAGTTCAATAGGCAAGGCCTGATATTTTCCCTTCTTCTCAGCAATGGAAGCAGCTATATTTCGGTCTAGAGGGATAGCTATGTCGACTATAATCCCTTTCCGTGAAAATTTGTCAACCCATATTATGTCAGGTCTGTTGACTTCGACCTCGCGATCAGTTGTGACTGCAACATTCCACAAGAGCTTCCACCGTCCCGTCTCCAGAACTGAATCCAGCTTGAACTCGTAGTATGGGACCTATTTCTCTACTATCTCTGATTCTGCAGCCAGGGCCTGATGGACAACCGCAGCAACGTCATTGTATCGACTCAGATATTCTCTTTGTGCCAATGCAGAACACCCGCCCATTATGTGTTGGAGGGTTTCGCCGGGTTGATTCCAAAGGCGGCAGCGGTCCTCTACACTCATATCCCCAATCACGAGTGGAGGTTACTTCATCCTGGACAGAAATAATGAAGCCTTCTGTCTCAGGAAAGAGGCCACATTTTGTTAGCCACGAGACTGACGATGCAAAGTTCAGAGCGTTCCATTTGAGCTCAGCAGAAAACCTGCCATGCAAACGCTTCTGGGTCCATTCATTAAGTCTATCTCCTTTGGTGATACACAGACTCCCAGAGTCCGCTTCGTTCAGGTTCAATGGAGTATAATGCTTGTCCGTGGCACAAATTGCTTCATGCACAACCGTCGTTTTCTGCAGGAAGTATTTGCGAAGATTGTTGATTTGCTTCGCGCAATGGGACTCAAAATCCAGAAGAAGTATATATAGTCATGCCACTGAATTGTTGGGATGGTGCATGCGATACTTGGTAAGAGTGGTCCTAACTTTTCGATTAAGCTCCTGCAGGACAGTTGTTATTATTATTATTATTATTATTATTATTATTATTATTATTATTATATTTTCATTAAATGGAATCCTATTTCTTTTCAGTCAGTGATTGTGCGTGGCATTATGACAAGTGACAATTCCTTATGTTTATTTTGCTAGGCTGAAGAAAGATGATTTTCGTAAACTCAATTTTCTTACATTGAACGGAAAAAACACGAATCGTCTTTGGGGTTATATAAATGGACTGTCGAACTCACTTTTTCATTCTTTGATTAACTCCAAGAGTTAATTGATTCGCCAAATGTTTGCAATCCTAAACGCTTGATTGCTCATCATTATTTGGAAAAATTTCTACGAATACAGTGGACCTAAACTTGTACGCACACGCGGTTTGATTCCGAGAATGTGTTTCTAAACTACCTAACCAAGTTTCAGAAAAACAAAATTAAATTCCTCTACGGGACGAGGCACAGAATGACAACAGTCACAAGTAGCCCCAATTTTTAACGAATTTATTCATTAATTTTTCCTTGGAGAATCGAAGATATCAGTTTTAGAACAACTATTGTAACGCGAACTTAATGTTCATAAATTCTGTACCTGGCACAGTCTTCACAAATACTGTATGTGGCCAAGTTTTCTCAAGCTGTATCAAGACGTCTGTAAACAAATTTAAAAATAATATAAACAAATCGAAAACCCTACGTACCTAAATAAAAGCATCTTTTCTTCTTGTGTATGCAGTGTTAAGTTTTATTTTTACAGGCAATGTAGCTGGACAGACAGTTTTAGAAAGTTCTATTTTTTATCCTACTACTTTTCTGTGTGTTCTATGATGACATACAGTACAATATTTACTATAATAAAATATAATACAATAAAAACATGAGGTGTATTTCTGCCAACTTACGAACAAACAAATCGTTTTCATGATCTAACATTCCATTTCGTGTGGGTGATCTTCACGTATTCCTCTACCAATTGTTGTCTTCAATTGAACTTATTGCACATTATATGGCAGTTTCTTCCTCATTATCCTTTACAACTTCATAAATGTAATTCGCTTGGAAAGATATATAATTTAGTTTCCTAGTTCGATTAATCATATAAAACCAAAATATAAGTTTAAGTACTTACTGACAAAACACATTGGATTGTTATACTTGTTTTATCAACGTGTCATCTGAGGGTACTATCTAAATCTGAGGGCTGGAATAAGGCACGACTTTTTGCTTCTTTCTTAGTTCTGCCACAAGAAACATCGTCAGCATAATCGGAACCGTATTAAGCAGTGCTGCAGATCAAGCGACTCCAGCGGCAGAACCTAGAAAAACGCAAAAAGTCGTGCCTTATTATATCTTGACGATAACACCCTCAGATGCACGTTAAAAAACACGTATAGTTTCCCATTAGGGGGGCTCCTACGCATTGTATCCGACTTCAGCTAATGAGCTTCAGACACCAGTTTGCATCACAATGTTAGCGGGAATTTTAAATGCAGCCATATACCAAAATCATCATCTCGTTACAAAACATTGAAAGAGATTTGTTAAGCATTCCTTTAAAATATTGTATCATGGACACCTTCAGCGTGTTATTTTTGGTTGATTACCGTTTAAATTGTCACTTTGTACCACTTTCAAAATGTGGCTCAACGCAAAAATGCCCATGTGGTCACGTGGTTCGTTGCGCAAACTGGTGAAGCGCAGAACCAGCTAAAATCGGTGCACCGGAGGAACCCACCCATGTATTTCCACTACGGTTCCTATAATGAAAATGACTAATATCACAGCTGATGTCAGAAGAAAACACAGAGTCGATCGCTTCCTCCACGAACACAGTAGCCGAGTCCACGTGCACTGACATTCGCTGCGGCTCTGCAGGGATCCAGGGATGAATTCCCGGATTCTTGTTAAAGACCTGTGCGTTTGCCATTACACACCCGTTAACTCACATATTTAATGCATCCTTATGCACAGGAACGTTTCCAGATATTTTTAAGACAGCTAAAATTAAGCGACTCTTCAAAAAAGGCAACAAAAATGAAATTCAAAATTATCGGCCTATTTCTCTTCTATCTTTTATTCTATTTTTTTCAAAAATATTAGAGAGACTTTTTACGTACGAATGGAAACCTTTCTCAGTAAATACGACGTGCTTTCAGATTGCCAACATGAATTTAGAAAATCAAAATCAACGGAAACAGCCATATTTTCTTTTCTTAAATTCGCTTTTTAAAAGCTTTTGACGTCATTGTCATGACATTTTGTCTTTCAAAATTACCTTCATATAGAATCCGTGTATTGCTGTAGATTGCTTATGTTCGTACCTTAAACACATTCTCGTTCAGGCAGTCGAAGGATACGTACGTGTCCATCGCTGCTCCGCCAGGCGACCTTGCCGCATTTCACCGCCCGCGCGGTAAGTGTCTTTGTGGCCGCGGTTGAGCTCCGCTCCCGTGGGCCGCTCATCCGGGGTACCAGGCGGGCCATGCTCGCCCGCTGGCGACGCAAACCGGAGGGTAACAACAGCATGTCGCGCTCCCCGCCGGTGGTGCCACCCCCACCACCGCCGCCGCCACCACGGGAGGATTACATCACAACCCCGCGCCGGAGCATCAAACCCCGCGTGGCGCGGGATGGAGGAGAATCCTGGAGCAGTGCCGTAGTGGCGCCGCTCCCGGCTGTTGCTCAGCCCTCAGGAGTTTCCGGAGACGGCGTCTTCGAGGTGCCCCACGAGGTGCTCTTGGCCTTCGCCCGGACGAAGAGAAGCGGAGCTCCTCCAGTTTTGGAGGACGCTGGCGCAGCCAAACAACTCCCCAACTGTTCGGGAGCGGGCGCGCGAAATCGAAGCGCGCACTCCGCGTCGACGCAGAAGCAGCAACGCGGCCCCGTTGCAGCGTCCGAGGCAACGCCTGTATTAGACGCTCCGCACTGCGAGCGGCTTATGGAGGGAACCGCCCCTCCCACTCTGCCGAACGACCTGGCCGCACCCGGGACCGAGGGTGCGGGGGAAAAGGACAGCATACGGAGGGCTTTGCGCCGCCCCCCAGTGCGGACGCGGCGCCCGCCAGCGGCCATGAGGCACAGCACGACCCCAGCCCCTAGAGGTTCAAGCCATCGATCTTTGTCTTTCTTCATCGGTCCAAAAAAGCGCAAATCGCTTGAGTTGAAGAAGGGTTGTTGAAGCATTTTCCAATTTAATTCCTCAAGTGTATTCCAGATCAATTTGGCACTGCGTGGACAATCGTTACTATTAGTTTCATACATTCAAGCATTCAATGTTTCGCCTATTGCCTAGGTTTTTTCAGTCTGTTCCCAAAAATTGCATTAGTTCAGCAATGATTGCACAGTTCTCAAAAATCGACCAAGAGGGATCACTTGAAACCAAGAATGAATGTACGACTCATCTGAAACTCGTCAGTCACGGCTTTAGTTGATTCTCAATTTTAACTTTCTCGTATACCTACGTATATACGGAGTAATATATGTAATATAGAGAAATTTATGAAATGCTTGAAAAAACGGTGGATTTTCGGCAAAAAAAATTCATTGCCAGACTCTAGTGGCAAAAAAGTGCACAAAATCATTTGTAAAATTAACAGAAAAAATCATCTAACACGTGGTGTAGCCAGAATCCTTGCTTTGGAGATCCTTGATGCCGAAAAACCAGTTGGAAGCAAAACGTCCGTCCCTCCGTTTGTCCGTCCGTCTCTGAAAATCCCTAGCGCCTAAACCATTCGTGCGATTTTCTCCAAATTGAAGAATCCACTATCTGGCTCTAGTTAGAGCATTGAAATTTTGAAAAAAATTCTTTAAAATTTGGGGATACTTTACATGAAGCTCTCCGGACTTTTTCAATTTTTTTTCAAAACGGCTCCAAATTTTTTCTTTAAATTTATTGGAAGATTAGAGCAAAATACACTTATAAAGATGGCATAGGTCAGAATAAACGGTTGAATCTGAATTTTTGAAAATTGCAAAAGTTTGAATTTTTTCCAGCATCTTCCTACTACAAAATTCGACATGGGTTTTTACTTCAAATGAAATTATTTGTGCATAAATAGTTTTTTCAATTAGGTCATGTACATTATTTTGTAAATTTTAGTAGTTTTGTGAAATAGTGCGTGATATTCGCAATTTCAAAAAATAACAAAAACAGATTTTCTCAAAAACGGCTCCAATTTTTTATTCAATTTATTCAATTATTTTTATTCAATTCAATTTTTTATAAGGTTAATACCAAACGAATTCTATGCCATGGCCTAAACGCCATATTGATGTACTCTTTTTTTTTCAAACATTTCAAATTTTTTTTCAAATTCAATTTCAATTTTTTTACTTGTCTCTCAGTAAATACTGATTTTTGAAAATTGCAAAATTTAAACATTTAAAATTTATGAAATGAAGAAGAGATTTTTGTTTAAACAAAATCTGTGTTGAAAAATCCTCTTTAAAAAATGTCATGTACAATTAGTTTAATACACCAGTAATTTTTGCTAATTTGGGATTGAAATTAATGCAATTTGTAAGGACATTTTCTCAAAACTCGTTCTATTTTTTTTTCCACAGGAAGAAGCAACACATGCACAGCGTTGAATTGAAGAAAGGTACCTAATTAAATTTAAAAAAAACTACATTCACATTTACAAATGTTTTCTTTATTTCATTTAACATTATATTTTTATCTATTCAATTCTTTGAATTTCACTCATTAAATAATATATTCTAATTATCCCAAAACACATTTTTGTTTCTTTACTGGATGTCTTACAGTATTTTGAACGTTATTAACTCATGAATTATACACATTCATGAAAGACCTTTTAGGAATTAAGAAAGAATAAAAATTAAAGAATTGCTTGCTCCTTGCTAATGCGAATTGATGATTTCTTAAAAATAATGGTTAGTTGCTGCCTACGGTACGGTCTGGCGAAAAGGCTAGTTTAAGCAAGTGGTGGTCGGTTCGCTCTGACATTGATTCAGCATAGGCAGCTGAGATGGATAGTTTTACAACTTTTCTATTAATTTGATATTCTCGATTAATTTGAGAATGAGTAATTTAAATAGATACTGTATGCGCAATATGATAAATTAATTTACCAGTGCTTAATTTTAAAAAAATAGAGAGAGAAAGAGTTTGAACCATCTTAACTTCGTGCAAGGAATATGTGCACACATTTGACGTTCCAAACGAGGGACAGGGCTACACTGAATACCGTCTCAAAAAACATCCTCTTCCTAGGTTTTCGATAGGCAGCCTCAGAACACAAAAACTTACATTCACATACCGTGCAAGCAATCGCAGAAGAAATCCAATGTAATTAATTACTATACTCACAGCCAAAACATATTTCTGGACGATTACAATCCCTAGTACGCATTAAGCTACCCGATGTTTTCTGAACAGCGATAATATGCCTGCATGACTCTTTTGCGCAAGCGCTATGTCTTCATTCTCGCGCGTTCCGCTCGCGCTTTGAACGGCCAAGTGCACATATCTTGCACGAACTCTAACAATGATAACAGAAAACGTTCATTGAATTATTCTGTAGTTTATCTCCCCAACTCTGTTCGTCCTGCCGTCCAGTGTCAGCCCGTCCTATGTCTCTCCACCAGGCACCTCCCTGCCCGAGGCCTCTCCTCCCAACACCCGCATCTCCAATTCCTCCCTGCCCCTGCCCCCACACCCCGCTCTGCGCCAACACTTGCACTTCCCCACTCCCACTTGTGCAGCCACGGAGACCACATACACAGCCCGGAAGATGTCGACCGCGTAGCCTGCGACGCGGTACGATAGCATATGATCATACAGCAAGACATCTTTTTCATTTGAGTAATAGCATGACAACCACACAATGAATTCTAATAGGGTCTCTATGATTCCTGACATCAGTAACATTTTTAAGAATAGTTCCAGGCTGTAACAAACGGTTTATATTAGAAGGAAAATAAATCTAAATTTCAATATTTTCCAGGGATTGTTAATCCGGGAGGAGTCACGTGAGAGAATTTGGACCCCAGGCTCTTATTATTTCATGTGCAGTTTTCTTTGAAAAATTCTATACCCTTGTGATTTTCCTATCCTTTCCCTATTATTTTATCTGAAAAACCCGTTACTCATTGCACGCTGTCTTTCAAATCTAAGAAATGTATTTTATCTCCTGGGTGTCTCTGGAATTGCAAAGCTCTCGCGCTCCCTCCGACGTTACACCCACGTTGACAAGCAGAGCCGGCCGGCGCATCGCCTATGGAGTCCTTGCAACAACCTCCATTTTCTGTTGTACAATTCAGGTACAAGCGACATTCGGGGAGGTTAATATATTATTGATGCTTTCAGAAATTACCAGAAAAAAGAACTGCAAAAGAAAGTTTGCTTTTTATTCGCCTATTTGTATACGCCTATCGTCTTAGACTATTCTGAGATCAATACTAACAGGTTTTCCATGAGAATTGATATATAAAGTAGCACAATATTTGTATTCAGAATAAGCACAAAAAAAAGTATGTAAATCTCATTCAATGTTTTCTTTTTTTATCTTTTAAATGCAAAGAACTTTATAAACCAGGTGAAGTGAAGGACTCTATAAACCAAGTAACAAAATATGAATATCGAATTATATTAACTCTATGTTCGAAAACCTCTAGGCAACAAAAATTTCTCTGAAGTCCGTATTCTCCCAGGCGAACAGTAAATTTCGTAGACACGACGCGACCCCTCCCGGATGAAGGACGTACGTATTAGCACATGAAATTGCAATTTCCCTACATACCTGCGACACTGATCTTCCAATCTTGAGTTTTGTTTCTTTGTCTGACGGTCCTCTTGTTCTGGGTTCTCTGCTCTTTGAATAACGGAGTTGCCTCGCCGCAGGAACTGAACCTGTCTGAATGAATATAGAATGCAGCTGGTGCTGATAATAGTTAACAACAACGCAGGTCCGTAATAGAATAGGGCAGTTCCTGATTTGTATGAAGACGATAAGTAGTGTCCTGTAAATTAAAGAATTTCGCAAGGATGTTATTATTGCAATTTGTTATTATTGTAATAATATCATTAATATTATTGTCCAGTGTACATGAAATATCAAACATTAAGTTTGAATGTATTCATTGAGATATTTTAAAATCAATTAAATTCTTTAAAATTCAGTTTTCATATATTTGTTACGCGAAAAAATACAATATTACCTGATGAATTATAGCGTGAAACAACCTCGCTGAAACACGTTCGCGTTTCTGTTAAAGTTGGGCTGTACCACTTTCGTAAATCCGAGTCATGCTCCAAACCATAGACACATAAGCCGGTCAAGAGGGTCGGCAAGCCCCATGAGAAGGCAGACAGCACATAAATATTCATCCGCGGTGGTCTTCTGATCACCGATGTTCTGTGACAGACGTAAACATTTAATTTTACCGTAGATGTGTTTGACAAAAATAACGAGTTTCCATTTAAAATAAGACGCTTTAGTACCCGACAACTATTATTGTATTCCAAATGACAATGTATCATTCATGTAAACTTTAGCGTCGTTTACTGCTTGATAATGTTAAAAAGTGGATAAGCATATTTAATACATATTTTTGGTAGCAATTAGACGACGTGCCTTATTCGTAAGAACTACTACTGCTTTCTAACCTAGGGATATTGAAATCCTCAAATAATAACCTAAACTAGTCCATTTCATTACAATATACGTTTTTATCAATTATTTATTAGAATAACAGTGCACCAGTGTTTAAATAATGGTTTTAAAATTTTTAAGTTTAACGGAAATTGAACTTCGGTTTCTATTCCAGTTAATTTTTTCTATTCCTTTCACGAAGAAGTGTATTCAACTGTACAAAGAAAATTCAAAGGTGAAGGTTCTGTAGCAGTATTGTGTCTATCATAAAATGCATTTAGATCTCTGAAAAATTTTCCTTTCCTTTGCTTTTTCTTATTTTGTTACACATTTTGTAAAACAATTTAATCTGATCGTGATGATGATAACTGTTTCTATACAATTAGAGACTATACTGAGCATCACAAAAAAAGTAACATTAACTTTAACAATTATACAGAATGCATTATTTAATATTTGAACTGTATAAATGTGTATAAACAACCTGTAACAAGTATTGTATTGCAGCCTCCGGGTCAATGACCCCCATATCGATCAGGTTTTTCGTCCAGTTTCCCTGATCCATTGAGCAAACGCTGAGATGGCCCCTGGTTTTGCTTCTGGACATAAATGTAACTTCATTTTCTGTGCACGTCTTCTAGAACTCAGTGGGAAATACAATTATTCAAATTATCGTTTCCATGTTGTCGCGGCAGGAAGTATTATTCCGAAGGACAACATGGATAAGAGCCAAAATTTATTGCCTTTTTATCCTTGAAAATAGATTTTATTACTTGGGAGTTTTTTTTCCTTCAATTTTAAGTAGTATATGGCTTAGTGTAGGGATCACAGAATTTTGAAAATTTTGCACACAATTCACTTTTCCCCATAACAAGTCATACGCAGTTTTTAACTGCTTTTTGACGTAAAATAAATAAAAAATAAATAAATCGTTACAATTTTAACAATTTTTTCACTGCAAACTACACTGCAACAGTCACGTACAGCTGAATTGGCACATTAAAACAGGGACACATATGCCCATACTGCAGAGAAAATTCGCTGCACTTCGATTGTATTGCTGTCTTCAATGTGTTAGTCCTAAGCCTATGTTGTGTAATGTTACGGAAAACGGATTTCCGTATTTCAATGGGAATATAGGTTTTTGGGTCCTGGTAGAAAACAAAGAGTTTTTTTAAATCCCCGTCCGTCTGTGAACACGCCTAAACTATTTATAGGAATTTCATCAAAAGAAATATTCCCTGATCAAGCTAGACTGTCTCACAGCCATTTGATTTTGAAAAATTTTTATGGTACTTGAACGCATAGAAAGTTTTCAAAAGTTTCTCAAAAATAGCTTCAACTGTTTTTTAAAATATTTCTTATAAGTATAGAATAAAATACACTTATAAAAATGGCGTAGGTCCAGATTTCATTTTTAAATTCAACTCTGATTTTTAAAAACTGCGTCTGTTAGAAATTTGTTGAGCTCCCAAGTAAAATTATTGAAGATTGTCCTCTTCAAATAAAATTTGTGCTCCACAATAATTATGGCAAGTCAACACCGTTACCATTAATTATTATCTTACATCTTAAATAGTTTTTACTCTGGAATATCATGGCTTTCGTTTTCTTTGATGAAATTTGTAGGTTACAATTTTCACCTATTCTCTGTAGTTGATGGGCAGCTATTTGGAGAAAATCGTCTGTGGGGCTAAAAATTATCTGGTCATCTTCGAATAAAATTGTATTTTAATGTTTGTTATTCACTTTAAAATGGTACGTTATAATTTCTTAACACTCTTTTATGGCATGGTAAGTATTTGCATTAAAAATAATTGGAGAAACCGGACATCGCTGTTTTTTCTCCTTGATTTACGCCTTCAATGAAGTGTTCCTTTGTTTCCTTGTCCATACATATTTTAGTTTTTGAATACGTGCTTCTGATTATTCTTATCATGTGAATTCGGTATCCATTTAATCATATTACAGACCATAATTGCTTCTGAAGTTTCCATCAAAAATGTATTTCAAAGTGTATATATAGGAAGTACGTAAGCAGATTGTATTCACGTCTCTTCTAGTTGGTTATTGTAGAGCATGAGTACAGGTATAATCCGTGCATGAGCGCCCTTTTCCCTTAAAGGGCTCAAAACGGAATCCATTTTCTGTTTCTCACAAAATCCTGACGCTTTTTCAATTTAGCCTTCTTGTGATGATTTTAGCGTAGATCTTATATGCAGCATACAGGAGATTAATTGCTCTGTAATTGTTAAACTCATAATTCCTCGCTTGAATATTGCATCGATTGTTTCTTCCATTCATCTAGGTATTCCAACAGGCACATACCTTATTTTAATCTCTTGAGGCGCGTACTTAAATATTTATATATTTAGACCGCACTTCGAGATCATTTGTTACTTTCTCGTATACGGAGTATACGTTGCATAGAGAAAGTTATGTAATGCTGCGGAAAATCTATTTCGAGGTATCAACGGAAATACACGTTTTGGGGTCCTCTGAAACCCAAAAAGTGGTTCTTTTCAAAACCTCCGTCCGTCTGTCTGTGTCTGTCCTGTCTGGTGTACGTGAACAACACTAGCGCCTGAACTACTCGTACGATTTTTTTGCAAACATAATAAACCCCTGCCGATATGCCCTGATTCAAAGCACTGCGACTTTGAGAAAAAATCATTAATTTTTGGGGATACTTTATATGACGCCTCTCGGACTTTTTCAAAATTCTCTCAAAAGCGGCTCCAAATTTTATCTTTAAATTTTTGATAGGAATAGTGTCAAATGTACTGTATACGACCACATTAACGCCATATTCCTTTATTCATTTTTTTTCAAAAATACAAAAATTTATTTTTTTTACTTGTTTCTCACGTCGGTAATATTTACATTAGAGACGATTTCTTCATAGTATTATATTTATGAGTACATATACTTTAAACAATGTCAAATAAAGTTTCTCGAAAACTCAACACTTTTCTGTTAAAATGAGCTCAAATTTACGCACTTTTAGAAACGCTCAAACGCCATTTCCTCAAAACTGACACCAAATTTTTTCTTCAAACTTTTACAACAAACAGTGCAAATAACAATGTTTTATATTACGTAAAGTTAATTTTGGTGTTTTGGTTCTTTTGTTTTTCAAAATTACACAAATGTATTTTTTTTAATATCTCTCACGCCCTGAATTTCTATTCATTTGCATAATTATTGCATTTGTTGGTGAAACTGCTTCAAATTACATTAAATAAGTTTTTCGAGACCTTAATAGATTCCTGTGAAAAGTGCTTCGTTTCGCATTTACAGTAACGCTTAATCGCCATTTTCATAAAAACGGCTTCAAATTTTTCAATGGATATTTGTATTTGAGACGAGGTTTTTGTTATATTCATGAAGTAATATTTTGGTTTTACTCTTAGGAAATCGAAAATTTGAGAAAATTTCAAAGAAATGTACTTTGGACAACGATAGATGGCAGCTAACAAGAGGATGGGGCAAGACCGTAAAACCAGTCCACACTAATGAATTTATAAAACATTACTACGAGAAAGTTTCTTCCATCCTGTAGCACCACTAGTTTTTACTTCCTCGTATACGTAAGTATATACGAAGTAGTATACGTAATATAGAGAGTTATGTAATACTGCGGAAAATCAATTTCGAGATTTTAACGGAAATACACTTTTTGAGGTCCCCTGATACCAAAAAATCGGTTCTTTTCAAAACGTCAAAACGTTCTGTCCCTTTGTCCGCCAGTCTGTCAGGTGTATGTGAACAACACTAGCCTAAAGTATGCGTACGAGTTTTTCCAAATTGAAGAAACCCCTGTCGATCTGGCCTTAGTCGAAGCTCTGCAATTTTAAAAAACATTCATTAATTTATTGGGGTACTTAAATGATGCACCTGGGACATTTTCAAAAATTTTCTCAATAATGGCTCCAAATTTTTTCTTTGAACTATTTGTAAGAATAGAGAAAAATACACTTATAAAGGTGACATAGCTTCAATTTCCACTGACATCGCTGAATTCTTGAAAATTCAAAAGTTAGAATTTCTTCGGCGTTTCTCCATAACTATAAAATTGAAGATAGAGATTTTTCTTTGAAGTAATATTTTTTCTCCTTAACCAGTTCTTTCATTAAGGTCATGTACATTTGCTTGAATTTGTCTGTCTGTCTGTCTGTCTGTCTCTCTCTCTCTCTCTCTCTCTTCTTCTCTGCCTCTCTCTCTCTCTCTCTGTCTCTCTCTCTCTCTCTCTCTCTCTCTCTCTCTCTCTCTCTCTCTCTCTCTCTTTCTCCAGATGTTATAAATGCGCAGTGTCTTTTTCTCTAGCATTTAAAAGTTTTGAAATTTTATATGCTTTATTTGGAGTACCATACACCTCGTGTTCTAGTCCGATTATGTATCTCTCCCAACGTTCCATATTTCATTTTTTCACATCTGTTTTTAACATGGCGCATTTTTGTTTGTAAGCTATTTTGTCTAGGTCATGTTGTGACAGTATCGTAAATACTAATTTTTCCTTGTCTTTGATTAGTGTTTTATTTCATCATTCCATATTCGTAGACCGGGATAGGTGGTTCAATACATCAACTGATGTCACTGCAGTGCCTCTGAGGTCCTGGGATTCGACTCCCGACAGTAGCAAGATTTTGGACACTAGCTTCTCAGCTAGGTCGAATTCAGTCGCTGGCTGGAGGAGAATTGTAGAGACCGGCTGCTCTTATCAGTAGTTTTTCGTGGTTTCTCCGATCAAAACATGGTGAATGTCGAAGCAGCACCCCAAGAAACATGCTACGGACCGCGCGCGATCTTTCTCACCTCATCCTTGTGCTATCGTCACCCCGTACACACACACACTAACATGCACTACTTTACTACACATTCCGCGAGGCCGGTCGGGAACTTAGAGGTTGACCCGGCTGGGGCGATGCCCCGCTGGGGCGATGCCGATACCAGGTTGGGGGAAACCCTGCTAGCCGACGGTAGGTCGGTGCCGAATGTTGCCATCCAGCGGGGGAAGATCACCGTCATCTCCGGAGGAAAAACACGCACCACTTACAGGACTAATGACCTCTGTTGACGCTGCAAAATAGCTTCAGTAAATTGTTTGGGAGAGCCACAGAATGCTGGATTGGGTTGTTTACAAAGTGTGGTTACCACTTCCTATAGCTTGCTACAAGGGAAATGCTGAAAGGCAATTATTCGGGAACTATTAGTTTATCTCAGCGTTATAATTGTTAATGATGGAAGAAGTTGTCAATGTTAACTTGTCAATTTTTTCTTAGACAAACAGAAGATAGTTTTCTGTTACAATTCGTGCGACATACAATAGCTTTTAAGTGCTCAATACACGCTGCTGCCACCTGTCAAAAAATCTTATTTCTTCAATGCCACCAAGATGTGAATTACCACGGCTTTTTACTGACGAGGTGATTTTTATGCAACGCACGGCTGCAAATTCTCCAACAGTTGCCTCTCGTGGCGTCATATGAAATATATATATATATATATATATATATATATATATATATATATATATATATATATATATATATATATATATATAGCTGAGGTCACAATACCAATCCTAAATGTAAATTGGGTATACATAATTAAATTGATAGTCGGTAGCATATATACGTGCATCTTAACGGTATTTTACTCGAGCAAGGCGAGTCACCGCAAGTCCGACGCGGGACGTTTAAAATGCATTCTCTTTGGTATTAATTAGCGTCAAAGAATTGTAATAAACGATAGATTTCAAAGTACGGCGCCAAATTTGAATTAATTTTGGCCACCGATGGTGGCCAACAAGCTCCGTAGGTAACGTGTCCAGAATCACTAACAACCAACCAACCAGATTATTAATCTTTTCTGCCTTGTGACTCTGTACTGTTTACCTCGTACTTCATTAGCACGTTTTTCATCACTGTTTTCAAGTCTTCCCTTTCCTTTCTTAACGACAGCTCTATAGTCTAAGAAGCCTAGTAAACGTTGCAGTATAATTTCATTATACTGTCTTGCTGTAGTAAATGAATTTTAAAATAGTGTTTTTTTCATACTGCTATGATTTGTATATTTTTTAATCCACTTGGCGGGAATATTTATGTGCGCCACTGCCATAAAATGACCTGAGAATATGTCAAAGATTCTGTGGACTCGTGTATCGGTTACAAGAGGAGCAGATTTAAAATTTACTGAAATATCAATTATCGATTTTGGCTTCGGGACGCCCACGTATATTTGAGTGTATCTTTGTGGTTGAAAAGCTTTTTAATTTTTAATTCATGGTAGGTCGCAAAGTTGAACAGTGTTTTGCCTTTTTCATTCAGGGTCCTTTCTCCTTTACATTCTATTATTTTTTCTTGTGGCTGATTCCCAATTCTTACATTAAAACCTTCTGCTATGATAATATAGTCTCTCTTGATCACCGAATTCCGATGTTGATGTGAATATATCATAAAGAGTTATACTTTCTTCCAGTTTCCCCTCTTTAGGAGTATATATTTCTATAATTGTTAGATGTCCTCTGGTATTTTTAATTTTATGTATATTATTCTTTCGATTAAAGTTGTTTTTAATTTTTTCAGCCTGGTTTAACATCAACGCTACACCAGTAGATTCTCTTGTATTTTGTTGAAACCCACAATAAAATAATAAATATTCTCCGAAATCAACTGACCCTTTCAGTTTCTATTTGGTTTCGATTATTATACATAAGTCTGCATTATACCTGCTAAGTTCCATCATTAATTGGGTCTCTTTATGATTGAAGCCTCTCACATCCAGCGATCTTTTCCGCAATTCCAAATTTTCGTTTAACCTTATTCATAGTCGTTTTAATGTTTAATCCACCTATTTTCTTGAAGATTACATCAATTTACATTTTCCCAGGTTGCGTTACGAGCCACGCAGGGTAAGACTGGTGATGGAGCTGCCACCTCACTGCTTCCAAACCTGCAGGACAATTTATTCGGTTGCTCGTCCTAGACGCACTGCCTACTCTGTGGCTAGGGGCTGCGTCTGTGCATTTGAGAAGACAGTAGCTTCCCTTCGGGTCCTCCTCTGAGAGAAAGCGGAGCCAGTGTATTCCTTCGGTTGGACAAAGTAGCTTCGGTTACGAGTTGGGAAAAATTGAAAGTCTACATATTAGTCAGGGAGATGAAATAAAATATATAGACAAAAGAGAAAATGAGAAAAGAAAAAGGAGGGAGAAAAGTCGAGGAAGAAAAATGAACGACCTCCTAGCCGTCGAAACCTAATAGCTTCACGGTCGAAAAAAACACAAGGGGCCTAATGCCCACATGTCACACTTATTGTTAGGAGACGTGAGGCTCAAGTGAGTTGAAAACGTTCCACGCTAGAAGGGGTAAGACCTGCGGCACTGCCGCCCAGGGATGGGGAGGATATTGGATGTGGTGCAGTGTGATGATGAGGAAGGGTGGGGGATAAGACTAATGGGTCGTCGTGAGACCACCCTTCGTCTGACTCCACAATTGACGTCTGTACAGCCTGGGCAACCACACAGCAGTACAAATTGATTCTTCAACTCATGAGCAATGCTATCCCTGACATAGCCCTTAGCACACAAACCTTGCCCTCATGGTCAGTGCTATTATAAGGCAATGGGTTCTGGAGGAGGGCTTCGGTGGAATTTATTTTTATTTTCGAAAAATTTACACATGTTTTAAATATTTCTTACGTCCTTAATATTTACATTGGGAGCTTTTTATTCGTTATTGGATTTGAGTAGAAGTACTTAAAATGATGTTTAATGAAATTTCTCGAAAACTTCAGTTTTCCGTAAAAATTAGATCAAAATTACGCATTTTCAGGAACTCAAAATGGGAATTTAAAAATTATGCATTTTCAAAATTTTGTCAATGAAAGTTTGATTATAGGTCAATATTTTACTCTTCTATACTATTCTTAAAGTTATGTATCAAATCTACGAGTATGAGACTGAAAAATAATTGTGAAAATGTCCTTACAGCGCCAATACGCAGCAGCTGTGAAGACGGTGGCTAACCAAAAGGTAGATCAGATGTAAGGGAATAGGAAACTGACTAATACGAAAGTCTGTGATGTTTTATTGCACTATTAGTTTCAAACTATTATCGTTTCGATTTTTTGAATTGAATCAGCATGAGGAGAAAAGGAACAAGTCAAAAATGCAATATGTTTCTTTTTATTTTGAAAACTTGTTTTTTAAGGCAAGGCAAATTGTTTTATGAAGAAAGAAATCATGTCATAACAGTTTTTAAAATTGTGTAGGTTATAAATTGTAAGATCGAGGTAGCTATACTGCGGAGGAAGGGATCAAACCACTGACATGTTCCATTTCTTCTCTACTATAATTTTGATTTTGTATGTTTGCATTTACAGGTCGCGTTATGCATGCATGCAGTGGCGTATCTACGGTACGGCAAACATGACACGAGCCATGAGAGCAACTCTCGGGGGCGCTATTTAGAGTATACCCGCTAAGCAAATAATAACCCTAATTTGAAGTATTCTGACTGAGACGCAAATTCTACGCTTGCCATGGGCGCCTGAATATCTAGATGCATTTCTACATGCAGGGTTTGCGATACCGTGCAGGCAATACTAATGTTTTAATTTTAATTTTTAAAGAAGATTTTAAACGTAGATTTGATAGACCTCAAGTGGATGTTTGCTCCAAACGTGAAGAACTTGGTGCAAAAATTAAGGGTGCAATTTTGTGTGACAGTGCTAAATGTGCAGCAGAGGCTGAAATTCATATCCACAAAAAATGAGCGGATAAATTTTATAAACCAGTACAAAAAGCTAAAGAAAATGATACATGTGATTATTCTTTTTCCAAACTCTTTACATTATGTAATTTGTAATAAATTTAGCGAATTATTATTATACAAATATTTATTTCGATAATAAGTGATTGTTCTCGACAAATATATATTCTTAAATAGTATTCTGTATAATTTATTGCATTTAAGATTTTAGTACCCAGGTTGTTTGTACTCGATTCTGACCCTGAGGAGAAAGGAAACATTTCAACAACAATTTTACCTAAATTCTAATCACGTAAAAGTTTTTTTGTAGAAAGTACATTAAAAACAATTTAGTGCGAACAGTGAATTCACGCAGAAAAATTGGATAGAGTAATATAAAATGTGTGAGTTTTATTTAATGTTTCCTTCGTTCTGAAAAGTTACAAAATATGACTTGTTCCCTTTCTCCTCGGTCTGATTAAATTGTAAGTTTATTTTTCTTTCCAGAATTCGCCAAAGCCATATATTTTGAGCAGCAGCTTCCTTTACCTCATGAAATTCAGAGCCATATTAATGCATAAAGCAGCGTGCCAGCAATTGGCGGCCATCAGCATGAAGTACATTGGAATCGCTGAAAGAAAAAAAAAGAATACTTAAATGTTTCAGAAATATTCAAGCATTTCTTTATCTTTTCCTTAAATAGTTTCTTGCGTACGTACTATAATAAATGACTGTTTTTACTTTCTTCCCCTTATGAATGTAAGAAGAAGTATTAAAATTGTGCAACGGAAAACGGCGAATTTTCGAGTCTTATTGTCGAGCCCAGGTAAAAAAGGTAGATAGGTCCTGTCGCTATATATAGTAAATTACTTCCTCTTACACGTGGTGTATCCAGAACCCCTGTTTTGTGGGTCCTTGATACCGAAAATTCGATTGATGGCAGGTCTGTCTGTCATCCGTCCATTTGTCCGTCCGTCTTATTAATTATTCTTTATTTATTATTAGTCTTATCATTTAACCATTCAGCCGATTTTCTCCAAAATTGATATTTCCCGATAGATCTGAACGAACTCGAGGCTTTGGGGGTTTCAAAGGGATATTTTAATTTTAAGGGTTCTTTACACGAACCCTCAAAAACATGTTTTTTTCAAAATTTTCTCCAAATAACTTTGTTCTCGGTTAGCATAAAAGACGTTTTAGGGAATAGTGCAGGTCTCTTGTTTGGTGAAATCCCTGATTTTTCGAAAATTTCAAAAGTGCAATTTTGGACGAAAATTGGCGGTGAGGACGCGTTGGTTTGCGAAGAGCTCGCGTCCTCATGTTTCCGCGACTGGAGTTATCGGGACACAGAGATGTCATCACTAGCCGCGCAAATCATCGCTATCAAAAGTTATTATCAATGTGCTTAATTCTTATGACATCACTGGCCCAATTGTAAGCCAAACATATGATGGGGCCGCCGTTACGGTAGAAGATCAAGATGGTGTTGAACATTTCGTTTACGAAGTATGTCCTCGAGATGTATTTTACTTTGTTACGCTCATAAACTAAATATAGTAATGCTACACTGTTCGAAAAATGCCAAACAAGTTAGGCTTTTTATTTATAATCTTTACGCTTTCCACACCTTTTTCAGCAAGTCTTAAAAAAGAACACAACTTTTGGAGAGTAAAGGATTCAGGATACCTCCAAACATGCAGCACGCGTTGGAATTTTAATTCTCGAGCTGTTCTTATAATGTGTACAAACTACAATGATATGAAAGACCAATATATCACCCACTATGATGAATACTGGGACGCAGAATCATTCAACTGTGCCTCTGATCTGTTAAATATTTGCACAAAAAATAGTTATTTTCATATTAAGTGTGTAAAGTTTCCGTTTTTTTCATGGTCGAGATTGAGATTTTTTGCCGAGACCGTAGGTCGAGGCAAAAAGTCTCAATCGAGACCATGAAAGGGCGGATTCTTTACACGAAATATGAACAACATTTTTTCTACAACTGCATAAAAATATAATACAAATAGTTTCGTAAACTTCTATTGGAAAAAGGAGCCTGGTACTCCGGACAATATAGAAATGCATTTTATAGGGCCATGATTAGTTAAGAGTATTTTAGATAACAAAAATTCTGTTTATTGCGCTTGGGTGAGAACGAAAGGGCAAAAAATACTTCTTTTCACGGTAACAAGATAGTTGTCTTGGCAACGATCTTTTTTAATGGCGATTAAAAAATGACGAAGTTTACGTACTGCTAGCGATGCAAAGAAGTTGTCTTTTTTATGTTGTAGTTATGTTTTATGTTGTAGTTGTAGGAAAAAAAATCCTTTTCCTTCTTTGTTTCCCGACCAAGTATATTGGCCATCTTTTGAGCTCCAACAAAAATTCTCATCAGATGTAAATATGTGCAATTCTGAGGTGAAAAATACCATGAGCACATTGAAGAACATGAGATCATATTAAACTGTGACATCTTGCAATGAACACTTAAAATGTTTTATAATGAATTAGGTGATCTTGACCAAAATTTCCAACCTCTAAAAGTCATGGTTTATGAAATCTTCGAAACATTAAATCATTCAAATGGAAACAGGTTTCAGAGATATGGAAAATATGCAATTCATTGAGTTACTAGAAAAATATCAGTTTGAAAATTATAATAGTTATTTTCATATTAAGTGTATGGATTTTCCGTTTTTTTTATGGTCGAGATTGAGATTTTTTGCCGAGACCGTAGGTCGTGGCAAAAAGTCTCAATCGAGACCATGAAAAGGGCGGAAACTTTACACACGAAACATGAACAACATTTTTTCTACAACTGCATAAAAATATAATACAAATAGTTTCGTAAACTTGTATTGGAAAAAGAAGCCTGGTACTCCGGACAATATAGAAATGCATTTTATAGGGCCATGATTAGTTACGAGTATCTTAGATAACAAGAAAGTATTCTAAAACCGTGCAAAAAGACTTCTTTTCATGGAAGATAGTTGTCTTGGCAACGATATTTTTTTAATGGCGATTAAAAAATGACGAAGTTCACGTACTGCTAGCGATGCAAAGAAGTTGTCAGTTGTAGAAAAAATAAATTTTCCTACTACAAAATTGAATGGACGTTTGGAAACATTCGTTTTTCAACAAAGATCAACTGGAAAATGAAATTTTAAAACATTTACATCGGCAAAGAAAAAATCTTACCTGCCAGAGACCAAAAAAAAAGGAAAATTTTTAAATTAAAAAAAAATCCGATTTGGACAGTACGAATCAATAGCATTCATTTAGAGGAACATTTCAAAAGTTATCCGAAGCAAATCGCATCAGGGGTTTAAAAGATATGAGTGATTTTGAAAGTACACTTTTGACGATATAACTAGGAATTTACAGCCATTGTTATCATTAGAAAGGTAATGTAAAGGAGTGGTTTTTTCCTAAAAATTAAGAGAACGCGTAACGCGATTGAAATGAAACTTTCGGGATTAACAAAGGAAAAACGCGGAAAATTATGACATTACTCGCAACTCTGAAAATATCGAGGAGCTGCAGTAGAGATGCAAATTGAAATTGTATACTTGGAATTTTTACGAGAGAACAATGATGCGTCGCGCTGACGTCACAACTACGTCAAGACGTCGAGCGACGGAAATTAAGCAATTTTGGCGTTAATAAACATTAGGAAATCTTAAAAGAAATAGTAATAAGATGTAAACTGATAATTAAAAGTAGTAATAAAGAGAAATGGCCTGGAAAGAACAGAATTAAGTAAAATGGTATGATATTTTGGTAAAGACACGTAAGCGATCGGTAAATGTTCCAGAAAAAAAAAAGTTGAAGACACAACGCAACAATGACCGAGAGGAGGATGTGTAGCGAGCTCGAAGTCAGACGTGGGAAACAACGCTCCGAAAAAAGATAAAATTTTAGTATGCAATTGTGCGAGAAACACGGTGAACATGAATGGATATAGTGAGTTTAGGCAATGATGTTCGTAATAACAATGCGTAACGCGGAAATATTTTATGTGTCGCAGTATATTCAATAATAGGAGAAATATAGCAAGCGATAGATAATCGCGTTACTAGTTGCGTAATGAAAATAGGATGATGGAATGAAAGGACATGCTAAGAAGATATTAGCGAGTTCAAGAAATTTTTGGTAATGTGTGGGGTGATGGAGAAATGCTGCGGGAGGATGGATTTGGAGGATGCTGCGTAATATAGAGCGAGGACGGCGCGCAACCATGGTTTGTTGCGGATTACAGCGTTTTCGGCCAAAGGGAAGTTCCTGAAACTTAGTTGTTTTATTTTTGTTATGAAATTCACATTTTGAAGGAGAAGAAAGATTAAAATTAGGTTCTGTACAAGATCAAGTTCTGTCTTAACGTAAAAATAGATTCAATAGATATACAGGCAGAATGCGCATTCGGGTGTGAATGAGTTTATTTATAATTGTCAGTATGAATGGAAATATTTTGGATCTTGTGTCATGTAATTTAAGTGTATTATGTGATATTATGATGTGTTTGTGTGTTTATTTTGTTTGTCGTTAAGCGTTTTATGTGAGTCATGGGAGAGCAACGACCCCAGTTGGTATATATTTCAACTGAAATAACGAACTAGCACAGGAATTAAAGAAAATAAATAACGGCGAACATCACTTGGTTCGACATTAAATTAAACGAACGTAGTTTAATTGTTGCATATAGCTAGTTAATGATGTACGCCCACGTGCCCGAATAGATGTTAGATCCTGTACAGGTCAGCCACAACTTCACACCCAGATTTTATGTGTAAGTAAGAAAATATCGGAGGTTCTGGTGGAGCAGCTAGTCGACGGGCAACCTTGGAGGTGGAAGCTGAGTATAACCAGGGCAATTGATAAGAGCGGGTTTTGGTTATTATATTGGCGTTGTAACGCCGGGCGATTATAAAGATTATAGTTGATCTAGAGCAGGTAGTGGTTCATTACATATTTTGGTGCGCCTAACGAGGGGCGATTATAGTTGTTTTATAAGAGGAGGACCGTTCATTACAGAACATTCTAGAAATTGATCTTCAGAATATATAAGTAAGTCACAAAACTGGCTAAGTTTATTTTGACATTTAGAGTAACTACAGCTTCAGCAGAGAGAAGTGTGAGTACTCTCAAAAAAGTGAAGAATTCTTCGCAATTCAATGAAAAATGAAATATTAAGTTCTCTCAATACAATTACCATTGAAAAAAATCTAGTTGAATAATTAACAGGTGATTAAACTTTTAAAGACCGTATGATTAACAAATTTCCGACGCTTGGACCTGCTGTATAAGAAAATGTAAGCCAAGTAGAATGCAGATAATCATGCTTTAGCCTACCCAAAGTTATTGCGTTAGCTTCGCCACTTCCAATCTTACGTGAAATTATTGACATTTTATCAAAGATTTTGAGAATAAAAATGGTAGAAATACATTGTAACAAAATCTAAGTTAATTAAACAGAAGAAGAGAACCTGTTCTTGGAGAACTGGCTATCTTGCTATTCAGTTTTGCCTTATTCTCTAAAAGCAACCATTTAAGTCTTTGTTATATATTGCAAGCGAGACAGAAGAAGAATGTCCACATTTGACTTACAACTTACCAAAATCAAGGCAAGTCTTCGTCAGATGGGGAGGCACGAATCCGAAATCGTTAATTTCTTCACTGGTTGACAGATAATAAGCCAGCTGTCCAATATCGAAGCCTAGAAGGCATGCGCCATAGCAGACCACGCACCAGCCATGAAAATAAGCGCGAATGTGTCTGTCCCTAAGTATGTTGCCAAGAGAAACCACCAACAGCGCAACAGGTATGAAGTACAGGTACCGTGGCATTCCATTGTCGCCCCTAGCGTCCTTAGAGTTCTCCCAGTAGAAGAGCGTGTAGCGTAGGGTTCCGTCCTCCCGGCGCTTCAGATCGATGCACGTGTCCCAGTCGGAGAAGATGGCGAAGTGGTAGCGGTCTCGGAGTAAGCGAGCTGCCCACGCCTCCTCGGGATCCAAAGTGAGTTCCGCGGCAGGCCAACACATTTTCAAAAGATGTGTTCCAGCCTCTACGAAGGATGAAAAAGCAATTTCAATAATGGCGCACAAAGAAACAAAACAACTGTGTGTTTTCTGTGTAAAAGCAGCGTAAAGTTCTGACTTAAATATTTTTCGGTATTGTGAAAGTGACTATGCGTGATGAGTGATGTTTTATTTCTATTTATTTATTTATTTTACGTCAGAAAAACAGTTAAAAACTGCGTATGACGTGCTATGGGGAAAAGTGAAATGTGCGCACATTTTCAAACTTCTGTGATCCCTACACTAAGTCATATACTACTTAAATTTTGAAAGAAAAAAAACCCTCCCATGTAATAAAATCTGTTTTCAAGGATAAAAAGGCAATAAATTTTGGCTGTTATCCATGTTGTCCTTCACAATAATACTTCCTGCCGCGACAACATGGAAACGATAATTTGAATAATTGTATTTCCCACTGAATTCTAGACGACGTGCACAGAAAATGAAGTTACATTTATGTCCAGAAGCAAAACAAGGGGCCATCTCAGCATTTGCTCAATGGATCAGGGAATCTGGACGAAAACCTGATCGAGATGGGGGTCATTGACCCGGAGGCTGCAATACAATACTTGTTACAGGTTGTTTATACACATTTAATTACACGTTTTATACACATTTAATTACACGTTTATACACAGTTCAAATGGTAAATAATGTATTATGTATCACTGTTAAAATTAATGTTACTTTTCTTGTGATGCTCAGAATAGTCTCTAATTGTATAGAAACAGTTATGCAGCAGAAACGATTTCACTTGGGATTTAAATTTTTCTATCGAATTTAATCGTTTAATGTCATCTGGCAAATTGTTGTAAAATAATGTATGTACATATATTGTATGTGAATTTTTTGTAATGAGCTGTTGATACTGTCACCTGATGTATATGATTTCTACGTCGAGTGTTATAGTAATAGACATCGGCATTTTCTGAAAATATATTCCCATCCTTAAGCAAGTCATTTTTGACGTAATAATAGTTCGTAAATAAACAGACAAGGTAATGGTAAAATTCTTAGATTAATGAAGAGAGGCTTAAATGAATTACGTGGGTGGGATTTGGTTATTATTCATACAATTCGTTTTTGTATTCTAAAAGTCTGGGAGCATAAGATGTATTTCCCCAGAATATTATGCCATATCTCAGGCGGGAATGAACATTCGCGAAATATACACAACCAACAGAATGAAGGCTGACTGAATTTGCAAGAATTCTGAACGCGTAGCATAATGAACTTAATTTTGTGTTCAATTCATTTAAATGGAGGTTCCATTTAAAGTCTGACTGAATTGAGAGACCTAAAACTTTTGTTGTCTTTACATCAGTCAATGGTACACCTTTTATTTTCAATGGAGCACAGAATTGTTTATTTGAAATGGAAAACTGCACTAAAACCGTTTTCTTTTCATTTACTAATAATTTGTTATTTCGGAACCAATTTGTTGCAAGTTTATTGTTGCAAGGTAATATTGTCTATATTGTAATAAAAAATTAATGAAAATGTAAAACGTACTTTAACTAGTGGTGCTACAGAATGGCATAGCCTCTCTCCGACTTGTTAGCTTTCTAATATTTTTAATCTAAACTAACTTTTCGAGCTAATCTACATTAGTTTTAGATTAAGAAGATTAGAAAACCCTCTTGTCAGCTGCTAACTACCTAGCGGTATCAAACGTAAATTTTTCACATTTTCTCAATTGTTCAGTCCCCTAACAGTAGAATTGAAATATGTCTTTAAAAACATTACAGAATGTAAAACAGTCAAGTATGCAAATTTTTATTGACAAATTTGGAGCCGTTCTTGAGAAAAATATTTTACAGCAATAAGCGCTATTTTGACTTCATTTTCACCTAATATGTTTTTAAGTTTTAAAAAAGCTCATTAGAAGTCATTTGATGCACTTGTGTTCACAAATGAAATAATGTATACAAAATGCCCATAACGTAAATATTTACGATGTGAGAGACATTAAAAAAGCGATGTTCAAGCATAACTTAAAATATGAAATTTTGAGTTCATTTTCTCAGAATAGTATTGTTTCGAGAAATTTTATCAGACATGATTTCAATCTCTTTTACTTACAAATACAATAATGTACACAAATTGCAAGCATTGTAAGTATTAATAACGTGAGAGTTACTTTTTTAATTACAATACACTTGGGAAATTTTTGAGAAAACAAAAGAATAAACCAAAACTAATTAATCTTATTCATAATATGTCCGTATAAAAAGGTTCAAGAAAAAATTCGAAGCCTTTTTCAGTTAAAAAAGTTGGGTTTAAAATTAATTATTTCACGCAAAATTACTTCAAAAAAATTAAATTTTGAAAAATGTTTATGTGCTCATTGAAAGACCTAATTTTGAAGAACAGATTTCATGTAGAGAAAAAATCGTTATCGTCAATTCTGTACTTATAAGAAGAACTCGAGAAAATTCTGAACATTTGCAATATTTGAAATTTGAAATATTTAAACAAAAATGAGACCTACGCCATTTTTTAAACGTCTTTTACGCTATCAAAGGAAAATTTAATCAAAAACTTTAGAGACTAACCCCAGCTCGAGGTGCTCCTTTTCCGCCGTCTCTCCGATTCTCAAACTGGCACGCCACTAGCATTTTGCCTTCAAGACCCTTCATTCTGACAGCTCGCGGATCCCCGCCCCCTGCGCTTTTGAACGTCTAAAAGTAAAACACTAGTCACCTGATTGGTACAAAGTGTACACATGTACCGTGTGATGTTATTTGTTAGTTTTTGTTCCTCGAGCATAGCTGCGATTTTTTGAATACATGAGAGTGCTAATCTTGAGATTTTGTGCTTTAATTCATATATCTTCAGCTAGTTAGAAAATCTCCTGGTTTCATATTAACCCCCTCAAGTTGATTCTTTAAGTGTGAAAATCTAACTGTCTTATAATTTCTTTGGTACCGTAGTGTGATATACCAAAATGACGAACCATTTTTTTTATGGAAATGTCATTTCATATGACATAGAATATAGGTATGTCAATAGGCAATCGCGAGGGGGTCGCTCTGTGACAAATAAACAACCGGCGTTAAGGATCGTTTTCGTTAGGTTGAAATGACAGAGCAGAGGCGTAATAAACATTGTTTTGAGAGACAAAAGAAAAAGATATAAAATTCTGAGGCTTCAGAGTTTTTAGATGAACATTCGTTCGAGCAACGCGGTGATGAACGGGTCGGCTCATGATATATTTTACCAGGTCGAGAAAAGACTGTAATTGATAGTAGTATAAAAATAAATATCGTTTCTTGTATTAGGATAGAGCGTTCTTGTAGGATACGTGTCTAGGCGTCCACCTGAGACGCTAGTGAGGGACGTTACGGATTATAATAGTATCGCCGGGAGAATCTGGAACCAGATCACGGACATTAGGCGAGGACTTTATCCAGAAGCAAGATTCTGCTGCGTCAACGGAGAAGGTTCTACGGGGCGCCATCGAACGAAGACCCACGAATGAATAATGTTTTATAACTATTATAATATATAGAGAAAACTTGTCATGATCAGAGTTCAATTCATTTTTTATTATCAATTGTTAACTTGCAACAGAATCATAGTTCATATTATAATAAATTCTAATTTGTTAAGTTGAAAGAAAGCTGATTATCATTGTTTATTACGTGTAATCCAGCATTTTAATAAGATTTTCATATTTATTTATTTTTTTATTTTTATTTATTTTACGTCAAAAAAACAGTTAAAAACTGCGTATGACGTCCTATGGGGAAAAGTGAATTGTGTGCACATTTCTTAAATTTTTAATTTTTACTAAGTTAAAAAAAAATGCGAAAAATAAAACTCCCATGTAATTAAATCTATTTTCAAGGATAAATAAGCAATAAATTTTGAATTTTGAAAGGGAGAAAAAAAACAAAAACACTCCCATGTAATAAAATCTATTTTCAAGGATAAATAAGCAATAAATTTAGGCTCTTATTACTTCCTGCCGCGACAACATGGAAACGATAATTTGAATAATTGTAGAAGACACTGAATTCTAGAAGACGTGCACAGAAAATGAAGTTACATTTATGTCTAGAAGCAAAACAAGGGGCCATCTCAGCATTTGCTCAATGGATCAGGGAAACTGGACGAAAAACCTGATCGAGATGGGGGTCATTGACCCGGAAGCTGTAGTACAATAGTTGTTACAGGTTGTTTATACTCATTTATACAGTTCAAATGGTAAATAATGCATTATGTATCATTGTTAAAATTAATGTTACTTTTCTTGTGATGCTCAGTATAGTCTCTAATTGTATAGAAACAGTTATGCAGCAGAAACGATTTCACTTGGGATTTAAACTTTTCTATTGAATTTAATCGTTTAATGTCATCTGGCAAAGTGTTGTAAAATAATGTACATTATTGTATGTAATTTTTAAAACACTGATTATTTTTGATCGAGTGTTATAGTAACAGACTTCGGCATTTTCTGAAAAAATATTCCCGCCCTTGAGCAAGTCATTTTTTACAAAAACCACTGATTCGTAAATAAAAAGACACGGTAATGGTAGAATTCCTAGATTAATGAAGAGAGGCTTACATGAATCACATGGGTGGGATTTGGTTATTATTCGTAGAATTCGTTTTTGTAATCTAAAAGTCTGGGAGCTATAAGATGTATTTCCCCAGAATATTATGCCATATCTCAGGCGGGAATGAACATTCGCGAAGTATACACAACGAGCAGTATGAAGGCTGACTGAATTTGCAAGAATTCTGAACGCGTAGCATAATGAACTTAATTGTGTGTTCAATTCATTTAAATGGACGTTCCATTTAAGGTTTGACTGAATTGAGAGACCTAAACATTTTGTTGCCTTAACATCAGTCAATGGTACACTGTTCATTTTCAATGGGGCAGAGGATTGTTTATTTGAAAACTGCATTAAAACCGTTTTCTTTTCGTTCACTATTAATTTGTTATTTCGGAACCAATTTGAAACATCTGATATTGTACTATTTACTGTTTCTTTATTGCAAAGGATGTTCGTATCATCCGCAAAGAGAACCGTTCTTCCGTTTCGAATCGACGAGGGCATATCGTTTACGTAAAGTAGGAACAGAATAGGCCCTAAAATTGATCCTTGAGGAACTCCACATCCAACGGGCAAAGAGTCGGAAAGGTGCGTACGTAATGTTCCATCATTCCAGTAAGGTATTTCAACTCTCTGAGATCGTTGTTTAAGGTACGAACATAACCAATCTAGAGCAATACCACGAATTCCATATGAAGGTAATTTAGAAAGTAAAATGTCATGATCAATGACGTCAAAAGCTTTTGAAAGATCTAAAAATAATCCAATAGGTGCCTCGTTTTGATCCAATGATGAGGCGACATCTTTAAGAAAAGAAAATATAGCTGTTTCCGTTGATTTTGATTTTCTAAATCCATGTTGGCAATCTGAAAGCGCGTCGTGTTTAGTGAGAAAGGTTTCCATTCGTATGTAAAAAAGTCTCTCAAATATTTTTGAAAAGACTGATAGAAGAGAAATGGGCCGATAATTTTGAATTTCATTTTTGTTGCCTTTTTTTGAAAAGCGGCTTAATTTTAGCTGTTTTGAAAATATCTGGAAACGTTCCAGTGCATAAAGATGCATTAAATATGTGAGTTAACGGGTGTATAACGGCATATGCACAAGTCTTTAACAAAGAATCCGGGAATTCATCTAAACCGGACGAATATTTATTTTTTAGTTTACCGATCATTTTGAGAATTTCGTAGGAAGAAGTTTCGGAAACGAACATTGTGTCTACAATTTTGGGTGAACTGTCTGTTTTTGAATTTTGTACCTGAAGACCCTTAGTGAGATTGGCAGCAATTCTCGAAAAGTATTGGTTAAAGAGACTAGCCACTGTTGCCGGATCGTTCACATTTATATCGTTATCTTTTAAAACAACATTCTCTACAGGGTTTCTAGTTGATTTGGTAGTATTTTTTATTATATTCCACATTGCTTTTGTTTTGTTACTTGAGTTCAAAATATCCTGATCGTTTTCATGATTTTAGCCTTCCTTATGACTTTTCGTAACAATGTTTTGTATTTTTTAAAGTAGATAAGAAATCTTGAGATACGTCATGACGTTTAGAAATGAAAGAAAGAATTCGCTTGTTTTTACAAGATGTCCTAATCCCTTGTGTTATCCAAGAATTGCTTTTCCGTGAAATATTTAGTTTTCGTTTTTGAAGAGGAAAGCAAGTGTTAAAATGAAATGAAAGAGTTGAAAAAAAGAATTATATTTGTCGTTTGTATCAGCAGTATTATAAACCGTTTCCCATGACTCCTGCATCAAGTAATCAATGAATAATTTAATTTTACTTTTAGTAAACAATCTAGTCATACGTGTATTATTTATTGTGTCAGTGATCGCATTTCTTATAATGTTTGGATCCTAAATCTTTTGTTTCAACTTCATATCGAGTAGTAGTTTTGTTAATTATAATTTGATCAATTGCCTTCATCGAATGTTGTGTGATCCTTGCCACTCCGTATGGATGGCAGATTAAATAATTGGTTGTAGAGTAAGTAGCAACAATTATGAACTTCGAACCCCAATTAACTGAGCTAGCACAACATAATTTTGGAATGAGAGATATTTAAGTTACGTAGGAATAGGTTTCAAGTGCAACCTATTCCTGGCGCCCAACTCACATTTATCAGTAATAATTATGTTTCAAAATCTCGTTCCAAGTGGGGCTTGTTTTTAAATAGAAAGACGGGGCTTGTTTCAAATTGGCACCAGTCAACGTCGGGCATGTTTCAGTAGCATTGCAAACCCTTTTATGTTTATCAATAACACCAAAGTCTCTATCATATGGCATATCTCTATGATCTGTCATGATGAACTTTTATTTCAATTTGATCAAAATAACCCTTCGAAAACAAAAATAGCGCAACCAATAATAGTTTGCGATTTTTTTATTTTGTCCGACACAGTTATCTTAGCCTAGCACTTCAAACGGCACTTACATCAATTAGAACGGAGAGAGAATTTGAAGTTACGCCTTGCATTATCTATTATGACACATCGAAACACGAAAATGTTGGTCTACACTTCTACCAGATGCAATGATACATTCACCATTCCTCGAAAAATTTAAGATTTTTCTGTCGTGGCATCTATACCATTTACAATGATCACTTCTCAAATGATAAAATACCTGTAACTAGTCGCCGACTGTAAACTGTTTTAAAAGTATTTTCATGTGTTGAAAATTTCTTTAATACTTCAGCTCTTTAATGCTTAGCTTTGTTCAAATATGTTCTTACAGTATCTGGCATTGGACATACCAATGAATCTTAGTAGCCTGTTATAATCGTAGTAGTAATGTTTTACTTCCGTTCAAAAATTCCCAACACCCAATGGCCTTGTATATTATCTCCAACGGGCAATATCAAAATTATAATGGTCGCAAAATTACTTTGAAGAATGAAGAATGCGAATGGTTATAATTTAGTACAGCGTTATTTACGTTTTTACAGTATTTACTTTTTTAAAAATATGAATATAAATGATCACCTGACACCTGATCATCTGTGCTAATATGTATCCCAATTATAAGATCATTATCAATTAGTTCGGAAAATTCTGACGCAAAAGCATCTATAACTACATTGTATTCCCCTGAGTTGCTAAATACATTTTTGTCCCCTAATGTTTTAACATTTTAAAAATCCACAAACTCAGTCTGATTTGTGTTCTGTAGGCGAATATATATAAGCATTAAAATGTTACTATTTTGTATATTGATGTGAATAAGGTGAATAAGTTTTAAGTAACATTTAATTGAAATCGATCTTTGCACTATTAAGAAATGTATTTTCTCTAGTATTAAGCTAACATTTTGGTTTTCTTCTTATTTAGTTCATACTCTTCAAATTCTTCCAAGGCAATTTGCAAATTTATTATAAAAGAATCCATGAAATATTTCTTATCTTACAAATTCTGCCGGGGGATTTTCATTTCATATGGCTGGTTTGTAAACAATCAGTGTGCAAACATCATGGAAGAAAATTATGATGCCGTGAACTGGACATAACCACGGGGTACTGGGTTTCAATCAACGCCACCTACAGATAGATGTATTTAGATGGCGTTGATTTAATTCCCGGCACCCTCGCTAAGTGCCAAAACACGCAAAAACCCTTTTGGGGAAATTTCTTTGAGTTTTCTGACCGGATCCGAAAACAAATTATCAGTTCCTCATCAGAAGACGAGGAGACACTATCTGATGCCCAGTCACTATGCGTGAAATGCGCACGACATGTCTAGCTGGAGTGACTCAAATCTGAACAGTCACATGTTGAGCCTACATGAGAGGTTACAAATTACGTTTGTGCAAGTTTTGGAAATTCACAGATTTTCAATAAATATTTCCGTTAAACGAGTAATTTAATACAATTATAATATGCAGTATAATATGTTTAAAGAATATATGTGCGCCATTTTTTTAGAAAATCTTTCTTTTTGGGGGGAATTGAATCAGGTTGATTCAAAACTACAAAAATGGAGAGTTTTTGCTAGGCGGGAAATCAATTGTCTTAGTACGTAAACATTATCGTCAAAAGGAAATAACGTATCTTCAGAAAAAGAGTTTTTGCATGTCGTACAATGGAAAACGTACGTTAGAGCTAAGAACTAATTGGAACTGAATACCTATAACAGGACATAAAAGCTTTTATGGATCATCTGTATATCTCTGACCTTATTTTGTGTTTATTAGGATTACAAAATAGTAAATACATTTCGGAATACATGAAAAAAATACAAAATAGTAAATACATGAAATCTCATTGCATCATACGAATATGCAATACTTGTCTATCTCCAAAGAACACTATAGCTTCCTAGATAACACCGCTATTTTACTATACCATATTTATATTGTTTATATTAGGAATGGGAAATGTTAGGGAATTATAACGTCCTATGGATGAATAATAATTTTTTCGTGACAATCAATGTAGCCTCACTATATACATAACCACCAAATTCTAAACAGTTAATTTATTCCTGACATATTTGAATTAACTTGAGAAAAAATTAACCATTAAGTCCTGCTATATTATATTAGTTTGGATATTGTATTTTTCATTACTTCCATGCTCATTGTGTGTTAGTGTTGAATTTGTGTTTAGTGGTGGCGGCGAAAACTTCGTAAAGTGTAAGTTTGTTGTAGGCGATAAAACAGGGAGAATGACGGGACCCCGACAATCGAAACCCCGTCATTTCATGCCGGCGCATGCGCAGTACAATTCTCCCCAGAATTGCCGTGTTACGTCTTTCAAATCCACGTCTTGCAAAAACTCTCTCTAAAACTACATACTACATTAAAAATACTGTACATAGTGATGTAATTTCCCAATGTTAAAGAATCAGTTACATTAAAAAAAATCGTAGCTTATTTATGTAGGAAAGGTTAATAAAAAGAAATGTTTGAAATTTAAAGGTTTTGAAAACAAATTAGACCTTCCTTATAACAAATTGTCCTATTGTAAAACAAATTTAAATTGGAAATGTGGAGCCAAATTTTTTATAAAAATTTAAAATGAGGTACAGGCTTCATTCGAAGTAAATTTTCGTGTTAAAACATGTCTTTGGAATTTTTAGGGACTCAACTGGAGAAAGATTGAATGATACTTATACATTTTTTTAAATATCCCTTTATTGTTTAGGTGCTAGTGGTACCGTATTTTCATGAATAAAGAGTAGTACCCCATTTACTTCATTATATCTTTAGACCCCGGTTACGCGATGTTATTAAAATACATTAGTACCTCCGGAAGAATGAAAAACTTAAAATCAGGGTAGGTTTGTAAAAGTAATGGCGAAAAAACATTTTTTTAAATGCACCACGAAGTATACATGGTCCGTTTGTTGATAAAAATAAAAATGTTGGCACTGCCAAATCGGCAGTATCTGTACCTTAGAAAGAACGGCTCCTGAAGGTCGATCAAGGATGAGTTGGCCTGCCACCAGTCTTCTCGTTCTTCCGCGTCACATGTCCAACCGTCTCCCTGTGTCATCACGACCTGCCCTCGAGGGCAGCACTTGGTGATGCAAAGATTCACGTCGCAAATCGGTTCCACGAGCATTTGAAAAGACCTCAGCGGGGATGAAGATGCATCCATACAGTACTTTAGTTTTAGCAGAATATCGTACATGTTACTCGAAGCGTGGCCCAGCTCAAAGGAATCGGAACCGGGAACGAGGAGCCAGGGGTCCTTGGTGCCGCGCAGGAACACCTCTTTAGAGGCAACGCTATGATTCCCATACATTTTCTCTGTCGTCCATACGGCCCGCAGCAACGGGCCCTGTCTCATCGACGCCAGGAGGCGCTGTCGCACCGAGCCCACGCGGTCGGGCGATAGGCCAGGTTGCAGCCAGCGACTCAGCCACTGCGCGTCCAGCGGAGCTCCCACGGTGCCTCCCTGCACTTGGAGGGAGGAGGCGAGCAGCCCGGGGGCCTCTTCACACGACTGCCCGTCGGCCGACAGCATTTCGAAGGCCCCGCAGCACTTGCGGATTTCCAACAACTTGTCTCCTTCCACTAGCGCCACAGCCAGCAGCAACATACACTGTACTTGCATGATCGTTGGGTGAGGCTTGCCTCGACGGAACACCAGGCGCTCCTTGTTCAGTGGTTGGAGCCGCCAGCTGTGGGTGATTACTCAGCGACAGAGTCGATTTGCCTAGAGGGTGATACGACTTTTCTTCAGTTCTCTTCAACAGCGTGAACTCGAACTTGGCATTGGATACATTAGCGCTTCTGTGGTCTACTCGCAAAATTCAGTTGCAGAGAACATTTTAACAATCTTCGAAAAACATTTAGATTAATATATGGGTTGTAAGTAGCCACATCAATCTATGATCGGACAGTTGGAATTAATTATTCCCCTTTTGGAAAAGGTTGACGGGTAAGAGTAAAGTATTTGTTTATGAATAACGACGTTCGCTTTTGCCTGTTACTACTCCGTTGTGTACTGTATATTCCTTTGTGCGACGTCTGAATGGACTCAATGAGCTATTATCTAAATGTTCTATTCGCGTTTCAAACAAGGAAATTAATACGCGGCAGTGGATATTGCGTCAGTGTCATTTCCTTTTGTTTAGTCAAAATGAGGTCACGCCAGACTTACGGATCTCAGTGGCCACAGACATTTTAATTTCCTCGTCTTATCGCGGCCAGTCTTGAGTTCAGACGCTAGATGTATGAAACACAACCAACGGAACTATAGTGTCCTGTGAAGAAATCAGCTAATCTGCGGAACATTGCGATGGAGAACGTGATAAAAGGACAGAAGTTTAATAGCGTCAGGCAGAAATGCAATGTAAGAAAGATTATTAACATAATTAGAAGTAGAATGTGGGTAATTGACACGAATAAGAATAAAGTGTCTTAAATAACTCGTTTCAAAGAGTCATATTCTGATTACACATTGATATTCTTACTTGGCTTCCGTCTGTTGTTTTTAGAAATCCTTGTAAATAATTGTATTATTTACGAACTTTTAATAATAATAATAATAATAATAATAATAATAATAATAATTTTAAATAATAATAACTAGCTGGACTTCTGCGACCACTTCGCACGATGTAAATAAACATTTAAAAAAGTGTGTCAATAGCACAATCATTTAAAACCAATAGGAGTATTTAGTGTTCACGTATTACTCAAAACTTTCTTTACTGTTGCCGATTATTAAATAAAGTCCGTTGTGCCAGTTTCACAGTGAAGCTGGCCCCACCAAATTTAAACTAGTAGTGCTACAGAATGGCATAGATTTTCTGGTTCTACTTAGTTTTCTTATGTCTTTTGGTGTGTGCTAGATTTCCAGTCTTGTCCCATCTTGCAAGCTACCATCTATCGCCGCCCTAACTTCATTTTTTTAATTTTCTTAGTTTTTCGGTTTTTTACTGGTACAGCCGATATATTACTTTAAGAATATTAAAGAAAAAAATTGCGATTGGTTTTTAGAAAATGTCTATTCAGCGATACTGTAAGTACGAAATTTCAAGCACTTTTACATAGACAACTTTTGAATTTTCGATGAACTCCATTGAAAGTCTTTTGAGGTACTTTCACTCAAAAACGCAATAATGTATACGAAATTCTGGAAATGTGCATATTAATGTGTGAGAGATATTTAAAAAACAATACGTTCCGTAATTTTTTAAAAGACAATAGAATGCTAGAAAATAATGTTTGTGTCATCTTAAACACTATATTTAGCACTATCCGTACAAGACGTTTAAAGAAAATATATTACGCCGTATTTAAAAATTGGCATTTGAACGTTCTGAAAATGCGGAAATTTGGTCATCTTCACAGAAAACTTTTGAGTTTTCGAAAACTTTATATCAATCAAAGCACATGTACTCATAAATGTAATAATGTGAACGAATCGCTGCTAATGTAAAACTTAACATTCAATGACTCTTGGCCCGTTGTAATAATATGGTTCTTGAGTTTGGGTCACAGGAAACCAAATAAGCACTTTATTTTACCACGTTTCGGCCATATATTTGGCCTTCATCAGGGCTACAGAACAGATAAAACATTTATATACAGGAATATCGTACATCATGTCATTAGAACTAAAATTGCAATTTGTTTGTTAACAATATAGTTTTTTACCTGTTATTAATAATGAACATCGTACATTCTACATGTCCCTATTGTCTAAGTACATAGTTCCATCTCACGTAAACCAAATTGGATTGTACTGTGATAAACATTTTGCACGTGTTGTGCATCCGCCTCCGTTAGCGTGTGTTAGGCTACAATATTGTAGTGTAAGTGCACTTGTACCTACCTGTATGTTAAGAATTGATCGTCAAAAAGAAAAATGCTATCCATTATAATATATCTTGGTTTAACAAAACCATAATGAATTAGTTTAATTTGCATTGTATAATTTTAAAAAAAGACTTAAATGCCTGTAACAAGTAATGTACTTCAGCTTTCGAGTCAATGACCCCCATCTCGATCGGGTGTTTGTACTGTTTCCCTGATCCATTCAGCAAATGCTGAGATGGCTCCTTGATTTGCTTCTGGATGTAAATGTAGCTTCACTATGCGCACGTTTTGTTGAACTTTCTTTTTGCTTGTAGTGGTAGTAGAGCTTAGAGTGAGTTTCTATTTTGTTAGCAATACAGAAAAATCAAATCTGTTCGTTCGTTTACCGTTAAAAATAAGTTTTCTATAATTCGGCAACGAAAATATCTAGTTTTTGAAATGTTAATCTCTTGCTTTTTTAAGTTTATTATTATTATTATTATTATTATTATTATTATTATTACTATTTTTTCATCTTTCAATAATAGTTAAATTGTTGGGAAGGGATTCTGAAACTCCAGAAAGCGTGCGCAGATGATTTTCTCCCCCATACGTCACATACAGTTTTTTACTGTTTTTGACCTAATAAATACATAAATAAATAAAAAGAAATTTAACATCCTTGGCAACGTAAATAACTAGTCATCGAATCATCGCAAGTCAAATGTTTGGGAGCGGTCATAGAGATGTATAAAACAAATCAGATTCAAACAATCCAGAATAAAAGAAAGTCGTATTACTTTTTGGGATGATTATTGACAATTGTGATATTAATAGTACAATTAAAAATGTATATTCGGTAAATTAACCTCATTTTCCTGGCATTCCACCGAATAAAACTCTTCTCCGGTAATCATGTTTATTTACTGAAGATCTGAAGGTGTCACCAATGAAGTCTACGCGCCAACTTCCTCACCGAACGTCATTTCTTTAGGTATCTTTAGGTTTATTTATTTATTTATTTTACGTCAAAAAACAGTTAAAAACTGCGTATGACGTGCTATTAGGAAAAGTGAATTGTGTGCACATTTTCAAAATTCTGTGATCCCTACACTAAGTCATATACTACTTAAATTTTGAATTTTGAAAGGAGAAAAAACAAAACTCCCATGTAGTAAAATCTATTTTCAAGGATAAATAAGCAATAAATTTTGAATTTTGAAAGGGAGAAAAAAACAACCAAAAAACTCCCATGTAATAAAATCGATTTTCAAGGATAAATAAGCAATAAATTTTGGCTCTTATTACTTCCTGCCGCGACAACATGGAAACGATAATTTGAATAATTGTATTTTCCACTGAATTCTAGAAGACGTGCACAGAAAATGAAGTTACATTTATGTCCAGAAGCAAAACAAGGGGCCATCTCAGCATTTGCTCAATGGATCAGGAAACTGGACGAAAACCTGATCGAGATGGTGGTCATTGACCGGAAGCTGTAGTACAATAGTTGTTACAGGTTGTTTATACTCATTTATACAGTCCAAATGGTAAATAATGCATTATGTATCATTGTTAAAATTAATGTTACTTTTCTTGTGATGCTCAGTATAGTCTCTAATTATATAGAAACAGTTATGCAGCAGAAACGATTTCACTTGGGATTAAACTTTTCTATTGGATTTAATCGTTTAATGTCATCTGGCAAAGTGTTGTAAAATAATGTACATGTATTGTATGTGAATTTTTTGTAATGAGCTGTTGATACTGTCACCTGATGAATATGATTTCTACGTCGAGTGTTATAGTAATAGACTTCGGCATTTTCTGAAAATATATTCCGCCCTTGAGCAAGTCATTTTTACAAAACCACTGATTCGTAAATAAAAAGACACGGTAATGGTAGAATTCCTAGATTAATGAAGAGAGGCTTACATGAATCACGTGGGTGGGATTTGGTTATTATTCGCACAATTCGTTTTTGTAATCTAAAAGTCTGGGAGCTATAAGATGTATTTCCCCAGAATATTATGCCATATCTCAGGCGGGAATGAACGTTCGCGAAGTATACACAACGAGCAGTATGAAGGCTGACTGAATTTGCAAGAATTCTGAACGCGTAGCATAATGAACTTAATTTTGTGTTCAATTCATTTAAATGGACGTTCCATTTAAGGTTTGACTGAATTGAGACTCCTAAAAATTTTGTTGCCTTAACATCAGTCAATGGTACGCTGTTCATTTTCAATGGAGCACAGAATTGTTTATTTGAAATGGAAAACTGCATTAAACCGTTTTCTTTTCGTTTACTATTAATTTATTTCGGAACCAATTTGAAACATCTGATATTGTACTATTTACTGTTTGTTTATTGCAAAGGATGTTCGTATCATCCGCAAAGAGAACCGTTCTTCCGTTTCGAATCGTCGAGGGCATATCGTTTACGTAAAGTAGGAACAGAATAGGGCCTAAAATCGATCCTTGAGGAACTCCACATGCAACGGGCAAGGAGTCGGAAAGGTGCGTACGTAATGTTCCATCATTCCAGTAAGGTATTTCAACTCTCTGAGATTGTTGTTTAAGGTACGAACATAACCAATCTAGAGCAATACCACGAATTCCAGATGAAGGTAATTTAGAAAGTAAAATGTCATGATCAATGACGTCAAAAGCTTTTGAGAGATCTAAAAATAATCCAATAGGTGCCTCGTTTTGATCCAATGATGAGGCGACATCTTTAAGAAAAGAAAATATAGCTGTTTCCGTTGATTTTGATTTTCTAAATCCATGTTGGCAATCTGAAAGCGCGTCGTGTTTAGTGAGAAAGGTTTCCATTCGTACGTAAAAAGTCTCTAATATTTTTGAAAAAACTGATAGAAGAGAAATGGGCCGATAATTTTGAATTTCATTTTTTGCCTTTTTTGATAGGTTCAGGATAATTATTTGCATGTCATTAACACAGTTTGTGTTAGTGCATGATATTATTGGTTGATATACAGAATGAGTCACGTAACTTTGCACCTTCTGTAATTTTTGAAGGTTGAAGTTATTGCAATGCAGTTTTCACGAAAGTGCATGAGGGAATGGAGTTAATTGCTTATGCATTTGTTTCATTTTACCACTTGTATTTTAAGAGATATGAGATATTTTTTTATGGAACTGTACATATTTTTTAGTCTATCATGACAAGCGTGAAAAGACGAATCCAATGATATACTTACTATTATCGTATGTCGGATAAGCGTTAACTTGAGTAGGATTTTTTAAAATTCGTTTTTAACGGATTTTTTAATGTAACAGTGTACCACTCAAGGTCAGGCAACTCTCTCCCTGCTCGGGGCGTTACAATAACCCTTAATACATAGCTCCATTCCCTCATGCATTTCCGTAAAAACTACATTGCGATAACTTCAACCGTTCAAAAATTGCTGGAGGTGCTAGTTACGTTACGTTAATATAATGTTTTAGGAAGCTGAAGAAGTGGGTACATGATCCATAAAACATTATGCTATGAAAACATCTAACATACAAGCGTTGTTTCCTGTTGTCATTTAACAACAGTCCTCAAGGGTCATTCCCACAATTTATTCGTAAAACTAATCAGAGACCTTCAGGAACTTTCTACAGTTAATAGGTTTATTAAAGCACATCAATGTAAGATCATACAAGTGAAGTTACATAATACTACATACTTAATTAACCTTAAATGTAACTTATTGTAATTTAATAATTGGTTCTGTAAGACACTCAGTTATAATTTGTTTTTATTGCAAGCTAAATTTATTTTAATGTAATGTTAAAATGGATCTATTTTATTCTGAAACTGACAACTACAAGCTAAAAAATATTATTCATAAATATAGTTTGCATTTAAAATATCATCTTAGTACACAGCAAAAACTGTATTTATACCGTTTAATTTTAGTAGTTGCCAGACCGGACTTGGAAATCAGGACATTACTGTGAGATCTTGGTTCATTTCATGATGTTAGGATTTTCCGGTTGAGCAGCATAGACATTCCCTTTGACGAGGAGATATAGGTGGGATTATCCTGGGGGACAGTGGCTACCCTTGTGAGCCACATCTTTTGACTTTTGAACCCCACAATTCGTAAGCGTAGGATCAATGAAGGTACCCAAAAGATTGTGCAATAGGTATCTGGAAGGACGTTTCAGATGTTTAATGCTAGGTCTGAGGTCTGAAACTGGAGAACTCTGCTACAGTGAAATGGGCAACCAGTGTTCTTTAGAATACAAAGCCAGGCGACGGGCTTGCCAATGACGTCACGGTGAGTAGGGCCACTAGCCCCGTCGCGGGCCTACGCCGTGCTGCAGTCATAGGCAAGGGCATTTCACGATTTATTTCTCTCTGTCACTTCATTTCCCAACAACAATTTTTAGTAACGAAAATCTAAGTATTTATATTTTTAGAAACAAGTTCCTTTTATTTCTGGAAAATGTTTCTTTGAAAGAAAATAATAAAACTTCCCACAACTACCAACAAAATTGGAATCAGTTAAAAAAATTTTAATTTAAAAAAACAAATTTGATTGAAAAAAAAACAAAAATATTTCAGTCGTTTTTTCTCAATACATGTGCATGTACATACACATTCCATTTAGGTATTTTGCACATAAATACTCATTAACATTACAAATATTTTAACAGAATAGGCGATTTAAAATATTTTAAGAAGAAAAGTAGATGAGAACTTGGTGAATGCTAGATTTCAATTTGGGATATCAAGTAATAATTATGTTCACATTACAACGTTTCTACAACAACCAAAAAGTTTTTTCCTTTTGGATTTGGAAAACGCCTATGACAAAGTACACTATCAAGATCACAGTTTCACTTTTTATACAGTTCACAGTTTCACTTCTTTTAATGTCCATTACAGGAGTGTTTTAATTACTCAAGTAAACAATAAGTTATTACCAGCTAAAGTAGATGATATTAATGATTTACAAAACCTTGTAAACAAATGCCACTCAAGTTTTGGTGATGAATTGGGCATTACTCATAATGTCAATGATTCGACTGCACTCCATTTGACTGGTTTTGGGATGCACATACACATGTTAAAGTCAGGTGGGTCAACAATTAATTTCATTTTGTGCACAGGTATTAAAATATACCCATCCATACACCTGTCTTGCTGTCCTCAAATTCCTGTAACCTGTTTCCAAATTTTTAATATATGGGTGCCAGGAAATGGTTACGAGAATGAGCTCCCAAATCATATTTAATTATAACTCCGTTGCTGACTCAGTTCGGCTTTACCGAAATAATCGTGAACACTTACGATTAATTAATTCGGCCCCCAAACAGAGAAGCGTGGAATCTCAAATCAAAATTAAATATCCTACTGGATTGCAAGTGACTGCAAATGATAATCAGCTTTCATCAATAGAAAATAACAAATTTATTTATAAATTTTAGTAACTTTTAAAAGAAATAAAGTATAACATTCTTTTTGGTCATGACCTTTACTATAGTGCTATAGAACCTGTTATCCATGAGAATCTTGGGCGCTGTCCTGGTAAAGGATGTCTCCCCGTAGACTTCAGCAATGGGCTTTGTCCAATCTTCTTTCTTGCTACTGACCAAATCCGTATCTTGTCGTTTCTTCTCATAAACCACTATGTACACTGTTTATCCATTGGCTTTCCATCCCCATTCACTTGCTTGAATTGCTATAAGTTCTAATACTCCTTATTGTTCATTACCTAAGCAAAATCTAAAGTGCTGTTAAAATATTAGCATATAAATTCACCAAGTTATCATCGGGTTCCTATCATCAGAGTTCGATTATCATTGTCCGCTTAATAAAATTTATAAGTCCCACTTTTGGCATTCACTGTTCCCTTTGCATAAAATAATTTCTGAGTTCTATCTTTTGGATACTAACAACGGCAAATCACTATGTCTGAACTCATGTAAATTTTCTATGTTCAAGTAAACTGCTATATATGTAGCACCTTGATCTGATCGCTATCGTGTCGAGAGCTCGAATGAATATTCCTGTAGTCTACTTCAACATGTCAAATTTTTCATCTTTTACTCTCTTGTTTAAAACGAAATTATGCGATCTACCTCAGCGTCATCTACATAATTATTTTTGACTAATAACCACTTTTTAACATTCCCCATGACACTTCCGGTACATTAGAATGGAATTTTCTATCGTGTAACTAGGCTTAAGTTTGTTTATATTTCTTCGTAGGTGAAACCACAGATGCTACTTATGTCCGCTTTTGAACTAATGGGCATTGTTTATATGTTGCACTCTGGTACCATGGCAGCCAGCGTCTTTTTGCTAATAAGTGTTATTTTTAATGAAATTTGCTGAATTTCATATTGGTGACAATCTGGTGTCACTGTATGTATATGCAACATCTTTATAAGATTGCAAGCTGCAAACGATAAATACGCATGCACATGTGGATTTCTCTCCATTGTCACTGGCACCCACTATGCTCCCTCCTCTGTAATCCATAGCAGATTTTACATGGATTTCATCCATCAGTAAAATAACTGATTTGTCATCAGCCCCTAACAAGGAAAATTTGCCCCATACGAGGGTCGCTATGAAAGTTTTGAGATACACAAAAACTAAGAGACTTCAAATAATTTTGAAAACTATATTTTCTCAAAATACTTGTCACAACATTCTATACATTTTTGCATTCTCTAAACCAATTTTCAAAACATTTTTTCCACTCATTTTCCTTGAGTGCTAAAAGTTCACTTTTGTAACAACAGCTTCTTCAGGACTTGAGAAACTCCTTCCTTGCATGCCATTTTTGAATGTAGGGAACAGAAAATAATCACATGGAGCCAGTTCAGGACTGTAAGGTGGGCGAGTCATTAGTTTAACCTTTGTTGACTCCAGGAACTGAATTGTGAGGTTTGCCATGTGCGTTGACACATTGTCATGGTGCAGGACATGCCACTACGAAGTCTAGGATGTGATAGTGGAGCTGATAAATGCTCTCCAGTTTCCTCATTAAACATTTTCACTTCTCTTTCTATGCCTGTTTCATGAAAGTGAAGCTCGCAGACCTGCAACAATTTAAAAGGTCAGCATTTATCACGCACCTCAAGAAAACGCTTGCAAGTTGAAAGTATTTTTTTATACCTACCTTTGAGTTATTGTTGGGAATGAAAGTTTTCTCCCTACAAATAGCTCAGATCCCCGCACTCCTTGGTTTTTCTCTTTGGAAAAGCCAAACACACTAACAGCAGCGCCATTATGATAGTTGCCTTTACAATTGGGCACACAACACTTGTACAGCATTATTCTGATTAACTATAAATGAAACAATAAGGGTATGAAAAGTTCAAAATTTTCTAATATTTGTATACTGTGTATTGATGTAAGTCCAAAACAAAGTATGTTCAATGTTACAATAACCTACAAGCCTGTAACACATTTCTACAAATTGAAGCATTAATAAATGGTACTTACCAAGTTCAGATTTCCGTAATTAAAATAATCAAATTTTTTAACAAAAACTTGACCAACACAGCAGTCCACAACACACAGAAGGAAATCTCGCCATGGGCCTAGTTGTGCTTACGTCACAAAATCGTCGCCTGGTTTTACATTCCAGAAGGCGCTGGTTCTACACAGTATTGCCTGAACTTCCCATGATCCTTTGCCTGAAGGACGAAGAGGTAAAAAGGGAATGAAGGAGTTTATGCTGGAAACCAAGAGCCATGGTTAGTTGTCGAAGATGTTTTATTAACACACTTTCTATGAAATAGATTAACTTGTTTACAAATAAAAACAATACTTGTGAAGGAATAATTTTTTAGTTTTTAGAATTTTCCAATTCTTTCAACAATATTTTTTCTTTTAATTCCTCATTCTTTAACCGTTTCTCCAAAATTTTTCTTTGGAGATCATGCAATTTTTTTATTTTGCATTTTTAATAAGTGCATCTCTTCTTGCTGCTTGATCCCTTCTCAGTTTTTTCAACCTCTTACGTATTTCTGGAATTGTGGTCTTTTGTCGCCTCGCATTTGTTGTAGGAGTCATTACTGCAAAGTAAATAAAAAATGAGATTTCAAACAGTAATAATTTATGCAACTTACATTGTTGTAGCATTTGGTGAATTATTCTTAACCATTATTCCAATTTAATTTTAGTGACTTTTGATGTTTGATCAGCTGGGACACTTACCAAATCAAGAGCTTCATTACCAAAAATTAAGTTGTTACAAAGCTTCCGATTGGATATTCATGTCCAGGTGGTCCAACAAGTCACTTATAATTAAATTGGAGTTTAATGTTCTTTGAGATGCTTAATTTCAAAATGATTATAAACAACACACTGAATGAACTTTAAATTCAACCCAGTTACAAATTATAATAAAACAGGATTGACTCAAGAGTTGTGCCTGTCAATGTTGTGTATTACATTCTTTGTCTTAATACATTTTTTAATTGGCATATTCTGAACACATGAAAGTTTTCAGTTTTGTTCTGGATGTGATTAATTAGAATTTCTTTCTGTTTTCCTGGTCAGATTGGATTAAAAATTTTAAAAAAAGACTCCAAAAAATTTGAATTTTTTCATTACATAAATTTTCTTTAATTTAAAAGCTGATCTTTGAGTAAAATTGATCATTAAATGAAATGAAAAACACTAAAGAGCATCATTAGCACTTTCTGAATGAAAATAGTATATATTGATTTGCAGAGGTTTTTACCAAGTAAATATGAATAACATTTAAAAATTCAAATAGCGGCAATGTACTCGGTGTAAGAGTAATAATAATAATTATCTAATAAGTTGTGAAAGAATAGGTTTTTCTCAATTTTATTTCATGCAGAAATGTCACTAGTAGTGAGAAAGTACTTTCTTTAACTTTTCATTGGAGTTTAAAACAAAAATTCAACATACCATTTGCACGATATTCGATTTCATATTCTTGCCTTGGTGATGCATCACTGACTGCAATAGGTTCAATGATACTAGCAACAGCAGGAGCAGTCGTAACATAACCACTACTGTTACTACTGCTATTTTCAGTAGTAACTGTGGCAATAACATTATCACTAGCTAACTGCTGTTGCTAGTGGCATCAATTCCCCCAGAGGCAGGTGCAGTTGAAGTACAGGATGCAAACATCCGGCAGTTAGCAGAATCAAAGTTATTTGGAATTTCCTCTGCTATGTATGGTGCAATGGCTAGCACATCTGCCCGCACCTAAAGGTAAAAGAACGAGGAAGGGATTTGAGAGCAGAATATGTGTACAGATCATACTTCTTAGTTGTTGTTTTTTACTGTTTTTTTGTTGAAATGAATCAAGTAAAATCACCTTGCTGTCACATATAGACAGTCCATTTCCAGTTTCCATTCTGTGTCTTTTCTCTGCCTTTATAGCGGTTTTAGAACTACATTTTAATTTTTCCCAACACCTGAAATATGAATTCATATAGTTTTTAATCATCTGCAAGTTTTTAATCAGCCATTGAACGATAGAAACATTCAATACATGGCAGCTACAACAAATTTCAAGCATATAGGCGTGAGCTCCTTTAAAATATTTGAATCTAATTTCAATTAAATATTCATTCTATTGTATGCGTTTACATGCACCATTTTCAAATTTCACAAAAATATAATATACACTAACACGGTACATACCTTTTCAACTGATCAGCGTTGCGGGGGCAAACACCTTCATGGCTGTTAAAATTAAAGGAAATTTTTTCCCACGCCGAAGCCTTCGCAGCATTTGTGGTTGCATCTGTTTTTTTGTTCTCCACCACATTTTTCAGCTTCCTAACTTCCTCCACCAGAATTGTCTTCTCTGTTTCGGTGAAAGGGTGGACTTTTCTTCGACATTTTGCAATTGTTATAACTCACAAATAACTTGATAAATACTAGACCAGTGGACGCGGAGCTGCTACCATATCAAACATATCAAAGAACGCTGAAAATCGCGGGACACGAAACAATTGAATTCTTATACCAACTCTCACAAGGTGAATCTATTCATATATCAAAATCATTTCCTCGATAATGACATGCATGATATATTTACATTAAACCACGTATTTATAAAAGTAAATATATGTCGAAACAAACAATTCAGTTACTTTATATTAATAATAATTAGACTGCAATAATGATTTTCGAATGCGTAATGTTGGTACCATTCACTCCGGCATTTCCTTGTTCCCTACAATGTTGTCAGTGCTGCTACCTGGGGGAGAGTTAGGGGACGTTTTAATATTCCAGCCAACGCCCTCTAGAATATAGAATGTTATAATATGAATATATTAGAAAAGTCCAGAGGGTGCTGTTCCAGCGGTCCCCTCTTCCATGGTGGAAATAATGGTGTTATTTCCACCATGCCCTCTTCCAGCAAGCCCTCAGTCAGAACCAATGGGGCTTCTGGGGGGTTTTGTCGCGCTACGAGAGGTCTAAGTAGTTTCAGTGACGTACTCTAGATGGTTGCACCAGCGCCAATTTTTATCATGTGATATCGGACGTCACTGGAGGACTATCCGCGAACATTCGAAGAGCGAACACTTACGAATGATTAACGATGTTTGGAAAATTCAGCCAATTGCAGCTAATACTCGAATCCCATCCATTGTAACCTTTGAGTTCGAGACGGGCCCTGAAGAAATTTGGGAAACAAAGGGTGCCGAAAGAGTGTTTTCTGTTCTACTTCCTACAGAAGAAGCTATAAAATGTCAAAGGCTCCAAGAGAGTAAGTATAAATGTTTTCAAATATTACTGTAACAAATGTATAATTACTGAAAATATGAAATTAACATAATTTACTGTTATGAACTCCCGACATCTTTGCCCCATTAAATTTTTTTAAATGCAAGGAATGTACGTTTTGTCGTAACTATAATTCGTAGTGTGTAATAGGTGGCAGTTATATGAAATATTAATAAACTAAATTGTTTAGAATGTAGAACATTCTGTAATATGACACCCATTTCATATAATAATAAATTTCAAATTGTTTAGATCCACTATATTCCAATAATGTTATAATACATTTTAAAATTAAAACCTCTACTGTGTATAGTTTTTAACATGAAATATGTGAATTAATATTTAGGTTGAAATTGATGCAAAAAATTGAAGGATTTTGTTTCTTGTCATAGTAATGTCATGAATTACTGACGCAAAAATACTTGTTATTGTGTGCCTTCATTTCCACTGCACACCACGGAAATTTTCCATCAGCACCATTACAAATAACTGGCTGTCATTTCTGTATCTTCCACCAATATCAAAGTGGCCAAAAGATAATTGGAAAAGGATCATCTTTTTTAAATACACAGAATTGCATCTGAAGAATTTTATTATAAATACTTCAAAAATGGCAACAATTCTTTAATCAATAGAATTCAGAAACAAGTATCATTTCTTTTTTATTACAATGGTATTGCTAACCTTTCCTGCCATGGTAATGTATCTGCTGAACAAAACTTATAATTGAAAATCTATGGATCAAACTTACAAGTGTCATTATTTCTTAATTGCAGATCCTCCAAGTGGTCCAGGTGACTTCAGGGAAATTATCTCCTCAACTCAATCTGAGAGTACCCATTCAGGTAAATTATTATTTAATTATCTTTAATTTTTTTCAAACAACATACCATTCTCATTGAACATTTTAAATTAATTTCTTATATCAAATTGATTTTTCTAAGGGCTTTTACTATACAATTGATGTTATAATTTTGCCAGGTGACCTAGTGGTGGAAGATGCAGAAGAACCTTTACCAATTGACACATTTGAAGATGAAAGTCATGGGACCAACAGCAGTTAGGTACGATCTTTGGGTACACCAGACACACCACTGCAAGGGGCTCTTTCCAAATGTAAGTTTGGCTCTAGAAAATACAATTTGAAAAGATTAATGGGTTATCATAAAGGACAAATTATTTCCTCTTGCAGTTACAAAAATTTCAGGTTGCAAAATATTTTAAAGAGAAATATTTGAGGCAGACAGGAAATCTTGGATATATCCTTTTTGCAGACACAAAATGTGTCTCATGAGGACACCTGTTGTTGACTGCCTAATGAAATTTTTCCTCAACTAAATTCCCTTAAATAAAAATTGTCATTCAAGATTGTATTCAGGGAAGTAGTGCTAAAGCTTACCAGCTGCTCAGGCATGTGGTTACCTTACGATCGCCCAAAACTCTGACCCAGATTTGTCATTCAATTTTTGTATGTATGATTTTTGTGCATGAAAAAGTTTCTAGAAAATAGATTAAAATACTTAAGTGGAGTTGAGAATTAATTTATTTATTGAGTTGGAGGAATAGGAGAAAAAAAAATTATTTTTGCTCTATGAAATCAAGAAAGCAAGTTTTTCCAATACTTAAACAAAGAATTATTATTAGAATATAAAAACAAGAATTATAATTTCTAAATCTGCTAAATACAGATGATACACTGAATATAAATGAAATGAACAAAAGGAACTTAATGCTTTGTGACATGTAAATTACGAGGACTAAAATGAATTATACATTTGTGAAAAGTGTTAATGATGGTAGGAAACTCTTCAGTTTCAAATGTGGGTTCTTGTAGCAAAGGTTTCTTCATTTCAAAAATAATTTCAATAAGAAGAAAAGATACTTTTTTTTTATTTGTTTATTTATTGAAGAAAACAAAAATCACTGAATATTTTCTTCGTGTTGAAATGCTGACTGCCAGATGCAAGTGCCATTGAAAATACATAGTACATCCTTTTGAAACTGTACAAAAGTGTAATATAGTTTAATTACCTTATTCCGAAATTATGAAGTTATACCTCTTTAATGAATCTTTGTAGTCCCATGTTTTCTTGCTCACATTACCTGTTATAACATCTTTGTTAATGAGTATTCGGTTCCATTGCAAAAATATCACACACCATTCTTTTATTTGTAAATTGGTTTTCTTAGTTTATAAAATTGAATGTATTTTAGTTTTCATTTAGGTTTTTCTGCTTGCTTGCTGGAAATTATGTGGTATGTGTCCTAATCTCAAGCCCCTCTTGATTCTTATACCAAACAATGCAAGAACTTCTTATCCTGCAAAATATTCAGAAAAACTGATAGACTTATTTCTTCTTTAATGTCATAATGCAATGAGAACTTTCAAAATGTTTCCAATTACATTCAATTGCATTTTCAGTGAGTGTGGTTAATTATTGATATTAATTTTAGTCTCCTTTTATTCTTGCGATTTTTTATATTATGTTCATCTAAACTAATAAAAGTGAATTCAATGACTTGTAGCATAATGATACCACAAAAAGTAGCGTATGAATAGATATCAAATTTTTACAGGATCTTCTTCAGGATTGCCGCAGTGTCCTTCCAAAGTTTGGTAATGACTTAACACAACTCAAATGCAGAAAATAAATAATTTAATTAATATGTTTGTAGATGCACAGCGACCACTTTTCGCCTCTGGCTTAGAGCCCATGGTTCCCAATATATTCCGCCAGAGCCCAGTAGTGCTGCAGGAAAACTGGTACCTAATTTATTCGCTAGAGGTCAGTAGCAGTGGATCAGATAAAAAAAAATCATCTAATAGCAAAGTGTTGTAAAATAAAATGAAAGAAAATTATAGTATTTTATTAAAATTTGAAACAAATTGTTAAAAATAATAATATTAAACACCATGGTTTCTATAAAATTGATCTTTTCCCTCTTTCGCTAGGATTGAATATGAAGATCACCCGGGCAACGTTGGGTATTTTGCCAGTTCTTTATAAAACATTTTATTGTAACTTATTTCACTGCAATTTTGAGCACAGTCTTGTTTATTTGTTTTTTAAGATTTCAAGTTCGTCAATGTTTGATTTTTTGGGGGGAGGTTTTGAACTTAATTTGTTAAATTTAAATAAATAATAAATTTTGGTTGTTCTGTAATATTTATTTTATATTATAATTTCAAGTTTTAATTTTTAGAGTGTGAACTTTATGTTTATTATTTTGTTTTAGAATCATTTTATACTGTGATTTAAATTTCTTAACTTTCATATTTAATTTTGTAGTAGGAAAGGTTGTTGTTCTTGTTGTTGTTGCTCTTCTCCTTCTTCTCCTCCTTCTTCTCCTTCTTCTTCTTCTTCTTCTTCTTCTTCTTCTTCTTCTTCTTCTTCTTCTTCTTCTTCAGAAAAGCAAGCACTTTCTTGCTTTTCAATTGTCTTGACAGTGCAATAAGCAGTGCTCTTTTTTCAAGACAGTGGGCATCATATCTGTGTTAATCGTTTGTGGAAACAAATCCTTTTTGGTTTTTGGGGGGGCTCAATAAACACAGCAACTGGAGGCTCTAATTTCATGCTTGTAATTTCTAACTTTTCTTCTTGAGAGATATTTTGTGAGAAGCATTACCTTTAAGCCTTTTATTCTGCTTGAAATTTGTCACATGTTGAAGTATCAGTAAGCGGGTACTCGAATGATAAGTTGAATTTGCTGTTAAATGTTTCCTGGTATATCTAATATGAATCAGGCAGTTCAGGGTATTTTCTTTATATAACTCATGACATTTTTCTAATGATAGTTCTGGAAGGTAAATTCTATCAGTCTTTTCCTTGCCAGAGTGTCTCTTTTTTCCCTTTAATGCATCTATGTGGTTGATAATGGCTGCCTCCTTTTCTTTGGATAGTTTCCAAGGCTGGTTAGAATGTATGCCTTTTTTCCCAATATTATTTATATTCCAATATCCTTCATACTAGAGTGTACAGTCTGGAATCAGCGCATTGTTGTTCCATGCAAAGCAAAGAAAACCTTTTGACGTATAGAGATTTCTCTTGTATAATTACGTTTGATTCTTACAATGTATCAGAAAATGCAATCTCTGACATTGGGCTCATCATGCCTAAAGCTTTTACGAGCACTTAAGGTTACAGAAATTAAGCTGGTTAAATAGGAAAATTAATTGTTCCAGTTACTTAACAAATTAACAATTCTTGATTATCTGCTCTCTTTCATGGGGTTTGATTTGTTTGAAACACTCAAATCACTCATGAGCTTTTGCGGTTGCTGCCTAACTCCTGAGACATTGCCATAAGGGTCCCTACAAACAGCTCATTCTGTGATAACATTTTCTCTTCCAGCACATTAATACATACTGATGATGTGTGAAAATGCCTATTTTAAAAATGTTTGTAACAATTTTTTATTATACTTGTGTTCAGATTTACAAGGTTCATTTTGGCATAGAATTTCTTGGAAATTGAATTGCTAAATGATAAAAAACAAGTTCTTTCTTGCTTTTCACTTGGTTCAACAAACACAGCAACTGGAGGCTCTAATTCTGTTGGCAAAAAAAAGAGCTTAGACTTAGGTTAGTCTTTACTTTGTCAATACAAGCTCCTTTTGTTTTTCCATCCACTCATCAAACACACCAATTGGAGGCTTCAACTGTTTGTGGAATGCTGACTGAAAAAGTAACATATTTTTCGTGGGGAAGTTGCACACACATGTTCAGTGCTGCAACCTTATTGTGATTTCATCTAGGAATCTTTAAAACGAAGATTAATGGTGGATATTTAAAGGAGAAAACAGAATATTTTGTTTTGAACGTGAAAAAGTGTATTTTTCTTAATTATAGCACATATGTTTTTTTCTTAATAGTTTTTTAAGGTGTAGTACATTCCAAAGCAATTTTCTCGACAAAGTGGTTTGATGATCTTTACAGAAGTATTTTGTCCCCTTCTTTCAATTTTTTTTACATACAACACAGTCTCTTAAGGGTTTTTCCTTCCAGTCTCTTTATAAAATGTCTTCCTGACAATCTAAGTTCCATTTCTTCAGAGTTCCTTTTTCGTACATCTGCTTTTTTCTTTCTGAATTGAATTTTTGGATGATTTCTTTGATTAAGCTGAAATTTTGCTAGTGTGATATACTTTCCTTATGCTATTTTGTAGACTTAATGATCATTGAATAGAGATAAATCAATATGAAAGAACAATTTTGTATACCATTTGAGAGATTTCCATAGTGTAACAAATTACCTTCTCCTCCCTCTATTAAACACGTTAATAGCCCGTTTGCTACATAACTTTTCGTAATTCTGAAGATTTATGGGGTCGTGGATTTGTGATGGGTACAGGGTTCGAAACGTAATACTCGTTCAACGCGCGCGTGGTTCAGCGTCTAACTACCATAAATCACAACACGTCATTTAAAGGGTTTTATCGATAAACACGATTGTGTTCATCTTGATTTATTCTATCGATGACTAACTGATTCTCTCGTTCTTAAAACACCAACAATGAACACATAACAAAAAAACAACAACAAAAAACCCTTCAATTGCATACATAAAAAAATTCACTTGACATAAAAACAAAGAAAAAAACATTCACTCCGCAACTTTACAAAAACAATCTCATTCACACCGAATGCGCATTCTGCAGTACCAACTTATTGACTTTTAATTTGTACCAATTTAATCTGCTGATTCGGCGTCGCGGCATCGGTCACGTTCATCGCCAGCCAACAATTTGCACACCGTCGGTGCTCAATTACCGGAAAGCTCCAGCCACTATATCACGGATCATTTCACAGCGCGAAGCTTACACCATTCGGGAAAAGCGCGAAATATTCTGCGTAAACGCAACACAAAGTTCCCGTTGAATGTCTAAGATCACGACGCGTAGATGTACCATGCCCTTTTACAAAACAAAACTTCGCTTGCACTTGCCTTCAATATTCAGACGAAATCTCGTAAAATTCATGTTATTGAACACGATACAAAATGTCCGCCTACTACTGCTTCAGACCGCGATCACACACGCGCACACACACACACACACACACACACACACACAAGGTCACAACTAAAGAGGAAGTGCATAGGGCTCTGGTGGACAAACTTCCCGAAGCCAGTGATCTCTCAGCTATTGTGGTCAAATCCCTAAGACCATCCTATGGTGGAACACAGGTAGCAATAATCAGCGTTCCTGTTGCGGTGGCTAACAAATTGTTGGCCATCGGTAAAATAAGAATAGGATGGTGTACTGCACTCTGCGTAGAGAAGAAGGTCCCCTGAGGTGTTACAGATGTTTGGATTTTGGACACCTCAGAAAAGCATGTAAAAACACATGACCGGTCCAACTTGTGTATGAATTGTGGTGGTGATGATCACCTTGCTAAGTCATGCACAAATGACGCAAAGTGCTTGCTTTGTGAAGAAAAGGGGAAACAAGGCAGACATGCTACTGGGTGCAGCAGGTGTCCATCGTACCAAAAAGCGCAGAAAGCAATAACGGATAGAAAATGAGAATTATACAACTCAATCTCAACCATTGCGCAGTCGCCCAGGATATCCTGGCACAGTCGGTTAGGGAATGGGAGGCTGATTTAGCAATAGTATGCGAGCAGTATACTAACCGTGAAGATACAGCGTGGGTATCTGACCTTCACAACCAGGCGACAATCTGGGCTTGTGGAAAACACACATTCCAGCAAGTAATGACGAGACCCGGAGCTGGATTTGTCTGGGTAAAAATCAACGGCGTTTACATCTACAGCTGTTATGCCTCACCAAACGCGACAATGGACGAGTTTGAGCAGTTCCTTGACCGCATAGTATACGACGCAAGAGGACGAAGCCCCTTGGTGATAGCTGGAGATTTCAACGCCTGGGCGGTTGAGTGGGGTAGTTCGTCCACTAATGAGCGAGGTCGAGCAGTTCTGGCATCCCTCTCCCTTCTGAATGTAGAGCTTGCCAACACAGGAGACATACACACCTTCCGCCGAGGGGGCGTGGGATCTGTTGTGGATCTGACGTTCATGTCAGATAATCTTTTGAGAATGGGAGTGTTCTGGAGAGTTGGGTGAACACTATACCCATAGTGACCACCAGGCACTTTTGTACGAGGTGAAAAATCAGCGGGGGGATAATTTTGTGCCGAAATATCAGCCAGCTGGGTGGAATGCAAAAACGTTCGACGAAGAAGTTTTCCGACAATGTTTGGAGACGATAGTGCCAACAGGTACCGCAGATGACAAAGCTGGGCAGGTGATGAAATGGATAACCAAAGCCTGTGATGCGGCTATGTCTAGACGGGGCGCAATCTCTCGACGTTCACCAGTTTACTGGTGGACTGAGGAAATCGCCCAATTACGACGGAGGTGCCTTCGAGCCAGAAGACAGTACCAGAGAGCTCGTGGCAGAGACAACTTTCCTCAATTGCAAGAGCAATACAAACTCGCTCGAAGCCAGTTGAAGATAGAGATCCGCAAGAGCAAACGCTTATGCTCCAAAAGCCTGTGTGACGAGATTGAAAAGGATCCATGGGGTAGGCCGTACAAGACGGTCATTTGTAGGTTAAGACAGCGGCACCTATTGCCTCCAACTTGCCCAGTATGCTGCTCAGAATTGTGACAGCTCTATTCCCGAGCCACCGGTGACTCAGTTAATATCGCGTTATCTGAGCTAGAAATAATTCCTCCAGTCACGCAAGAAGAAATTCTGCACGCAATCAGCAGAATCGGCAACACAAAGGCTCCCGGACCGGATAACATTCCTAATGTTGCCCTCAAGACTGCGATACTCGCTCACACCGACATCTTTGTGGATCTTTATTATTCGTGCTTGGGAAGGGTGTCTCCAGAAAGTTGGAAACGACAGCGCTTGGTGCTCCTCCCCAAGGGGAATAACTCACCCGAAGATCCATCATCATACCGGCCATTGTGTATGCTTGGCACAGCTGGCAAGGTTCTGGAGAAATTATTAGTACCAGACTAGAAAAGCTGGAGGAGGGGGGAGGCCTTTCAGAAAATCAGTATGGTTTCCGCAGAGCCCGCTCGACTGTTGACGCAGTCCAGCTTGCTAACACCGCCCGACAAGCAATTGGGGGAAGTAGATGGAAGAGAGGCCCAAAACAGTATTGTGCTGTCGTTACGTTAGATATTAAAAATGCATTCAACTCGGCCAGGTGGAGTAATATTCACCAATCTCTCCGCAGATTTAATGTGCCAACGTACCTGGGGAAGATTGTGGCTGAGTATCTGAGTAATAGAGCTCTGATTTACAATACAAATAATGGGCCGAAGGTACATAATATCACGGCTGGTGTCCCGCACGGTTCGGTATTGGGTCCACCATTATGGAATGTGATGTATGACGAGGTTCTTCGGCTTCCCCAGAAGGAACCAGTATTATTGGTTTGCGGACGACATTGCTATCGTCGCCGTTGCAAAGTACATTGAGAAATTTGTATATTTGCAACGAAGCGATCGCTATTGTTAGTCAGTGGTTGAAGTCCTCAGGGCTGCAGTTAGCTGAGCACAAGACTGAGGTTATCCTAGTCACTAGCAGGAAAAAGAGAGAAACCATCACTCTCAAAGTCGGAGACCACCATATTGCATTGCAGCCGTCGATCAAATATCTTGGTCTCATGATTGACGCCCGTCTGACATTTGCTGACCACCTGAAGTACGCCAGCAATAAAGCTGCGGTAATTAATGCAGCATTGTCGAGACTAATGCCCAACATAGGGCCCTGTCAGGAGAAACGGAAACTTCTGGCCTTGGTTGTGAGGTCCGTCTTGCTCTATGGAGCCCCAGTATGGGCCAACTCCATGTCGATAAATAGTTACATCCGAGGGATGACGTCAGTGTACAGGTTATCAGCATTGCGGGTAGCTTGTGCATTCCGCACTGTGTCAAACGATGCAGTGTGCGTCATCGCGGGGATGCCTCCTGTCGATATCTTGGCGCAGGAAAGACGGAGGCGATATCACAAAGAAGAGGAGAACCCAGACTGCTCGACAACACTGCTCGAATGGCAGGATCGATGGGACAAGTCCATTAAAGGAAGATGGACATACCGCATGATCCCCTCCATTGCACCGTGGATCAACCGTAAACACGGCGAAGTAAATTTCTTCTTGACACAGCTGTTGTCTGGACACGGATGCTTTCTGGCATATCTCCACAGGTTCAAGCTGGAGGATACCCCATTCTGTCCATTATGTGAACCTGCTGTCGAAGACGCCGAGCATGTGTTCTTCCAGTGCCCGCGATACCATCGATTCATATCGATCGAAAAGGGCGGAAACTTTACACACGAAATATGAACAACATTTTTTCTACAACTGCATAAAAATATCGATTCATATCTCAAATATCGATAGCGGCATTGTTGCGGAAATATCAATTAAACTTTGCGGATTGCTTGAAAGAAATACATTAATACATTGAGAGTACAAATTGTATAATAGAGTAAAAAGTAAAATTGCGGAAGTAAAAAAGAATTAATATTGCATTTTTTATAGTAAATTAAAATTAAATTAATTATTTTTCATATTGTTCATTCAATTTTTCTCGTGATCCATACGTGTTGGAACACCAACTACATAATTCATTAATTTCAAGAAAAAATTACGCTAAAACTACTCGTTTTTCCAAAAAAATCGTACATGACCATTTTTAAAGAGCTAATTTTGTACAACATATTTTCAGGCAATAATCTTTATCTTCAATTTTGTAGTTTTGAATTTGTTTTTTGCAATTTTCGAAATAATGAGCAATATCCGAAAACGACTAGCACCATATTTTTACGGCCCCTTATTACATATGGAGAGAAATTTTAAACAAAACATTTGGGGCAATTTCCGAAAGGAAAATTAAAAATTGCCTATATTTCGGTCAAATTTACACGAAAGCTACTGATTTTCGTAAACTTGAACATAACCTTACTTCAAGATTTGTATTTAAGAAAAAGATTTCATTTAGGAAAAAATCTCTATCTTTAATGCTATAGTTGTAGGAAGACGCTGAAAAAATTTTAATTTTAGTAATTTGAGAAAAATCAGGAATTAAATGAAAATGGGACCTACACCATTCTCTTAAACATCCTTGGCAATATCCAACATCAAAATTTAATACATAAATTTGGATCCATTTTTTTTTTTGAAAATGTCCGAGGATCTTGATGCTTTGGGTAAAGAACTCCCAACTAGAGGCATTCTTTTTCTATATTTAGCAACTTTTTTATCAGAACACAGCAATAAGCGTTTTGTGCCGAAAATTTGGCGTACGATTATAATAAGAAGAGAGATCTTACGTTAGTAATTGCGAGAAAGGAAAAGTTGATTGTGCTATTTTTGAAAATCATACGAATACAGCATAATGTCATACGTCATAGGACATTGTGTCATTTTTTGGAGATTTCTTTTTCGTTGATCTCTCGGATTTTTCGAAAATTGCATGTTGGGAATATTGTGCCTTGACAATTAAATTTTTAACCGTCGGCTCGAACGGTTGGTGTGTCAGAACGGTTGACTTGGAGTTGGGGTAAGGCGAGTTAACTTGGAGGACCTGAGTTCTAGACTCGGTGCGGTAACGCTTTTTGCCGCTTGAAAACACTTTTGGAGGTTCAAAAAGCACTTGGAATATAATATTGCGTAGCAGTTTAAAATAATGCTTGGAAGTATGTGCCGCTGAAGCATCACTAGTTTCTGTTTGACATTCATTGTGTTTTAGAGACGATTACAATTGCCACTTGTTTACAAAGATTTTAGCCATGTTAATAGTAGTAGTCACGTTCAAATTTTACATATAATTCCTCAGAAGTGCGGTCACATCACAAAGGAACTTGGTATAGAAATGAATGACCTCAAATCTAAATTATACAATACAGAACATCTCATCGTAACTCATGATATGTCAATGAAAGACATATATTCAATTTTGGTTTAATCTGGATTTCATTGGGTTTCAGACACGTCGTCTATAAGAATAGCACAGAATATGCCTTTTTAAATCAACTTTCATTTTGTTTTTACTGCTTTGAATATATGTTATTATTTTCTACATTGGCATCAGCAACCAAACTCCATTTAGAATAATGTTACAAATGTGAAAAAATTGAATGGATCAAGTTACAAAAACCCTTTCTGTTAAGCTATTGAACAAAATGTCTACCATTTTCATACTCAATTTTCTTTTTCATTTTATTTACTTCCGGGTTTTAACATCATGAAGCCTCGAATGAGCAAAACATATATGAGAGTGTTGAAGTACATTCATTGTGTATTTTATTTTTTAGAACTAATAGTAGTACAAATTATTACTGTTAACAATATATTAAATTATAATCTAATTAGTGTTGTAGGTGCAGAAATTCTTTGCGCAAATAATATAATTCAGATGTTTGCAGATGTTTCCTTAGCCATATCAGGATTAGTTTGTCTGCAGGCACGATGCATTAACACCTGGGAACAAAAATATATATAAACAAATCCTACTGATTATTCTCATTGGCTCAGATTTGAAGTGGAGTTGAATTGTTGAACAACACTTCTTTATATTGAGAGGATATTTGAAGAATTTTTTGTAGTGGAACAGGCGGCGGATGACGTTTTATTATAGTACTAGGTGAATGTGGCGTCACTGACGCTGTAAACTGTTTTATAAGTATTTTCACGTGTTGAAAATTTGTAAATGTGATGCATAGCTTTGTGAAAATACGTTCTTACAATATCTGGCATTAGCATGAATCGTAGTAATTGATATTGTAATTCTCCCATTCAAAAATTCTCAAAGCATGTTACCTCCATAAACTGCTAATATTTCAATTTCAAAATTCTAATCGCCGTAAAAAATACCTGCAGGTATGGATGATGCGAATAGTTAGAATTTTTACGCTTTTTTTCTAGTATGTACATCAATACATTTAAAAGAACACCTGTAAGCTGCTTTTCATTGTTACTAATTTAAGATCATTCTCAATTAGCCTTTGAAAATTCTGTCATGCAAAATCTTTACAACTACATTTGATTCTTCCCTGGATTTGCTTAACAGTTCCATACTTATATCCCCTCATTTTTTAAGAGTTTAAAATTTCAGAAACTGTCTCATTTGTGTACCTTCATATTTCTGCAATTGGTCTATTAATCGTTTTGTAGACGAATCTATGTAAACATTACAAGGTGTGTATCAATGTAAACATACCTTTTGTACGTTTTGGTACATAAGGTGTTCGTTGTGTGGAATTTTATTCTTCTTTTCTATTATGATAAAACTAAATCTTTAAATTTACTTTCAACTTAACCATAGGTTCGACATACAACATATTACTGCTTACCTGTTGCATGTGATGTGTAATTCTATACGAATCACGATTCCTGGAAGTTCTATGATTGAAACAATTATTAATTGATGGAACTACTATAAATTATCAGACTTTTTCAACAATAAAAAACATTAAACTACACCGTACGGTGTAATATAAATTTGCAAGCTTACTATAATATCTCGATAGATGGCTTCTCGACTAACTAACAGGATGTTGTCCATGGAATCCTTATCATACCAATTCTCGCGTCCTTGCATAAATTAAAAACGTTCCAGAATATCCTCAACGATTTGCTATTATTAGGACTTAATATTCCCACAAATTAATACGCGATCGCGACTTTCCCTATCTATTTCGTATGAAACACCTACTCGCGACTGACTATATTCAGCTACTTATTGAAAATTCTCCATCTACGGAGCTACTCTAATGTACATCCCCTCGAAACACGGAGTCTATTTTTCCAAAACACCAACTACTGTGGACGGGGCGTTTGCCTGTGCTTTTAGTGGACTGTATCATATTAAGTGTTGAATATTGGCACTCCGCTCAGTCCCATTCGGTGCTCATTAGGAACCCTATGATGACGTGAATTGTCATAGAAACACAAGGTCTCACCTTGCACAATGATCTTTAATGACCTTTAGGTTATCACATTAGTTCTTCACAATTACAGTTTGTGCAATTAGCAAACAAACTCTCTTAATGTTTTCACAGAAATTGACAATTTAGCTCTTCACTATGCTAAAATACACTGAATTACTATTCTCAATGTGAGAATTTTCGATTCGTAAAAATAGATTAAATAGTTCAGCATTTATACACAATACTGAAATAAACCTTGAAATTATTCTCAATGTGAGAATACAAAGTTACGTGACTTTGATCACGGAGCCACAAACGCATTTTTTCTCGCGGCTGCTTGTTAGCGACTGATTACAAGAAATTAAACAATATGGCCTTTCACTATGCTATAATATGAATACACAGAATGTTATTCTCTGTATGAGAATTTAAGTTTTACGTGAACTTTGAACACGGAGTCCGAACGCACGTTGCACGCGAAGCTGCCTCTCAGCGACTGACTTTTCTGTGGTTAGGGGTTCGCGAAGAGGGGGGATTTGAAGTGACCAATTAGCTCTCTGGGTTTTTGAAATGTTCTGGAACTTTCTGGGGCGCGCGGCGTAGCCGGCTCGGGGCGTGGGTATTTTCCACGCCGCGCCGTGCAGGGGTTGCCGCGCGGCGCGTGGGAATGTTAGGTGAATAAACACCTATACATACCTCCCTATCTCCACCTTTGCATGTGGGACCGAACATATTGCATTAATAAAACTTAAATTACAATTTAATACTACTTAAACAATAACAAGCTCTCAAACCTCAAATTAATCATAAATTCCCGCCTTACTATCATTTACACAATAAAGCATTGAAGGCTTTCACGGCCGGAGTCAATATACATGTTTTCTTCCGGCTTGTGGGCTGTGGTCCAATTGGCGTTGAACTGCCAAACGTTTCGCCCACGACTGCGGCGGGCATCTTCAGTGGCGAGGTCTCGGGCGAAGTGTCCGGGACGGCGGCTGACTGGCGACTGTTACCGCGATTTTTTCAATTTCCCCTCTCCAGTATCCCTGGCGAGGCGGGAATTTATTCAAATTTTTGGGACTACAAGTAATTGCTCCAATCTTACGATTTCTGGAGCTTGGGGAAGGCTTTCATCTTAAAAATACTACTTAAAACTATCTTAAACTAACTTAAAACTATACATTGCCACTTTGGCCGACTGTTTTACAAAAGAAAATTCTTCGATTGTGGTTACAAAGTTCCATGGCCGACTGCGATGGTCTGGCCGCGGATTTAAGGTGCGTGGGGGCAGCGGAGGCCTTTCGCGCGCAGCCGATTGGCTCACTGCGAGCGGGCCGATTGGTATCGACTCGAGATGGAGAGGAGCAGAATTTTATTTTGTAAGGTTTGCCTTTGAGTGGTACGGATGCCAGCGGAACACTTTGACTCCTTCTTCTTTCCTGTTAAAGTTTAATGTTTGAAAATTTCATGGCTTCCGTCAGCGGGCGTGGTAGTGGTGTAGTGATAAAATTCGGTGTTGTGAATAAAATGTCATTCTCTTCCGAAGAGCATGTTCAGCCAGCGCGGATCTCGGTAGTAAAGCGGCAGTCCGTTTATGCTCCGTGAGGCGTGTTGACGACGTTGCGTTGTTCCTATAACGGAACCACAGGAGCAGGGAATCCGTAAACACCTGCAGTCAATAGTGGGTTTCTCCGTCCTTTGCTGAACGGAACATGTTGCGGAGTGTGGTAGGCGTGAAAATTTTCTTAATATTGTGTTGCTCAAAATCTTGGATGCGGTCAGTAACGTTTTGAGTATGGCAGGTAATGATGTTGTTTCCTGTTCGGAACGGTGCGTTCTTGTTTGGATGGGGGTTTCTTTACTTGAGATGAGTAACCGTTGGCTTGAACATTTCCCGATGACCGAGTTCTTGGTGTAAGTTACTTTCTTCACATATGCGTCTGGCGCGGTGGACAAGTGTCTTCATCATTGCCCTTGTCCACCGCGCCAGACGCATATGTGAAGAAAGTAACTTACACCCAAGAACTCGGTCATCTGGAAAATGTTCTTCGCCAACGGTACTCATCTCAAGAAGTAAAGAGAGCACTACATCCAAACAAGAGCTTACCAGCCGTTCCGAGGAACAGGAAACAACACCATTACACTGCCATACCTCAAAAACGCTACTGACCGCATCAGCAAGATTTGAAGCAACACATATTAAGACAATTTTCACGCCACCACATCAGCCCGCAACATGTTCCGTTCAGCAAGGACCGGAGAAACCACTATTGACTGCAGGTGTTTACAGGATTCCTGCTCGTGGTTCCGTTTACATAGAACAACGCAACGGTCGGTCACACCCGCCTCACGGAGCATAAACGGAACTGCCGCTTGCTACACCCGAAAGATCCGCGCTGGCTGAACATGCTCTTTCAGGAAGAGAACATGACATTTTATTCCACAACACCGAGATTTTATCCACTACAAACCACTACCACGCCCGCTTACAACGGGAAGCCATAGAAATTTTCAAACATCCAAACAATTTTAACAGGAAAGAAGAGGGAGTCAAAAGTAGTTCCGCCTGGCATCCCGTACTCCATAACACCAAGGCAAAACCTTACAAAAATAAAATTCCCTGCCCCTCTCCCATCTCGGTCGATACCCAATCGCAAGCCAGCTCGCGAAGCGATAGCCAATCAGCAGCTAGCGCGCGAAAGCGCCCTCCGCTGCCCCCACCCGCAGCCTATAAATGCCGCGGCCGAGACCATCGCGGTAACAGTCGCCAGTCAGCCGCCGTCCCGGACACTTCGCCCGAGACCTCGCCACTGAAGATGCCCGCCGCAGTCGTGGGCGAAACGTTTGGCAGTTCAACGCCAATTGGACCACGGCCCACAAGCCCGGAAGAAAACATGTATATTTACACAATACTCAGCCTATGCTGAAAATCCGTTCGCACCTCACCAACCGCTTACGTGCGTTCGCTTCAATGTTTTTCTAGAGAATGATCCCTTGCGTCTTTCTAAAAGATCACGTTGGTTTAGTGGTGAGTTATAGTTGTTATTACATAATTGAAATGATTGAAGGCAGCGTCATTGTCAACAATACTCTGCTTATTGTTGAAAATGATATAGTATTGTTGTGAATAGTATTGTTGACAATGACAACGCCTTCAATCATTGCAATTAAAAGATCACGGCCATCCAATGCCCTTTTCACACCTGCATATAATGTGTGTGTCCTCGGTGTTATTTCTGGGCCTGCTATGGAATGGATGGATACTAATGAAATACGGGGCTGTTTGTTGGGACCCTTATAGAAATTACCACAAGGAATATTTGAATAGAGTACAGAGAAGAGCGTATACATTTACTTTCCGAGGGAATAGAAAGAATGTAGAATGGGAATCTCTAGAAATTAGGAGAGTTAAGGAAGGACTCTGTGCCCTGTACAAAGCGTATGCCGGTTATCCAGCTTGGAAAGATATCTACATCCGATTGAGTAGACCTTCGTACTTTAGTAGGGGGGATCACAAGCACAAAATTCAGTTTAGGCCACAGAGAACAGATGTTGGAAAATTTTCATTTACAAATAGACATGTACAAATTTTCATTTACATAGACCCAGAGAGTATTCTAAATTTATTTAATGCAATAGTTGATTCCGGATCGTATCCAGAAACGTGGAGTACAGCGATCCTCCAACCGGTCTTTAAGAATAAAGGTGATACGAATTGCCCACAAAATTATCGCGGAATTAGTCTTTTACCAGCGCTGAGCAAACTATTTTGTAAAATACTCAACGGGCGACTGAGTGAATGGGCGGAAAAGCACAGTAAAATAGAATTGCAAGCAGGCTTTAGGAGAGGCTTCGCGACTACCGACAATATCTTTGTGTTAGATACAGCAGGCGCTTGCGCGTAAACGGGGCCACTTATATTGAGTTTTGTAGATTTCGAAAAGGCTTTGACTCTATCAATAGGGAAGCTTTATGGCAAAAACTTAATGAGCTAGGCGTCTCACGTAAAGTTTTAAAAGTGTTGCAGAGCATATACGAAGACGTAAATTTCTGTGTCAGGTGCGGTGATGGAAGTACAACGCGAAAAATAAAATCGACAGTAGGAGTAAGACAGGGCTGTCCTCTCTCACCGCTATTGTTTATCTTGTTTATAAACGATTTATTGACGTGGTTACAGGATGCGGATACATCTGCGCCGGAAATTGAGGGCCTGAACATTCCCGGACTACTATATGCTGATGATTTAGTTTTATGTTCGGAGACTATTGACGGCTTACAGAAAAGTTTAAATATCCTAGAAACGTATAGTGAAACATGGGGATTAAAAGTAAATATTCTAAAAACCAAAGTAGTTGTCTTCAAGAATGGATTTATCTGGGTAAATAAGGAGAAATGGTTTTACGCTCAGGAGGAGATCGACAGGTCAAAACATTTACAAATCTTGGGGCAAAATTTTCCATGAATGGGGATGGAATAATCACATAGTGGCGGGCACAGTAAAGGAAGAATTGCGCTCAAAGAAATCGTTTGCGCAGTGCGCAGGGTTCCGGAATTGCCTTTAAAGGTGTGCGATACAATGTTTAAATCGCTAGTTCTCCCAGCAATGAATTATGGGGCAGAAATTTGGGGAGTGGATAGGATAGATCGACTAGAAAACGTCGAAACAGATTATTTCAAATTAATTCTCGGAGTCTCTAGATTCGCAGCAAATGCCGGAGTCCTAAGAGAGGTCGGTAGTGTAGGAATTTGGAAAGATTTTAAAATGAAACCCATTAACTTTGGATTAAATTAGCAGGTGAACAGGCTGACACACTTATACATAGATGTTTTCGAGTGCAGTTACAGGGAAGCAACCAACGCTACTGGTCGTATAAAATTAAACTGCTACTGGAACGTTCAGGTCTGGGAGACGTTTCTCCGGAGATGGTGGGAGATAGGGGAACACGTGGCATAGAACGGTTAATTTCGAATAGACTTGCGGATATTAACCCATATTTGCCCGGTGTTCCATTATTGGAACAGCCAACAGTGGATTTGTCTTTGACTCCTTATTGCGGAACGCACTTGGAGACTTCATTATAATACTAGAACTTAAAACATAGGGATCGAATTTCCTGATGGTGCCAAGAGTTGATTTTAGTTCTAGATTGCACTCAGAACGGAGAGTGTTTATTGAGTTGTCGTTTCACTGCTCGCACTATGAGTGATACAAGGTGAAAAAATCGTATTACATTTTTTCTTTAAACTTTTTGTTCCTATGAAAATAGTTAAATGACATTACATTTTTATCAGTAAAGTCAAATATCTTTAAAATATTACAATTTAGCTGAGCTGGAAACAATTTTTCTAAAATATTCCAATATTGGTACACCAAGCATGTTCCCCAGGCACCATTAATTATTATTTCAAAAATCATCTAATATATTTTTCTTCTTAGATTATTAACAACAGAACAAATAATTGCAATTTTGGTGGAAGATAATGTTTACTTCAGTGCATTTATCTTTATAATGCCTCCAGACGATGTATCAGTGAGGAGGACAGCGGGGATGAAGATAGGCAGCACACTGAAAAACCTGGAACCCAACTTAGATCAGAATGTGAGGCACTAATTATGCGATTCAGTGAAACTGAAAGACTCACATCTGAGACAACTAGAGAGTAATATTGGCTCTGGACACTATGATGAGTGCATTCATGAGAATATTCTCATGACACAATACTAGCAAATGAACGATATTTCGCATATTAACTTCTGAGGGATTCGATAGTACAAGACACTGGATTTCAATAACCACGAAACAAGGAAGATGTGCATGTAAATAGAACACAAATAATCAATTTCAAAAATTTAAACACAAAATTGCATGAAAACTATTTCATACTCCATACTAATTATTAATTCTAATTTTGATATAGAAAATAACCAAATTGTAGTATTTTTTATATTTTAAATAAAGAAAAAATATTATAGATGTGACCTGACTTGTTGAAAAACTCTGGACCCGTCTGTGCCAGGTGTTCCAATATTGGAACAGTCCATTATTTGAAAAAGCTAACAGAAAAAATTACAATTTTCATTTAGAACATAACTATACATCACCTATATCATATTTATTTGCTAAAATTATAATTATGTAAAAAATAAATAAACTCGGGCATAAAAGGGTTAAAAGGCAAGAGATCCTGGCAGCAACGGCCGAAAAACGTTCGCTAGTTGCGCAAATTCACGCGAGTCCGTTATGGAATTGCGAACGTTACGTAAACACACTGCAAAAGGACGCAAGAGGGGGATACGCTTGGTTCAGGGTCAGGGGGTGGATGCAACGTAGATTAAAGGACTCGAATGGTAATGGCATCTGTGTGCTTTGCGGTGATAGGGAAGACTGGATCCACATCCTTTTAATTTGCAGTGCGACCGAAACTTGGAGAGGAAAATGGATGGGAATGGGAAATTACTACTTCCAACATAGGAACGTAACGCTGGGAACATTTCTCGGAAAGGTTCGGACTACTAGAGAAACTGAAATTAAGGAGTGGGAAAACAGCATTGGTTAGTACGAGCAGAGCCTAGACTGGAGAGAAATAAATAATAAATCAATAAACTAACAATAATTAAGTTAGTCAGTAAGTTATGTTAGGTTAGTAAACAGTACAAAAAAAGTTATAAATTGTAGTCAGTTTTAAATATAAGTAGATAAATAAGTCAATAAAAATGAATATATTAACTTAAAATAATGAAAATAAGTTAAATAAATTAAAATTAAATTCATTAAAACAAGTTAAATAAATTAAAATTAAATTAATCAAAATAAGTTAAATAAATTAAAATTAAATTAATCAAAATAAGTTAAATAAATTAAAATTAAATCTTCAAGTATTTAGTAGTTTTCCAAAGAGAATACTCTGCATTCGAATTCGGAATCAATTTTGTGAGTTTATCTTGTAGGGCGTGGTTTCGATATTCTTGAAGTAATCTTTTGAGGTTTTGCGAAGCTGAATTTAGTCTTCTTTTGACTGCTGGGTCTTTAATGATTTGCCATTGTTTCTTTAATTTACGTTTTGATTTCACCTTTTCTCTTATTACTTGTGGGATATATAGCTTTTTGTTTTGCTTTATTTCTGGTGTAGAATGCCACGCAGCTTGATGGAGTTGTCTGGTTACATATTCTATAGCTTCATTTATGTCGAAAGCAGTTTTCAATGGTAGATTAGCTGTGCTGTTATTAATTAGCCATTCTGAGAAATATTTCCAATCTGTTCTATTGTTGTGGATTGAGGTTTGCTTATTATTGTCTTCAATAATGATTGAGCTAATGACTAGTAGAACTGGTGAATGATCAGACGATAGATCTTGTGACCAGTAGGTGTGAATGTAACTTTGGTTAACTCCTTTTACAATAAAGAAATCTAATACATCAGGAATTTTGTTAGTGTCTGTCGGCCAATAAGTGGGTTGGCCAGAAGAGTACGAGGATAATTTTTCGTTTATTATAGTTTCATATAGAGTTTTACCTTTCGGGGAGGTTAGTCTGGATCCCCACAATGGATGTTTAGAATTGTAGTCACCGCCAGAAATAAATCTTGGTCCAAGTGTTCTGAAGAAGCTTGCGAATTGTGAACTCTGGATTTTATGCTTCGGAGGGCAGTATATTGCTGCAATATTCAAGGTTCGAATGCATCTCTTACTTGATGTTGCCTGCAAATACGTGGTGTTAAATTGAGAATGTAAGTGAGTTAATTTTCCCGAACAAGTATAGCTGTTCCTCCATGTGCTGTACCATCCGGATGATTTGTATAATACATGTTGTATCCTTGAAGCGAGAAAAAACTTTTGTTGGTGAAATGAGTTTCTGAAATGAGCATGATATCCGTATTTGTTAACTGAAGAAAACACTTGACTTCTTCTCGGTGTTGTAGCAAGCCATTGGCGTTCCAAGCTGCTATCTTATATGATTTGTTCATTATTTAGTTAGCAGTTTTGACACAAGATTTAAAAGTGCACTAATTTGTTCTGCTTGTCTGTTGAGTATAGTTTCAAATCTTTCGAAAGTCTGTTGTATTATTGAAAATAATTGAGTATTAGACTCCGTGTTTGTTGCATTGTTGTTCAGACTATCCTTCTTTTGCGAGTTTTTCAGTGCTTGTGCATAAGTACTACGCTGATGGAAATTATTTATCGAAGTAGGTGGGACGTTTTCTTGATCTGTATTCATATTGTTTTGTAAGTTTCTTTTTTCGAGTTTTTCAGTGTTTGCATAAGTACTACGCTGATGGAAATTTTTTTTAGAACGCGGTAGAATGTAGGTATTGTAATGGCTTAAAGGCCTTCGACATAGCCACATTGCATCAAGTTTTCTAATTTGGCTGTAATAATTACCTATTAAATAAAAAAAACTATCTGCAGAATAATAAATATCTATCAATCTATCTATCTATTCAGCTCATCCCAGTTGGGGTGAGTGGCGCGGAGCGTTGTTCGTTGGGAAGAAAAAGGGGGGGGGGAGGGAGCCTCCCTCTACTCCGTACAGGACGGGGTTCGGGGAGGAGGGATTGGAGGGGGAAAGAAGAGGGAGACTGATAGAGAGTTTGAGGGGTGAGTGTATTTAGTTGGGGATTATGTGGCCGAGTTCGGTGGGTAGGTTTGTTCTTTATGTGTCAGGCGGAGGGATTTGGAGATGTCAAAGGGATGGAGGTAGTTTTTTTGTTTCTGGGTGGGTTTTGTAGAACGTTCTGGTGTTGTGTCGTCGTAGGAAGTCAGTAAAGTGCGTCTTTTGTAGGGCTTTGTCTACTTCTTGTCTTGCCAAGGGTGTATGTCTTTGTCGATGGATGTCATTTTTAGTTTTCCTTGGTCATGGGTGGTGGTTTCTAAGGAACCGGTTTCTGTCTTTTTAGTTTCGTGTAGTCTTTGTCGTTGTTGCCCAGGTTCCGCAGTTGTAGGTCAAGATGGGTTTAATGTACGTCTTGTATATATAAAGTTTTGTCTTTGTCGGCTGTGTGGGTGAGTCAGTACTGGAGTCAGAGCGTTTTCCGTCTGTTGGCTTTTTGGGTGATGGAGTTGTAACGTTACTCTCTAACCTCATCTATGATGGCCGACGTTGTGGTGCCAACTGTAACGTATCGCTCTTCATACCTTGTAATGGATCACCCGCACTCTCACCTAGTAACCTTATAAGTGCCCGGAAATACTACCACTTCTTACTACTTATTTTCACCAAGTTACCCTCACACCATTTCTTTGTGCCCAGCTTTCACCCTTAATTATGCCCGTCCGCTAGCTGCTTTCAGAGAACCTCCTATTTTTATTCACTTGAACTTTCTTATATGGGCGTGAGGCTGTGGCTGCCCTATACAGGACCTAAAACAAAGTATGTGGGCACGTGGGCGTAGGTCTGCATCTAACTACTCAAAAATCAGAATACATTCTGTCAATTTGCTGACGAACCTAATGATGTCCGTCATTATTTATTCTTTCCTTAATCAAATTCTGAATTATTGTTTTCGGCTACTTTATACATTAATGGGGTTGCTGCCCTCTGATGACACACACGAAATTACCCCACAAAAGAAAACACATAAACAATACAATAACATACCATAAATCACCATAACAACAAAAAAATACTATTCATTCACACTGACATACACACACACACACAAACTCATTCACACTGAATGCTCATTCTGTCGGCTCAATTTTAAAATTACTTATTTTACGACAGAACTTGGTCTTCAACAAATGCGTAATTGGCTTTCTTTTCTTTCAAAACACGTGAAACAGATAAATAAATAAAGTTATCAGTCACTTCCCTTTTTGCTGGCTGGCTATAGCGACCCGCGATACACCATTGTTGCCCTCGACCAATACACCACGCAGTATTTTCCAAATTATGCTGCACTGCTCCTTTTTACCACGTTGCACTGCCGAAATTCCACCGACACAATGGTTCTTCGTCGTGCGCATATTCTGCCATTCTAACATCTCACTTTCGTTATAATATCAATAAAACTATTGCCTATCCATCGCGTACTTATTTTCTTTAAAATACTCCATTACACTAAATTTAATATTATACGCATAACCGCTAATATTCTAACACACATTCTCACTACGAATTTTTACTGTCCGATAACAATATTAAGTAAAATACTAACTGTTCCTCGAGTATTTTCATACTAAACAATGTCTTACGCGGAGCACTACATGACACGTCTGACCATCCGCGTCTTTTTTCACCATCCCCTCTCTCATTGTTGTCAAGATCGTTCATCTATTTTCCAACGAACATTCATCGATCGCTTGGATGTCTCCACAAATAATATCATAACTTTTTCATTGAATTCTGTCTTTCAACGTCATTTCACTTCATTATTCATTCCTCTTATTATTTTTAATCTTTGTGTTATTCATTTTATTGCTTCCCGATGTCTAATAACCTAAATTAGCTTGATTTTATCGCGATGCGTCATTATTCTTGTATTAATTCTAATTACATAATTTGGATTTTAATTTCTACTGCGGCTCCTCGATATTTCTCAAAGCTGCGAGTAATACCGTAATTTTCTGCGAAATTTCCTCTATCAATTCTAAAAGTTTCGTCGCGATAGCTTCACGCGTTTTCTTAATATTTAAAAAATCGCTCTTTCACATTAAGCTTCCCATAGTAACAATTTTTAATTTTTCCAAAAAATTAAACATCTTAATTGTTCTACCGATTAATACTGTCGATTTCGGTTTTTCATCGTGCATTCTTTTAATTTATAAAAATTGTTCATGGGCGATGCCGCCCTCTCTTGTCTTTTCACATTCCACTCTTGTTATTTTCTGTTATGTTTACATTTTAAACCAAAACTGTTTTGGGGGGGATTCTGGATCATTACAGAGTCTACGTGTTTGTTCCAGGTCAGTTTTCTTTCAAGTGTAATGCCAAGGTATTGTGTGTCGTGGGTCCAGCTAATAGTCGTGTTGTCTATTGTGAGAGGGGGTGGGGTCGGGTCAGGGTAGATTCTATTGAAGAAGATAGCAGTGCATTTGGTCGGGTTTAGTCTCAGGTTGTTTTCTTTTGTCCAGTTTGTTATTATGTCCAAGTCTTGATGTAGTTGTATGGAGTGTGGGAGTCTGCGTCTAGTCACTGCCAATGCCGTGTCGTCAGCGTATATGTAGTCATTTGTCATTGCAGAGGCAGGCAGGTCATTAGTATAAAGGGCGAAGAGGATGGGCTCCTTGTGGGACGCCGGCGAAGATTGGTCGGGGGGAAGAGGAGAAGTGGAGGTGTTGGACATAGAATGATCGGTCAGATAGGTAGACAGAAGTGGGAGAAGAAAGCGTGGGATGTGGTGGGTTATTTTGTAGATTAATGTCCGATGGTTGACTGTGTCAAAGGCTGTTGTGAAGTCAAGGAATATTGTCGGAACAGGTCGGTGTCCCTCCTGTAGTCTTGTCGCAATGTCTGCAGTAAGGCGTTTGTAGTCCGGTCAATCGGTCTGCTCGAAAGGCGAATTGGATCGGTCGTAGTCGTTCGTCTAGAATGGGTAAAAGCTTTTGGAGGATGATGCGTTCCAGGATTTTACCGAGGATGGGGAGGAGGCTGATGAGACGGTAATTATCAGGGTTGTGAAGGGGCTTATTGGGTTTGGAGGTCATTTTTATTCTAGCTATTTTCCAAGAGGTGGGGAAGTCGGAGAGGGTGATGCAGACGTTATATATGGCTGTGATGAAGTCAGTCACGTTTTTAGTCACTTTTTAGCGAGATTGCTTTAACTCCGTCGGGTCCGGTCGCTTTACTGGCATCGAGTTTGTGTAGTTCGTCGGTCACGTCTGTGGTCGATATGGTCCAGGGCGTTTGTTGCTGTGGGGGAAGGAAGGCTAGGTGTTTTTAGAAAGTAAAGAATTGTGGATGATGGGAGCGGCGTATCAGGGGCGGTGAATCGCGTCTGGAGTCTGTCTGCGAAAAGTTCCATCATTGTCTGGGGGTCGTACGTTTTTGTCCCGTCTGGTTGTGTCAGAGATGAGATGTGTCGTGTTTTTCAGCATTCTTATTAGTGTCCAAATTTTGCTGGAGTGCTTTGTCAGGTCATTAATTGTGTCTGTCCATTTTTGTTTTTCATAGTCTCGTAGTGCGTCGTGTAAAGTTTGTTTGTAGTAAAGGTAGGTCATTTTGTCTTCAAGTCGGCGAGGCGGGTGTAGAACGTCTTTGTCGTAGCAGTGTTAGTAAGTTTCAGGAAGTCGCGTCTGTTTTTGGTCGTGGTAGGTTGGGGCTTTACGGAAGGAACGGTTGATTTGGAGGGATAGGTGCGCTATGGCTTTGTCAATATCTTGGGGTGTGTGGAGTGGATTTGGGGGTTTTACTTTTTTTGATAACAGTTGCGTGAATTGGGGCCAGTCAGTAGTGATGTTTCGGAAGGGGGTGTTGATTTGACAGGATGTGGTGTCGGTGGTAAAGAGGATTGGCAAGTGGTCGGAGGTGAGTTCTGGTTTGGGATGAGGGGTGCTGATTATGGTGTTGGAGGAGTGGAGGGCAAAGTCTAGGATGTCGTGTGGGAGGTTTCGGATGAGGTGGGTGGGTTCAGATGGTGCTGAGAGGGTTATGTTATGTTATGAAGTATGGAATATTAAATCTTGTTGATCGGTTGTCTTAACCAGGGACCGAAAAGGTATTGAATACCGGTATTTTTTCATACCTTTTTCAAATCCTTTATTCTTTTATACCGGTAAAATATCTGTATAGGAGTCTATACCGGTACGGACGTCCATAAAGGTTATACCGGTATTTTCAATGAAAAAAAAAGCTTACCATCCATACATGTTGACAAAATAAATTACTTTAGTTAATAAGATATCACAAAATGATTATTAATCAAATATCATTCATAATTGTTATTTATTGTTTAAATTATTATTTTATGTACATATATATGTATATTTATTTAAAAAGTATATAATTTATTTATTATTAAGGTAAGAATATCCCAACTTAAACAATTTTATACAAATCTATTAGCACGTTTGGTGAAAAACGCCTTCTTTTTCTTCCTTTTATAAAAAAAATATATTATTTTCAACATATTTTTAAAAAATATTTCAGGTTTCCTTACCTTAAGGTTTGAACGATTTCGTGATTTTTTCCCCCTTTTTTTCTTTTCGTTTTCTCGAGCGCTCGGTAATGTTACTAAGAAATGCCTCTATGTACACGGCTCTAAATTATTCGATATGGGATAATATTTTCCTCTAACTGAACGGTAAATAGCGATATTGAAGCAAAATGTTTCATATACAGAAAGAACACTTTTATGTCTATTTCGTGGTCAGTAGCTATGTAACTGACTGATTCTCTATAATACGTAGTTGTAACAATTTTATGAAATGGAACCGTTATTGCTTGAAATATTGCAAGTGAGGATTAGACAAAGTATCTGGGAAAGCTGGGCATTGTTTCGAGCGGCCGAGGAAAATCCGCAGGCCCAAGGAACCCCAACCCATCGCGACCCAAAACAGGAAGTATGAGCCAATTCTTTCTAAAACTTAAGGTTTGGAAATGCCTTTCTTTTTATACAACTTTTTTATTAATAGAAATAAAGTGTGTGTACCTATTCCTCTAAATAAACAGTAAATGACTAATTTGCTACTAACATGTGAATAACAATACAACAAGCACTGCGAGGTGTTATTTGAACTATCATACTTATAACATTTATAAACAATATTTGTAGTTTTTCTTCCCATATTTTCCTTGGAAACACCACGTGAAAAAAAATTACTAAACTCACGACAAAGAACTGACCGTTCACAAGGAATAAGAATTACTTTATTTGGTATTTAGACCTCAAAATGGTTCGAAGCCACCAGAATCTCTTGTTTTAACCCTTCGAGGCTTTTAACTTCAACCTGCGGGATGCCATCTGAAGACGCACCTTTTCCGCGTACGGGATGAGGTCCTGAGACGGCGCGGCGTGGCCGTTTCTCTCCTCGGCGCGGGGGCCGAGCGGATGCAACTGCATTCCTAAAGGTATTTGGCGAAGAGAGTTTCCCTTCATGTAGGGGGTCCGCCAGGGCAGGTGTGAGGCGGAAGGTGTCCGCCAGGGCTGCGGCGGAAGTGTTTTAGAGCGAAAGAGGAATGTTTTCAAGCACTTGGCGCTTTGTATATGAGTGAGGAACTCAGTTACCAAAAACTACTCTCTACGTCAAGGTACTAACCGAAGAAACCATAGAAAATTACCGTTCAGGAAAACCGATCTCTAGAATTCTTTGCCAGTCAACGGCAGAATTCGACCTAACTAGAATATGCCTAGTGTCGAAAATCCGCCACCCTCGGGACTCGAACCCTAGGCCCTCTCGGTCAGAAACTTTGCCGTGTAAATAGTTATTTTCTCTGAGCCATCTCAGCGGAAAAAATTACAATGAATTTCCCCCAAATAACTGTATGATTCTACTGAAATACCGGTATTTTCTTATGAAAATAGAGATGTTTTACTGGTATAGACGTCGGATAAAAGTAAAATACCTCTAAAAATACCGGCATTTGACGTCTTATACAGGTATTTTTAAAGGTATTTTGAATAAAGGAAAATAGAGGTAAAGGTATGTCTATACCGGTATAAATACCTTCACCGCAATTATTTCGGTATTCGGTCCCTGGTCTTAACAACGCGTATTCTTTGACTTCCGAGTTTGAAAGTAAGGCCATTATTCCAACGCTGGATGCTGATTTTATAATTTAAACTAAACCCAGGATTCTCGGCTTATCACAGTTAAGTTTAGTAAGAATAAATTGTTAGTCACAGTCATTTGAAAATCGGTATTTGATTGGTTAAGAAAAAATGGGAAAAGTCGAATATAATAATAAAGTCTGATGCTTTTATTCTCATTACACACATTTCTGGTTTTCTCCGTTTTCACTAAAAGTTTTTCAAATTAAATAAGTTCCAAGGTAATACTGAACGTAGGTTTTTGCATATTTATTATTATAATTACTGGAATGAGGAAACATTTCTTTCCTTATGAACAACTTCAAAGCAGCTCCACAAATTGACAGTTCTACTGCGTGATTCACTTCGTGTTGCCATTATCATTGAAGAAAATTGTGGTGTCGTGGAGTGAAAATTACCCGTGGGTACCAGGGTTTAATAAACGCTACTTATAAAGATCTATCTAGGTGGCATTGGCTTAATTACCGGCGTATCTAAAACGATCTCAGTGCTAAAACACACAAAAAACGTTTTGGAAATTTCTTGGAATTTTATGGCAGAATCCAAAACAAATTATCAATTCCCTACTAGGAGACGAAGACTCATCGAATGACACTCCATGTGTCTCATTTGGTGCACGGAAAGTGGTCTAAACGTGTGTGACGGACGCTCGAACCACCTCTATATACAAATATTGTATAGATTTATATCCATTGATGCCACCAGAAGGTGTTATGCACTGATGTGAAGTAACTTTACAAAAACAGACAATCATGAAAGTTTTGGGGCAACATTAATGCGATGTTTTCGTCACAATCCTTTATCCATTAAATCATTCATCCACAGATATATTAGTCGTTGAGAAAAGGTAGCGGAATCAGTATGAAGACAATAGTCTTCAAGATAGTAGTTTACTTACTAGGCCTAGGAGGGGCACTGAGGGCAGCAATCACAAGTGCAAAAGTTGCAGTCGGGTGGTACCACTGGCTCTTGTCCATCCGAGCAATTACCTGTTGTCGGGCACGGGAGTGGACAAAGGCATGAAAAATATCCTTTGGATTCTTGTATAACCACTGCAAATAGACACAGCGTCAGGATTGCCATTGCTAGCTTGATGGTTATTTCCTTCGAGAAAACGTGTTCAGCTGTAACAAATAATCTACATTAAAAAATGAATTAGACAGTGTTTGATGGCTTGTCGTAGACAGATCAATCAGTTTTACTTTCTCGTAGACTTACGTATATATAATAAACGTAAGTAATAGACGTAATATAGAGTAATAAACGTAATATAAAGAATGTAGTGTATGCAATGTAACTATGTTATGTAATGCTACAGAAAATCGATTTCGAGATTTTAACGGAAATACACGTTTAACACGTTTGGGGTCCCCTGATACCGAAAGTGTTTCTTTCAAAACGTCCGTCTGTCCGTCGGTCCATCGGTTCTTCGATCCGTCTGTCCGTGGGTCCGCCGTCCGTCCACCGTCCGTCCGTCTGTGAACACTGCTAGCGTCTAAAGCATGCGTACAATCTTTTCCAAATTGAAGAAAGGCCTGTCGATCTAACTCTAGTTGACGTTTTGAAATTTTGAAAAACATTCTTTAAAAATTCGGGTTACTTTACATGAAGTCCTCCGGAATTTTCAAAATTTTCTCAAAACCGGCTCCAAATTTTCTTTAAATTTCTTGTAAGAACAGAGTAAAATGCAGTTATAAAAGTGGCGTGGATGCGATTTCCATGGATAACTAAATTTTCGAAAATTGCAAAAGTTTGAATTTTTTGACGTCTTCCTATAACTATAAATTTGGAGTTTTTTCCTACAAATGAAATTTGTTGTCCGTAAATATCGCTTTCATTAAGGTCATGTAAATTATTTGGAAATTTTAATAGTTGTCTTGCAATAATACATGAAATATTTGCAATTTTAAAAAAGGAATAAGAACGGCTTCAGATTTTTTTTAACTTTTTTTTTTTGGAGAGATAGTATCAAATGCACCCTAACCGACGACATAAACACCATATTGCTCGATACTTTTTTTCAAAAATTACAAAAATGTATTTTTTGACTTCTCTCGGAGGAGCGGAAGTCGCGCATAGCTGAGAGGTGACATCATAGGCGTCACGGTGCTGGGGTACGGATATTTTTAGACCAGGTAGACCCCTGAGAGACTTGGACCGTCACGTGGTAGAATGCAACCTCCCTCCCACGCTTAACGGCGGTCATGTGATGGCAAGACAGCAGGTATAAAATGGAGCCGAGTAGCTCACGCGTCGTGTTTTGTTTCTGGAAACCTCGCACTTTGCGCAAAATTTACGTCCAGGCTGGAGCGTTTCGTGCGTTGCACGGGTGACAAGGTCGCATGAGTGGCGCGGTAAAAGCGTTTACTGGAAGCGGGGCCACCCGAGAATGTGAGGTGTTTTCACAGGCGGGCGGTGGGGAAATACCGAATAGTGTGCAGTTACGGAACAGTAATGTAATTTTGTATATACTTTGTAAAATAAACTTGTACATACTTTTAAAGGTCTCTGTGCTTTTATCCATGATGCCACACAGTTATAATATAACCAAAATTTAATACAATTTTTGTGCTTTTCAAATATTCAATTTTGTTTTGCTCCCATGGTTTTTCCAATAATTAAAAACCTTCCTTATAAGTAACAAAGTATTCTAATACTTAAATTTGTTCAAATAATTGAAGCTACGGCGACCAATTTTTTGAAAAGGTTCTTACGAGGAATGAATTGCCCGTTTAGATACATATAATTGTCACCACCCCTGTCTCCTTTTTTAAAATCCTGGTCAGGGTGACAATTCTTTGAAAAAATTTATTATTAAAATCAGTGGCATAGCGTCAGTGGATGCAAGTGACGCGTCGCATCCCTTCGTTATTCAGTTGGTTTTATGGTTTCTAATATCTACATTACATGTTTCCCATTTTTACTGTGCAAAAATATATTGTCTTTCTTTGGGCGCTTCGCATAAGAATCACATCAGTTCCCAATGTTCTGTTTTGCTGCTAGGCCAATGACCTTCGAGAAGGTTGCCTACTGGGGATATGGGCTTACAATCACTGACCTCAAGGCGCGCTAGCATGTCGACTTGGCGTTGCTTATAAACCAGTTACACATCTTAATTAGTATAACGTTTTCATCTTCATCGTTACCATCTTAATTAGTATAATGTTGTTAAGTTCGAATTTTCGATAATTAGGGTCAATCGGGGCTTTTATGATACAGAAGAAGAAACTTTTCACCTTATTTTCTATACCGTTTGCTGCAAATACATGAAAACTAGTGCTAAAACAGCATGTACTTTCTCTCCCGTACTTTCACGCAAAATTATGCGAAAATTACTCACATTTTCGAAAAATTGTACAGAACCTAATTTCATAATCTATCTTTAAGGAACGGATTTCATTAAGGAGAAAATCTTTATCTTTAATATTTTAATTGTAGGAAGACACCGAAAAAAATATGAATTTTTGCAATTTTTGAAAAATTAAGTTTTTTTTGCGAACATGAGACCTGTACCAATCTCTTAAACGTCCTTCACACTATCCAACAACAAAATTTTAATGAAAGCAATGAACCCATTTTTTGAACATTTTAAAATTCATGTAAAGGACCACCCAAAATTAAAATATCGCTTTCAAATTGAAGGAGCCGCCAAATCAACCAGATCGATTGGGGAATATCAATTTTCGAAAAAATCGGCTGAACGGTTTAGCCGCTAACGTAGTTCACAGACGGACAGCCGGATAGACGTTTTGCCGTCAAACGATTTTTCTGTATTGAAACGCACCGCGTTTCTGAACATAGACGCGGGTGCCAACTTGGTTTAAACAGCGCGGTGAAGACGGCCGTCCGGACGGACTCGGCCGAGCGGGAGAGTGTCCGCGGTGGGCGAACGAGGCGAGGCGAAATACGAGACTTCGACAGTTGAGGAGGGGATCGTGGGAACAACGGCAGTCGGGAGGAGGCAGTTGCGAGGAGGAGTCGGTGTGGAAGAGGTAACGGACGGTAGTGCGGAAAAGCTAATGATGGCGGCGATGAAATATAGATGAGAGGAATCCGATGACATCGAGCAGAAATCGAACGGGAAGTGAGAAACAGTGATAACTATTAATTGATCTCGAGTTAAGTGATATACAGTAAAGATTAAACGGCGTGAGGCGAGGAAAGTGATGAGTGTATAGACACGTGTGCGACAAAGGCAGCGTGAGTGAAACGAACATAGCGATACAGCATCGGCGGGCTTAACAAACGAAGTTGGAGGAATTGGAAACGGGGACGGCTGCTGATCTGGCGGCGAGTGGACATCGCCGTGCCCGGCGAAGCACGACTGCGGCGGGGATTTTGCATCGGCAGCCGGGTAGAAGCGGCGGGGGCAAGTGCCGTGGCCCACGGCGGGCGAGACGGCCCGGCTCGACACATCGCCCCGGCCCATCCGGGTTGGTGAGCTCGAAGGAATTCCAGACGGCAAAACAAATAAGACTGTTACTGAAGGAACTCATTATTAGGCGGTAAAGAATTCAGTGATTTGGAAAGGAGAACGATTGTGAAAGGGGTATTAGCTGTGGGAATTTGCCATGTAATGATAAACAATCTAATTTGATGTGGAGAATAGAAAGGGCGTTTTGGAAGGGTACACATTGTTTGTAAATAGATTATGTATTGGAATAACGGGGTGATTGTGAATAAGTGCATGCAAAGGGAGCTCCCAATTACAGTATGAAGTGTAAAGTTAAAGCAGAAAGAAAGTGTTCATTAGTAATATTTACGTAGTTAGTAAGAAAATTGTTCATGTTTATCAGTATCATGAGAAAGTTATCGATGCTAACCATTATTTTGTTTACCTTCTACTCATCAAATGGAACGATGTTTTTGTAATATCAATTATCTTTCCTGGGAATAAATCATTCTGTGTTTTTTTACATTAAAAGTAATTGTATCATTGTTGGTGCATGCAATCAGAGCCCATTCGCAAAAAGAATACACTGTCCTTTCCCAAATTTACTGTAGAACAGGACCGAATCGCCGGTCCGTCACAGTATCAAGGACCAAAATGGATTCTGGCTACATCACGTATTAGAGGATTCTTCTCTATATTCAGTAATTGGATTTAGCGGCTGGAAAATTAATTATGAGTTTCAAACTCAGATGCTGCGACGTCAGCCACATCGATTGGGGTATATCGAAGAATACCTGATCCCTTTTACAAATTTACTGTAGAACAGGACCGAATCGCCGGTCCGTCACAGTATCAAGGACCAAAATGGATTCTGGCTACATCACGTATTAGAGGATTCTTCTCTATATTCAGTAATTGGATTTAGCGGCTGGAAAATTAATTATGAGTTTCAAACTCAGATGCTGCGACGTCAGCCACATCGATTGGGGTATATCGATTTTGGCGAAAAGCGGCTGAACGGTTTAGCCGCTAGTGTTGATCACAGACAGACGGACTGACAAACAGACACTCTGCCGTCAATTGATTTTTCGGTAACAAAGACCCGTGAAACATGGCTTCTAGCTACCCCCGTGTAGAGGTTTTTTTTTTTAATTTAGTAACTGGATTTATCCACTTTTTTAAATTTTATTTTAGGTCGCTTTATAACTACATTGGTCATCAGCGACCTCTTTAATATTACATATTTTGATACACAGTGCAATTCTCATACTTGAAATCACATCTACAGTTTACATTATTATTTACTTGCATCGTAAATCATTTTCTCATGACATACTATTTACATACTTCACATATCATGTTTTTTACATTCATCACCTATCTTTATTTACATTTATTTGCTACATACAAAACATTATTTACATCTCATATATTTTATCCTTTATTTTGTATACAACTTAGATAAGGTCATATTTTTTTGTTCTCTTTAAGTAATCTAATGTTTTTTTGCATCCTGTTTCAGTATTTAAACATGCTTTAATGCTTTTGGGAAGTTTGGATTGGATTCTTTCTGATTCGAATTCTTGGCATTCAACTAAAAGGTGTTTGACTTCCAAGCTGAACCACACTTTTCACACTTGTTTCTCGTTTCTTTTGTAATTAGATGTATGTGTGTCAAATTTGTATGACCTATTCTTAGTCTATCTATTGTCACTTGCTGTTTTCTTGATGTTGACCATGTGAGTGGCTTATCAAAAACGGATGGTTTGATCTCCCGTAATTTATTTGAGTCATTTTTTCCAGCGGGAGTCCCAGAATTTATTCATGTTGGTGCTAATATAATTCTTAATTTCTTCTGGAGGTGAATAAATTGAGGTATTTAAGGCTTCATGATTGCTTTTTTTGCCTCCTTATCTGCTTCTTCATTCCCTTTGTATGCCCTGATGACTTGGGATCCATACTAGTTCTATACTATAATTCTTTGTAGTTAGCCAAATAATTAATTTTTGGATCTCCTTTGATGAGTAAGTTAGAGTTGCTGGTGTTTCTTATTGCTATAAGGGCTGATTTAGAATCAGAACATATTACATGTTTATTATTTATTATATTGTCTCTATTATTATTTGGAGTGTTTTTAGTATAGCTATTGTTTTACAGGTAAATACAGAGTAACTGTCATAGAGTCTGAATCTGTATATTCTATCATTAGATACTATTGCACAGCCTCTTCTTTCATTCAATGCTGACCCATCTGTATAATATGTCTTGTAATCTGAGTATTTGTTTTTCACCTCCAAAACAAACTTCTAAATATTTCTTTTTATGTGGTACTCTTCTCGTATTCTGCTAGTTCCATATTTACTCTATTATGATGTTGCTCCAAGGTGGGTGTGCTGGTATTCTTAGGTATGAGAGGAGGGACTTTCATCCCTTCAGTTCTTCAGTGTAGAGATAATTTCTAACATACAGAGGCTTGGGTGAACTTGGACGTTTTTAGGTATTCTCTTCTTTTGTGGTTTTTTCCAAGAGTACTCGTATGTATCATTGGCTTGATTATTCGCTATCAGTTTATTTGCATAGAAAATTACTAGTTCCTTTCTTCTCAACTGAAGTGGTAACATGTTGGTCTCAACTATATACTAATAGTAGGACTAGTTCTAAAGGCCCTATGCATAATCGACGCTGTATTTTGTATACTCTCTAATTTATTTAATAAGTCTCTTCCTGCAGAATCATACAGTATACATCCATAATCTACTTTAGATCTTATTAAGGCTTGATAAATTGTATTAGACATTTTTGTCAGCACCACCTTTATTGCAGATAGAACTTTATAATATTTATTCTCCTAAAACATTCTGTTCTTAATTGCTCAATATGATTCTTCCACTTCATCTTCTGTCAAACGTCATTCCTAATATTTTTACAGATGGGACCTCTTAAGAATTCTGTCATCCAGTTTTAAAATTACATTATTCTCAACTTTCTTCCTAGAGAATACTATATATTCCGTTTTGGTTTTTGAAAATTTAAAACCCGTTTTTCTGACCACTTTTGAAGATTGTTCAAGGTGTTTTGGGTAAGTTTGGCTGTGTGCTGAATATTTATTCAGGGCATATAATCGTTAAGTCGTCTGCAAATAAGAAACCTTTTACAGGTTTTGTATTGCTTGAAATACTTCATTGATACTGACCAGGAAAAGTAACACACTCAGCACCAACCTGGGGCAGACCATTTTCAATTTGAGCTGGTTTAGAGATGCATTATTTATTCTAACTTTAATAGTCCTTTTACTAAGAAAGTTCTTAATAAATGCCAAGGAATTTCCCTTTACATTGTAGTTCTCAAGTATTTTATTACTCTATGCTTCCAAACCATTTCTTTGGCTTTCTTTTATCAATGGTAACTGCAATAGCGTGACTGTTTTTTATAAAAGCTTACATATCTCTGCTTCTAGATTTATTAGGTAGTCCATTGTTGAACGTGATTCTCTAAATCCAAATTGTAGTGGTGATAGTATATTATGTGCCTCCAGATACCATCTAATTCTTCTCTGATAATTTTTCCATAATTTTACATAAATTGCAGGTCAGAGATATAGGTCTGTAGTTGGATGGTGACTGATTCTTGTCTGGCTTTAAAATAGGGATTACAATAGCTTTCTCCATGCATCTGAAATATCTGTCTTTTCCATATAAAATTATATATACTAAAGATACAATAATGCTTTGTCCGAAAGTTGTTTTATTATTACATTTGAAACCATCTGGACCCGGCTTGAATTTCCTATTTGAGAGAACTAGAGCCAGTTCATGTCTTTTTTATTTCATCATTGATGTGATTTGAATTATCTTCTGTATCAAATATCCTGTTGTTTTCTTCCCTCTCCTTGTATTTAATAAATTTGCTGTTATAATTGTTTGAATTAGAATTTGCTGCAAAGTTTTCTACTAGAAGCTCTGTGTGTATGAGGGTTCCCAAAAGTAATTTTCATCAGCATCTTCTAACACTATTTTGTCTGGTATATACTTTCCACTTTTTATGTATTGTATTTTCTTCCATACTGTTGAACTATCTGTCTGCAGTGTTATTGTTGATATAAATTTTGCCAGGTTTTTCTTACTTTCTTTTAGTGTTGTCTCTGGGGTGTTCTCTTTTTCTTGTATTCAATTTTATAAATGAAATCAGATCATTATGTGCATTCTTTTGTGTCTTTGAGCTCTTTTAGATTCAAGTACTGCTTGAGCACATTCCTTATTCCACCATGGCAAAATTTCTTTCTGGCTTCCTGATGATTTGGGATTGTTTTATTTGCTGCGTGAAGAATGAGTTTAGTAAATGTCGTTACAAGCTCATTTACTGATATATTTGTGGTATCAGTTAATTCTGGCATTTCTGTGATGGAATTATCAATTTCTTCTCTGAATACTTTCCAATTAGCTTATCAATAGCCATCTTCTTGTTGATGTTATATTGTGTTCTGGAGCAAGGGCTTCATAATTCTTATTCTTATTGGAAAATGATCATATGTCATAATCCTCCAGAGCATTCCATTCCAAAATTGATGCTATTTCATTTGAGGCTATAGACAGGGCGATATTGCTTGATAGTCCATTGTACTGTTGAAATGTGTAGGTTGGAGGTATTTAGGAGAATGAGGTTATTTCTATTTTCCAGCCATTCTGCTATTATTTTCCCTCTATGATCATTTTATGTGATCCCAGTACATATGGTGGCTGTTAAAATCTCCTAATATAATGAATGGTGTTGGGAGTTGATGTGACAGTTTGTTTAATTCTTCTTGATTAAATGTATATCTATTTGGTAAATATACATTACAGATTGTTAATTTGGATGGAAATTTTATCCTGATAGCTACTGCTTCTATATTTGTGTTCAATGGAACTTCTGCAGGTAGAGTAAATATTGAGGCATATATTGCTACACCCCCACTGGCTATTATTGAGTGACATCTGTTTTTAAAGTTACAATACCCTCTGATCTGGGCACAGTGGTCATTGGAGAAATTTGTTTCCTGCAGGCATAGGCATATTGGGTTATATTTGTTTATTACTAACTTGATATTTTCTAGTCTGCTGTAGTATCCATTTATATTCCATTGTAGAATATTCATTATTTGCTTTTAATTTTATATTTTCTGTACTATTATTGTGCATGCTTACTTCCTGAGGTTGACTTATTTTCTTAGAGCTATTTTTTTAAATTGCTGTGTTTTTTTGATAGTCGAGTGCATTTATTTTTCATTGGTTGGTTCATTTTCCCATGTAGATCTTTACACATGCTGATTAGGTCATCAATTTCATCTGTGTATTCTCTTACTATTTGTGTTATATTTTGATTGCCTTGAGTTCTGTCCATCAGACTACTAAATTGATCTATATTAATAGGGTAACTTTTTCCTACTTTAGTTAAATTTATTTCTTTTCAATTTCTTCCACACTTTGTTCCCTTGTCCTGTTGTCTATGTGTTTTGGTTTCTTTTTCTTTTATCATGTTTTATTTCCTTCCATTCATCACTTGATGAGTTGCTTCCAATTTCTTCCATATTCTGTTTTTCATCTTCAAGGTTATTAACATCAGGAAGTTCATAACTGGAGGATTCTGTCACTGAATGCCCCCTTTTAACTCCTTTGACGTTTTCTTCTGTGTCTACTTCCTCTGTTCCTAGTGTTGTTTGTATTTGCTCAGTGATCTCTTGTTCTTCTGTCTTGTCTATTCCTAGTTTTGTTTGTAGTTGGTCTGTATTTTCTTGAACTTCTGTTTTATTGTTTGTTCTGAGAGTTGTTTGTAGTTGACCTGAATTATCATGTTCTTCTGTCTTGTTGTTTTCCTTGTCCCTAACCTCACAAGTAGTTTTATTATTTTGGTTGATTACATTATTTGGGCAATTCTTAGCAACATGACCTAGATTATTACATTCAAAGCACTTTAACGTACTCTCACTGGAGATGTAAATCCAGTAGTTTGTTCCTTCATAATTAATCTGAATAGATTCGGGGAGTTTATGTTCATCTTCTACTTATGTACAACTGTCTTCTAAAACTTAGTACATAGAAAACCAGGGTCATTCATTCCAGTTTTCATGAACCATATAGGGATACTATCTTTACATTTAATTCCTGAACTTATCTTCTATTAGTGAGTGAGGGGTCACTGGACACACATTGGACAAGACTATTCTTTTGTTTCTTGTAATCAATGGTTTAATAACTAGTTTTGTGTTTTTAACAATTATTTCCTTCTTGTTGTTTATGAGGTGGTCTGCTGTTTGTTTGGAGTCAAGGTAAATACAAACACGAGCATTAGAAATACGTGAGATAAAGCTTATTGTGGTCGGTTTGGTTATGTTCGACATGGCTAACAGATATCTCTTATTTCTGCTCCTTCTATAGCTTCAAATAATGGCCCGATCTTTTCGGGAAAATTATGTTAGAAGTCACGTTGGCGTAGCTTTTTACTTGAGAGTTACCGTTGGATTGAATAGGCATAGCTAATTGTTCATACCTTGTATTTTGCTGGTTCGGTGATAATACTTGCATTTCCTCTCTCATTGACATCAAATGAGATGCCTCCTGCATTTGGAGGCACTCTCTTCCTCAAATTAATGGTTCAACACTCGGAACGTTGATTCACTTTTCACTCGTTGAACTCACAGCACACAGCACACAACCGCACTGCTGTATCCACTTTTTGTTACCAAGGCCCTGTAACAGTTTTTCTGCCGAAAATTTGGTGTTTTTTCGTGAAGCATTACATAACTTTCTCTTCTTAAGAAGTTCCTTTTTAAGCGAGAGAAAGTAAAAATAACTGAAAACTAACCACAACTCTTAAAAAAAAGCAACATGCAACACGTTAGTCTCACTTGATTGGTCTAATACGATACAATGATAGAGCTTAAATGATACAGCTTAATACCTCTATGAATTTAGGTTGGGAAACAACAAGCCGGCTCAGTGAGACACTTCAGGGTCTAGTGTCTCAACAGTATTTTTTGTTTTGCTGTGCCCAGATTCTGTAACATTTTCAGTTCCTGCTATATGGACGTTAATAATAATAATAATAATAATAATAATAAAAAACAACAACAACAACAACAACAACAACGTATTTCCGATTATTTGCTATTTTTTGTTAATTTTCGATACATATAATTTTCGATGGCGTGTGAGCACTAGGTCTCAGTAAGTAGTGAAGGCAACCAATACTTTATTGGTACACTATTTGCTACTTTTTATCGCATCCCCTACGCGATCTTTCAGGAGACACCACTGATTAAAATGCACTTGTTACTCAGTAACATGATCACAATTCGGTATTCTTTACGGCTGCGGAACATATTTCCGAGCGTAAAACGCGCCCAAAAAAGGTGACAGGGCGGTGACAATTATTCCTATCAAAACGGGCAATATATATGAAGCCTAAGAACCATGTCAGAAGTTAGTTGCCTCGGTTTCTTAGTGGTTAGAGCAACTGGGTGTAAACCAGGATGCCCGGGTTCGAATCGCGATTGGGGTGGCAATTCTTGGAAGAAATTTATTTATTAAAATGCGCTTGTTACTCAATAACAAAGTCACAACTTGGTATTTACGGCTGCGAAACATGTGTGAGCGTAAACTCATACAAAAAACGTGCAAGAGTGGCGATAAATACACAGGTATGCAGAAAATTTTCTTTGGTCAACTCTTTCGATTTATTTGACTGATTCTTACGTTTTGTAGAGCTCTGAATAAGCTGCTCCAGTAATGGCAACCGTTTTGTCCTGGGACGTCAGGTTTCTGAACAAAAGGATAACCATCGTTTGTCTCGTAACACCAATATTTTCTTTAAATAAAAATATATACTGATTTTCACATGCGACGACAATGTTAACACATGTTCAAACCAATGGCTTAAATTGGCTTTCTTTAACCCCAAACTTCTTTTTGAGGTTTTCCTCTTCTAGGTGGTTTCGGAAGATCCGTGTACAACATTCAGGAGTAGTCAGCCCTCATTGTAATAGTCCTTTTCCATTTCTTTTATATCTTGATGGATATCCTTGATTCTTCTTGCTCCTCAGTCACTGCTCCCAAATTCTGAAGTAAATAGTCAAAGTTCGAGTTGAGAAAATGGACTTTTAAGCTCATGGAGCAACCAAACTTTTGGAATGCTTTCAATATTGTTTCCATCATTTCCTTGTGATTTTGGACATTTTGGTTTCCTAAAAAGCTCCTTATGACCACAGTAAAGGCAACCCACGCTTCTTTTAGAGTTGGAGTAATTGAAAAGTTGAATTTTTTGTCGCAAAAGTCCAAACTTTTATCGGAGTCTTCCTACAACTAAAATATTAGAGACAGAGTTCTTTTCCTTAATGAAATCTGTTTCTTAGAAATAGATTTTGAAATAAGGTCATGTGCAATTTTTAGAAAATGTGAGTACTTTTCGTGAAAGTTTGCATGAAACTAAGGGCGAGAAAGTACGTGCTGTTTTAGCACTAGTTTTCTACGTATAGTCATATTACACATTTGTTTTGTTCCTACCCCGAGCTTCCAGAAGTCGTTTTTTTTTCAAATGTTCGAAAAGTTGTACGAGTAAAAAAGATGTTTATGTACTTGAAAAGCACAAAAATAGCACCTATTGTGTATATAAAGAAAATATTTTTGCTGAATTGGCTTTGCCAGCTTAACATTAAGTCAGCAAACCTCCAATTTTTGGAAAAACTGTTTGAGAAAAAATGTTTTGGATATTTGAATAGCACAAAATTCTGCTGATATAGAAAATGTGTTTTGTGGAAATGGCTTTTGTATATTAACGAACGTGAATTTAACGAAAGTGAATTCGTTTCCAGATCACTCATGTTTTCTCCACGAAAATTCGTGGCAATTTATTCCAATTTGTGGCAATTAATTAGCAATATATCATTTGAGTATTTCCTTCGAGCTACGATACTTTCTCGTGTGTGTGTCGGTTTGACGCGTCAAGCCACACCCGTTTTCGTCACGAAAATACGTAGCAATTAATTCCATTGTGGCAATTAGCTATTAATTAGCAGTACATTATTGAGAGTTTGCTGCAAGCTACGATCCCAATTTAACTTCTATAAATGCTGGCGTCGCATCAAGTTAGATCACATCCATTTTCACCTCGAAAACACATGGTAATTATTTCTAAATCGTGGAAATTAATTTAAAATTAAATGGCAATAAATCATTTGTCATATTTTATTCAGGTGTGCTGACATGGTTGTACCAGCTTGACGCATCCGTTGTTTTCATGCAGCCAGGTGGTCAAGCGGATAAGCCTGTCGTTTCTCGTGGAGCCTATAAACATAGATTCGAATTGCAGCACGAGCACACTAGTATTATAAAATTGCACTAGTATTATAAAATTGCACAACCGTTACAGGTGGGAAACTAGCACCACTGAATTTAATATTCGTACTTTACCATTGATTGATTGGTGTTTCCGGGCACGTCAAGTTTATTAGTCTCGAAAGTGTAGTGCATGTTTTTATTGCAAGAGATGGAGATGATCTTCCCCCGCTGGTCGGCAAGGTCCGGCGCAGAGTCTACACATCAGCTTGTGGAGTTTTCCCCCTACCAACGAGGCACCGCCCCAGCTAAGACTCAGCTCTAAGCTATCAAGTGGTCTCCCAACGTGTGTGGTACTGTACTGCATGTAGGCGAGTGTGTAAGTAACGGACGACGATAGGACAAGTAGGAGGTAGGGAAGTTAGCGCGCGTTCCTTGGCCCGTTTGCTCCTTGGTACTGCTTTGGCAAGCGCGAGGTGTTTACTCGAGAAACCACTGGAAACTGCCGATCAGAGCAGCCGACAGCTAGAATTATCCTCCAGACAGCAACTGAAGCTATCGATCTAGCTAATGTCCAAAATTCTGCCACCGCAGAACCTCGAACCCTAGGACTTCCTGGTCAGAGGCACTGCAGTGACATCAGATGTCACTGCAGTACCACCCAAAAAAAATTTTTTTTTAATTGGTTATTTAAGGTCGCATCAACATCTTAGGTCATTAGCGACCACTATTGCTGTTAACGATATGGTGATGATAAGGGGTGAAAGGACGAACACAAATACAACCATGCCCGAGGCGGGACTCGAACCCGCGACCCTTTGGTCCGATATCACTAAGACACTACTGCCTTAGCGATCTCGACCACCGGGCCGACAAGATAATTTTAACGGAGGGCTAAGAGCAAATTCTTACAAAAATATTCGTGATTTAGTGTACTTGTCATTATAATGTAAGAAAACATTGAGAACTTACCTTGCAAACTTGCTACTATTGCGACAGAGAAGCTACTTCTAACGAATTATTTCTGTAAAAGTTCAAGAGAATACAATGAAAATAGTATGCGTTTACCACTGATGCATACATTATTTTGGGTTGTGAATATTTCGATAACAAACCTGTTCAATTAGTATTTATCAATAACAGGTGATATGGACTCCATGACTCGAAATGTAAAAATTGTCATTCAAGAAAATAAGCTAAGTAGACAATTTTTTAACGAATTACTGGATAAACTATCATGCATTTTTTTAAGATATTTAGGAACACAGATAACTGGCGTAAGTCGTATTAATCCGACTAAAATGTCAATGACATGCGTATTATATAATGTGAATCGTATATTATTTTATTAAACGATACACAAAACATTTTTTGCAGTGAAACATGTTATTGAAAGAAATGTTATGATTCATTAAAAAATAAACTTGATAAGTGATAATAATTACTTCTTATAAATTCGAGATCTTACGCTTAAAATGATAAATAATGCATATGAAACATCAGGGACTCTTTTTACTTTCTCGTATACAGACGTATGTACGGAGTAATATACCTAGATAAAGTTATGTAAAGCTGCGCGAAAAACGGCAGATTTTCGGCAGAAAGAAATTCATTGCCGGGATCTGATAACGAAAACGTAGATAAATTCAGTTGCTATATTAAGAGAAAGCCCTCTAAAATGTGGTGTAGCTAGAATACCTGTTTTGTGGGTCTATATAAACCACTTTGCACTACCAATGGTTTAGTGGACTGTATTTTATTTTTGTTGTTCGTGCTTGTCAGTCTGGAACCCTTCTGATGGCTCAGTTTGTCCAGTGCACGGATTTCAGGTTACCAAGAGTGCTTCCGACTTCCAATTGACTGTAGACGTGGTTGCTCAAAACACGTTTATTCATTATCACATAAGTCATTGGCACAAATACATAAACGTACAATGTTGATCATTTAGTTACACTTGAAACATCCTACGTTGTTGAACCTCTGCGTGAGATTGACAAAGTTTACATTAGAAACTACACGCTAGGTGCGTCAAGCTAGAACCAGGGACCAAATACCGAAGTAATAGCGGTAAAGGTATTTATACCGGTATAGAAATAGCGAGTGTGGTACCTTCACCTCTATTATACCTTTATTCAAAATACCTTTAAAAATACAGGTATAAGACGTCAAATACCGGTATTTTTAAAGGTGCCAGAAAAAGAATGTTAATTTTCCCATTACAATTTTATGAATTTCAATGAAAAGGATTTATTTTCCATTCAAATCAAGACATGTTCAGGAGTCATTCAATCAAAGCACATGACCTTCGTGTTCATTCAAAACTATTAGTTACCGAGTATTATATAATTTAAAGAATAAATAACAATTATGAAATAATATTTGATCAATAAACATTTTGTGAGATATTATTAACTAAAATAACTAATTTTGTCAACATGTAACGATGGTAAGCTATGCTTTTTTATTGAAAATACCGGTAAAACCTTTATGGGCGTCCTTACCGTTATAGACGTCCTATAGAGGTATTTTATCGGTATAAAAGAATAAAGTTATTTGAAAAAGGTATGTAAAAATACAGGTATTTTACTGGTATTCAATATCTTTTCGGCCACATTAATTGCCACAATTTGAAATTAATTTCCACGTATTTTCTGGGCGAAAACGGGTGTGAGCTGAGGGTCAGCACACACATTAATTTAAATTCGGGTCGTAGGTCGACGGTTTTCGCCCCGAAAATTAGTGACAATAAATTCCAATAAATCACTTTGAGTCGAGCTACGACCCGAATTTAACTTATGTGTGCTCTGACCCCCTGCTCATACCCGTTTTTGCCCCGAAAATACGTGACAATTAATCCCAAATTGTGGCAATTAATTAGCAATACATCATTTGAGTGTTTCCGTTGTGCTACGACTCGAATTTATTTTATGTGTGTGCTGACCATCACCTCACACCCATTTTTGCCCCAGAAATACGTGGCAGTTATTTCCAAATTGTCCATTTATTCCAAATTATTTATTTTCTGTCAAAAACCGTTTCATTCCGGTATGCTTAATGACGGTTCCAACTTAGTGAACCTTCACACGCTTAAAAAAATTGAACTTAATTCGCGATTGATGATAATGTATTCTGTCTGCGTGTTCAGATTACGCTCATTATGAGACATTAATATTCGACGTGATCTTCAAACAAACCTTTCTGAACGCTTCGTTGCAAGACGTATGAAAACTTATAATTCCACACGGAACACAAGGTAGCGAGCACACGCATGCACTCACGCTGTTTTCGATTTGAACTGGATTTTGTTCTGACGGCAGTTACGTAGGTCTTTTAACTTTTGGTAGAGATACTGCTAAATGTGCTCTATCAGATGACATAAACTTCAGTTTGTTCTATTCTTTTGTTTTTTCAAACATTTCAAAATTATTTTGATATGTCTCTCACGTCGGTAGTATTTTCATTAGAGGAGATTTCTTCATGTTACTATATTTATGAGTTCATGTACTTTAAATAATGGCAAATAATGTTTCTCGACAACTTAACTGTTTTCTATTAAAATGAGCTCAAAACCCCTCAATTTTAAAAACGATCAATCGCCATTTTCTCTAAAATTGCTTCAAATTGCTTTGTTAAATTTTTCCAACGGATAGTGGTAGTGACACTATTTAATATGGCGTAAATTTCATTTTGGTGTATTCTTTTGTTTTTTCAAAAAATACTCAGATGTAACTTTTTTATATATCTCTCACGCCGTTAATATGCACAATTCCATTATTTCCATAGAACTTTTGTGAGAAGAAGTGGTATGAGTGCCAACAAGTTAACTCTGAGGAACTGAGATCTGATCTTGAAGCGGAAAAAATGTTTCTCATTGAAATCCCTTTTGCTGATTTATGTAGTAGTATAATATTGCAGAGCATTTACAACCAATGCGACAAAGTAGGTGCTTAGACAGCACCACTAGTTTAAATTACACTATTGTAATTATTTTGAAAAACCTCTCACGCGTTAATATGGACATTTGTAGCAATTTATAAACACTATTACATTTGTAAGTAAAAGTTCTTTAAATGCCTTTTAAATACATTTTCGAAAAAGTAAAAAAAATTCTGTGAAAAGAGCTTGAAATTTTGCATTTATAATGACGCGAAACGCCGTTTTCTTGTAAACAACTCATCCCATTTAGGACGAGGTTTTACTCTTTTTAAAACTCTTAAAATAATAGTTTGGTTCTACAATTAGCAAATCGAAAAATTGGGAAACTTTTTTTAAAAAGTGTACTACTTTGGGCGGTGAAGTCATCTGGGAAGAGTATGCAGCAAGTCCGTATAGCTAGCCCAGACCAAAGAAAATTAAAAACTAATTCCTGGAAAGCTGTGCCATTCTGTAGCACCACTAGTTTTTTAAATGTACAGGACAATGATCAAATAACTAATTGTCGGAAAAAATTCATTTGAAGATAAAATCTCTCTCTAGTAATGCCGTTGTACGAAGGCTGTCCCACTTTTTCGTTTTTGAGAAGATTTGGGAAGAAATTATAGAGTTGACAGTGAAAATTGAACCTATACTTATCTCTGAATTCTATTCTTATAAGAAATTTAAGGAAAAAATTGGACCCATTTTTAAGAAAAATTTGAAAATATCTCAGGAGCTTCAAGCTAAGTACCCCCAAAATTTTAAGAACTCTTTTCAAAATTGCAGGACGCGGGTAGAGCCGGGTGTATCGGGGAATTTTAATTTCGGCAAAAATTCTGGATAGAGTTTAGGTGCCAGTGTTGTTCACAGACGAACAGGCAGACGGAGTGACAGACGGATGGATAGTCGGACTTTTGAAAAAGAAGACACTTTTTCGATATCAAGGGATCCCAGAACTAGTATTTTCGTTCCATTTGTTTGCTCAATTCAATGCAACTAATATCAACGTTTCATGTATTAACACACAAGTAAGTTGCAACAAGGTTGCCGGAAAAATTGTATAAAAAAAATCCAGACGAACATTGCATAACTTTCGAGTAAAGAACGTCTTTCAAATGTGATAGTAAGTTTTAAAAGTGTAATTTCAACTCAATAGCTCTTACCATTTTCTCAGAATTCAATTTTAACGTTGATGATTTTGTTAAAAGTGTGCGGAAATTTTATTGCATTCTAATGTAATGTTTGTTACAACATTCTATTATCAGGACCGACTTTTTTCACTGGAAATGAATCCAGACAACTACCCACAGATCAACACCTTCCAGGAGCTTTCGGAGTCCAGACTCGTTCTTGCGTGTTATTTATCAATATGCAGGTCTAACTTGAAAAAGGCAGGCAAACAATGGTGAAATAAAAATCTTAAAGGAAATTGAAAAAATTAATTCTTGATAAATGATGTGTTCTTTTTAATAATGACTATGCTTTTCCAACGTCACACGTGGCGTTCATGGCAGCAAAAAATAATACTAGGTCGACGAATTCACATTATGAAAGAAGATATGGGAACTTACTTGATGGCATGGCTTGTAAATAGGTAAGTGTGGCTGTGAATACGATCCAACTCTCTAGAGATCTGTAAAAAATTAAGGGAAACTAATGGTGCTAAAGCAGCACATAATTTCTCGCCCGTACTTTCACGCAAAATTACACAAAAAATACTCAAATTTTGGAAAAAGTTTACATGACTTTATTTCAAAATCTAATGTTATGAATATATTTAATACGATAAAAATCTCTATCTTTAATATTTTAGTTGTAGGAAGATTCCAAAAATATTTTAAACTTTTGCAATTTTCGAAAAATCTGTGTTTTCAATTAACAGGAGATCTGCACCATTCCCTGAAACGTCTGTTCCACTATCCAACAACAAAATTAAAAAACTATTTTCTTTTAAATTTCGAAAATGACCCAGGTCCTTCTGCCCCAAAGTAAAATATAGGTTTCAAATTCAAGACGCCGTTGCATCAGCCAAATGGATTGGAGAATATCAATTTTGGAGAAAATCTTCCGAACTATTTAGCCGCTAGCGTTGTTCACAGACGGACGGATTGACAAACAGATAGACGGAAGGACGGACAGACATATTTTGCTGTCATCTGATTTTTCGGTATAAAGGAATGTCTATAAATACATGGATAATTTATTTTTGAACATCTATATTTTAAAACGAGGTTTATTCCTTTGACAGCATTCTTAAAGCAAAGATCGGCTTGGCCACTACTTGGGCCCCGTGACCTTGTCACCCGCGAGTGAGCACAGGATGCTCGAGCGCTCTGTACTCGAGACTGAAATGCTTGAGCGAGCAAATGGCTTGCCTAGCCTCAACCGATTTTTCGATATCACGAATCCACAAAGTATAGATTCTGTCGACAGAACGTGTTGGAGGAAGTAATTTGTAATTTATAGGGTCGAGATTTATCCACTTTTTGTTACCAGGCAATAAGAGCTTTTCTGACAAAAATTAGCCGTTTTTCCCGCAACATTTCAACATTTTTTCCCCGCAGCATTACTCTATACTGCATAAGGAGTAGGGAGAAATAAAAACATCGTTCACAGTGATGGGCAGGCCAACGGAGACATGTAAATAGCTTATAATTAATAATCTTGGACACAGGGTCGGAATGTGAAGTGGCACACTGACTGCCAAAGATAGTGATAGAGATAAACCATGGCCAACGAGATATAGACGGCCTTGGATAGACCCAAACTGACGTCCGTTTTTGAAAACACCTTTTTTTTGGAATCGGAAACCATCAGAACATTCATTAAAATCTGATAGATAGCTTCTTTGGATTATTCCATTCTAATGTACACGAAAATATAAATAACTTCGTAATCTCCTTTGATGAATTCTAGAAGCTACTTCTTGAACGTTCAAAAAACGTTTTCACTGAAAAAGCTTTACACTGTTAAATGCAGAATTAATAATTGAGACTGATTACTGTTTCCTTTCTGGGTGGGTTTCAAGGAGTGTAAGTGCCCATGCTGGGATGTAAATAACATTGTCGTTAAAAATGAAAAAAAACAACTTAAAAGATGATTATGTACGATTGTGTTATAGTGTTATTGTGGGTACTATCTTCATCTTTTCTCTTGGAAACCTGGATCAGATGGGACTGACTCGTGACGATTCATCCGGACTCCTATCTTGCAGCGGGGGCTGAGCTCAGTGAAGGTAACAGAGTATCGATAATAAAGTACTCGTACAGATGCTTTTATTTATTTTATTTACAGAACATGTACGTGTCAATATCTTGTTTGTAATATGTTTTCCTTTAGGCCAAAGGAAATTATAGTTTAAGAGATAAGTTCAATTAGAATTGGGTATTACATCTCGAATATTTTAACTTCTATCATCATATATGAAACTACTTTTTATACGGCCTTTATCACTCCCATGTTAATATTAAATCGTTGCCTTTGATCATTGAAATCCTTGATCAATAGAACAACAATGGCGACAATAAACTTGCAAACCCCGGCGAAGAACAAAATAACTTCGCAAGTAAGCATTTCAATAATGGGATTTGTCTGCAGAACTAGCCTTGGAAGGAGCCTGTTCCTGATGCTGACTGGTACAACAATTATTAAACACATTTGAAACACAATTATTACTGATAAATGTAATTTAGGCGCCAGGAAAAGGTTACACTTGAACCCGTCGAGGTGGGTTGGTCCACGTCCTGACATGGGGAAAAAGAGAGGGCTCTCAAGTACTCCTTTCTTTCACCAGTCATTTTTATTCTTCCCATTGTACATTCTCATCCTTCCATAACATTATGACTCATCTTTCCCTCTCTTCATTTCACTGGTTCTCTCTGTATGCTGAACGACCACCCATGTGTTTGTCGTGCATGGCGGCCCGTGTCGGAGGCAATGTGTGTCCTAGCGGTTGAGTGGACCTGCCTATTTCCCACTTACTCTCCTCGTGCTACTTTTTTCTTTGGCATCCAGGGCTACGTGCTTCTACGCATTTTGGGAACATCTATTGTAGGTCCTGTTACACTGCTTTATTACGAATTCTCTTAGACGGGCGGTCGGGAGCCAACTCCACCCCGATCAACCGGCTTGGACTAGGTCTCGCACTAAACTCCAGGAGAGCGGGGGGATCCGGCCGGCGGTGTAGCGCTGTGGTACTTCACTATCCTTTCGTGGCAACGCTGGCACTCCGATGGAGTGTCCCCTTGTTGGTCTCCGTGGTGGGTGGCGACCATGGGGATGAATCTGATATCCTCTTAATGGATAAAAATCCTTCCCCCCGCCCTCTTCCATCAGGAAGAGATTTGTTGGTGAAGCGGTAAATCTTGAGTTTTTTTGTAATGACTCATTGACCTACTAAGCCCCGCTTTCTCGTCTTGTCATGTAAAAATGATAATGAAACAATGAAGAGTGTCAGTCCGATCAAACGTGCCAGAGAAATCGAAAAGTTTGGCAAATTTCAGTCGGTGGTTTGTCAAAGAAACGGTACAATCCTTTTCGAATGTCGCTGTGACGAACAGATCAGCAAAACCACTGATCTAAAAGAAATAGGCGGCCTCCAGGTGCATGTCTCCGCCCACCCGACCGTAAACTTCTGCAAGGGTGTGATAAACCATGAAGACTTTTCTACCGAATCCGAAGAAAACTTAAAAGCTTTCTTCCAACCATATGGTGTGTCCGACATTTACAGGATTCAGCGGAGAGTAAATGGGGTACTCACCCCTACCTCAGCGCCGATACTGACCTTTGACCGTCCATCTCAGCCAGAAAAAAATATGTAGTTTCTACAATCTCCGCGTTAGCAGCATCTTCCAAACCTCTGCGATATTTTAAAATGCCAGAGGCCTGCCCATACGCAACCTCGCTGCATGAGCGCCGCAGTCTGCGTGTACCGTGGAAGAGAGTGCTTGTAATGACTCTAACTACACCGCAGAGGCAAAGTGCGTAACTGTTGCGAAAAACATCCATCAAATTCTAACCAGTGTCCCATTTTCTAAGAGAGCAGAGATCCAGAAGATCAGGTCTCTGAAAAGTTTTCCGGAGGCACGATTGCCGTTACCGGCCGCGAACTCCGTGGACATGGCCCGAAGTTTCGCTGACACCGTGGGTCAACAGAAGAAAGTAAATTCTGAAACCCAAACACCTAAAGCCTCCTCTGTGCGCGATGCTGCCTGTCAGGTGTGCTTTGATGACATCGGCGGAGATGCCTATCCCATATATCTTGTCCAATCTGAAACAAAAAAGGAAACCAAAAGAATAAATATTTCAACAAACACGCAAACGCATCCAGAGAAGCTAAGGCTAACAGGCCTCGTTGCTAGATCTAGGCTCGCCTGTCTCAAGAGATCGTGGTCTTCCTAACATATGCGACTTCAGTGCAGTCAAGACGACTGCAGGAACGAGGAACCCACGAATCCAGCCGATTACTCTCCAACAGAGAAGGAAAATGAAGAATAAGAAAACCGATACATAACCCACCCTAGAATCAAAACGAAAACCTAAGAACTAGAAACTATGGCTCTCCTATCATAGAACTTAAATGGCTTTCGTACCCGTTTGGACGAATTAAAGTTAATAATGTCCGCGATAGACCTGCAGTTATCTGGGCTCCGCAGGAAATACATCTCCACCCTGAGTACTCCCCTCTCGACGTAGCTTTTGTTGCTACAGGCAAGACGTAGACAATGGCCTCCGCGTCCATGGTGGCGAAGTAGCCACTTTTATCACAGACTTTCTGGTATCTAAAAAAATAGACATACGAACCACTAGCCAGATTTCTTGCGTTCGTGTGAATTTCCCAACTATTTCTGTTACCATTTGTAACGTTTATATCCCACCTGAACAAGTGTCAACAAGAACTGGAAGATGTGCTCTCTCAGGTGCCCGCACATTTTTTTTATTGTGAGGGACTTCAACGCCCACAACCCTGCCTGGGGTGGCACAAGGTCGTGCACGTGAGGCAGATTACATGAAAATATTATAGATAACCAAACTTTAATTTCTTAAATTCTGGCGAAAGTAATAATAATTTTTCCGTAGCTTCTAACAATTTATCGTCCGTGACCTAGCTCCTCGTAGTCCCTCTGTTTCTACAATCTTCCAGTGGACTGTCTCATGACCTGCATGGCAGTGGATAATTTCTCATTCGGCCAACTTCGATATTCCTGCGGATCTGAACGTTGCCCGCCCTCCTCGCTGGCTAATCCACCGACCTGAGTGGGAAACATTCAAGAAAGAATTACGTATATCAGAAAACTGCTCAAACGACATCGATGCTATGGTTGCCCATTTTAATAACGTCTTCCTTCATGCCGCCTCATTTGCCATCCCGAAGTCGTCGGGCCATGCACGACATCCCCCTGTGTCATGCGGTGAAACACTTCACCAGCCACCGCTGGTCCATAATCGGAAGAGGGCTTTGGCAAAACTTAGTGAGGTTCCAACTACGGAAAAACTAATAAATTATGTAAAAGATCCTGATACAGAGCCATAAATTAACGATACGGAAAGTAAGGCTGCAACTGAGAGCTTATATCTCACATTTCTTGCCGTTCATCCCCTAAACTAGTGCGTGAGAAAGGTCCGGCAGATTGGTGGAAGACTCTTCGCCGTCTATCTCAGGGCTTAGGTAAATGGCAATCTCCTAACCTCTCCTCCTTAAGAAATTGCTGAAGAAATGACCTCACTACGAACTCATCTCCAGCTCCTGCACTATTCTTCTGGCTTTCCTGGTGAAGGCGAAAGAAAATGGACAACTGTAAATTAGACTTCTCGAGTCATGACGAAGATTACAATGCTCTTTTCTCCATGGACGAAGGGTCTTGTTCTCTGGCTTAGCAAAGATTCTGCCTCCAGGACCAGACCAGATACAAAACTAAATAGCCACTTACCTGAAAACGCTCGTTCCTTTCCTCGCATTTTCTTAAATATCGATTTGGGCTGAAATATGCAGTACCAAGGATTTGGCGTGAAGCCATTGTTCTCCTAATCCCTAAAGAAGGAAAGAAGACAGAACAAGCCTGTCAAGTTATTGCCTAATCTCACTAACAAGCTGTGTGTGTAAGCTTTTATAGCGAATGGTAAATACACGTCTGGTCTGGCTCCTGGAACAAAAGAACCTGGTTTACACCTCTCCAATGATGCTCTGTGTAGCACAGGTCAACCATGGACCACCTAGTCACCCTTACATGCACATTTCACTTCTTTGTGCTATGTGCGCACCTGGTAGCAATTTTCTTCGATAGAGAGAAAGCGTATACACCACCTGGAGGTACGGTATTTTGCACCTTACGCTTGGGGCCTTAGAGGATTTGGCTCCCTTTGTTTCTCCTTAGGTTTTCTTATCAAGATCTGTCCACGTCCGCTGTCTTGGCGACGTGTTATCCTCTAGTCACATGTTAGGAAAACGGTGCTCCTAGGATCGATTTTGAGCGTCAAACCGTTTCCAAACCTTTTACCACAGTATTGCATCAGTTATCCGGGAGCCTTTGAAGGCATCACTGTTCGTCATAACTCACTCGATTTCATATGCACTTAGACCATCGTTACCCCATCCCCTGGGAGTCCGTCTCCGTATGCTTTTACAGAAGCTTAATATAAAACTATCCAACCCTGTTTCCCCTTGGAAACTACAATCTGCCTATACAGATTCTTTTTTTTTAGACCGTCTAACCTTCCTAAATCCTTAACTCTCCCCAGTACATTCTTATCGAATTTGGAGGCGATAAAATCTACGTATCCTGGTCACATTTATTTACATCGATGTTTCTCAAAACGGCAAAGGTGATGTATCTTCACTGCAGTAGAGCCACGCGGATTTTTGATTAGACTTCTGTGCAAGGCTCATACTGCAGAGAAGTACGCGATCTTGGCGGCACTTAAATTTGCTGTAACGATCTCATTCAAGAAAGAAAGTGATCTGCAGTGATTCCAAAAGCTCTCTTTGAATCCATTCTCCTTTTCTCGTCTTGTGATCCACTGACAATGACCATCCAACACTAAATTCATCATCTATTGGTCCGCCATTATTTTTACTTCTTTGTTGGGTCCGGACACGTGGGAATAAGAGGAAATGAAAAAGATGACCAGGCAGCAAAGTCTGACACGAAGAAAAGAGAATTAGACATCTACACAGTCCCCACAGAAGACACTAAGCTCTTTATAAAACGCTATATCCGCAGTGAATGGCAAACAGAGTGGCATAACTCAGACGCGAACTAAGGAGAATCAAGGATTCCATAAATCTTTGGTCTTCTCATCCCCGTGATGCTCGGCGAGAGGAGATCATTTTAACATCCGGATCGGTCACTGCCAGGATTTCAACCAAACCTGGCACATCGCTCTGCCCACCCACAAAAAAAAAAAGTTACACGCAAAAGTTTTCATGTGACAAATCCAAAATGCTGATCAAAAAAACTCTGTGTATTTTAATAAATCAGTGAATCGTTTGCTCAGGCCTACTCATCACCAAAATGTTTCGTTTGCCCAACTACTAAAAAAAATAGACTGAAACATTTTGAACCAACTTCAGGTTGGCCGGAAGAAATCTGGAAAATTTAACCAAACTTTTCTTTATCGCTTACCCATCATTTGCCCACGTGCACATAAAAATCGTGATATTTCATTTGATAAAAGAATGTTCTCGTTTGACCTAACTATATTTTCGCTCTGCCCAGGCAATAAAATTAATAACAAGCGGAAGGGTGTATTCACATAGACCTACGACAAGCGAATTGACTATGTCCGGTCGGGCTGACGGATCCGAGAAAAGATAAATTAAGATATTGTGCATACTATTTCATAATAGTATGTTTTCGTTTGCTTATGATTGAATTTTGTTTTCCCAGGCACAGAAATGGATTTATAAGCGTAAGCGTGTATTCGTGGAGGGCTCTGGCATGCAAATTTGTTTCTTTGTCCGATCGGGCTCACAATTCCACTAAGAGAACATAAATGATATTGTGCATACTATTTCCTAATAGTTTGATTTCGTTTGCCCAGGCACGGAAATGTAATTATAAACGGAAGCGTGTAATTATTACGTGGGTCCGGTAAGCGTATTCGCTCAATTGATCGGTCTGGCTAACACACTGAAGGAACAATTATAATATTCAGCATACTATTCCTTATGTGTGTGTGTTTGTTTGCCCAGTAATTAGATTCGTTTGCTCAGACACAGAAAAGAAATTACAGGCAGAAGTGTATATTTTTAAGGGGATCCGGCTGGCGGTTTCGCTTATATGCTCGGTCTGGCTAGCTGAAGGAACAATTATAATATTGGATATTATTTCATAACAGTGTGTTTTCGTTTGCTCAGTAATTGTTTTAATTACTACATCTGTATCCAAGGAAGCGGGCACGTGCCTTAAACCTTTGGATCCACCACCGAGATTTACTGCCCGCAACATTTGTTTGGCGAATTGGGTAGGAAAAGGGAAGCAAATTTAACAACGCGATGATTTGTGTGTCCTTATTTGTTCTTTTCCCAGCTGTTTGTAGATGGTCATTTATAATTATAGCAGAACCTACAAAATTATTACTGTTTTTTCATTACTGATTTTAAATTTGGATCCACCACCGAGATTTACTGCCCGCAACATTTGTCGGCATGTATTTTCTTCGGAAAAATGATTAATTATGCTTTAAAAGAAAACAGCTCTTGTATGTATTGTCTATATATCACTAAGAGTTATATTTTTATTTCATGTAAATGTTTTCGAAAATCGCATTAAGGAATATATTATATTAAGTAAATAACTTCAGTATTGAATGTAGTACTACAAATTGAAAAATTAAATTTTTTTCTCCATTTAACCTGGAAATTACTACATTTTGAAAAATGATTGCCCTGAAATTATTTATAGATCTAATATTGAAGAATATATTGCATTAATAATAAATATACAGCTTCAATATTGAAGGTGTAGGAAGGTTTCTAACAAACATTGAACTTTTACAGTTTTCAAAATTCTAGAACTTTCAATGATAATCAGACATATGCGATGTTTGAGAAAATCGAGTTTATGCATCAAAAAATTGTTTAAAGAACTAATATTTAAACTATTTTGATTGAACAAACGTCATTGCATACGATTTACTGTATCCTTTATTAACGGATTTTGAGCGCTACAGAAAATTAACACTAGTGTTTTAAACTTCCATATCCATTCTAACATAATGTTGTCTCTTTGTGCGTGGGTGAATATATGATAATATTAATTGTTTGAAGTGTTTGACTGTCTTCAAACCAATTTATTTATTGAGAATTTCCTAAAAGACTTTTAAACACAATTAAAATATATGAGATATCTTAAGTGTACTCTAAAAAAAGTAAATTATGGAAACATAATGTAACTATAAAAGTTTACCCGTGTATTTAAAAAAACCTATGCCTTTTCAATTATTAAATATACAATACATGCATGCAGTTGCAATGCAACACTTCAGACTTATCTGGATTATTCCAATGGATGTTTTACATACTTTTCCCACCTTCCTATAGTAATGCAATGACACAAGGAAAATACATGCTGATATGAGCGAGTCTTCCGACCGCCGTCGACGCTTCCGCGTGGGAGAGTTTGGGTCGCGTTCCATATAGTGTCATAAAAGAGCTGCCCGCGTCCGAATAGAAAGAACGTATGGAAAACAATTGCGCATCGTCCAGTTATTGCCACTAGCCGCACAGATTAGCGAATATCAGATCATAAATAGTTGTGACCCGACAGGCTCCTCCTCCCACCAGACGCTTTCGGGCGCGTGAACGGTAAGGCCTACTCGTGTCGGCAGGGTGCGTTGTTAGTGATGGGAAATTTAACCCCAATGAGTTACAAATTTCGTCTAGGCTCTCGAAGAGCAAAGAGCAATCCGTCTGTCCTCCCTCTCTACACCGTGGCCACCGTCTGAGAATTAAGTCAATTCTACTATAACTCTTCAGTAGAATGTCAGCCTCCAAATACAGAATCGAAGTGTGTCAAGTTGTCACAACCACCACAGCACAATCACATCAAACCAATTGAAGAATTTAGTACTCAATTTTTTTAAGTGAATAGCTTTTTCCGTAATTTTTGCTTAAAATAATGGCAATTAAAGGAAATGGTTTCTCGACCCAAAATACAATTTTTTTAACAGAGCTAAACTCTTATAAAAATAACGGAGTTACATATTTCGTTGGACACTGAATTTTCGAAAATTGCAAGAGTTACAAATAATTTGATAAATTATGTGTACCACGAGATTTATGACTAATCTCTAAAATAATATGAAATGTATGAAATTATCGTTTCCTAGTTACCTTTATTTATTTTGAATCAATATTAAGCTTGCAGAAACCAAAATCTAAATTAAACAATGTAGGCTTTCACGGCCGGAGTTGTAGTCAAAGATTTTTTCCGGGCTGAAGGGCCGTGGTCCATTGGAAAACATGTTTCCAGACGTTTCGTCCGCAACTACGGCAGACATCCTCAGTGGCGATGTGGTCTCGGACAAAGAACTCTTGAAGGTTCCCGGTGACTGACGGAAGTGCCCTGGTCCGTGATATTTATACCAGCGGGACTGTGGTGGGGGGCGGCTACTGATTGGCTCGGGCCGGGTGAGTAGGTAAAAATTATTCCAGGGCAAACGAAATCACACTATTAGGAAATAATATGCACAATATCATTATTGTTTCTTTAGTGGAAGTATGAGCCCGACCGAAGAAAGGAGCAAATTCACATGCCGGAGCCTTCGACGAATACACGCCAATTCCATTTCTGTGCCTGGGCAAACGAAAATTATTCCTGGGGAAATTAGGAAATAGTATGCACAATATCATTATTGTTCTCTTGGTGGAATTGTTAGCCAGAATGGGCAAAGAACAAATTCGCATGCCGGAGCCATCTACGTATACACGCTTCCGTTTGTAATTCCATTTCTGTACCTGGGTAAACGAAACTCAATCATAGGCAAACGAAAACACACAGAGAGAAAAAAGAACAGTTGCAGTATACCTGATCCATTTTACTGTATCATGAACGTATGATAATATAGCCCCAACCAGGTTCACTGTTGCTGTTTCGTGACGGAGAAGCGGAACGTAGTGCCGCACTGCTAAAGAGTCCCTTGTTGGAGTCCTCTGAACTCAACTTGTCAGAAGTACACGGGTAGAAGCTGCCGAGCCCAAGCAACCTTGTCGGAAGAGTTAGCTATCTACTCAGCGTAAGCGAGCAACACAGGTTGGAGGATCCAGCCTACCATCATGACGCATTCGGACGAAACTGATAGAAGGAGCCGGCCTTCCGAGTCGGCGTGCACAGCTATACTGGTTGAAGGGCCAGCCGTACGTGTTGCCTTATTTAAGCATTTCTTATTAGTGTTACAAGATACTGATACTGTACTTGATATTAATAGAACATTCATTATTTATTATTGATCCAACAACAGATCTGTATACTTACATACACAACCAGACACCGTTAAAATGGAAATAATTGCATACAAATTACGCATTTAGTGATAATTAAATTTCACAATAATTATACAAAAGCCTCAGTTTTATTGATAATCAAATAATAAGTTTTGTTAGCAAATTAATAACCAGTTCTATAGACATTTTAAATTTTGGTGTTATTTTGTTAAATGCATACTTTTCTGGATTGTTTCAAAATTTAGGATTATATTCTTCGAATACTATTGATTAATTTCACATGACACATAAATCACTAATCAGTATTACTGGAAACTGACAGTGATACAAGGGAGGGGAAAATAATCAGGTGCAGACTCTTAGTCTGCTTGCATGCAATAAAATAAAATAAAATATATTATCAAACCATGTATGTAATAAAATAAAATAAAATAAAAATGCATATTTAATTAAATTTTGTTAACTTGCTTATACCAATTCCGAAATTGAAAACAGCAGGATTACCTCTATTGATGTCATTAAATATTGTCGAAGATATTACAATGTCTTTGAAATTAGTGTTTGGACATGCAAGTGCACTGCTAAGGAAAATTATATAAAACTACAATTAAATCTGATTTTAAAATTTATGAAATTCTAAAGAAAAAATTGTGATTCAAGAGCAGAAAATGCAGAATTTGATCTCGCATCGGCTCAGATTTCATCTTACAAATAAGCTCCAATTATCTGATGATCTAGTGAAATGTTCAAAAAGATTCATTTCTTACAAAAGGATGAATTTGACTGAGTAAAATTTAGAAAAATTGTTTATTGTTCCTGTTACAAAAGGCAATGAAAAATACCAAGCTAAAATTTGATTATGTAGACATTAGATTATGATGACAAAATATTTTGTCAAATTTTATCTGGCGTATGTATGCAGGTTTTAGCATTTTATAGGGCATGAGAATCATGTCTAGTAATATTGAATTGTTTTATTTCAAGAGGAAAGTATTTTTTATATTTTGTCAAGTTTTATCTGGTGTATGTATGCTGGGTTTCATGTCTAGTAATTTAGCCTGGCGAATCATTAATACAATCTGAGATATTTTTCTGCTTAATTTTGAAGAGGGAACACAGCTAAAATCATTGCATGTTTCTAGAATGCAGTGTTATTCATACTATATGCCACAAACAGCACACTGTGGAGATCCCTAAATTATGAAAAAATTGAAACCTTTTTTCCTTGGAAACCAAAGTAAATGTTAATAATCTTTCAAAAGAAAATTACAGATTGTCATACTCCATGAACTTGATTCGGAAATCTAGTTGTTAAACAATGTCCTGAAAAACCAGCATTTTGAAGTTAATGACACTTTTCTAGTGGGAATGTGGAATTTTTTATATTATCTATACTCATTTGTAGTCATTCTGACAAGGACTCAACAGGTTCAGGTCCAATCGGGCCTGCTTTTTTCTTTTGAAAGATATCCACTATTTATACAGCTGTAAAATAATTATCTGCCATTTTGCACGGGAAGCATTGAAAAAATTTAAGAATTTGTCGGTTTTGGCCAATTGTTTTTGCTGACGGCGTGGATAACCCTTACTGCGGAGAGCAGTGTGATCGCGAATGACTCAAATAGTGCTATTCGGCGCAGTAATGCGATACAGCGTCCTGCTGCGCGGTGCGGAGGGATGTTGAGGGGCAGGAAGGACGGATAGCAAGTGCACGTGCGTTGCGTTAGTCTGTGCGCGCGACATGGGATACCATCGCTGATAGCGCGGTTATTAATATTCGCGACGGCGGCGGCGGAAGCGATGCGGCGAGCACATGGATGAAGGCGAGAAGGGGGAATCTTGGGTCTGGCCGCAGCCTGCGACGACGCACATGCTCGAGGGCCCTCCGACTCCGAGGATCTCAACGGTTGTGCCTGGCAGTTCTTGGACCTGCAGTTCAAGACACACTTGTGATTCGCACACTAATTGACACTGGTCATTTTTGTACAACTTCACTAAATAAATTTGTATTGTATTATAGTGACTTCTGTTATGTATTTTTAAGCATAAATTTAGTTTAATCATGATTATGGAAGTTTATATGATTTAATTTCTTCCTACTCCCAAATTTCTTTGTTTTAATCCCATGCCTCCCGGTGTTGAACGGTCGCAGATTAACTGGAAGGGAAAGAAACTCATTTTATTGAACCATCGTACATTGATGCCATGGCCGCGTAATGGAAGGTCGGTAAACAATGTTAACTATACTTGCGTGTCGTGGAAACACGTTGGCATTGCATCAGGTTCAATTTCTGAATGTCGAAGAACTACTGCCCGAAAGAACCGGCGCCTTGCCTCGCGTCAAGGGCGGGAGCAATGTGTTTCGTGACCTTGAATTGGGACTTGTGCCTGTAGGAGCGCTCTGCTTGCCTAGCGGATATTTTACAGTGCAGGGGCTGTACAACCCCAGATGACCGACACCTATGTCGTGAAAAGTGTGGAAATTTCTTAATTTTTTCAGTAACGTCCAGTGTGAAATGGCAACTAATTTTTTTACTGATGTTATAAATAGTAAATATCTTTCGAAAGAAAATTAAATCAGACTAGATTTCGATCTGAACCTGTTGAAAGGTCCCTTGTGAGAGCACTACTACAGAGTAACTAGTCCATATCCACTTAACAACATAAGAACTTGAATTGAAAGGATTTAAACCGATGGTGTAAAACGAAATAATTGTTTATCTTGTTCGACATAAGCTTTTGGAGGAAATTTACAATTTACGTTCAAATAACTTTGAGCCGGATTATCACAAGTTTGTACAAGTTGTTCAATAGAAATGTATATAAACTAGTATATGCCTTTTACTATTATTGTAAGTCATGATAGAAATATATACGTACCTAAAAGTTACAATTCCATTCCACCATTCTCTTAATCTTGGTTGACAATTCTTGCTTAATTTCAAATAGGCGCACGGTGGTGCATTTTCCCGAAATCCTGGCCAAAACCTTAAAAATGAAATCGCGTTTGCTGAACTTTTGCAAATACTACGACACAGTGTATACTTGGGGGTATCTGTTTCTGCCCACTTGTGTCTCTCTGGGCCAATCTCCTGGCACCAGTAGTCACCTGAACTTACCTCTTCTATGGCGTTCGGTAGACGGCAGTGAGAGTACATAGAGAGACTGTCTTTATTTAAAGTGGTAGCCATACAAAATTGCGCAGAGAAAACTGGCAGTATGGATTCTTCTGAAGGTTTGTAGAGTATTTTCATGTTTGTTTTATAATGCATTAATGAATAATACTGACGTGGGATGAAATATTAAAATGCACATGAAATTAATATAAATAATTTTAATTTGTAAGTTCAATGTAGGCTGATTATCAATTTCGCGGAATTCATGATGTTTCTAATTTCATTTACTAGTTGAATTATCCTCTTTCCAATCCAGTTATAAAAATCATGCCCTAACTTGCCCCATTAGTACTTTGAAGGCATTAACTTTTCGTCAAGGAAGCGTATACCGCTGAATATGACTTCACGATATCCGTCCTGAGAACGAACCGCTTTACACCGCTGTTTCTAGAGTGAAATTTTGATTCTTTTACTGAAATAACAAATTTACTCCAATATTATAATCAAGAAATGAATATTTTAATTTTGTAATAGATTACGACTTTCTTACTAATATTACATGAACATATTTGGCGTACATATTACATCTTTCTGAACTGATTACGCACATTTTATTTCATTACAAATTGTATATAAAGTGTATTACATAATATGTGGCAACAAAACTCTGCTTTCAGGAAGGGTGTGGGCTCGATGAAAGGTTAAATACGTACGTGATATCAAAGAAACTCCTCGTAACACTTAAAATTTTTAAAAATTAAATCAAAAATTCAATTGATCGGAAAGTAATAGTTGGTTTACTTAACTCGTAAGTTACATACCAACAATTATTTCTACTACATTGTTATTTTTCAAAATTAGTATTATATTGTTTTTAATGAAATAATACTGTAACTACAGATTCAATATGGACAAGAAACGCATTCAGATGCAATTCAAATAAAAAATAGTCTGAATGTAGAGCTTTCCAAACAGGATAATGTTAATAGCAAAGATAGTAATTCAGCAAGATGCTTTTTTGAGAAGTTTAAAGATTCCTCAGAAATAACGGGGATAGGAGAGGGTTTAATTAAGAGATTTAGAAAAAGTTTATTGGCAATGTCCAGAGGATGCGCCGTCAGCATTACTTTTTATAGTATTACGCGCTGGAAACTGCCAAGAAACGTGTTTCCAAATATTCATGGTATTTCATGCCTAGACTCTATTCACAAAGATATAAGACCGTATGGAGAAGGATTCTCGCGAACATGTTCAAGACTGCACCCAATCCAGGAGATGTTTAATCGTCTGTTGAGATCTTCTGTTCCTTTCATTTCCAGCTTGAGGGATTGTCCCAAAAGAAAGTTAAAATTCTTAAACAAATATGCTTTGTCTCATTTGCCTGACAATATCACCGTGGGGAAAATGCCCCCTAGTGAAAAATGTGATCTTCCTTTCCGGTTTCTTCGGCACTGTATGAATTTTCTCTTGTAGAGATAGGAGATGGCATTAATCCATGCTTCTTTATGCCAAATGTTTATCAATTAATATGTAATAACCCCTACGTTTCCAAAGCAAATTTTGTGAATTATAAAATTGCTTAGTTTATTAAATATGTATATTTACATACAGATTTAAGCAGTGCATTATTCTGGTATTAGGTTCCAGCTCCCCTTCATTATAAAGATAATCCAAAAATTTTGGTGTAATAGAAAACATACTATAGCTCTCAGAGGTTTTTGGCCAAATCGCCTAAATGCACCACTGTGAGGCGGTGTAAATGAAGTATCATATTCTTTGAACATTCGCCCGTTTACTCCCAATGAAATAAGATTTTCACTTCAAAGGGGGTAATTTAGACTCTGTAGTCTGGCGCCTATTAAAATATATCCACCAATATCCTTTAGATTATAATTGACACTAATTCAGCACGATAAGTTTCAACAAGGTACTTACCAGTGAACTCTTAGTAAGTTCAGCGATTCGCTTCACCCACGGCGTATTCCTATATAATTACAAATTGAAAACTTTCAAAACGATGCGCTTTTCGCCTCTGAGGGAAAATTTTCCCCTGAAGGGTCAGTCACTATCTTAGACCTTTCAAAATGAACTGAATAGCATGTCCTCGCAGGCCGATCGACGCCACGGTGGTGCATTTTCCCGAAATCCTGGCCAAAACCTCAAAACTGAAATCGCATTTACTGAACTTTTGCTAATCACGACCCCTGTAACTTAGGGCATCTGTTTCTGCCCACTTCGTGTATCTGGATCAATTCCTGGCACCATAGTCACCGAACTTACCTTCGCGACGTTGGTACCTGCAATGCCAGATAACATGGAGAGACCGTCTTTATTTGTAAGTGGTGGCCATACAAAGTTGTCCAGAGAAAACTGGCAGTATGGATTCTCTTCCTGAAGAATTGTAGAGTATTTTCATGTTTGTTTTATAATGCATTAATGTATAATGTCGCCATGGGATGAAACATTAAAATACATTAAATTAATAGAATAATTTTAATTACTCTGAAGTTCATTGGGCTGAAAGTTACAAATTTCGGAAAATTCACAATGTTTCTAATTTTTTTACAAACTGAAACTATCCTTTTTCAATCCAGTTATAAAATCATGCCCAACTTCCCCTTTAAAGAAAACCCAAAGTTTTTTTTGTCGGCATGCGTGACCCGAGTATGACTCGTCGAGATCCGTCTAGACGGGAACTGCTGTTACAACACAGTTCCTACGGAAGAAATTTTGATTCTGTTTACTGAAATAACAAATTTACTCAATATTATAAACAAAAAATTGAATATTTTTAATTTTTGTAATAGATTATGACTATTCACTAATATTACATGAACATAATATTTACATACATTTTACATCTTCTGGACATATTACGCACTTTATTTCTTAAAATTGAAATAAGTAATTTTCTAGAATGTGTCATCAAGGGTCCTCAGGAAGTGTGCACGCGATGAAAAGTCGAATACGTACCCGATATCAAAACCAATCTTTAAAACTTTTTTAATAAATTAAATCAAAATTCATTTGATCGAAAGTAATATTTGTTTACTTAACTCGTAAGGTACATACCAACAAATATTTCTATTACATTTTTACTGTTACAAAATTAGTATTATATTGTTTTTGATGAAATAATACTGTAACAACCGTTTCAATATAGACAAGAAACGCATTCAAATGCTATTCAAATAAAAAGAAAGGTCTGAATGAAGATATTTCCAAACAGGATAATGTTAATAGCAACGATAGTAATTCAGAAAGACCCTTTTTGAAGTCTAAGATTCCTCAAAATAACGGGATAAACGAGGTTTAATTAAGGGATTTGAAAAATTTTATTGGCAAGTCAGTGGATACGCCCTCAGCATTACTTTTATAGTAGTACCTTTGGGAAAATGTCAAAAAATTTTTTCCAAGTATTCATGGTATTACATGCTAACTCTATTCACAAGATATAAGACGATATGGAAAGGTTCTCTGAACTTGTTCAAGACTGCACCAATCCAGGAGATGTTTAATCGCTTGTTGGGATCTTCTGTACCTTTCATTTCCAGCTTGAGGGATGTTCCCCCCAAAAAGTTAAAATTCTTGAACAAATATGCTTTGTCTCCATTCCCTGAGCCCAATATCACCGTAGGGATAAATGTACCCTAGTGAAAAATGTGACCTTCCTTTCCGGTTGTTCGGACACTATATGAATTTTCTCTGGCTGAGGGCAGAAGATGGCATTAATACCATGCTTCTTTATGCCTAATTTTATCAATTAATATGTAAGTAATCACTACGACTTTTCTAAAGTCAATTTTGTGAATTGATAAAATTTAACCAAGTTTATATACAAAAGTATGTATTTATATTTCACAGATTTAAGCAGTGCATTATTCTGGTATTATGTTACCAGCTCCCTTACATTATAAAGATAATACAAAATAATATTGGTGTCGTAAAAATACAATTTTGTGAATTGATAAAATTTAACCAAGTTTATATGGCGACGGGGTCCAACGACTCCTTCTGACCTGCTTCTGATCCTCGTCAATCAGCATCGCTGATATCAGAGGTTCTTATCATCAACACAACCCTGCAGTCCACAATGATTTCCTCCTTCGTTGCAGTAATTTTGATGCAAGGATAATTTAACAAACAATGGCTCAAATTAGTTATTATGTAGAAAACCTACACTTGTACTTCTTTATATCAGGATTTTTCTTAGGATGAAGGATAATAATGCATTGTGGCCAGGCTGCAGCAAGCTTTGGCGTGCGCGCATCTTCCTGTCCACCTCCTCCCCACTACCACACAGCGCCACAAGGCCTGGGACTGGTAGCTGATATTTATTTATTTATTTTACGTCAAAAAACAGTTAAAAACTGCGTATGACGTGCTATGGGGAAAAAGTGAATTGTGTGCACATTTTCAAAATTCTTGATCCTACATAAGTCATATACTTTAAATTTTGAAAGGGAAAAAAAACAAAAACTCAGTAAAAAAATCTATTTTCAAGGATAAACAAGCAATAAATTTTGAATTTTGAAAGGGAGAAAAAAACAACAAAAAAAACTCCCATGTAATAAAATCTATTTTCAGGGATAAACAAGCAATAAATTTTGAATTTTGAAAGGGAGAAAAAAAACACAAAAGAACTCTCATGTAATAAAATCTATTTTCAAGGATAAATAAGCAATAAATTTTGGCTCTTATTACTTCCTGCCGCGACAAGATGGAAACGAAAATGTGAATAATTGTATTTCCCCACTGAATTCTAGAAGACGTGCACAGAAAATGAAGTTACATTTATGTCAAAAGAAAAACCCAAAGGGCCATCTCAGCATTTGCTCAATGGATCAGAAACTGGACAAAACCACGTCGAGATAGGTCATTAGGAAGCTGTAGTACAATAGTTGTACGGGTTGTTTATACTCATTTACACAGTCAAAGGGAAATAATGCATTATGTATCATTTTAAAATTAATGTTACTTTTCTTGTGATGCTCAGTATAGTCTCTAATTGTATAAAACAGTCATAGCAGAAACGATTTCACTTTGGATTTAAACTTTTCTAAAAATTTAATCGTTTAATGTCATCTGAAGTGTTGTAAAATAATGTACATGTATTGTATGTGAATTTTTGTAATGAGCGTTGATACGTCACCGTAATATGATTTTTACGTCGAGTGTTATAGTAATAGACTTGGCATTTTCTGAAAATATATTCCGTCCCGGCAAGTCATTTTACAAAACCACTGATTCGTAAATAAAAGACACATTTAAAGGTGAATTCCTAGATTAATGAAGAGAACATGAATCACGTGGGTGGGATTTGGTTATTATTCGTACAATTCGTTTTTTTAATCTAAAAGTCTGGAGCTATAAGATGTATTTCCCCAGAATATTTGCCATATCTCAGGCAGGAATGAACATTCTGAAAATATACCAACGAGCAGTATGAAGGCTGACTGAATTTTAAGAATTCTGAAAGCTAGCATAATGAACTTAATTTTGTGTTCAAAATTTATTTTAAATGGACGTTCCATTTAAGGTTTGACTGAATTGAGACCTAAAAAATTTTTGCCTTAACATCAGTCAATGTACACTGTTCATTTTCAATTGGGGCACAGATTTTTTTTGAAATGGAAACTGCATTAAAACCGTTTTTTTTTTCGTTTACTATTAATTTGTTATTTCGGAACCAATTTGAAACATTTGATATTGTACTATTTCTGTTTCTTTACAAAGGATGTTCTATCATCCCAAAAAACCTTTTTCCCGTTTCGAATGGTCAGGTATTCGTTTGAAAAAATGGAACAGAATAGGGCCCAAAAATCGATTGAGGAACCCACCAAGGGGCAAAGTGGAAGGTGGAGTTTTCCCCATCTTTCCCATGGTTTTTCCAACTCTCTGAGATCTTGTTTGGAAAAATAACAATCTAAGCAATACCACGAATTCCATTAAAGGTAGTAAAATGGAAAGAAAAATGCTTGATAAATACGTCAAAATTTTTGAGATCTAAAAATAATCCAATAGGTCCCACGTTTTGATCAATGATGAGCGTCTTTGAAAAGAAAATATATGTTTCCGTTTATTTTTTATTTTCTAAATCCATATTTTATCTGAAAGCGCGTCGTGTTTGTAAAAGGTTTCCATTTTACTAAAAAATCTCTCTAATACTTTTGAAAAAAAATGATGGAGAAATGGGCCGATAATTTTGAATTTCCTTTTGTTGCCTTTTTGGCGGTTTAAATTTAGTGTTTGAAAATTTTGGAAACGTTCCCGTGCATAAAATCATTAAATATTAAATTAACGGGTGTATAATGGCATACACAAGTCTTTTCCAAAAAAAATCCAGGGTTTATCTAAACCGGACGAATATTTATTTTTAGTTTACCCTTATTTTGGAATTTCATAGGAAGAAGTTTCGAAAAAAACATTGTTCTAAAAGGGTGAACTGTTGTTTTTGAATTTTTTGAAGACCCTTAGTGAGATCGGCAGCAACTCTCGAAAGTATTGGTTAATGAGACTAGCCACTGTTGTCGGATCGTTCACATTTATATCGTTATATTTTAAAACAAATTCTCTACGGGTTTTCTAGTTGATTTGGTAGTATTTTTTATTATATTCCACATTGCTTTTGTTTTATTATTTGAGTTCAAAATATCCTGATCGTTTTCATGATTTTAGCCATGCCTTATGACTTTTCGAACAATGTTTTGTATTTTTTAAAGTAGATGGGGAAATCTTGAGATACGTCATGACGTTTAGAAATTAAAGAAAGAATTCGCTTGTTTTTACAAGATGTCCTAATCCCTTGTGTTATCCAAGAATTGCTTTTCCGTGAAATATTTAATTTTCGTTTTTGAAGAAAAGCAAGTGTTAAAATGAAATGAAAGAGTTAAAAAGAATTATATTTGTCGTTTGTATCAGCGTATTATAAACCGTTTCCCATGACTCCTGCATCAAGTAATCAATGAATAATTTAATTTTACTTTTAGTAAACAATCTAGTCATACGTGTATTATTTATTGTGTCAGTGATCGCATTTCTTATAATGGTAAGAATTTGTGCATTATGGTCACTGTATCCTAAATCTTTTGTTTCAACTTCATATCAGTAGTAGTTTTGTTAATTATAATTTGATCAATTGCCTTCATCAGATGTTGTGTGATCCGTGTAGGTACATTAATTGCAATGTCTAAATTGAAGGAATTAATTAAATTGGAAACTTTTCTTTCTCAAGATTCGACCAGAAAATCAATGTTAAAATCTCCGCATACAATATGAATTCAAAGAGCGATTTCTTACTTTGTTAAGTGTTATCCCCAGGTTTCTAAGAACAAAATATAATCAGCAGTTCTCTTTGTTGGAGTCTATAAATGCAAAGAATATTATCACTTTTAGTGAAGTAAGATGTACAACAGAAATTTCAGAAATATTTTCAATGGAGTACACATTTAATTCCGCCAAGGGGATAGAATCAATATTTTTTCTAACGTAAATACAGGAACCCCCATACATAGGACCTTATGGATTCCTCTCTCTCTCTCTCTCTCTCTCTCTCTCTCTCTCTCTCTCTCTCTCTCTCTCTCCTCTCTCTCTCTCTCTCTCTTCTCTCTCTCTCTCTCTCTCTCTCTCTCTCTCTCTCTCTCTCTCTCTCTCTCTCTCTCCTCTCTCTCTCTCCTCTCTCTCTCTCTCTCCTCTCTCTCTCTCTCTCCTCTCTCTCTCTCTCTCTCCCCTCTCTCTCTCTCTCTCTCTCTCTCTCTCTCTCTCTCCTCTCTCTCCTCTCTCTCTCTTCCTCTCTCTCTCTCTCTCTCCTCCTCTCTCTCTCTCTCTCCTCTCTCTCTCTCTCTCTCTCTCTCTCTCTCTCCTCTCTCTCTCTCTCTCTCTCTCCCTCTCTCCTCTCTCTCTCTCTCTCTCTCTCTCTCTCTCACTCTCTCTCAATCATACTTTTAAAAATTATTTTGTCTTTTTCAGCTATTATAAACCGTTTCCCTCTCCTCCTGCATCATATCAATCATAATTTATTTCTTTCTAACTCTTCATCTCCGTTTTTTCTTTTCTGTCGCTTCTCTCTTATAATGGTAAATTTTGCTTGTGTCTCTTTTCCAAATCTTTTTCTTCAACTCTTCTATCTCTTTCGTTAATTATAATTTGATCAATTGCCTTCTCCCCTCTTTTGTGATCCGTGTTACTTAACTTTATTGTCTAAATTGAAGGAATTAATTAAATTGACTTTTCTTTCTCTCATTCCCCAAAATCATTCTAAAATCTCTCCTACAACAATGAATTCAAAACGTTCTTACTTTTTATGTTATCCCCGTTTGTAACAATAATCACAGTTCTCTTTGTTGGAGGTCTGTAAATGCAATATTATCACTTTTTAAGTAAGATGTACAACATTTCTCAAATATTTTCTCATGTGGTACCATTTAATTCCCTCGGGTGAATCAATATTATTTCTAACGTAAATCAGAACCCCTCGGCCTCTTGCTCTCTCTCTCTCTCTCTCTCTCTCTCTCTGCAATAAAAGCCTGCGAGGTAAAAGTTTGGAATTTGGAAAATGCTAAGTTCATTAGGAGATAACCAATGTTCTGTAAAGCAAAGAACGTCCGTTTGATTTAGATCGCTCTGTAGAGCTGCCTCGATAAACTCATTTGAAAGGGATTGAACATTATGGTGGAGAATGTTTATTTTTGCAAGTACCTACACGAATGTTTTTCTGCTGCATCGACGTAGTTGCTACATATTTACTCCATTTTTACCTCGAGTGCGTGGTCGAAGGTTGTAGTGTGTCCCGGCAGCGACAGGTTGTGAGGAAAAGGCATCAGGCGTAGATGAATGTTGATGAATTGGTAGTGGGAATGGGAGAAACGAGAGGAGGTTCAGAGGAAGAGGCAACAGGGTTCGAAATAAAGGTGGGGGTTGGAGAACGTAAGGAAGGTGAAAGGGATAGATTTTTGGCAGGAGACTGCGTAGGACTGGAGTTGATGTATTGTGCAAGCTTGTTACCGACTGCATGTTTTCCAGCAAGGTTCATGTGAAGACCATGCCGGGTGAAGTGTTTTGCTGAGGAAATTAATTTCAAAAGTGTGACATTTGTTTCTCTCAGCTGCAGTTTCAATTGTTGGTTTGCGTGCTTAATCTCGCTGCATAGTGTTGGTCTGTTGTACCAGAAGGGCAGAGTCGAGACTACAATGTTAGTATTTTGGGCGGCACATTGTAATTTGTTAACCTGTTGTTCAGGTGTAAAGTTACCGCCCAAGTTAATGTCATTCTGCCCTCCTATGATAATGACTGTGTCCTGATTGGTCAGTGTTTTCGTGTGGGTGTCCAATTCTGCAGTCACATCTGCAAACCTCCCGTTAGGTTTAAAAATAGATGAGACTGAGAAATTGGAGGGTAACTTCCTACTGAGAATGGAATGGATAAATATATAACGTAATTAGTCTGCCTTTCGACATTTATATTTACAGCATGTGTAACGTAAATATATAACGTAATTAGTCTGCCTTTCGACATTTATATTTACAACATGTGTAACAATGCAGACGAAGAATAATACAATAATTAAAGATTGTCTCACACTTCGTTTCCGTTTTGAGCAAGAATGACAGGTATGTTTTCTTTGCTTTATAAAGTCATAATTATCGTCATAATAAACCGCCGCTGAGAGGATCTAACGAGACCAAATTAATTACGCCATCTGAGTACTTTCAGTAGTGCTGTTCTGTGCGTGCGTTTTGGCCGTGATCTTTATTTGGTATTAACCATGAGGAGCATAAAAAATAAAAATAGAAAGGCAGGAATTGGCAAAAAGGAAGTTTACCACAATATATCACTTAACACAATCGCACTTTGACACACCTAACGCTGTTTCTTGCGAAAAGTTGCATGGATTTTCAGTACCTTTCGCAGAAGGTCCCAGCTATTGAATTATAGCAAAATATAACTCCAATGATAATTGCTGCATTAGCGTTAAACGCCGGAAACAATCTGAATTAAAATAGTAGTCCACGCGACCACTTGTGGTTCAGTTTCTGACCTAAGCATACATTATAAATATCTCTGCAATCGATGCTCTGAATGTTTGTGCAAATAACAACAATGAAGAAAGGTTGAGTAGAAGAGGATTTCTATAGGACTAAGAATTTTGTGATTAATGAAAACAGAAATAGAAAGGAAGATCGGGAGAAAATCAATGCTAAAGCGCGGGGAACTTCTACTGGGAATCCGAGGAGGGACCGAGGGTTCGGTGCGGGTCACCAAGGGCAACATGGGACGTTGCTATCTGTGAACGTCAACGAAACAAGAGCTCTCGAAAGTACTGCGCAAATGATGTCCATTGGGTGTGCCACATTAAGAAAATTAGTGTGAAATGTGCAACAGATGTTGACATTGAAACTCGTTCAGAATAAGAGGCTCCAGATGGTTAAACAATTTTGCCTAACTGCTTTATTTAATAGTCGTAATGCAAAGTATATCAAGTGACAAAACATAGATCACACGACGTTTCAAAAACAAATTTCTACTCGCATGCGTTTGAGTGTATTAGTTTAATAGCATAATATATTGTAGCATTTCAAATAATTCGTAATATGTCAACGTTCTAATAAATTCAAATTATGTAACTTGTTAGTGTTTTAGATTCCATTATTCGTCCATATTTGAACTCAAAGACGATATTTTTCGTAAAATATTGTTCATGAGGATTTTCTTAAAATGGATTACAATAGTATTCCACGCCACCACTCGCATTTCTATTTTGAGCGCGACCACTGAAAGGTTAAGTAGAGTAATCTAATTTCTTCATATTCTGAATAAAAACTCGCGTGTACCCTAAAGACGTTCTGATCGGTGCAAATTATTTATAGTTGTATGCCTTTTGCACTTAGTACAGCCCTTGCCTCATTTTAAAAGTATCCCAAATTGCATTCACTTTGATAAAGATTACTAAGAAAATCTGTCACAATTGTTAGAATAACTGCGTGCCCTTCTTGAATAATTATTATTGATAACCTTCGTTGAAAATGCGATAAGCGCTTAACACCCATTCCGTGTTCCCCTGAATGTTAATGAAGATAGACCTGTGCATTGGCAAATCGGCAAAACATGTATTTGTGATAACATAACGACATTTGTCGTTGGGAAATATCTTTATCTTCGAGTTATGAGTGACAGTGTAAAAGAAGCAATGAAACAATTTCTTTACAGAACAGGTATAACACACATGAGGAATAGTCTTCTTTTGTAGGTAAGAACATTTTTCAGTGCATCTGCCAATATATCTTATACTTCTCTTTAATAACGTTCTTTGTATTAAACGGTTTGATCTGTACCCTTTATGTATACCTTTGAAAATCAAAATAGTGTGACGTGTTAAGCCTGTGGCGTTCATTTCCCTTTGTTTTTACCATTTGCATCTCTGTTACCTGTTCTGAAACTGAAGAACGCTGTCTTGGAACAACTTAATATAAATTCCATCTCAATGTTAGAAACGATATTATTATATTGTCTTCTCATTACAGAGGAAGGGAAACCAAATACTTCAGATGAAGGTTATCGTAATCATTCTCTCACTTTGCGTATTGGTGGCAATGGCACAAGAAGAAACTACTACAACCGTTCAGAAATGCTTTTGCCCATTATTACCTGCTGTTTGCCCAATGGGGGAAAAACCCGTGTATGACTGTCAAAATGAAGATCAATGTTGCTGTGGTAAATGTCCTTATTAAGTAAAGGATATACAGATTCACGAACAGCGTTTTCATAAGAAATTCTTATGCGGTATTTCATGAAAAAAATTGATATTTCTTTGCATTTATAAGGGCAAAATTTTTTTTTCAGTTTTCCATCAATAAATACAATAATATGTAATCTGTGTTTACCTTTGTTTTTTTCCAAAATATTCACTTTCTAATTCCCTGAAAGACAAATAGATCATTTAGAGAAAGGCTATTAATTTAAGCAGGTTCACACGTTTTTTGTTGGTTTTTTTTTGTCATTATTTTCCAGAAATTCGGAAATCAATGTACTGAGTCATTCAGTCTTCGTCTAAGATACTGGAAACTTTTTGATAACTGCGGGACTCCGAGGTTAGCAGTTTTGAGTTCTATGTTCATAGTGAGGCTTAAAAAATATTTTTAGTGGTATCGAAGTCATTTGGCGAAGTTAATTTTTATGATTGTTTTATGAGAGGCGATCGTGACACACACGATATGATTTTTAAAAAATTATTGACTACCTCTCCAATCGATACACAATTTTTCAGCATGCTGAAAATAATTTTATATGAATCTAAAGCAGAAGTTCCCAAACTTTTTTTTTTATCGTAGACCACTTTCAAAATCTTACTGGTTTTGTTGGACCCCCTGTAACTGTATTTCTACCATATTCCCAAAACTCGTCAAAAAATGGGAAAATTAGATCTACCAATGGAAATTTGCTTCGCAGCTGATTTCCAACCCTAAATTCGGAGTGGTAAAAATAAAAAAATATGTATATTTCTTGTGTTCTATTTATTGAAATAATTGATTACAGATTACAGATTTGTAAGGAATAAACTCAAAACTCCCCGTCCTGCTATGTTAAATCTGCTTCTTTTTTGTTAATAGATTTGTAACGACATTAAAACTTTTTCGAGAAGGCATAACGAGGAAAACATTAACATTTTCTCGCAATTTCCCACAGCCCAGGTTATTTTTCGGGTATTTCTGCCGGCAGCCTTTTTTTAAACTTCATCTTCAGCTCCTCATTGGTGCTAAGCTACTCTTCTAATACCACATTTTCCACTTCCGTTTCACCAAATGGTGGTATTTTTCATCGTCAGAATATATTTAAGTCTATTTTTGAAGTCATCATGCAGGGCATGTTAATGTTGAACGTATGTCTGAATATTCTCTTCAAGACATTCTGCCTGTGAGAAGTTCGGAAACTGGGAGAATTCGCGTCGACTAATATTTTGTTTCATAAATTTCAATTTTCCACGAAAATTGGTAATTACACCCTTTGTTATATTACATTTTGGCTGTTCCCTTGCAACTGTAAGTTAATATCATTAATTATTTTTGAACAAATCTATCAAATACGCGATGTCTACTTCCAATTTGATCAGGTTTTCTTTTAAATCTGGATCTTTACTTTCAAGAAACTCTAAAACGGATTCAAAAAGTTAGTAAAATCTTGTTAAACATGCACCTTTCGACAACCAGCGTACTTCAGTATGTAAGAGCAATCGTTAGAAGTCATCATTTTCGTTGCACAATTGTGCAGATAAACAGGTATTCAACGCATTGCTTCTTATCTTGTTAACTGCTTTAATCACAAATTGAAGCGATTGGTGCAATCTGTCACTCACATTTTTCGCTATGTGGTGTTGACGGTGCATGAGACAGTGAATTGCAGTTACTCCTGGTATAATTTGTGTAAGATGGCTTATAAACCCACGATATCGCCCGAAAATGGCAGGAGCTCCATCTGCTGCCATCGAAATAATGTCTGTGAATGGAATCGATTTTTTTTCTTTCAAAAACCACTCAAGACATTAAATACTGATTCGCCTTTAGTGTCCGTCTCCAAAGATTTTGCAAATAGCAGTTCTTCATGGATTTCATCGTCCTCAACAAATCGAACATATATGCCAATTATGATGCTTCATTACCCGGTAAAGTTGATTCGTCCAGTTGAATAGAAAAATCAGTTGTTTGTAGATAATTAATCAAGAAGCCTTCAAAAACAGCTCATTTTATCAATAGTGTTTTTCCTCAAAGGAATTCTTTTGAGTACATCAAATGGAGGTTCATTCAGAATGCAGTTTTTACAACCTCCTCAACAGCGGGCAAAATTAACGGTTCTCCGATGATTTTGATGGAAGAAAACCAAATTTAAAATAATCAATACTATACTGTTGACGTTTCTTCTTAGTTTCAACTATGTTTCGTAATCAGTTACCTGCCTGTAAAAAAAAAATTAGTAATCATAAGGCGATTGTAACACAATAGAATAGTATTAATTAATTATGGGAATGAAACAAATGCCGGTGGCAAAACTGATTTTAATTGTTAAGAGCAATAAACCGCTAAGACCCATATAGAGGTTTTCAGAAAACGGCTGAACTATTTTAAGGTAATATAAAACATTTTTTGACTAATTATATTTTGATACATTTCTGTAAATTCGAGAGGAAATACTTTAAAAGAATATTTCGACATCAAAACTCAGCAATTTTAATGATTTATTTATTACTTTGATGTAAGTTACGAGTGATACATAAAGACGTACAATTTATGAAAATGTTTTAGTCATTTAGCATTAGCAACTACGAGGTAACTGAAATATGTGCAAACATGCAGGTCAACCATATATCTCTCCTTTAGTGAATCGCCACAATCGGGTGAATAAATAATTTTATAATAAAAAGTACTAAAAGTTTTGAATGTGCCATATTTTACGTGGCGAGACTCAGGCCATGAGGCCACGTAAATTTCGCTACGCGTGGTCAGGCGGAAGAGCCTCATGGCCTGAGTCTCGCCACGTAAAATAAGGCACATTCAATTCAATAAAAGTTCAATCTTTCTCGGCTTTCTGTTCTTTTATAGAAGTATCGAATAATGACCTCGTTCGGTATTTAATATTTATTACGTACCTACTACACGCAAACATTACAAATATAATATTATTACAATATAAAAATGAAAGTATAACACAGAGGCAGATACTTATTTTTTTCGGCACTGGCAAACACTAACATCGATTCACTCACATTTGTCTTTTCAAAATTCCGGGCACAAATGAGTAACCTTTGTTCTTGGCATTCGTATTTTTATCGATGAATCAAACAAGTTCATACAAGATAGTAAGCATAGCACAAGTCGTATTCCGTGCCTTTGCACGTCTGGACAAGCGTTGCAGGCGGCGGGCGCGCTCGCAAGTCTCGACACGCGTTGTACTGAATATGGAATATATCCTATTTTTTTTACCACTCCAGTCGACCGCCTGGCCCTTGTGCACCGCGCCCTGAAATCGTCGATCCGGCCCTGAAAACGTCGCGGCGCCACGGACGCCTGAGTAAAGTCGGCGCCATGGCGTAAATTATAAAGTGTAAATAGTCTTTAGTGAAGTGTAGTGCCGTGTGGTATGAATGAGTGTGTGAATGTGTTTGTACATATAGATTAAGAATGAATGAGTAAATGCAATAAGAAAAAAAGAAGAAGAAGATTGAACATTTTAAAGAACTTTAAATACTCCAGAGTAAACTGTTTATAAAAACGTCAATCGCCCAAAGAGGCATTTGTTTTAGTTTTAATATTAAGTAGTTCTTTTTTTTTAAAGATAAATCCCTCCCCAAGCTCCAAAAGCAGTAATGCTGGAGCAAAATTGTAAACCCAGTATATGAATAAACTCCCGCCTCATCAGGGCTACTGGTGAGGGAAAATCAAAAAAATTGTGCACCGCGCTCCCCGTCCTTTGTGTCAAGAGGCTCGGAAGCGCGGTCGCGCAGCCACCCAAATCAGCCGCGCCTCGCGCGCACCCACCTCTCGTCTCGGGAGCGAGGACCCACAGCCCCCCTAGGGCCCACCGCGTGAGAGGGGCGGTTTTCTGTATATTGGTTGTGAACCACCGCGAGCGTAGGATCAGAGGTTATGTTGAGATAGTCGGATGGCTCGGAGGCTAGGTACATGCAGATTCAATCATGGCTACTGGCTGTCCATCAGCTCACGCCTTCTCGCGACGGTCATGTGAGCTCCCCATGCTGTCGCTGTAGTATGGCGTATTGCCATACCGTAAGTTACGTCATACCGCAACGGCACTAATTAGCGCTACAGGCTGCCCATCAGCGAACTGGCACTTTTTATCGTTTTTCACTCGCACGTTTGCGGCGCGACATGAATGTTAGACCACGGCACACGCCTGGTCATTGTGTCTGGGGACTGCTATCAATCGCTCAGCTGGTGCAGAGTGACGTGTGTCATCACATATGCATCGCTGCATATCTCCAGCTCCTTTGGCGACGGTATGGGACAGCCATACGGGAACATTTAACATCCGCAAACCAGGTACCTGTCCCTGTCTCCAGGGGTGCCGAGCTACTTAAAGACATTCAACCATAAAACTTCAGTAATTTTTAAACCTTTAATCTAATTCATTTATTGTATTATCATTCACTTTGTTGTATGTCCATTATTAATTTTAAGATTTAGAATTACGATTATATCAATAATTTACCGCTCGGGCCCGGCAATTCATTATGTAAATAGTATATTAAGTTTGACATAGTTTTGTTTCTTCTCCTTAGATTAGATGGTAAGCTTTATTTATTTTATTCCAGGAGGTACTAATGCATCTTTTTTATTTTACTTTCTATCGTTAAATTAATATTAGTATATTTCGGCCGAATCCTACCGAGGCCAAGCTACCGGAGGCCGTTATGTATGTGTATTGCGTGTGCATATAGCCAGCAGTTGAGTCCACGCTGTTGGCTCATGGTCGTGCGTGGCGCCGTGTGAGAGGTAGGTACCAGGTGAGTGCCGCATCTGCACGGGCTCACACGTCACGGACGCGCGTACGTATACAGAGGTAATGACGATTACGTATGAGTTAGATTAACTGACTCGGCGAAATTCTGACTCCTTTTCAAACGTGCTTGTGAAACCTATTTGTTGGGTCCTTTTACAATCCCTCTCTGAATACTGTTGTCATTTACAAATTATATGCGGAATCATTACTACAACTATATATATATATATATATATATATATATATATATATATATATATATATATATATATAGGTTGGGACATAGGTTAGGTTGTTAGCAATAAAAACAGTTCTCAGACACACACCCGGATAACCAAACAAACTTTTCGGAATAAATAAACGATAAACACTCCATGTCAACCATGTCAGTAAGATTGAGTTGAATTTTTGACAGAAATGGTATGTCAACTCCTCTTTGTTTTTTTTTATCATAGGCAGGGAATTCCTCTTTTTATCTGAAACTCGTTTTCTATCAACTTCACAACAAGGAAAGTGTGCAATGAGTCATGTCCAAGGTTCTTTCTTGATGCAATAAGTTTGGTGTAGAAAGACCTTTGAGTTAGACTGAATAGTCATTGCGGAGGTAAGTTTCGATTTCTGTTATTTTCTACAGACTTATAATATATGGTCGTTCTCCAGACAACGTTGTTGATTTTCTGGTTAGTATCAATGATCTTCATGAAACTATTTATAAACCATGATGACGTAGCAAACATTAAAAATTGCAATATTTTATTCACGATTATAATAGTCACTTTCTACGTAATCAAATGCCAGTGAGACGTGAAAAACAAGCTCCTTAGATAGACTATTATATTTTTGCTTACATTAAGCAGAAATGAAAAACAATACGTCACAACTTATGTTTTAATTTTTAAAAAAAATTTTTAAGTAAATAAATGTAATTATATTTTTGAATTTATTATTCTACTACGAATATAAATTCTTATACATTTTCTTTAGTAATCAAATGTCCTCTTTCGTCTGCTTTTTTAAACAAGTACTGTCCTGGCTACTTAAAACATTGTTTACAATGTTTAAACTGTCTTTTTAATAACCCTACATGTGAATGTGCTTGCTGATGTCAATATCATATAATGTTTCTAAAACAAAATAAATAGTATTCATTTATCGCGAATTAGGTTCATCATACGACTATCCTATGACTGATGAGTTTTTCAATATGTTTCTTACAAAAATATTGTGGTTGTAGACTAAAAAGTTCATGCTTCTCAAAAGGCATTTACTCCTCGATGTAATTGGTGCCGTAACGTTTCAAGTGTGTACCTCCGGTATTTATTTATTTATTTTTACGTCAAGAAAACAGTTAAAAACTGCGTATGACGTGCTATGGGGAAAAGTGAAATGTGTGCACATTTTCAAAATTCTGTGATCCCGACACTAAGTCATATACTACTTAAATTTTGAATTTTGAAAGGCAGAAAAAAAAAACTCCCATGTAGTAAAATCTATTTTCAAGGATAAATAAGCAATAAATTTTGGCTCTTATTACTTCCTGCCGCGACAAGATGGAAACGATAATTTGAAGAATTGTGTTTCCCACTGAATTCTAGAAGACGTGCACAGAAAGTTACATTTATGTCCAGAAGCAAAACAAGGGGCCATCTCAGCATTTGCTCAATGGATCAGGGAAACTGGACGAAAAACCTGATCGAGATGGGGGTCATTGACCCGGAAGCTGTAGTACAATAGTTGTTACAGGTTGTTTATACTCATTTATACAGTCCAAATGGTAAATAATGCATTATGTATCATTGTTAAAATTAATGTTCCTTTTCTTGTGATGCTCAGTATAGTCTCTAATTGTATAGAAACAATGAGCAGAAACGGGCAAAGTGTTTAAAATAATGTACATGTATTGTATGTGAATTTTTTGTAATGAGCTGTTGATACTGTCACCTGATGAATATGATTTCTACGTCGAGTGTTATAGTAATAGACTTCGGCATTTTCTGAAAATATATTCCCACCCTTGAGCAAGTCATTTTTACAAAAACCACTGATTCGTAAATAAAAGACACGGTAATGGTAGAATTCTAGATTAATGAAGAGAGCTACATGAATCACGTGGGTGGGATTTGGTTATTATTCGTACAATTCGTTTTTGTAATCTAAAGTCTGGGAGCTATAAGATGTATTTCCCAGAATATTATGCCATATCTCAGGCGGGAATGAACATTCGCGAAGTATACACAACGAGCAGTATGAAGGCTGACTGAATTTGCAAGAATTCTGAACGCGTAGCATAATGAACTTAATTTTGTGTTCAATTCATTTAAATGGACGTTCCATTTAAGGTTTGACTGAATTGAGAGACCTAAAAATGTTGTTGCCTTAACATCAGTCAATGGTACACCGTTCATTTTCATAATAATACATTTCTCTCCTTGGTGTAATATCGTATTGTGTAGATTAGAATGGCACCTCCGGCGGGTATTTTCATGCTAGAACGTTTAATTTGTGGTTTCGAAGTTTTTAAAAATTAAACATTTTAGAGACAGTGCTCATTCATTTTCAGGCATAGGAAATTATATGAAAAAGTGTCGATTATAATACTGCCTTAATTTTTTGTTTCATTGCAAAATTAGGTTTCATTATAATATGTCACATAATATAGTACAGGTAGAGTAATTCACGTTTTACCAATGTGCTTATAGTTGCATTGAAATCTGATATTTTACTTATCTGTTACTTGCAGGTTTTTTTTATGTTTTGTTTGATTAATCATTACCTTGTTTTTTTAACATTTTTAATTGTCTTCTTACTACATCAACCAATTCTATCTTACTTGATTGTCTATCTGACAACATAAGTTACACGATTCTGTGCCAACATGCTACTCTCATCTACAAAACCGTGAAAAACTCAACATTTTCTAGAATTCTTCCGGAATATCGTAGAAGAAAATTGTCCAAGAATCGCGCTAATTAATTTGCCTAGCGAGAGTAATCGAATTAGTTGATACTTTCTCGAGAGGAATCACATCTATAGGAACTGAGGGTCACCCAAAACGCCTTTTTATGTTAATTAAAACAGCAACACGTTTTTAGAGACATTTCTTTGAATAGTCTGAATGATTTGGCAAAAAAAAGATTAGTTCTCGTCCAGAATACTGAGATGCGTCGAATAACCCCTAATTTGTCTCAATTGGTGGACCAGCCTAGCCGTGAGTGACGGAGAGACGAACAAACGGACGGAGGGTAATAGAGTTATGGATGTATAAATTGTACCGCCTCTGGGATGGCTCATGGGTAGCGTACTAGCTTCTCGTGCTGTGAACCCCGGGCTCGGTTCCCGTTCGAGACAAAATAGAGTTGTATCTTTCCTTTAAAAATTATCCCAGTTTCTGTAGCGGTGTGACGAAGAAAAGCTCAAGCAGGTGTGTCGTGTTAGTTACGGTGAAGCGAATACGTCATGTTCGTCTCATGTCGCTTTTGCTCCGAAACATTGGGATTTAACTAGACCCAGGCATGGAGGACAGTCCGGTGTGTGACACCGAGCAGTGCAGACGTTCTGAGGTCGAGCTCTGCTACCGTTACCAGTGCCAGTTTTATAAAGTGTTGTGTTTTCGAGAATAGTAGAAGCAAAACTACAATCGTGACAGTTGTAAGTGGGGAGTACGTGCTGGGAGGTGGACCAACTTATTTCTGTGGGCCATCGATAATTGCAGGATTACCAGGTAAATCGCCAACGCTTCGTATTGGTAGGAGGGGCGAACCTTGGGTCTCCCAAGATGGAGCCCCCTCCATCGTTACCCGTGGCCATCTCGTCGGCACATTTAACCGCTCACCAGGCGTTCCTATTGCACACTGTAACGACTTAAATTTAACTATGGTTCAAAATCCTTATTATAATACTGATGCAATCACATCTCCAGAAGCAAAAATCCAAGCCTTGGAATATGAAATACTATTTCTACGACAACAATCCTAGGAACTTCAACGACTACTTCAGTAGAATCCTTCTCAAAATCCAAACAATCCAATGGACGTCTCAAGTGACTTACAAAATCCTACTCAAAATAGTGCATCTAATCTAATTTAAAGTTCTTATCAAAGTGATTATAATAGTTCAAAACGTAAACGAGGTATGAGCAGTGAAGAAAGTGCCAGTTCGCAAGATTCACCTCTCGTATATAATATTCCCATTGATAACCCGTTTCACGTACTCCACAAACTTACAGATGAATCTGATAGTACTATTCCGAACCTAAAACCAGCAAAAATACCCCCAATAAATATTAGTAAAATTTCAGGTACCCTAAGAAATTTCAACTCGTTTATCTTAGAAATTAAGCAAATAAATAATGAGTTTAGTACTAAAATTAAAAACGACTGTTTCTATATTTTTCCAAACAATAGGAGGCTCCAGAAAATACAGAATACATTGTGACCTAAATAACATTCATTACTTTACTTATAGGGATCCAACAAAAAGAATACTTTCAGCTATTATTTACGACATACCAACTTCGTATACTAACGAAGAAATTAAGTAAGAATTAGGTCAAACATTGTCAGTAAATACTGTTTACAGACTCTTTGAGAAAAAAAGAGAAGCCTTAGAAATGTGTGCAGTGGAAACTCTAGACAGTGATCAGAGTAGGGAGATAATCAAATTAAGAAAATTATTCAATAGTGTTGTAAAAGTCAAATATTGAAACAAAATCTCACCAATTCAATGTAAAAACTGTCAGTTATTTTATCATACATAAGCAAACTGTAAACTGGAATCAAGATGTGTTAGATATATAGAAAAACATCATTATACTAAATGTAAAAAAACTAAAAATTGTCACCGGGAGCGGTAGCTCAGTGCATCAACTATCGTCACTGCAGCGCCTCTGACCAGGAGGTCCTAGGTTCGAGTCGAGTTCGAAATGAATTCTGAAAAATAGTAAACAGCAAAAATCACCGTAAAAATATTTTTTCAAGATCGTGGTATATTTTAACGATATTTAAATAACTCAATATTTTAAAGACATCAACCGTTACAATGATGCAGTGTGCTATATGGTCAATACTGCGTCTGTTTCATAATGTTTCAATTGAATCTGTAATAATTGTTTCAGAGTAAAATGCGGGGTCGTCAGCAACATCCTGTGGCCGTGATGACAATGCTGACGCTTGTTATCCTGGCAGTTGCTGTCCAAGAAACGTCTAGTTCGACGATCGCCTGTCCTGTTTGTTTATATGTATGCCCACCTCAGGAATGCCCTAATGGCCAGGAGCCTGTAACTCCAACTTGCCGGCCTTGCTCATGCGGCTGCTGTCCACGTTGCCCGGAATGATCAGTAGGTAGATGGAGTTCTGTTAGCTACGGTCATTTACTGTGCGCGTCTTGTGAGGTTTCTATGGTAGAGGGTTGGCGAGCAATGGAAGGGTAGGCAGGCGCGGGAGAGCAGCAGCCAGATAGCTAGAAGAACTGTCAATGGTCCGAGTAAATATGTCCTTGGGCGCTTTTGGAGTACAATACATGAGCCACGCAATCACGCACGTGAACCATATGGACCATAGATAAGTGCCTACACTATAATAAATTAGACAGCTCAAGATCATATTCCTTCAGGTGTCATCACTACTATCTCCTCCACACTTGGTATTGCCATATGTCGTAATATTCGCAAATAATTTAACTTTTTCTAAAAAAAATCAATAACTTGGCTTATTGGAAATGATTAACATGATTTTACCTTTTATAAACGTGCTATGCACTAAAAGTTTTTTTGTGAAACACTAATAGAATTAAATATTTTCAGGCAATACAAGCTTTTGGATCGAAGTGCCGCAGAAGACTACTGCTCTGCAAGTTAAAATAGTGCGGATAATTTGGAATCATCAGAGAAAACAACAAAGTATTAACTTCAAAATTTGTTCTCTATTAAAAACTGTAACTTTTTTGGCTTGTATTAATATTTACATTAGTGGCAATTTGTTCACATTTTTGTATTTACAAGTACATACGCTTCCAATAAAGATACATAGTTTATAAATATATAGTCATAAAGTATCTCAAAAACTCAAAAGTTTTGTGTAAAAATGAACTCAAAATCCCGCAATTTTGTCTGCAATTTTTTTCTGCGAACTTTTCCCACGGTTAGCGCTAATTGAACTGACGTATTGTGATTCTATTTAAAAAAAAAAAAAAAAACACGAACGATTTTTTTAATGTCTCTCAAGCCGTTAATTGCACATTTTCGGCAATTTGTCAACGCAATTGCATTTGTGAGTGTAAGTGCTATTAAGAAAAAAATTAAAAAACCTACTTTGGGTGGCGATAGATGGCAGCTGCTAAGAGAATGAGGCAACTCCGAAAAGGCCTAAAAATAGAACAGTAATAGGAGAAAGTCTGTGCCATTCATTAGCACCACTAGTATACTTCCTTGAATGCGTACGTTTCTTGAATACGGTGAAATATACGTAGTATAGAGAAAGTAATTTAAGTTTAGTAGTATAGAGTTATATAATGCTACGGAAAATCGATTTCGAGATTTAAACGGTTTTGGGGTAATTTGATACCGAAGGTATTTTTCCTCCAAAACATCCGTTCGCCCGTAAATAAATAAACTAGTGGTGCTATAGAATGCCACAGACTTTCTTGTAGTTAGTTTTCTAATCTCTCTAGTCTGGAATAGCTTTTTCGATAGTAATTATTCTCTTCACGGCTCCTTTTGTCACCCGAAAAACAATTTTTTTCACATTTTCACAATTTCTCGGCTCTGTAATGCTTGAACTGAAACAACTACGTGTTGAGTTATATGATAGTACACAGACGTTGGGCTCCTGAATGGCGGAGGTTGTAAAATGGCATGCTCGGATTCAGCATTTGAAACTAAGTGATATTGCCGGTTCGAGTCCCACATGGTGATTTGATGAATGTGTTGTTGCTGAAAACCATTGAGAATTCCATAGAACTTCATTTGAAAATCAAATGAGGTACTTCCTCTCACAAATATAGTCATTAAGTAAACCGGACGTGTCTGTACATTCTTCTTCTTCCTTTCAGGGATTAGGCATGAATGTCTTCACTGGCACTTCAGCTCCATCTCTTCCTGGGCCTCCCGACATCTCTCCTACCCTTCGGTCGGTATTGCATCACTTGCGTGGAATTCTTTCTTCACCCATTCTTCCAATGTGATGTCTCCATGATTCTCTGTATTCCTCTATCTTTTCATTTATATTATATATATCCAGTTCTTTACGGATATCTTCGTTTCTTATGTGATCTTGTTTTATGCAGCCTTTAACTTTCCTGAGAAATCTCATTTCCGCTGCTTGGATTTTACTTTTATCTTTCTCTTTTGCTATCCACGATTCACTTCCATACATGAGACCTGGAGCAGCCATTGTTTCATAAAATTTTATTTTGGTGTCTTTCGTTGTTTTGTTCTGAAGTGTTCGGTTTATTATCCCACATAGTGATTGAAATTTATTGGTCTTATTCTCTATGTCTTTATCTCTGTCATAACTGATCTCGCAAACAAAATAATTGAAATTAGAAATCTGTTCGATATCGTCAATTACTATTTTTGAGCGAACGGGTTGTTTACCATAATGGGCCATAACCTTTGTTTTCTTTTTTGATATCCGGAGATTATATTCGAGCCCTCCCTGTAGATGTAGTTTGTATACGGCTTTTTGTAATTCGTCTTCACTTTCTTGCAGTATTGTTATGTCATCTGCATAAAGAATAACATTTAGATTTTTGTTGTTCTTTAACTGGATTCCAGGGCCCACTATACATTTCCATTTTTTAATAAGATCATCTACATATATATTAAATAGCGTTGGAGATAAACTACATCCTTGTTTGAGTCCTCCATTTGTCAAAATTTCTTCAGTTTTCTTCGTACAAGTGTTTATTATAATTTTTGTGCCCGAATATAAACTTTTTATGGTGTTTATTAGGTGTTCAGGATAGCCACTTTCACTCATTACATTCCACAATTTGACTCGATCCACACTGTCGAAGGCTTTCTCGAAGTCAATAAAGGCTAAATGGGTCTCCATATTGACTTGTCGTTTTTCTAAAATCCTTTTGATACTAAAAATGTAGTCACTGCAAGAGCGTCCTTTCCGAAATCCCCATTGTTCTTGTAATTTAATTTCTGTAATGATTTTTAATAGAGCATTAATTATTTTTGCCAATATTTTATAAGCGACATTCATGAGACTAACACCTCTATAGTTCCCGCACTCATTTCTTTGACCCTTTTTAAAGATAGATATAACCTCTCTCGTTTTCCAGCTATTAGGTGTTTTATAACTTTTCCAACATTCATTGTACAGATGAAGCAACCTAAAATCACAGAGTGGTCCCGCGTATTTTAAAAGTTCCATGTTAATACCATCAGGGCCACATGCCTTCCTGTTTTTCATTGTTTTTAATGCTAACTTAAATTCTTCCAAGGAGATGAGGTCCACCGAACTGTTGTAACAGAGCTCTTCCTCTTGAGAATCGATGGTTTCAGTACACCAAAGTTTTCTATAGTGTTATTTCCATTGTTCTTCATTAATGATTTGTATATCTGCAACATCTTTCTCTGACTTATTTAGATGCCGAAATACCTTATAAGCAAACATTTGCCTTCCATGTATATCGTTTTCTATCCCATGAATCGTTATGTGTAGGTCTAATTAAATGTTTAGCATTATTCTTTTTTGTAAGTATTCCTCCCTTGCTTCGGGTGTTTTGTTTTGTAGGAAATTTCTGTATGCTATTTCTTTATCGTTTACCGCTTTTGCTATACAGTCGTTCCATATTCTCAGTCCCTTTATTTTTCTATTCTTCTTTTCCTTTCCTATTGTTTCGCTTGCAGCTCTCTCTATACAATTCTTTATATTTTGCCATTCTTCATCCTCATCGTTAACAGTAGGTACACTTAATAGATACTGTTTTTTAAAAAAAATTTGAAGATTTCTTGACATTATTTTTATTATTATGCAATCACTAGGTAGTGATCTGAGTATGTCACTTCCTCGGTGTACTTGGACATTTTCTATTTGCTTACAGATTTTATCATTTGCAATTATATAATCTATAAGTGATCTGTGGCCTCTGGCACTCAGGTGAATTTATAAATATTCTTTTTTCTGAAAAAGGTATTAGTAATTTATAGCTGATTGAAAGTCGCATGCTGTTGGTGTCTGTACATGCTGTTCCAATTAGAAGTATTAAACATATTTTTACTTTCTCGTATACATACGCATATACGGGAGTAATACAGATCAGAAAAGTTATGCAATGCTGCGGAAAATCGATTTCGAGATTTCAACGGAAATACACGTTTTGGAGTCCCCTGATACCGAAAAAGTGTGTGTGTGTGTGTTTTTTTCCTTTTTTCCCCCTTCGAAACGTCCGTCCGTCTCTCGTATGTGAACAAATCTAGCGCCCAAACCACACGTGCGATCTTTTCCAAATTTAAGAAACCCCTCTCCATCTGGCTCTAGTTGAAGCTTTGAAATTTTGAAAATCATTCTTTAAAATTGGGGGTACTTTACATGACCTCCCCGGACGTTTTCAAAAGTTTCTCAAAAACGGCTCCAAATATTTTCTTTTAATTTCTTTTAAGAACAGAGTAAAATACAATTATAATAGTGGCGTAGGTCCGATTTCCTCGGTTAATTATGAATTTTCGAAAATTGCAAAAGTTTTTTGGAAAAATTGAAGAAAAGAAATTTGTTGTCCATAAATATCTCTTTCATTAAGGTAGATCTAAATAATTTTTAAAAAACGCTAAATTTTTTTCTTCGATGTTTGGTAGGGATAGTGACAAATGCACCCTATCCGATGACATAAACGCCATATAGCCCTATTGTATTTATTTATTTCTTATTTATTTTACGTCAAAAAACAGTTAAAAACTGCGTATGACGTGCTATGGGAAAAAGTGAATTGTGTGCACATTTTCAAAATTCTGTGATCCCTACACTAAGTCATATACTACTTAAATTTTGAATTTTTGACAGGGAGAAAAAGACAAAAACTCCCATGTAATAAAATCTATTTTCAAGGGTAAACAAGCAATAAATTTTGAATTTTGAAAGGGAGAAAAAAACAACAAAAAAACTCCCATGTATTAAAATCTATTTTCAAGGATAAATAACCAATAAATTTTGAATTTTGAAAGGCAGAAAAAAAACTCCCATGTAGTAAAATCTATTTTCAAGGATAAATAAGCAATAAATTTTGGTTCTTATTACTTCCTGCCGCGACAACATGGAAACGATAATTTGAAGAATTGTGTTTCCCACTGAATTCTAGAAGACGTGCACAGAAAATGAAATTAAATTTATGTCCAGAAGCAAAACAAGGGGCCATCTCAGCATTTGCTCAATGGATCAGGGAAACTGGACGAAAAACCTGATCGAGATGGGGGTCATTGACCCGAAAGCTGTAGTACAATAGTTGTTACAGGTTGTTTATACTCATTTATACAGTCCAAATGGTAAATAATGCATTATGTATCATTGTTAAAATTAATGTTACTTTTCTTGTGATGTTCAGTATAGTCTCTAATTGTATAGAAACAGTTATGCAGCAGAAACGATTTCACTTGGGATTTAAACTTTTTTATTGAATTTAATCGTTTAATGTCATCTGGCAAAGTGTTGTAAAATAATGTACATGTATTGTATGTGAATTTTTTGTAATGAGCTGTTGATACTGTCACCTGATGAATATGATTTCTACGTCGAGTGTTATAGTAATAGACTTCGGCATTTTCTGAAAATATATTCCCGCCCTTGAGCAAGTCATTTTTTACAAAAACGTAAATAAAAATACACGGTAATGGTAGAATTCCTAGATTAATGAAGAGAGGCTTACATGAATCACGTGGGTGGGATTTGGTTACTATTCGTACAATTCGTTTTTGTTATCTAAAAGTCTGGGAGCTATAAGATGTATTTCCCCAGAATATTATGCCATATCTCAGGCGGAATGAACATTCGCGAAGTATACACAACGAGCAGTATGGAGGCTGACTGAATTTGCAAGAATTCTGAACGCGTAGCATAATGAACTTAATGTTGTGTTCAATTCATTTAAATGGACGTTCCATTTAAGGTTTGACTGAATTGAGGGACCTAAAAATTTTGTTGCCTTAACAGCAGTCAATGGTACACTGTTCATTTTCAGTGGAGCACAGAATTGTTTATTTGAAATGGAAAACTGCATTAAAACCGTTTTCTTTTCATTTACTAATAATTTGTTATTTCGGAACCAATTTGAAACATCTGATATTGTACTATTTACGGTTTCTTTATTGCAAAGGATGTTCGTATCATCCGCAAAGAGAACCGTTCTTCCGTTTCGAATCGACGAGTGCATATCTTTTACGTAAAGTAGGAACAGAATAGGACCTAAAATCGATCCTTGAGGAACTCCACATGCAACGGGCAGAGAGTCAGAAAGGTGCGTACGTAATGTTCCATCATTCCAGTAAGGTATTTCAACTCTCTGAGATCGTTGTTTAAGGTACGAACATAACCAATCTAGAGCAATACCACGAATTCCATATGAAGGTAATTTGGAAAGTAAAATGTCATGATCAATGACGTCAAAAGCTTTTGAGTGATCTAAAAATAATCCAATAGGTGCCTCGTTTTGATCCAATGATGAGGCGACATCTTTAAGAAAAGAAAATATAGCTGTTTCCGTTGATTTTGATTTTCTAAATCCATGTTGGCAATCTGAAAGCGCGTCGTGTTTAGTGAGAAAGGTTTCCATTCGTACGTAAAAAAAGTCTCTAATATTTTTGAAAAAACTGATGGATGAGAAATGGGCCGATAATTTTGAATTTCATTTTTGTTGCCTTTTTTGAAAAGCGGCTTAATTTGAGCTGTTTTGAAAATATCTGGAAACGTTCCAGTGCATAAAGATGCATTAAATATGTGAGTTAACGGGTGTGTAATGGCATACGCACAAGTCTTTAACAAAGAATCCGGGAATTTATCTAAACCGGACGAATATTTATTTTTTAGTTTTTGAGAATTTCATAGGAAGGAGTTTCGGAAACGAACATTGTGTCTAAAATTTTGGGTGAACTGTCTGTTTTTGAATTTTGTCCCTGAAGACCCTTAGTGAGATCGGCAGCAATTCTCGAAAAGTATTGGTTAAAGAGATTAGCCACTGTTGCCGGATCGTTCACATTTATATCGTTATATTTTAAGACAACATTCTCTACGGGTTTTCTAGTTGATGTGGTAGTATTTTTTATTATATTCCACATTGCTTTTGTTTTATTATTTGAGTTCAAAATATCCTGATCGTTTTTCATGATTTTAGCCTGCCTTATGACTTTTCGTAACAATGTTTTGTATTTTTAAAGTAGATAAGGATATTCTTTTGTATTTTCAAATATTACAAAAATTTAATTATTTTGATATCTCTGTATTCTTTTGTTCTTTTTTAAAAAATTACACAAATGTAGTTTTTTAATCTCTCTCACGTCATTAATATGCATCATTAATTCAATCGACTTTTGTACATTATTACATTTGTTAGTAAAGTACTTCAAATTACTTCAAAAGAAGTTTTTCGAAAACTCAAGAGATTCCTGTGATAAAGAGCTTCAATTTTCGCATTTACAGTAATGCTTAATCGCCATTGCCTTAAATACGGCTTCAACTTTTTCAATGAAACTTGCTATTTAGGAAGACGTTATAGCCTTCTTTAATATAATGGAGATATAATTTAGGTTCTACTATTTGGAAACTGAAAAGTGGCGAAAATTTAAAAAAAAAATTCTTTGCAATAAATGGAAGCAAGCAAGAAGAAGGGACAGGACTGAACAGTACCAGTCCACACCAAGGGAATTAGATAACTTTACTACGAGAAAGTCTGTGCCATTCTGTAGCACCTCTAGTTTCAAATATTATTTGGTTTGTAAAACGTATGTCACGACAAAGAAATTGTTGTCTTTTCGGGTATCCGTACGAAACGGTTTAAGTACATTAATGAATTTAAATGTACATTAATGAACAACATTCTATTTAAATATAATATATCCAGTACTCATGGGACCAACTTAGATGTCCCTAGTGGTTCCGAAATTATTGCTACTTTCTCGCCTTACTAATTCTTCGTAAGAAGAGCAAGTTATGTAATCGTGTCCAGAAAACGGCGAATTTTCCCCACACAACTCTTATTGCCGAGCTCTTGTAACGAAAAAGTGGATAAATCCCGTTCTTAAATTGAGAAAAAAATCCTCTAACTCACATGGTGTAGCGACAATACATATTTTGTTGGTTCTCGATATCGCAAAATCGACTAACGGCAAAACATATCTGTCCATCCATCTGTGGTCAACGCTAGTGCCTAAACTGTTTGGGCGATTTTGATATTCCGCAATCGATCTCAACGAATTTTTGGCTTTGGGATTTTGAAACAGATAATTTGACTTTTGAGCCTTCTTCACATGAAGCCTCAAAAACATTTTCAATTTTTTCTCAAAAAGGCTTCAAATTTTGTATCAAACGTTATACTCGAATAGCGCACGAGAAAGGTGGTAGTTTCATGTTCGTTGAAATCACAGATTTTTTGAAAATTGAAAAAGTGCAACTTTTTGGGAGAGTCTTCCTACAGCTATAGAATTGAAGATATAGATTTTTTCACAATGAAATATGTTCCTTAAAGACGGATCTTTCAATAAGTTCATGTTGTATTTTCAAAAATATGAGTTGTTTCTGTGTAATTTCGGGCGAAATACAGGCGATTTTTTTTCTCAAAAACCGCTCCTAATTTTTCCTTTAAAGTTTCTATTGATATGCAATAAGGACGGTAAAAAAATGGTACTAGTCCCATTTTGGGCTATTCCTTTTTTTCCAAAATCCCAAGAAGTTAACAATTGAAAAGTACAAAATTGGAGATTTTGTTTCAAACAAAATCTATTAGGAAAAATCAACTCTTTAAAAAAGGTCATTATAATTTTTTGAGAAAACGAGCTGATTTCGCGTAATTCATGTCTAAAATTTATGAATTTTCTAAAACAAATTATATTCTCAAAATCCGCACGAAATTTTCTCATTAAAGTTTCTCCTCGTAAGTAACAACGTATGGAAAAAAATAAATAAACTAGTGGTGCTATTGAATGGCACAGACTTTCTGCACTTGTTAGTTTTCTAAACTCCTTAGTCTCGACTAGCTTTTCCTTTCGCAAGTGCCTTATGCCTTTTTCCTTTCGCAGGTGCCATCTTTTGCCGCCCAAAGGACATGTTTTACATTTTCTCAATTTTATGGTTGCCAAATGCTAGAACTGAAAGCACCATACCCTTAATACTATTATGGAATTGGAAATCCCGTGTCCCACTGAGATGGCCGAAGTGCGAGTTCGGACTCAGTCCTTCGGAGGGATAATTCGCTGGTTAGGGCCTTGGTCAGGGATAATTATTTGTCACAATTATCTGTTGCCACAGAAAGTTTATTGAAAACCATTTGATGCAATTTTAAACACAAATACTATTAATCGAGGTAAACTAGTTGTGCTAAACAGCACATACTTTCTGTTCATGCACAACGTGCACGTTCTTGTTATAAACCGCGCACTCATCTTCAAAAGCCTTGAAACCTTAATTTCTGTGTGACTGTCAGGTTATTGCAGCGGCAACACTAATATTAGCTGATCTGTGTATCTAATAGAAAAGGATACTCGCAGTTAAGATGGTAAAAATGTTCCCTTAAACCAAATGACGTATGAGTGGTTACATTATAATTCTAACATAAAAATAATATTTTTGAAAGGTTTCTTAACCCCGTCCCACACACCCCTGGAGCAGAAAACTTGTTTTTATAATTTTAATTTTTTCGGTAACTTAACACTATTTTATCTGACTGAAAATTATGATAAATAAGATGGCAATTTGTACTATCATAAAAATATTTTTTGATATTTTCTCAAACCCAAATTCAAACAAAAAATATTTTGAAAAAATAACAACAAATATTTTTATTGTGTCTTAGAAACATGTAACAGTCTTGAAAGAAATCTCAAACGTTCCCCTTAAAGCCCAATTGGTTGTGAATTTTTTTCATATTTTTTCAACTACTGGGTTGTAGTTAAAAAAATAAAAACCATTTTCCCGCCTTTAAATCACGTTGAATTTAAATCTGGAATTTGAAATACTTTTTGAAATACGTTGAAAATGACTGCAAAAATTCTGTGCATTTATTTTAGGGTTTATTAAAATTTGTATACATTGTTGAAGCACCCAGTAATATTTTAATTTTGAATTTAGTTAAAAATTATTATTTTTTAAAACCCTTCTATTCATTTGCATAAGTATATCATACGCTAAGGAAAGACAATGTTTTTTGGCAGTTTATGAGAAAATTCGGTCACAAATGAAGGATAAGTGGGGGACATATGTGGAAGGGGAACAGGTTGAACCCAGATTAGTCAGACCTGCTTTCCTGTGTCTTAGAACACCAACCCAGGCACCAACAAATCTTAAACCTTCATCTCAGAACACTTGTGAACGTTTTCACATTCTTTTAATTGCTGGGCCATAGTTTAAAAAATAAGGCTTTTGTAGTCACGTACTTGGCTGTCCTATAGAAGAGGCCCGATTTGTCCAAGACGAAGGTCATAGAATGGCGTCTGAAACGTTGGTAACTGTGCCTAGGACGCGGAAGGTCGCAGGTGCCTGGGACACGGCGTCTATCGGACAGCCAAGTACTTGACTATAAAAGCCTAATTTTTCTTAACTCTGGCCCTAGAAACTACTCAAGCGTACTAGAAAACTATCTAGTACGAGAAGGTCGGTGCCAACCTGCAGCACCACTTGTTACTTTCTCGTATACGTACCTTGTATACGGAGTAATATACGTAGTATAGAAAATGTTATGTGATGCTGCGGAAAATCGATTTTGAGATTTCGACGGAAATACACGTTTTGGGAACCCTGATACCGAAAAAGTGGTTTTGAAAACGTCCGTCATTTTTTTCTCATTGTGGGTGGTGACAGATGGCAGCTGGCAAGAGGATGGGCCACCATGAAGGTTGTCCACACCAAGGAAATGTGAAAACTTAAGTACGAGAACGTCTGTTCCATTGTGTAGCACCACTAGTTAGCTATTGTATTTGAATTCTTTTTTAGTCCCTTGAGAAGCATATTTATCTTGAAGAAAGACATACATATTTTAAAAAATGTGTTAGTTGATTAGAAGCAATTACTCTGCGACAAGTTACAAATGACACATCATTTGTAACTGATAAAGCATTAACGTAGGAAACACATCTACTTTAATTTTCATGTTGCCTAAACGGGCATTGTGAAACAGACTTTGTTTGCGATAAACGCAAAAAAGGCGTACAGTCCTGATATTTTGAATACGCTTTAGTAAGATATTATAATGTCACCAAAACCAATAAAAACAAGTCCACATACGAATACTAGTATTCGGTCTGTTCTTTAAGGGAATTCAGCAGACGGCCACAGGTGAGTGTACCACCCAATTTCTCCGAAGTGCTTGAGTATTGTGCCGGAAGTGACTTGCCTTGCCATTTTGAATAGCGTTTTAGACTTTTTTCTTTGTAGAGCTTCAGATAATATTCAGACTTTATTCAGCTTCTTTATAGAGTAGCAAATGCTTCCTATCTTAAAGATACAAACCAGGCTTAATGATACATTTACGAGTAACGTATTTCTTGAATTATGGATATATTCTGTCATTTGTTGTCTCCCTGTTATAAACCATTTCATTTACCCTCTTTTATTAATATTTTTGGTTTGATGGACTTCAGTTTACAGTCTGATCAGAGAGTGATATAGTGTGTCGACATTGCTGCGGGAACTGAAAGCGCGAAGAGCTATTATTAATTTCCTTGGGATCACATCCTGATTATTCATCCCTGCTTATATCCAGCCGTGTTTTTATCATCGGTACCCTCGGAATGTAATTTTCACCATTAAACTTTGTTATGAGAATCTTTTGAACACGTCGCTTGTGTTCCATTGAGGCAGCGGTCTTAACTTGTTAACGTCAAATATTGCGACGTGTTGAATGCCTAGGTACTTACAGACTTCCTCAATTGTTACTAACCTTTTAGTCAGCTTTTCTCGAAGTTCAATATTTGAGGTGTTGGTGACCACCTCCAGTGGTACTAAGAGTAGAGCACCGCCAAATAAAAATTTTAAAAGAATACGTACTCCGTACGAGAAAAAACAAGTGGTGCAACAGAATGGCACAGATTGTCTCGAATTGGTCTTCTATTTTTTGTTGTTTTTTGGCTAGCTAGTCGGTCATACTGCCATCTAACGCAGCTCAAAGTACATTTTTTGAACTTTTCTTCATTTTTCCGTTTCCTTATAGTAGAACCAAAAGATTACTTTAATAATATTAAGAAAGTATAAATCCTTGTCCTATGTGGAAATTTGCATTAAAAAATTTGGACCCTTCTTAAGAAAATAGCTTTTATGCTCTAGTAAATGCAAAATTTGAACCTTTTTTTTTTACAGAAAACTATGAGTTTTCAGAAAACTTAATTAAAGTATTTGAGGCAGTTCCAATCACAAAAGCAATAATGTACACAAATTGCAAGAAATGTGCATACTAAAGGCGTGAAAGATATTTTTTTAATTGTCTATTTTTTTTAAAGAAAAAACAAAGAATATCTCAAAATGAACATGTCATATTAAACTGTGCAGTTAGCACTATCCGTTGGAAATGTTTGAAGAAAAAATGGAGCTATTTTTGAGAAAATGGCGTTTGAGCGTTTCTGAATACGAGGGATTTTGAGCTCATTTTCACAGAAAACTCTTGAGCTCTCGAGCTAACATGACGTAACTTAAAGAACATGTACTCATAAAACATGCTGAAGTAGAATATAAAATGAAACACGCAGTTCTTCACTCATCTATCCGCCTGGAGACGTATGTGGCAAAAGATACGATTTGAAGTAATAAGGATAGCCGGTTGAGCCTACATTTTGAAATGTATGTCATCACGAGATCGAAACAATTCTAAAGAGTTGCTAAAAACCGAAAATAATAACTTTACAGCTATTTGACTGTAAGATAATATGTAAAATATCGTTTCAAATGTCAGTGTAATTCAATAACGTACAATAAGAATCTTCTCCATTTTTAATTGGTTATTACCAAGTAATAATATGAAATTAAAATGTCAAGATTATTAATTACTAGAATAAGATTTGTACTAAATTTTAAACTTGTAACTAGATTTTTCGAAAATTAGATAAATGATACAGTTACGTGGATAATTGCAATTATTTAAGCATTTTACTAATCAAGTTTTCCTATTATAAAAGATAGAACTTTTTTGCTTGAACATGAAAATAAGTATTGAGAGTAAAAAGGTTCTATCTGTAAAACTAGGTCTTGGTTCCTACCAAAGTTACAATGCTTTAAGATTAATTATCAGCCTACAGTTTCATACTTTGATGTTAAATACACTGGCAAAGTTTGAATAGAATTAATGAAATAGATTTTGTTGTAGAGAGGGCCAAATCTTTGAAATGCTCTCTAGTACTAAAATTTACTGCGGTGCAAATAGAACCTTTTTTACTTTAGGGTCGCAAATTGTGAAAGAAAAATTAAGAAAATTAAAACAAAATTAGAAACAATTTTTGTATTTTTGTAGTGTATTTCCGTTGAAATCTTGAAATCGATTTTCCGCAGCATTACTTAACTTATCCATCCTACGTTTGTAAGTAGGATGGATGTTATCGTTGGACTACGTATATACTTCGTATACACGTATCTGTACGAAAACGTAATTAGTGGTGCTACAGAATGATGCAGACTTTCTCGTAGCAAAGTTTTCTAGTTTCCAGGGTGTGGACTGGCTTTTCGGTCTTTCCCTATTCTCTTGCCAGTTGCCATTTATCGCCGCCCAAATTATAGTTTTTTGAACTTTTCTCAGCCTTTCAGTTTCCCAATAGTAGAACCGAAATATTACTTTATGAATATTAAAGAATGTTAAAACCTCGTCTTAAATGGAAAATTTTATTTAAAAATTTAGGGCCGGTTTTAAGAAAATGGCGTTTAAGTGTTAACATGAATGAGAAATTACAAGGTGTTTTCAGAGGAATCTATTAAGGTTTCGAAAAACTTCATTTGATGTCATATGAAGCGCAGCCACACACAAATGCAATAGTGTTGCAAATTGATGAGTATGTGCTTATTAAAGACGTAACATATATTTAAAAAGTTACATTTGCGTAATTTAAAAAAAAAACAACAACAACAAAAGAATACACCAAAATGAACTTTACGTCATATTAAACAGTGCAATTAGCACTATTCATGGGAAAAGTTTGGAGAAAAAAGATTGAAACTTTTTTGAGAAAATGTCGTTTGAGCCTTTCTGAAAATGCGGAAATTTTGCTCATTTTTACAGAAAACTGTTGAGTTTTGAGAAACTTTATTTAACAATATTTAAAGTACATGTACTCATAAATACTATAATGTGAACAAATTTCCGGTAATGTAAATATTAACGTCGTGAGAGACAAGTCAAAAAATTCAATCTTTGTAATTAAAAAAAGCAACAGAATAGAGCAGTATGGCTTTATCTCTTGTAGAGTGTGAATTTAGCACACTCCCTACCAAAAGTTTAAAGAAAAAATTCGGAACAGTTTTTTGAGAAAATCTTGGTTTTGTATTTATTTATTGCAAAATTTTATGCAACATTACGCAAAAACTACTAAAAGTTTCAAAAAATGTTCAGAACCTTAATGAAAGAACTAATTATTGACAACAAATTTCATTTGAAAAAAAATCTTCATCTTGAATTTTGTAGATAGGAAGACGCCGAAAGCAAATGAAACTTTTGCAATTATCGAAATTCTGAGTGAACCCTGAAACTCGGACCTATGCCCTTTTATAAGCATATTTTTCTGTATTCTTACAAGAAATTTAAAGAAAAAATTCGGAGTCGTTTTTATGAAAATTTTGGAAATGTTGCAGGAGCTTAATGTAAGGTGCCCCGAAATTTTAAAGAATGTTGTTCAAAATTTCAAAGCGTTAACTAGAGTGATGTGGACAGGGATTTCTTCAATTTGGAAAAAGTTCAAGCATGATTTAGGCCCTGACGGACGGACGTTTTAGCGTCAGTTGACTTTTCGGTATCAAGGACCCACAAGAAAGGAATTCTGGCTACACCACGTGTTAAAGGATTTTTTAATTTAGCAACTAGATTTATGCACTTTTTCGTTATCAAGGCCCGGCACTGAATTTTTCTGCCGAGAATCCGCCGTATTTTCGTGCAGATTACATAACTCTTTATACTGCGTATATTACTCCGTACGTATACGAGAAAGTAAAAATACAATAATAAAACCCAGTTTTCGAGGTGAGGGTAGCTAGGAACCAATTGTGAATTTTGTTTGGTTTAAATTCATTGTGCAAACGTTTCATTTTATTACGCTTTTTTTACTGCCTTAGTTGGCTTGACCCTTTATATTAAGATCAATAGATATTAGAGATTATAAGATATTAGAAAAGTAAATTTGTTTGTTTTTGTTTCACGTAAATTTACGGGGGGAGTTCAAAATGTTCCTGGCATGGTTCAGCATGTTAATGTAATAACCTACTGCAATGGTTTCCTAGTCACCATGAAGTAGGTTATTCACCCTTCACCCTTGCGCACCCCTTTTAATTGTTGGAAGCAACGGAGAAGGCTTCTTTCGGTACTTGTCGGAGCTGAGCCATCATATTCAATTTCACGTTCTCCAAGGTTGCGAAACGTCTCCCTTTGACGCCTGTTTACCGAGTAGAGAAGAGCTAATAGTCACTAGGAGCGAGATCCGGAGAGTGCATTACTTCAGTTATGACTTTAAATTGCAGGCATATATGTGATTGGCCAATTCCGTACCAAAACACCAGTCTCCCCCTCATTGTTGGCACGCGTGAGCCATTTAAGGAGCTCATTTTTTTTAAAATTCATTTTCAGACTTTGCCAGATGGGAATGTACTGCTGTCCAATAATAATGGTTCTTATCAATACCTGGAGATTTTGTTTCCCATGCATTTAGTCGTTTAGATGAGGCCTCACATCAAGCATTCTTGAAAAAATTACGACAGTTTTTATATGTTCCTCTTCGACATTAACGTCACACTATAACCGCGCTGCGTCTTTATTATTGGATTTTTGTGGGGTTTCAGGAGATGCACAGGGTACCTCCACGCAGTGTCCTGCGAGCCTACGTGTGATCCTCGCGCTTTCTCAATTTCTCTGACTGGTTTGTTTCAGTTGAACTGCAAGAAGATAAAAGGGAATATTTCGGCAAAGCTTGGCAGACCTTCACAGATTCTTACAAAAGGTCTTGGATTTTTTCTTTACAGACAAGACAGATCTTCCTTAGGTTTTTAAATCAATTTGTACAAAAAACATCCTCGCGTTGTATTAGTAAACATTTTATACTTGGAAATCTATTCTACGTTTGTAATTTTAGATGCGCTTGGATTTTCTCATTTAGCATTCAGCCACTATTCGGTTCGTTGTGTCAGTTTTTATTTGGTGTTTATTCGACATTTTGTTCATTAGCAGTTCATTCATTATTTCAGCAGTATTTTTCGTTGAACTTTAGAGGTGTTTGTTAATTAGAACATGCCTAGGCAGGCCTAATAGTGATATTTCGCTCTATGTCACTTCGCTTAATTCTTTTCGCCCATGGGTGCCCATTGGATGGTTCCTTTCTTTGGCTATCGACTTTTTTTTTCTGACGAACTCAAAAAATCTAAGGCTCCAGATTGATTGATTATTACGTGTTGCTGTGAGCTACGGTCTCAACTGCTACGGTCATTGGTCCCGAAAGTGTAGTACATGTTTTTTATCACGGGCTGTGGCCATCGGGTATTCCATCAGTGGGACAGATTCTAAGACCCCGACTGGTGAGACCTTAAATATTCAGTTGCTTGTGATATGTAACTGATAGAAGTGATCAGTATCCTTACCAGAATTTTCTGTCACCTTACTTAAGACGACAGTCCCGCTTTCTTTCCCTCTAATAATAATAATAATAATAATAATAATAATAGCAATAATGGTAATAATAATTTTGAAATGTTATAATCTGTTCCTCGTTTTTGTTTTTTCAGAAGTACAGTTCCAGTATGAAGAGATTCGGTACTGTATTATTAATCTGCTTGCTGGCAGTAGTTTTATACGAAGTTTACGCCACGCCAATTTGCACAATTGCCTGTGGCATTGCGTGTCCTGACCCAGTCTGCGGTGATGGAGAGGAGATTGTGAAACCGTGTTGTGCGTGCTGCTGTTGCTGTCCTGTTTGTCAGCAGGAAAGCAAATAGTAAGTAACAGAATAAAAACTGGTCCAATAAAATTGTATATTAATTTTTCAATAATGGCAACTTTGGCTTATAAACTCCTACAAAACCTGAGTTTTTTCTGATAATGGATTTATTTGTAGTGCCCTCTCATTGCAAAAGTTAATTTAGTGTTTGTGTTTCCGAAAATAACACCGGAAACGTGCTCAATTTATTTTCAACATACCTTTTTACAATTTATTGCAGGCACCACCTTACAGCTCTCGACTGAGTAACGCAGGCCGCGTGAGGGCGCGCCTGCGCCACCGAAGATCAAGTGCGAGCTGCGGTTGCGCGTTTAAAAAAATGACACGCGAGAGAGCTGACTGTGTGAAGATGGCATCCTCGCACATGCTTCACGTTTTTAAATGGTTTATATCTGAGTTCCTTAAAAAATCATTACAATAACAGAGCATAATTAGTAAAGCATTTAGTCCAGTTGATTTTGAATTTTCGAAAAGCAAGGGTGTCCACTAAGAGAACAGTGTTGACCGAGGGAGGTGGGCGGGGCGCACCGGTCGAGGCCAGAAGCGAATGTGCGGCGGCGGGGTTCACAGTCGACGCCTCTGGGGAACCCGCGCCCACGGGCGAGAAGCTGCTGCAAACTGCGGGGCCGAAGCCACGTGCGACCGACTGAGACTGAGTGCGACCGAATGCGACAGAGGACAATCGAGTACGACCTAGTGCGACCGAGGACAATCGAGTGCGACTGAGTAGCATCAAGTGCGACCGAGGTCAACCTGCGACCGAGTAGACCGAGTGCGACCAAGCACGGCCAAATGTGACAGAGGACGATCGAGTACGACCGTGTACGACCAAGGACAACCGCGTGCGACCGAGAGCAGCCGAGCGTGAGCCTGGTGTGACCGGTTGTGGCTCCACAGGAGCAAGCAGGGCAGTTGTAAAAATTAACGTTGGTGCAAATAAAATATAATTGAATATCTGGCAAAAGATTGTGATTTAATCAAAATATATCTAATAACCTTTGCATGGAATAATGATTCACATTGTTCTCATTATTTCATAGTATAACCTCAAATTACAACTGAAACTATGTACATTTTATTTGAATATTTGACGCTAAAAACAAGTAGAAACAAATCAAAACGCAAATGAGAAATGTAGATGATCTTGGCTGTCCAGGTGACGCCGCGTCGAAGGCTGTGTTGCCGACGTTTCGACCATCTTATCGTGGTCTTCCTCAGGGCTGTAGTGCGCCGGTGTGGTAGGCGCTCGGGAATATATAGTAGTGGGGCCGATGTGATTGGCTGGAGCAGCCGGCCAATCGGGAGGCCGGCGCTCAACGGTGGGAGGGGGTCGCGTCGGGCGGCGCGGCGCGTGATCGGACGGCAAGGAACGGTCCGGAGTCGGGCGGTAGGGGGCGCTCCGCGATCGGGCGGCACCGACCGGTCATCCGTGCGTGGGCGTTCGAGGTCGACGCATCTCCCGCTCCCTCCGCCCCCGCACCGTCTTGCGCGTCGCGAGGTTGAAGCAGCCCGCTCCCCCCTCCGCGCTCCGCGAGGCACTTAGCCGCGTAGCCGCGCCCGCCGCGCCGCTTACGGCTTTCGTTCGCTCGTGCGTCGGCGTATCCCGCCCACGCAAAGCGCTGCATCCGACATCTTTGTCGCCCACCGCGCTTCGCAGTGTGCTTGCGTTAGCAAAGGAAATCGACTTTTTTAAAAAGAGCAAATAACAGAAAGAGCAAAATATTAAGTCGATTTTCCCGAGCGCGCTTGCTCCTGCAGATGCCGCCCACACCGCCACCCTGCGTATAAAGCAGAGGCCGCACACCGCCGGGACGGCGAAAGCCGCTCCGCGGCCCACGACATTCCTGTACGGGAAACTCCGCCCGCCTCAGCCACGCCGCAGGGTCTTCACGATTCCGCTCCAAGACGACATCACTTCGCAAAATTACAACACATCGCCGATCATCGGAGGTAAGGCCGGCCAGCGGAAACGCGCAGTAGCGGTTTCTTTTAGAATTGCCCCTTCTTCAGCCCCCTCAAATAGTTCTGACAGACTTAATGCTGAGCCAAACGGTGACCCGCCTATCCCCGGCACCATGGCAGACCAACCAATAAACGAAACCGCTGAAACTTCAGCACATGACCCCGACAAAGGAAAGAAAACGACCCGGCAACAACGAAAACCCATCCGACCCAAACTTAAAAGACAAAGCACTCAAAGACGACCTGGCGACGCAAGGAGAACCTTCTTGCTCCAAACAAAAAACCCGAAAGGTAACCACAATCGACGAAGACGGCTTCATCACCGTCAGGTACTTTTTCCGCCCCAAACCGACTCCAGAAACAGCGCCCGTTGAAACATCAAACCGTTTTACGGGCCTGCAGGTTGAACAGGCAATCCAAAAGGCAACAGAACAGAACAATCTACAAGAAACAAACTTGACAACTAAAGACTCTGACAATGGCAAAGCAACTCCCACGCCGACACAGACGTCGACGCACGACCAAAACCAGGCAACATCGGCGCATTTTACGTAGACAAGACGTCCATAAAAAATCCCGTTGACTTTCTGCAATTCGTAAAGGAAAAGACCACCAAACCCATCAGAGCTCAACTGACGAGGACAGAACTCATCATCAGACCAAGCTCAATTGACGACCATCAGACAATCAAACAACTACTCCGCGACGCAAGAGCAGAAGCCGACTGCGCCTACCACTACCACAGAGCTACGACTGAAAGACGACACAGACTAATCATACGTGGACTAGACAAAGACATGCCTTGAGAAATTTCGGCAGAAATCCAGAGCAGAAACATCACAGTGCACCACTTAGGCGAACTCAAGAGAAAGACAGGGAGACAAACTAGAGCCGTTAGGCATCTATTCAATCGAAATCAACTATGACCAAATCACTGAATTCCGGGCCATCCGCTATCTGATGCAACTCCGCATTCAAATTGAAGAACACACAACAAAGACAGAACTCCCAGTGCACGCAATGCCTTCTCTGGGGCCACTCAAAACGGCTGCGGCCGCCCTCGCGTTGCATGGGATGCGCCGGGCATCACGCCACCTCAGCATGTACTGCGGACAAACCACCTCAAAACCGAAGTGCGGAACTGTGACGGAGAGCACCCAGCAAACTACAGAGGATGCATTGCCTACTTACAAATACTTGAGACCAGACAGACGCAACTACAAAGGCAAAAGACTTAAAGACGAACGCGCAGCAGCTGCCCTTAAGCAAACCCTAACAGCAAACAACAGAAACTTCCACAACTACAAAACTCCGGAGCCCCGCCAGCAACTTCGCCTGGGGTAGGCAACCCACCCAACAGGAGGCGCTGCAGACAGCCCACCGACAGGCGCTTTATCTGACATAAAAGAACTTTCGGACTACTAAAAGACCTTAACCTCCTAAACTAATTAAAGGACTAAAGACAGCAGCAGCAATTATGAAAGGACCAGAAGACACACTCACAAAAATTTTAAACGCTATCCAAGCCGTTGCAGACATTTTTTAAATGACAAACGTGACGAACAGACTATATAACATCGCTTCCTGGAACGCACAAGGCACAATTACTAGAACTAAACGCGACATTGAACAATTTTGCACCGACTTTAACATCGCAATACTACTCATACAAGAGACATTTCTGAAACCCAAAAAACCCTTCTCTCTCCGAGGCTATCAGATTTACCGCGACGACCGACCGACAGAGCAACAAGGAGGCGGCACTGCCATCGCAATACGAAAAAACCTGCCACACACGAGACTACCAACACCACAACTCAGACACATTGAAGCGACAGTAGTCGAACTCGGAACTGCAACAGGACCTGTACTTTTCATATCGACCTACAAAAGCCCCAACAAACAACTGCATCCAACAGACCTAACTACTTTGTTCTCACTAGGACCGACAACCGTACTCGCCGGCGACTTAAACGCAAAAAGACTAGAATGGGGCTGCAGACGAAACTCGCCAGCCGGCGATACGCTATTCACCTTCGTTGACTCCGCACCGACAATCTCCTACAACCGCCATCCGGCCCCACATCTCATCAACGACATTCCCCACGACATTCTCGATCTTGTCATCCACTCTTCTTCTCTCACACCTACAGTTCCAAATCCACTGTTTGAATTAGAATCAGATCATCTCCCTATCCTCTTCGCATTATACCTCGGCGCCTACCCCACGCAACCCACAATACATCCCAGCTAAACACCAACTGGCGCGACTACCGCGACAGATTAGCCCACAAACTCCACAGCACCCAGCACCTCCTAACTACGACAAACGAGATCGACACAGCACTAGACCGATTTATCATCAATTACCACTCCAATTAGCTCCCACAAACCCGACACAAACCAAAAAACAACCAAACAAACAGAGACGCTCTTCCGACCGAAATACTAATCAAAATTCAGGACAGACGACGAGCCCAACGACGCTACTACGCCACTCGCGACCCAAATGACAAAGCACACTTCCAACAAACGAGACGCACAGTTTCCCGATTATTAAAAGAATTCAGAGCCGACCAATGGGACAATTTCATAAAAAACGCCGACATAAAAGACCGCCATGACATATGGAAAGTACAAAGACATTACGAACTGCAACACCCCAGTGACCGCCCTCCGAGACCCCATAACAAAAACAGAAACCTACGACCCAGCCAGGAAAACTGAAATTTTCGCAGAGACAATACATAAAAAATTCACGCCGACTCCAACTAACAGTTACATTTACGTAAACGGAAACTACATACAGGCAAACGAAACTCGACCGCTGGAACTGAACGACGTAACTACGGTAAATCTCCAACCGACATCACAGGACGAACTGAAATCAAAAAACTAAACCCCAAAAAAGCAAAAAAAAAAAAAGTAACTACGGTAAATCTCGATAGCCCCGAAACTCTAACCGCCATCGCAGCTCTCCTTCAGATAATCAACGCAAGCCTCCGACTATGTTACTTCCAACTCGCGTGGAAGCACGCCACGGTCATTCTACTAAACAAACCAGGAAAGAACCACAGAGATCCGGAAAATTACAGGCCCATTAGCTTACTATCACAAACTTCAAAACTCTTCGAAAGACTTCTACTTCCAAAAATTCAATACCACCTAGACGCAACCTCTCAGAACCGAATCACACAATTCGGGTTCAAAAAAGGCCGCTCTTCATCTCTACAAGTTTTCCGCCTAGCCATGGAGGTAACTTCAACGCTAGTACTCTCTCGAACTCTCCCCGCAATATTCTTCGACCTCACTGCCGCTTTTGACAAAGTCAACCACCGCCTACTACTAGCAAACTTGCAAAACTTCTCCACAACATCTTCACCTTCTTCTAACCAGCTACCTAACAAATAGAACTTTCCAAATTCGTCACTTATCACAATTCTCCTCTCCACGCAACATTCTCGCCGGAGTCCCACAAGGAGCAGTACTCTCTCCGCTACTCTTCACTCTCTTCCTTTATGACCTTCCAACCTTTCCAAACGTGACAGAATACCTCTACGCCGACGACATAGCCTTCACTGCCAAAGCACAGACGCGCCCGCAAGCCATAAGACGACTACAAACAGCCGCAAACGGACTCACAACGTGGTGTAAGCTAAATGGGCTCACCCTAAATGCAAGCAAATGCCAAGCCATCGCATTCACGTGGAGCCGGAAAGAAAAGCCCCTCCCGTTAGAAATAAACGGATCTAGAATACCGTGGCGTGCCCACATAACTTATCTCGGCGCCATCCTCGACGAAAAACTCACCTGGACTAAGCATTGCGAGCACGCAGCGAAACAGATGGGCAGCAGAATCGCGCGCCTCGCACCGCTACTACGTACGAAGACGCTACGCGACAAGACGAAAAAGATCCTGTACGACGCCTGCATTCGAAGCGCCGGAACTTACGGATGCATCGCCTGGGCCGCAGCAGCAAAAACTCAACTAAATCGCCTGGAACTAGCCGAAAATAGATTCATTCGCAATACGCGACAATCACAAAATGACGAACATAAAAGACATATATACGACCAAGCAACAAAAGAAATAGAAAAAGCTTTCACAGACTCCACTCTAGACCCCCTTTTCGATAAATACCGCCAATATTACTGTAAAAAATCCCCTACCAGCTACAAACACATGCCAACCGACATCCGATTTCTAAGACCACCATAAAATATTAATTATTCAAAAGCCCAGCGGAGTAGCCGCGTCTGTAATAAAAACTGTCTCCACATCTTTCCCTTCAACTCATCTTCTATAAAACAAAAATTTCTCTCCACTCTCTTTAATCAAAGAAACCGCTCTGCGCATTACGCTGCAACCGCGCCTGCCGCCCAGCGGCGACGCAACCCAACTAACATCCACCGCACAGCAGAGGGGCCGCGGCGCCGCTCGCACCCGCGCGCGGCGCATGGTCCCACGCCCACTCAAGACGACAACTCTACCTAAAGACCACAGCGGATGAGCGCCTAACGGCGTAGGCCGCTACAAACAGCAGGAAATAATTCGCACTCGCACCGACCGGTCCGGGGTCGGACGGCATGGTGCGGCCCCCGGTCGGACGGCATGGATCGGTCCGGCCCGAAGGGTGACCGCGTGGGGGCCCGTAGCAATGGCCGCCAGGCGTCGTGGAGGCGCAACCCCGCGTCGCCGTTGATGTTTTGGGGGTGTCTGGCTATTTCCATCGCCTCCTTTATCCGTCTTGGCCACCATCGCTGTTCCCTGGCGAGCACCCTCGTGTCTTCGAATAAGAAGTCGTGTCCTGTTTCCCAAGCGTGCTGGGCGACAGCGGAGCGTTGAAGGTTCTTTAATTTGAAATGGCGGATGTGCTCGCGTAGCCGTTCTTCTACCGTTCTGCCCGTCTCGCCGATGTAGTTTCGCCCACAGCTGCAAGGCACGGCGTATACTCCTGCTGTTTGGAGTGGCGGGAGCTGGTCTTTGACCCGCACTAGGGTTTGGCCTAGCTTATGGTGGGCCTTGAAGATGGTTTTAACTTTGAACCGTCTTAGGAGCTTTCCAATACGGTCTGTAATGCCCCGTATGTAAGGAAGTGCCACCGTTGCCTTGTCTTCGGACTCGCGCTGGTTTCTCTGTGGGTCGTCGGGTGGAGGTGAGTTTATGGCTTTCGGATGGTGGGTCCGTTGTACCCATTAGCCGCGAAGGTTGTCCTCAGAATTTCCCGTTCAGCAGGAAGGCTGGCTTCATCACATATCCTGACTGCTCGGGTGGCGAGAGTTCTCAGAACGCCGTTCTTCGTCGCAGGGTGGTGGTGCGATAATGCGTGGAGGTAGCGGTTGGTGGCGTCTCTTCCTGTATACCGCGTGTCCTAGGCTGCCGTCGTCACGTCTGCTGACTAGGACGTCGAGGAAGGGTAACGCCATCATTTTCCCTCCATGGTGAACTTGATTTTGGGGTGGGCGCTGTTAAGGTGATTCAGGAATTTTGTAGGGTGTCTCGTCCGTGGGGCCATATGACGAATGTGTCATCCACATACCTGACCCATGGCTGGCTTCAGCCTGGCGTTTTCCAGTGTTTCAACTTGAAGGCCTCATGAAGAGGTTGGCAGCTATAGGTGATAAAGGCGAACCCATGGCCCCCCTTCCACCTGAGAGAACACGCTGCCCCGAAACTGGAAGAAGGTGGATGACAGGCAAAGTGAGTGAGGTCGGCCCATTCTGTCGGCAGTCCGTGGTTCACCAATTTGTTCCGGATGACCGTGACTGCTTCGTCGACCGGAACCATGGTGAAGAGAATGTTACGTCAAAGCTGACCAGAATGTCAGTATCCTTCAGCAACCTACCATGTAGCAGGTCGATGAAGTGGCTGAGTTCTTGACAGCCGACGCAATATCCTCTGTCAGCGGGCGTAGTTTGGTTGCAATGGCGTGCCAGCGGATGTGGGAGAGTTTACGGCGCTCACAATTGGTCGTAGAGGTGTATCAGGCTTGTGGATTTTGGGAGCCGTACAGCCGTGGCATGGCATGTTGCCCATCTTTAACTTCGGTTTGATTTCCGCTTCAATAACCGTGAGGTGTTGACCGCCGCGACTTCCCTCGAAGTTTTCGAAGAGGATTATGTTGAAGCGGGCGTAGGCCTCGTCCTCTAGTAGGGCGCCACTTTGCTGTGGTATTCTTCAGTTTTCATGACCACGGTAGCGTTGCCTTTGTCCGCGGTAGAATGACAATATCATCGCGCTGGCGTAAAGTGCGCAGAGCAAGGCGTTCTTGCCGGAAATGTTCTGCGGGTAGCTTGACTCGTGTGAGAATGCGTGCTGTCTCTCTGCGAATTTGGTCCGCCTCCTCCCCGGACAGGCGCGTGATGGCGCACTCGATCCCTGCGGCGATGTCTGATGTTGGCACCCGTGTAGGTACAGTGGCGAAGTTGAGCCCCTTGCTTAGAATAGATAGGTGGGTTCATCCAGGTCTTCTCGTTAGATTAACCACTACGTTGTTGGCCTGTGCGGAACCGCCTCCGGATGTTTCGCTTTCAGCGCATTAATTTCCTCGATTGGCGGTCTTGCATCGTCGTGAACATGGATGGCGTGCTGTGCAGCAGCGTGTCCAGGATGTCCCAATCGGCTCTGTTTAATGGGCTGACAGCATCAGGTGTGGGTGAAACATTTCCTTCTCACCGTGCGCTAGGTCGGCTCGGGTTTGTTGGATCCTCTCGGAGTAGCGCAAACCGGATCTACGTAGAATTCTGCTGCTCGTCGTGTCTGGATATGATGTTTAACGTTGAGGAACGCCGAGGACGTCCTCGTCTCTGCATCGTAGGAGGAACGCAAGCTGGCAGAGCTTGCGGCTCCGTTTGTCCCGAACTTGCCGAATATTTTGGTGGATTTATAAATTTCCTCCCCGTAGAGGCGTGTATGAAGTCGTAGGCTTCCGCGGCAGAGTCATGTAGATGATCTTGGCTGTCCAGGTGACGCCGCGTCGAAGGCTGTGTTGCCGACGTTTCGACCATCTTATCGTGGTCTTCCTCAGGGCTGTAGTGCGCCGGTGTTTTTTGATTTTCCCCTTGCCAGTAGCCCTGGCAAGGCGGGAATTTATTCATTAGTACGGGGTACAATATCGCTTCAACCGATTAGGTTTCTGAAGCTTGAGGAGGGCTTTAACTTAAAAATACTAATTAAAACTAAGCTTAACCTAATTAAAACTAAACAGTGCCTCTTTGGGCTCATTGTTTTAACAAAACAAAGGTATTAATAAATGTTAGTAGTTCTTTTGATTGTTCATGATTTTCTTCTTTTTATTTATATCAACATTCACTCGCTCATTCATGCTTAATCTATATGTACAAACTCATTCACTCGCACATTCATACCGCACTTCACAACACTAGCACTACACTATGTACACTTTGTACACTTGCACTTTTTCGCCACGGCGCCGACTTCACTCAGGCGTCCGTGGCGCCGTGACGTCCTCGAACCCGGGCGGCCCAGGCCCGGCGGGGCGCGTTTCCGCGCCTCCCACGCGGGTTCCGGCTTCAGGAAGCGGCGACCGCCTCCACGCACTATCTGCTCCTCGCGTCGCACAGCTCAGAGAGCTTGTGCGGGGGAAGTGCGCGGAAGGTGAAGGCGACGTGCTTTGGGCCCTTTCTTCTGTGGAAGGCCCTGTGCACGCCGCTGTTCGCCGCTCTGCCGGTCTCGCGCAGGATGCGCGGAGCGGACGGCCGCAGCGCTCTTTCAAGCGCCGTCTCCGCCCTCCGCTGCAGCTCCGCCGGGAACTGATGGCGCACGCCCAGAACTCCGAAGACGTCAGTGTTACGGGGAGTGCGGTCAGGAGGAACAAGAAGATGTGGGCGCGCCGCGAGGCGCGCTCGCCTTCGCGACCCGAATGGTCGCAGAGTGGAAGTGGAGCGGCGGCGAATACCGCACGCGTACGCCCACAAGGGGCGCACACATGCGGTGAATAAACGCCGCTTAAGAAGAAGAGAAAGATCAGGGGAACGGAGAAGAGGTTTTAATAATAGGGTTCGGATTTTGATTTTGGCTGCGAGATATCGAGCATGCGCGTGCCAGCGGAGACCGCTGTCAAGCAACACACCCAGATATCTCGCTTCGCTCTGCCACGGCAAGTGCGCGCCGGCCAAGCTCACCGTTTCATCGGGTCAGCCCTCACGAGTGAAGTTGACGGCGACGCACTTGTCGAGGTTAAGACGAGTCGTTTCCGACTTAGCCATTCTGGGAAGGCGGCGAGACAGTCGCTTAGTATTTTACTGACTGCCTGACGTTCGCCGATTTCGCATAGTATGCGAAATCATCCGCGAACATCAGAGCCCGCAGCGTTGAATGCCTGTTTAGGTTCAGCAGGTAGCGGCGCGTCGTTCACGTATAAGCCGAAGAGAGTTGAGAGAGAACACTCTGAGGCACTCCGCCTCGGCTCGTCTGAGGACGAATATGCGTATTGACGCGCACTTTGAACTGCCGTCAGAGAGATGGCTCGCATCAATCTCACATAGCAATCGCTTATCCCGACCCGCGAGGCACGCGAGTAAACCCGCATGCCACACAGAATCAAAGGCCGATCGCATGTCGAGAAAACCGCTGGCAAGTTCTGCCGTCTCTCGAGGGCGAGGCCGATCTCCGTGCAAAGCCGCGTGCTGTTGCGCGCGGAGCCGTGACCAGCTCGGAAGCCAAATTGTTCATCTCGAGAAGGTTGAGGCGACGTATTTCCTGTTGCAAACGCACCAGAATTAGTCGCTCAAACGTCTTCCCTAGAACTGAGAGTAGACTGATAGGTCTATAGCTGCTGGGAATTAATTTGTTTTTGCCAGGTTTTGGTATAAGCGCAATGGTCGCAACCCTCCACGCTTTCGGGAAATAACCGCACGCCAGGCACGCATTCAGGAGTTCGAGTAGAAACTCGACTCCGCGCCCGCCCAGAGCACGCAGCTGGCCGCCGGTACATCCGTCAGGGCCAGCGGGACTTGCCGGATTGACGCGATGCAATGCGTTCTCCAGCTCCCTTCGTCACTCGGCGGCCGAGGAGAGAGGGAACGGCGGCCAATGGCGTCGTAGCCGGCCGCCCGGACCAATGGCGCACCACCGTGACAGTGGCGGCCGAAGGTGGCGCGGCGGCGCCGTTTCGAACGCGCGGAACTGCAGCGCGAGCGAATTCGCGAAGATTTCGCTCTTTGCCGCGTCGTCCCACACGTAAACGGGCCGAGGTGGTGGAGCGCCGGGTGCCCCCGTCCCGGCGTTGCTCTGAAGCGGGCTATTTACTCCCGGAGTGCGGCCTAGCGCGCGAGAAAGATCCCAAATGTGCCTCTCGTGGAGGTTGCATTTAGAAATAGTATCAGACCATTTAGCAGCTCTCTCGTCCCGTAGAGATGAACGGAATTCTCTGCTTAAACTCGCGCCGCTCTCCGTCAACGGGATCGCCAGCGGCGATGAACTTTGACAGTTCTGCGCAGTTCTCTTAGTATTGTCCTTGTCGTCTGTGAGCTCAGGACGAGAATTCTCTATTCGCGTGACAGTGGAGTTTTGCTTGAAGGCCGATTTCAGCGTTGCAGTGAAGTAATTCACTGCTTCGTCGATTTCGCCTCCGTATTTACTGTTTCTCTTCTAGCTGAGAGCTCAGCTGAGCTGAGAAACCTGCCCAGTTTGTGTCACGCGAAGTTCGAAATTTATTTTGGCATTTCGCTACATGGACGTCACACACATGTTACTGGATTGTGATCGAATCCAGAGTGGCAATTGAGCGGGAACCACGCACTCAACGCCTTCACAATCACAAAATCAATAACACCCGGGTTCCTGTTACGTACACCCGGAAATGCGTAGGACTGTTCGGTGCGCAGATTACCACGCCCCGCCTTGTCGCTACAAGATTGGCAATTTTATTACGTTTCATTAGCACCAGGCCGCCCCAGGTTCTATGTTGGCGTTAAAGTCACCCAGAAGGATGACTTTGGAATTGAGTGCGAGAAGCGCATCAATTCCAGCCGGATCTAAGGTTTGGTCTGGGCAGTAGACGGAGACGACTAAAAATCGCCCGTTTCCTACCCAAACGTACGCCCCGACCGCCTCTAGAGACGCCAGAGCAATAGCAGGGATTTCGGCTTCGAGCTGCGAATTCACGGCGTATGCAGCGCTACGCCGCCACCTGGCTGCCAACGCGGTCTCTGCGATAAACAGCGAATCCCGGAGTTTGAATTCGTGTTCACTGCTGAGCCACGTCCCTGTAAAGCCAAAATATCTAACTGAAATTCATTAGTAAAATTTTCTAATAGCTGGGCTTTGAAGATAGCACTTCGCGCGTTCCAAGTACAAGCGCGGAGAGGTGCTGAATTAAGACCTACGTGTAAGCTAGACATTGTGATGCAATGTCTGTAAGAACAAGCTAAACAATTCTAGGATCTGGTCCCTAGACATTGTTTGTGCGGCAGCTACGGTGCAGTGGGCCGCGCCCGGCCGCCCTGAAGGCGTTGCGTTGGCCCCGAGGACGCGGTGCACCGAGGCGCCCGCGATCTCGTTCCAGGCCGGCCCGCCGTTAGGGTGCCGTCTGAGGCGCCGGGTTTCTAATAAAATTAGAGCTTCCCGGCGAGGATCCTCGTTCCTACTGTTGCACCCCGTCTGAAGGACGCGGGCGTGCAATGCACATCCCGTGAAGGATGCAGCATGGCTTAGCTTACAAACGCAGCAAGTTGGCCTTAGCTGCATTTTGCCAAGCCTCGGGGAGTGCTTCGTGCCGCGCTGTCGTCTCCTTCCGGTGATCCTCGCCTGTACAGAGCCGACAGCGCACATCGTACTCGCAGTTGCGAGAGATGTATTCCAGCGGCAGCACTTATAGCAAAATCGTGGTCGTGCCCATTTCTCGCGTTCGACCACGATCGCGAACGACCTGTTGTCGCAGGTGATAAATTTTCCGCGACTCGGCGTTGTCACTGAGGGTGACTGCGAAAGTTCCCGTGGGAACTTGCACGCGCCGAGTTTCGGTGCCTGTTGCACCTTCGGCTACACCAGAATCCCGGCTACTGGCGACCGGAGATTCTCTAAGCAGTGAAATCTGCTTAACAGCGGAAGGCGTGAATCCCTGCACTTTGAGCTGGGTTTCGACGTCTCGCGGTGTAGCCTTGCGGAGTTCTTGCGAAAACTCCGCGCTTGGGAGAGTTTTCCTGCGGTGGCGGTGCGCGAACAAAAACAGGTTCGCGCTGCGGCAATAGTGCTCCGCCTCTGGTACGCCACACGATCATAGGTGTGCACTTCGTACCAGTCCGCTTGCTGGTTGACGACCTTCGCGATGGTCGCCTTGTACCCGTTAAGGGTCCAGTTTCTACCGTCTCAAGACCTATCGTAGACCCGATTTTTGAGTCGGATTCTGTAAGGCCGTTTCGGCGGCCGTGAAGCGGCCGGCCGGAGGGCTTCCGCGGGCGGATCCTGCGCGGAGGATCGCGCCCCGGTATTCTCCGCTGCGGGCCGACTGCGCCGGCTGCCGGAGACGAGTTGCCAGCCGTCCTTCGACTGGTCGTCGCCTACAGGGAGGGGTTCAGGGGGGGACTGACGCCGCTCGGAGTTCGTGGGCGCACTTACCGGGCCGCCGGGTTGTTCGCCATTGACGTCTTCAGGCGCGGCGTCGGGCGCGGCGGGGGCCTGGGTGGGCCCGCCCGCCGTCTGTCCCTTGCGCCGGCGCCTTCTATTTTTCTTGCCCTTTTTGGGCGAGTTGCTGGGCCAGAGGAGCGTTGCTGCTTCTCGGCCGTGTCGTGGCCCTCGCGCTGGCAAGCGCGCTTGGGCGGTGGGGTGACGGCGGATGGCGAGCCGCCCGCCGCTTGCCCCGGGCTCGTGCGGGGCTCAGTGTCGGAGCTCGCGTCTGACGACGCGAGCTCTACGACGGCTAGCCGCTGCTCTCTCCGCGCACCGCGCTGCCTCCTTCGCCGCTAGTGGCGCTGAGAGCAGCACCATTTAAAGCGCTGCTCTGGAGCTGAGTGCCGCCAAGTATGACTGAGGGAGTGAATGAATAAAATTAGAAAAAAGAAGAACAATGAACAATCTTATGAGCTTTGAAATCATATAATGTAAGAATTTATTTAGTAAAACAGTGCCCAAAGTGGAATGTATAAAAAAAAAGAGTGCCGCCAGTGCGGCTGACGCCGTCGAGTTGGCTGCCGCTGCGGCGCCGTTTGATGCTCGACGAGCTTGAAGTTGAAGGGGCGGCGGATGGGGACGTGCGTAGCTCAAACGAGCTGACGCGCTCCCGCACCGTCTGCCCCACAGTAGTGCCAGGAACCGGCACGAAGTTAAGCGGGGGCGCCGCAGGGCCCTCTGGCCCTTCTTTGCCCGCTCCGCGTTGAGCTCCTGGAGCAGGCCGCTGCCGGCGCAAGGTCGGGATCGCCCTCGCTCCAGCAGCGCTGTACCTGCCCCAGTAGCGGTAAGCTCTGGAGATGCTCCAGAGCAAACGCGCAGATTACGCCCGCCGGGATGCCGGCGAGTGCCGCCTCCATGTTTGCGGGGGCGGCTGGTGGCGGTGGTCACTATGTACACTTTTTACACTTGCACTTTTTCGCCACGGCGCCGACTTCACTCAGGCGTCCGTGGCGCCGTGACGTCCTCGAACCCGGGCGGCCCAGGCCCGGCGGGCGTTCCGCGCCTCCCACGCGGGTTCCGGCTTCAGGAAGCGGCGACCGCCTCCCACGCACTATCTGCTCCGCGTCGCACAGCTCAGAGAGCTTGTGCGGGAAGTGCGCGGAGGTGAAGGCGACGTGCTTTGGGCCCTTTCTTCTGTGGAAGGCCCTGTGCACGCCGCTGTTCGCCGCTCTGCCGGTCTCGCGCAGGATGCGCGGAGCGGACGGCCGCAGCGCTCTTTCAAGCGCCGTCTCCGCCCTCCGCTGCAGCTCCGCCGGGAACTGATGGCGCACGCCCAGAACTCCGAAGACGTCAGGTTACGGGGAGTGCGGTCAGGAGGAACAAGAAGATGGGCGCGCCGCGAGGCGCGCCGTCTGTTTTCCGCGACCCGAATGGGTCGCAGATGGAATGGAGCGGCGGCGAATACTCGCACGCGTACGCCCACAAGGGCGCCACATGCGGTGAATAAACGCCGCTTGGTGAAGAGAAAGATCAGGGGAACGGAGAAGAGGTTTTAATAATAGGGTTCGGATTTTGATTTTGGCTGCGAGATATCGAGCATGCGCGTGCCAGCGGAGACCGCTGTCAAGCAACACACCCAGATATCTCGCTTCGCTCTGCCACGGCAAGTGCGCGCCGGCCAAGCTCACCGTTTCATCGGGGTCAGCCCTCTTACGAGTGAAGTTGACGGCGACGCACTTGTCGAGGTTAAAAGAAGAGAGTTGGAGAGAACACCCTGGGGCCTCCGCCTCGGCTGTCTGAGGGACGAATATGGTTTTTGACGCGCACTTTGAACTGCCTGTCAGAAAATGCTCGCGCAATCTCACATAGCAATCGCTTATCCCCGACCCCCGCGAGGCACGCGGTAGCCCCGCATGCCACACAGAATAAAAGGCCGATCGCATGTCGGAAAGACCGCTGGCAAGTTCTCCCCGTCCCCGAGGGCGAGGCCGATCTCCGTGAAAAGCCGCGTGTTGTGCGCGGGCTGTGACCAGCCGGAAGCCAAATTTTTCATCTCTGAGAAGGTTGAGGCGACGTTTTTCCCGTTGCAAACGCACCGAATTAGCCCCAAAGTTTTCCCCTAGAACTGGGGTAGACTGATAGGTCAAAGCGCGGGGAAATTTAAATTTTTTTGCCAGGTTTGGTAAAAGCGCAATGGCCCAACCCCCTCCACGTTTTTAAAAAATAACCGCACGCCAGGCACGCATTCAGGGGGGAGAAACTGATTCCGCGCCCCCGAACGCGCGGGCCCCCGGGCATCCGTCAGGCCCAGCGTTTTGGGGATTGAGGATGAAATGCGTTCCAGCCTTCGTCACCGGCGAGCCGAGGAGAGGAACGGCCGACCAATGGCGCGACCCGGCCCCCCGGGACCAATGGCGCACCACCGGGACAGTGGCGGCCGGGTGGCGCGGCGGCGCCTTTTTCAAGCGGGAACTGCAGCGCGAGCGAACCGCGAAGATTTCGTTTTGCCGCGTCGCCCCACACGTAAACGGGGGGTGGTGGGCGCCGGGTGCCCCCCCCGGCGTTGCCTGAAGGGCTATTTACTCCCGGAGTGCGGCCAGCGGGGAGAAAGATCCCAAATGTGCCTCGGGAGGTTTTTTAGAAAGCAGACCATTTAGCAGCTCCCCGCCCCGGAGATGAAGGGAAATTTTTCCTGTTAAACTGCGCGCCCGCTCTCCGTCAACGGGATCCCCTAGCGGCGATGAATTTTGACAGTTCTGCGCAGTTCTTTGTATTGCCCTTTTGCTCGTCGAGCTCAGGACGAAATTTCTATTCGCGTGAAGGGGGTTTTTTTAGCCGTTTTTCAACGTTGCGGAAGTAATTCCTGCTTCGTCTTTTCCCTTTATTTCCTGGTTTCTTTGGCTGGGGCTCAGCTGAGCAGAAACCTGCCCATTTTGTGTCACGCGAAGTTGGGAATTTATTTGGCTTTTCCCCAAGGCGTCAAACGCATGTTCGGGATTGGATCGGAACCAGAGGGAAGAGCGAACCCGCACTCAACCCACAATCCAAATCAAAACCCCCGGGTTCCCGAGTACAGGGAAATGCGTGGGATTTTCTGCGCAGATTAAACCCCCCCGCCTTGTCGCTACAAGTTTGGGAATTTTATTCCCGTTTCTTTTCCCCTTTGGGCCCGCCCCAGGTTCTATTTTCGGCGTTGAAGTCCCCCAGAAGGGACTTTGGAATTGAGGCGAAAGCGCATCAATTCCACCCGGGATCAAAGGTTTTGGTCTGGGCAGTGAGGAGACGACTAAAATCGCCTTTTCCCTCCCAAACTCGCCCCGCCCGGCTCTAGAGACGCCAGAGCAATACGGGGGTTTTCCCTTCGGGGGAAAACGGCAGTGAAACCCCACGCCGCCATCCCCCAACGGTCCTGCGATAAAAGGAACCCCCCGGAGTTTTAATTGTTTCATGCTGAGCCACGCTCTTTTAAAGCAAAAATCTAACTGAAATTCATTTAAAAATTTTTTTAATAGCTGGGTTTTAAGATAGCACTTTGCGCGTTCCAAGTCAAGGGGAGGGCAATTAAGACCTATGAAGCAGACATTGTGATGCAATGTTAAGGAAAAGCAAACAATTTAGGATCTGGGCCTAGACATTTGTGGGCATACGGGTGCACCCCGGGCCCCGGGGCCCCCGAAGGCGGCGTTGGCCCCGGGGGGCGCGGTGCACCGAGGCGCCCGGGGATCCGTTCCAGGCCGGGCCGCCGTTAGCGGTCGAGGCGCCGGGTTTCAAAAAATTAAGCCCCCGGGGAGGATCCTATTCTGTTTCCCCGCGTCTGAAGGGCGCTTAAAATGAAAAACCCCGTGAAGGAGGCATGGCAGTTCTTGCAGCAAATTGGCCCTGCTTTTGCCAACCCGGCAGTGCCCTGCCCCGCGTCGTCTCCTTGGGTGATCTCGCCCCCAGACCGACAGCGCATCGTACCCAGTTGGAGATGACCCCCGCGGCGACATAAAAACTGTCGTGCCCCCTTTTCGCGTTCGACCACGATCGCGCGACCGTTGTCGCAGGTGATAAATTTTCCCGACTCGGCGTTGTCACTGAGGGTGACCCAAAATTTCCGTGGGGAAATTGCACGCGCCGGTTCGGTGCCTTTGCACCTTCGGCTCACCAGAACCGGCTACTGGCGACCGGGATTTCTAAGGAAAACTGCTTAACAGGGAAATGAATCCCCGCTTTTGGCTGGGTTTTTCGTCTCCCCCGGGGTAGGGGGAAGCCCCCTTGGGGAAAAACCCGGGCGGGGGAGTTTTCCGGTGGCGGTGCGCGAACAAAAAAGTTGCGCTGCGGCAGTGTCCCCCTCTGTGCCACGATCAAAAGGGACTTCGTACCAATCCGTTGTACGGGTTTACGACCTTTGCGATGGTCGCCTTGTACCCTTAAGGGTCCAAGTTTCCTACCGTTCAAGACCTTATCAGACCCGATTTTTTTGTCGGATTCGTAAGGCCGTTTCGGCGGCCGGCCGGGGGGGCCCGCGGGCGGATCCTGCGCGGGGGATCGCCCCCGGTATTCTCCCCTGCGGGGCCCACGCGCCGCTGCCGGAGACGAGTTGCCAGCCGTCTGACTGGTCGTCGCCTACAGGAGGGGTTCAGGGGACCGACGCCGCTCGGAACTCGTGGCGCATCTACCGGGCCGCCGGGTTGTTCGACGTCCTTCAGGCGCGGCGTCGGGCGCGCGGGGACCTGGGGGCCGCCCGCCGTCTGGCCCTTGCGCCGGCGCCTTCTATTTTCTTGCCCTTTTGGGCGAGTTTGCTGGCCAGGGAGCGTTGCTGCTCCTCGGCCGTGTCGTGGCCCTCGCGCTGGCAAGCGCGCTTGGGCGGTGGGGTGACGGCGGATGGCGAGCCGCCCGCCGCTTGCCCCGGGCTCGTGCGGGGCTCAGCGTCGGAGCTCGCATCTGACGATGCGGGCTCTACGACTGCTGAGGCCGCAGTGCTCCTCTCCGCGCACGGCGGAGCGCTGGTCTCGGCTGAGCGTGGGAGCGCGCCGGCAATCCCAGCGCAGCGGCGCCGGCCAATCCTGGCGGCGCGCTGGGCGGGGTGGGGGTCGCGTTCCCTCCTTCGCCGCTAGTGGCGCTGGGAGCAGCACCATTTAAAGTGCTGCTCTGGCGTTCCTGGAGCTCAGGGGATTCGCTACCTGACCGCCGAGGAGGACGGACGCGCCGAGGAAGAGCTCCTGCTACCTGGGGATCCGGCCTTCGTGGGACGCGAAACTGCCGTAGCGAGGCCCTCGCGGCCATCATGACTTCGCCAGCGCCGTCGCCCGGCGGGAGCCTTTTCCACACTCCTTCGGAGGGTGGAAGCGGCGACCGCGGACGCACGCAGCGGCGAACGCCGAAGCGTTTTCGCGTCGGCTCACCCTCAACGGAGCGCATTTGCGCTAACAAGCGTCCTGTTTCTGCCCGCAGGACCATGGACGGAAGCGGGCCATCCGGCCTACGCCGCAACGCCGCCCCGCGCCACGCCGACGTCGCAGACATCAACGAGACGATGCTGCCGACCAGCCGCCTCCGGGACCGGACCGCGCTTTGTCCGCGGGCCAAGAGGAGACGACGAGGATTCACCTCGTCCGCCGGCAACGGCGCCCGCCGCCATATTAGTATACGGTAGCGGAGACGTGTTCTCCTATTGAGGCGCTGCGTGGGGTGTGGTGACCCGGTCGCTGCTGAAGGACTGGCGGCTGTGCGCCTCCGCACGCAGACAATGGAGGACTACACGGCCTCCGTCTCGCTGCTGCAGGAGCGATCGACCGAGTACCACACGTACTCGGTCGGCAATGCGCGGAAGCTGCGGGTGGTCATCCGCGGCGTTCCGCTCAGCACCGACGAGAGCATGCTAACCGCCGCCCTGGGCGGCCTCTATGCGTTCCAGGTGGAGAAGGCGGAGCGCATTGGAAGCAGCAGCCAGGGCGCCGAGGACGGCCACTCCCGCTCGTCCTCCTGACGCTGCCCGACGAGCCGGCGCAGAGGGCATTCTGCGCCTACGGGAGCTCGCGGGCTCTGCGTCGCGGTGGAGCGGTATCGGCACGCGAGGACCAGTGCAGTGCCGCAACTGCGCTTGACTTCGGTCAGTGCAGCGGCACTGCGCCCGCCACCCGCGCTGTGGAAGTGCGGCGCTGCGCACGACACGGCGGCCTGCCCTCGGGGACAATCCGCGCGTGGAGGACCGGCGCTGCGCAACTGCGGCGGCGACCATCACGGCGCGCGATATCGAGGTGCCCCGAATATCAGCGCCGTTGTTTCAGGGCGACGAGGCGCAGAGACGGCGAGAGGCTCGCCGCACCAGGATCGGGCCCGCCGGGCCAGGATTCAGCAGCGCCGCGCATCGAGCGCGTCCAGCGCGGAGAGGCGGCCGCGCTCTCCTCACGGGACGCAGCGCCGCCGCGCCGCCGCAGCCCAACGCCGCAGCAGCAGGCGCTCCCGCAGCGCACGCCGCGCCGCGCTCACCGCCGCCGCGGCCCCCGCCAGCGGCGCACCTACGCAGCAACGGCGGCCGACGCTCACGCCGCCGCCGCCGCACCGAACCCACCTCCTCCATCCCGTCCCTGCAATTCGCCGTCTTCGTCGCTCTCGTCGACGTCTCGGCAGTTGACGGAGACGCAGAGGCAGGACGTGAGACGGATGGATTTCCTCCCGTCCCACTCTACCGCCGACCGCATCCAGTTCGTCAACCGGGCGGCGGAGGATCTCGCTCTAAACGGCGTCGATCTCCTGCACGCCACGTCCGTCATTACCCGCTCCGTCACCGGTCACCCCCCGAGCGCGTGGCCTAAGCTGATTCTGCAGGCAGTCGCGACTGCTGCTCCTCCACTCGGAAGAAGCGCGAATCAGCTGGCTCGTCGGTCGGGCCACGGCCGGCTCCAATCCCGCCCCCGCCGCTCCGTGATGGCTTCTAACGCCTCACAAACTTGTATTTCAGCTGCTCCAGGTCGCCTCACGCTCGCCTTTTGGAACTGCAACAGCATAGTTAGCAGGAACAAACAGGCGGAGCTCGCTGCATTCGCCGCGAAGCACAAAATTTCAATTCTGTTGCTTGGCGAGACACATTTGCAGCCAATGCATCGCTTCTCTTTGCCTGGTTTTCTCTGTTACAGGACCGATAGATCAGCACGACTTCCGCACGCAAATCCGGGCGGAGGAACAGCAGTTCTAGTGAGACGCGACATCGCACATCACGAAACTGTTTTGCCTTCTTTTAGTCCCTGAGGCCACGGCGATCGTGGTTCAGACGAAAGCGGGTCCGCTGCGCATCATCTCGGCCTCCTTCCGCCGACGTGCAGCGCTTCTCTAGTACGGAGCGACCTCGACGCCCTACTGGAACCTCAGTCCGCGTTCCATCTCCTTGCGGGCGATTTCAACGCGAAACACCCGGCTTGGAATTCACACCATCTCACCTCGCGGCGCGAGCTGAAAACTTTGCGGATGCGCACGGCTACGAGGTGATAGGCCCCTCACACCCACCCACTTTCAGTCAACGCGGACGGCCTGATGTTCTCGACATCGCCGTCACTCGCGACATTGACAAAAACATCCTTCTCCACTTCCTGCGAACTCACCTCAGATCACCTCCCAGTCATAGCCGAGGTGGGCGCGGTGGCCCGCTTTCGATCTCTGCACTTCCACCAGCCCGCAGACGAACTAACTGGCTTTTTTCAGAAGGAACTGGAGAAGCGCCTCCGAAGCGGAAATCATCTCGGACCGCGCAGATCGAGCAAGGCGCAAAAAGCTCGCGGATTCTATTTCAGATAGCTTGAATGGCGCCTTCGCCGGGCGACACGAGCAGCGAACCAGGAACTCCCCAAGAATAGTCGCGCTCATCCAGCGCAAAACAGGGCGCGCAGGGAGTGGCAGCGCACGCGACATTCGGCCGACAAGCTTCGTCTGATCAGCTAAGGCGGCGTGTAGACGACGCCTTAACTGAATACAGAAACACAAAGTGGGGAAACCACTTAAGAAGCTGTCGCCGGAGGATCGCTCGCTGGCAACTAACGCGAGCCTCACAAGGTCTTCTGTTTCGCCGTCGCTGCGCAACGCGAACGGCGATAACGTGGAGGCGACGAGGACAAAGCGGAGCTTTCGCGACGCACTCGAGTCGCAATTCCGGCCTGTTGAGGAGCAGCCGCCTGCGGAGCACGCAGAAAGTGTGCTTTGCAGCGTAGCAGCGGCCTTACACGCCCCGCAGACGAACCGAGCTCACGGACGCCGCGGAGTAGCAGAAACCATCGCCGCGCTACGGAGCGGAAAAGCGCCAGGACCGGACGGCATCACAAACGATGTCCTTAAAAGCTCCCGTAGTGCCATTAACAACATGTGTGCTTGTTTAACGCAATTTTCATGTTTCAGATATTTCCGGCGCAATGGAAACATGCACACGTGCTCAACTTTCCAAAACCTGGAAAGGATAAGAGGCTGCCGCAGTCATATAGGCCTATTAGCCTGCTAAATACGCTCGGCAAACTCTTTGAGAAAATCTCCTTAAGAAATTTTAAAATTTACAGAACAGCACGACTTAATTAATAATGAACAATTTGGTTTCAGGGCACACCATAGCACCACCCATCAGCTAGTGCGCATAGTTGACAGAATTCGGCGCAACTTTAACGAGCGGCGATTCATGGCGGAGTTTTCTAGACGTCGCCAGCGCCTTCGACAAGGTTTGGCACGACGGCCTCCTCGCCAAATTAATTTCCGCAAACTTCCCAACTTACATTGTCCACATCATCCATCCTACCTCGCGAACAGATCGTTCCAAGTGGCGATTCTGACGCAAAATCTACCACTCGCCGCATTCGGGCGGAGTGCCACAGGGAGTATTCTCTCCGGTACTCTACCGCCTGTATGTGCGAGATATCCTAACCTCTCCCCAGACCGAACTCGCCATGTATGCAGACGACACGGCCGTAATAGCCACGTCAAAAGAGTCGACCTGCTCGTTAAATATTTGGATCAACATTTACTCCAGATCCAGGAGTGGCTGGGCGCTGGCGCGTGAAAGTTAACGTGGAGAAGAGCACGGCGGTGCTCTTCACGTAAATATAAATACGCTACGCCGCGGCCACTCGCGCTATGCAATTCTACTATTGAATGGCGCGCAAGTACCAAATACCTAGGAATCACGCTCGATCGCGCCTTAACTTTCCGCGAGCACGCGGACGCGACTTCTAAAAAAGCGTGGCAACGCCTGGGCATGCTGCGAAGCTTATTTCATAAGCGGAGCAAATTGTCCACAGCGAACAGCCTGCTTCTTTATAAAGTAATGATTAGGCCCATTATGGACTACGCCTGCCCAAGTTGGGGAATCGCGGCGCATGCGCATTTACAGAAGCTGCAAATAGTTCAAAATGCGTGCCTACGAAAAATTCTTTGCGCACCACTTTTCATCAGTAATAAAGAAATTCACACAGTTTTAAAAATCCAATTCTTAGAAGATCATTTTAAAGAACTAGCAAAAAATTTCTTTTCAAAATTAGACAAATCAAACAATCAATTAATTGCTAACTTAGCCCTGTACGAGCCGGACACTTCGGCAACGTACAAACGCCCGCGAGATATGATAGAATAAAACGGGCTTAACGCCAATACTGGCAAGAAAATTGCGGTAAACAACGCCACAAGCGCGCCGAACGGCTATTGTCATTTCTGACCATGTTTTCTCCATTTTTCAGATCAGCCATAGATGTCCGTAAGGATAGGGATGGCTCCACAGCAGGGAAGTGTGGCTGCATTGCACTTAGCGGCCACACGGAACTGTGCTGTATAGCAGAGCGGCCTGGAGCTCAGTGACTTGACTTTAGCTTACACTTGACTTGACTTTCTCAGCGGAAAAGTCACAAGCCATCTGTTACTCTCGCCGCAAACACAAAACACAAAACGCTACACACCACCAAAACAAATTACACTAGGTATTCAAAAGTTGAAGTGGGCGCCTAAGGCAACTTACTTGGGCGTCACTTTCGACCGAAGAATGCGCTGGCACTTACATGTCAGACGTATCCGATCGAAACTTCAGCAGAGAATACATTTACTAAAACCTCTTTTGAGGGAACCTTCACTCCCTTGGACCTCCGCCTGGCACTCTATAAAACGTGCTGCCGGCCAGTAGCCACCATGCCGCGGCGACATGGTGGACTACGGAATGGAGTACAAGAATACACTGAGGTAGTTCAGAACAAAACTCTGAAACTCATAGCGCGCCCTCCGTTTCGAAACGGATGAAAGTACTCAGGAAGGAACTCGATATCGAATCCTTCACTCAATGCTTGAGACGGCTCTCCTTTAACGAAGCCTATCAAGCCTTTCAATCCAGCGAAGCACCAGCGCCGCTAAAGAAACTCGCACGACACGTTCTCACAATAGGACGCAGACGACAAGCTCTCCCCTCGGATATATTGAGGCGTAGAGTCCTTACACAAAATGACAAAGTCACGACAGTGACTAAACACTTCAGCCAAATTGGCTTTTGACTAAGGTCCGTCGCGAACCTACACTAACCACTTACACATAGCAGTAAAACGCTCAAGCGTGCGAACTGCAAAACACTCACCCACACTGACCTTCGGCTACGCCGAAAAAAAAAAAAAAAAAAAAAACCTGGAGCTCAGTGCCGCCAGTGCGGCTGACGCCGTCGAGTTGGCTGCCGCTGCGGCGCCGTTTGTTGCTCGACGAGCGTGAAGTTGAAGGGGCGGCGGATGGGGACGTGCGTAGCTCAAACGAGCTGACGCGCTCCCGCACCGTCTGCCCTACAGTAGTGCCATGAACCGGCACGATGTTAAGCGGGGCGCCGCAGGGCCCTCTGGCCCTTGCTTAGCCCGCTCCGCATTCAGTTCCTGGAGCAGGCCGCTGCCGGGCGCAAGGTGCGGAATCGCCCTCGCGCCAGCTGCGCTGTACCTGCCCCAGTAAGCGTGTAGGCTCTGGATGTGCTCCAGAGCAAACGCGCAGATTACGCCTGCCGGGATGCCGGCGAGCGCCGCCTCCATATTTGCGGGGGCGGCTGGTGGCGGTGGTCGTGGCGGCGCCTGTTGCGCCGGCATCTGCTTTGGCAGCAGAGGTGGTGGCGGCTTTCGCTGCATCGAAGGCGTTGCCTTCGCCTTAGGTAGTGGTGGTGGCGTCGGGAAGACGAACTCCACCTCTGTTGAGGGCGAGATGTCCTCCGCGCCGACCACCACGATTTTCGATCCGGGGTGGCTGCGCCCAGCAGCTCCATCCCGGAGAGATAACTACCTCCGCTTCCGGCTTGACTGCGCTGCGGGAGTTGTGGCTCGGTCGAAATCGACCAAGTCACGTTGTCCCCGAGCGGTGCCGCCGTCCGCCAGGGAGGTTAAACCGCGCCGACCACCACGATTTTCGCTCAGAAAATAAAGCCTCATGCGAGCGACGTGATGCCCGCGAGAGCAGCGCTCAATCGCGGGGGTAGGCTCGGTTTCCGCCGCGTTCCCGCACGGTGTTCCTTAAAACGCCTCGTGAGAGCAGAGCTCAATCACGAGAACGCCAAGTACTAGCCGGCAAGAATGCTGCGCGCACTTTCCGCTCAACTCAGCGTGGGAGCAATGCTCAACCACCTGAGCCAGGTACTCATACGCGCCGCGGCAGAATCAGAGTCTCGCCAAGGTCGCGAGGAGCGGAGGGAGCGGGTGGTGCTGCGACCTCGACGCCCACGCACTGTGTTGTGCGCCGGTGTTTTCGATTTCCCCTCGCCAATGACCTTGGCGAGGCGGGAGTTTATTGCATAATTGGGGTTACAAGCTCCAGCTTTACAGCTTTTGGAGCGCAGGGGAGGGCAGGTAACTTAAATAAACTAACTAATTTTAACTTAAAACTAACATCACAGCCTCTTTGGGCTGTTTAGTTTTTGTAAAGGTAATGAAATGATCTATATAGTTCTTTAAATGTTCTGTCTTCTTGTTGTTTTTTGATATAATTCATTCACGCACTCATTCATTCTTAATCTATATGTACAACACTTTCACACACTCATTCATACCACACAGCACTACACTTCACTACACTATGTACACTTATTTACACTGATTTTACGCCACGGCGCCGACTTTACTCAGGCGTCCGTGGCGCCGCGACGTCTTCAGGTCCTGGCGGTTCAGACCCGACGGGGCGCGATTCCGCGCCTCCCACGCTGATTCCGGCGTTGGTGAGCGGCGACCGCCTCCCACACACTGTCTGCTCCCCCGCGTTGCACAGCTCAGAGAGCTTGTGCGGGGAAGTGCGCGAGTGAAGGCGACGGCTTTGGGCCTTTCTTCTGTGGAAGGCCCTGTGCACGTCGCTTGTTCGCCGCTGCGCCGGTCTCGCGAGGATGCGCGGAGCGGACGGCCGCAGCGCTCTTTCAGCGCCGTTTCCGCCGCTTCCGCAGCTCCGCCGGGAACTTGATTACGCACGCCCAGAACTCTGAACACGTCAGCATTTCGAGGGTGCGGTCTTGGCGAGGTTAGGCAGATGGAGGCGCCGCGAGGCGCGCGTTTGTTCTCTGCGACCCGAATGGGACGCAGAGTGGAAGAGAGCGGCGGCGATACTGCATGCATACGCCCACAGCAAGGCGCACGCATGCGGTGAATAATCGCCGCTTTAGGGAAACAGAAAGTTCAGGAGAGCGGAGAAGAGGTTTCAAAAGAAGAGTGCGGTATTTGATTTTGGCCGCGAGATATCGAGCGTGCGCATGCCAGCGGAGGCCGCTGTCAAGCATCACGCCCAGATATCTCGCTTCGCTCTGCAGGCAGCGCGCGCCCGCCAAGCTCACCGTTTCATTGGGGTTTGCCTCTTACGAGTGAAGTTGACGGCGACGCACTTATCAAGGTTCAGAGCGAGTCGTTTCGACTGAGCCATTCAGGAAGGGCGGCGAGACAGTCACTTAAGTATTGTTGACTGCCTGACGTTCGCCGATTTCGCGTAGTACGCGAAATCATCCGCGAACATCAGGAGCCCGCAGCGTTGAATACCAGTTTTTATTTCAGCAGGTAGCGGCGCGTCATTGACGTATAAGCCGAAGAGGGTAGGAGAGAGAACGCTCCCCTGAGGCACGCCCGCCTCGGCTCGTCTGAGGGACGAGTATACGTTATTGACACGCACTTTGAACTGCCTGTCGGAGAGAAAACTCGCGATCAATCTGACGTAGCAATCGCTCATCCCCGACTCCGCGAGGCACTCGAGTAAACCCGCGTGCCACACAGAGTCGAAGGCCGATCGCATGTCCAGAAAGACCGCTGGCAAGTTCTGCCGTCTCTCGAGGGCGAGGCCGATCTCCGTGCAAAGCCGCGTTAGCTGCTGCGCGGAGCTGTGACCAGCTCTAAAGCCAAATTGCTCATCTCTGAGAAGAGTGAGACGACGTATTTCCTGTTGCATACGCGACAGAATCAGTCTCTCAAACGTCTTCCCTAGGATGGAGAGGAGACTGATTGGTCTATAACTGCTCGGGATTAATTTATTTTTGCCAGGTTTTGCATTAGGCGATGGTCGCAATCCTCCACGCCTTTGGGAAGTAACCGCGCGCCAGGCACGCATTCAGGAGCTCGAGTAAGAACTCGACTCCGCGCCCGCCCAGAGCACGCAGCTGCGCCCCGCTCAGACCATCCGGGCCCGCTGCTCGCCTCACACTGATGTTATTTAGTGTTTTGCGGAGCTCCGCTCCCGTAACTCGGCGCGCCGAGGAGAGAGGGAACAGCGGGCCAATGGCGTTGGAGCTGGCCGCCCGCGCCAATGGCGCACCACCGGTGACTGTGGCGGCCGGGCCGCCCGCCCCGGCGTTGCTCTGAATCGGGCTATTTACTCCCGGTTTGCGGCCCAGCGCACGAGAAAGATCCCAAATGTGCCTCTCGTGGAGGTTGCATTTTGAAATAGTTTCTGACCATTGAGCAGTTTTCTCCTCTCGTAGAGATGAGCGGAATTCTCGGCTTAAACTGCGCGCCCGCTCTCCGTCAACGGGATCGCCATAGCGGCGATGAACTTTAACTGTTCTGCGCAGTTCGCGTAAAATCCTTCTTTGCTCGTCTGAGAGCTCAGGGCGAGAATTCTCTACTCGCGTGACGACGGTGTTTTGCTTGAATGCCGAATTCAACGTTGCAGTGAGGTGGGTCACTGCTTCGTCGATTTCGTCATTCGTATTTACTGGTTTCCGCTCAAGCTGAGAGTTCAGCTGAGCTGTGAAACCTGCCCAGTTCGTGTCACGCGAAGTTCGAAACTTAACTTGGCTTTTTGCGGCGAGGGACGCCACAACACATGTTATCGGATTATGATCGGAATCCAGCACAGCAATTGAGCGGGGAACCACACACTCAACTCCTTTCACGACCATAAAATCAATAACACCCGGATTTCTGTTACGAGCATCCGGGAAATGCGTAGGGCTGTCCGGAGCGCAGATTTCTACGCCCCGCCTCGTCGCTACAAGATTGGCAATTTTGTTGCCGTTTCTGTTTGCTCCGAGGCCGCCCCAAGTTCTATGTCTGGCGTTAAAGTCACCTACAAGAATGACTTTGGAATTTAATGCGAGAAGCGCATCAATTCCAGCCGGATCTAGGGTTTGGTCTGGGCAGTAGACTGATACGACTAAGAGTCGACCGTTTCCTACCCAAACGTACGCCCCGACCGCCTCTAGAGACGCCAGAGCAATAGCAGGGATTTCGGCTTCGAGCTGCGGCAGTTCGCGGCGTAGTGCAAGCGCTACGCCGCCACCTGGCTCTGCCAACGGGGTCTCGGCGATAAACAGCTAATCCCGGAGTTTGAATTCGTGTGTATCGCTAAGCCACGTTTCTTGAAGCCAAGATATCTAATTGAAAATCAGATATGAAATGTTCTAACTGTTGGGCTTTGAAGATTGCACTTCGCGCGTTCCAAGACCCAACGCGGAGGTGCTGTTCGCAGATTTGCGGGAGAAATCTTGACTTGTTAGGCAATGTGATTAGGAGATGCGCGAGAATCTCTGGAGCTGGTCCCTAGAGATATTCGGCTGAACAGCTGCGGGTGCAGTGGCCGCGCTCCGGCCGCCCCGGAGGGCGGTGCGTTGGCCGCTGAGGAGCGCGCGGCGCCGAGGCGCCTCGCGACCTCGTTCCAGGCCGGCCTGCCGCTGGCTGCTGCCTGAGGCGCAGGGTTGCTAATGAAATTAGCATTTCCCGCGAGGATCCTCAGCTCCTGTTGCACGCCGTCTGAGGGACGTGTGGGCAGCGTGCAATAGCTGCACCCGTGTAGGATGCAGCGTGCCTTGCAGTTGCGCAAGTAGGTTTTATTTCAAAATTGCCTCGTAAAGGGCAATGTTCAGTGCCGCGCTTGTCGTTTCCTGCAGGGTGACCTCGCCCGTGCAGAGACGACAGCGCACATCATCTCCGCAGTTGCGAGCGATGTGGCCCCAGCGGCAGCAGTGCAAGCAAAAGCGTGGTCGCGCCCACTTCTCGCGTTCGACCACGATCGCAAAGGATTCCAGCTGCTTGATTTTATAAATGTTCCGCGACTCGGCGGTGTCACGAAGAATGACCGTGAAAGTTCCGTAGGAATTTGACGCGCCGAGTTTCGGTGCCTGCTGCACTGTTTGTACACCAGAATTACAGTTGCTTGCGACCTGTAATTCTTTAAAGCAGATGAATCTGCTTAACTGCGTGGGAGCGTAGCCCAGCTCTCGCAGCTGCTCTTCTACGTCCCCGCGGTGAGCCCTGCGGAAGTTCCTCAATGAAAACTCTGAGGAATTTCTCAGAGTTTTCAGTCGGAGGCGGGTGCGCAAACAGAAAAATCTGAGCGCTGCGAGCGTATCGCTCCGCCTCAGCGTACGCCACACGGTCAAATGTGTGGATCTCGTACACTACCCTGCTGTTTCGATTAGCGACCTTCGCAATGGTCGCCTTGTACCCCGTTAGGGGTCCAAGTGCCCGGCCGTGATCGAGTACTTTATCAGCACCGATTTTTAGCCTAATTTTATAGGGCTTTTTCGGCGGCCGTGAAGCGGCCGGCCGAAGGGCTTCCGCGGGCGGGACCTGCGCGGAGGTACCCGCCCCGGTATCCGTGGCTGCGGGCCGACTGCGCCGGCTACCGGAGACGATTTGCCAGCCGTCTGACTGTTCATCGTCGCCGCTTGGGAGGGGAGCTGGGGAGTGCTGACGCTGCTCTGAGCTCGTGGGCGCACTCACCAGGCCTGAAGGTTGTGGTTGTTCTGTTGGTGGAGGTTGGTCAGCGGCAGGCGCGGCGGGGACCTCGGGGCCCGTCCGTCGTCTTGCCCGCACGCTTACGCCTCCTCCATTTTTTCGCCTTTTTAGGGGCGTTGGGCGAGCTTTGCGGCTCGCTAGCCGCTGCTGTGGGCTCCGGGGTTGCGGCCTCGCGCTGGCAAGAGCGCTTGGCCGGTGGAGAGGGCGGGGGTAACCACCCCCCTTTCCGGCCCTTTCCGGGGCCGCCCGGGGCCCGACGACGCTCGCCGAGGGCTGCAGGCGCCGGGCCCCCGGGGGCCTGTGGACTGGGGGGGGGCGGGGGGTGGGGGCGCCCCGGCCAATCCCGCGCAGCGCCCCCCCAAACCCGGGGCGCGCCGGGCGGTGGGGCGCGTTTTCCCCTCCGCCAGGGCCCCCGGGGGCCCCTTTAAGGCGCCGGGAGCGCCGGCAGGTCAATGAATGAACGTTCGAGCGGGCGAAGGCGCATTCCCCCTTCCCCCCCGCCGAACGCAGGCGCGTCGCGCGGGGGTCGCAGCGGTCCCTCCGCGCCGAAAAGTGGCGTCGACCCGGCCGACCCTTTTGCCGCGCCGTTCAAACCCCACCGCGCGGCCCCGTCCGGCTACTCGAGTGACTGAAAAAATTGAAAAAGATTCCCGCCCCGGTTACAAACCCGGCCTGTAAAAGTGAATCAATTTTTTTCACCGAACAAAAAAGCCTGCTATCGGAAAGAACGCGGTAAACAGAAGCCGAACACCCCCAGCCAGCCGGCCCAGACGCGCGCCCGCGCGCAGAGAAATCTATCGTCGCTTTTCCCCGGCGAAATCGGTGCCGGCTTGTGCCCGACAACAACCTTCCCCTGCCTGATAGTCGGAGCACCGATCCAGCCCCCCAAAAAATCGGGCTGCGGCACCGCGCGGAGGGGCCGCCAAACGGCGAGCCCGCCCACACGCAGAGCGAGACCCGGGGAGTTTTTCCCGGCGCCGCGCCTGGGACAAACCTTCCCGCCCTGCACGCCTCAGCCACGCCAGCCGGAGAGTCCGCGTCGCGCAGACCACCCCCATAAACATCCCCCGGCCGCGCCCGCACGATGCCGCCCCCGCACGCCGCCCCCCGCCGCCCCCACTTTGCCGCCCCCGCCGCCCCCCCCCGCCGTCCCGCAAAACCGCATCAGCAACCCAACAGAACAGGGCCAGAAGGAGGGCTTGAAGGGTTCAGCCTGAAACCGCCCAACGCAAGCGGCTCCATCAGAACGCCCCTTGCATTTAACGGACGGTGGACGCCTCGGGTCCGCCCCAGAGCGCCCGCACCCCCCCCCGACGCCCCCCGGGCCCCCCTCTGCCCCCCCTCGACGCACGCGCCCCCCCCTCCGCCCCGGGAAGGGGTTTGGGAGATTCACAAAGTGGGATCCAGGCCTTTTTCCCCCTTTGCAAAGCTCAAAAAATGTTGGGGGCAGGGTCCCCAGCCTTTTTCCCCTTAAAACCCTGCAAAGGACCACCAAACCATCACCCGGCCCTTTAAAAAAATGAATTTGAACGGCACGCCTTTTTTTTTTCCGCCGGGCCACGGGGGGGCCCCCCACAAACTTGTAGTCAGAGGACTAGAGGGGAAATGACCCAAATTCAAGGAAGAGATCAAGGCAGGGTGTGACGGTCCTTTAATACCGAGATGAAGGTCCAGGATCAAACACGGCAAAAGGTCTTTGATCCGCTAGGTCTGTCCCTTTGGGAAAGGGAATTTTGCCAGATTAACAAAATTAAAAAGATAAACGTTCCCAAAAATTTATCTGATTAGGGGGGAGGAAACAGGGGGGGCCCCGCACTGTAAGGGTGCCAGATGGGCCCCCACAGGGGGCGCGCCCCCTTCTGTTTGGGTTTGCGGGAAGGCCCTTTTGACGACTCCCCCCGCGGGGGGGCCCCAAAATGCGAAAATGGGCGGGCGCACGCCCCCGTGGCGAGGCCCGCGCTGCACGCGTCGAGACGCGCGGCACCCCAAACCCAGGAGCGCAACACGCGCCCCTCGCCGACGCCCCGCCGGCAGAATACCTTCGCGGCGCCGCGCCCCCCCATCACGCCAGCGCACGGGCTCGCCCAGGCGTCCGACCACCTTCCCCCTCTCTTTGGGCCCCCGCCCCCTCCCTGGCCCCGGGATTCCCGACGCCACAGCCGGCCGACCAATCGAAGCCCGCAAACTGCCCCCAGTTCAAATCCACTTTGTTTTTCTGGTCTCCCCGAGTCGGATTTTTTTAATTTTCCCCAAAAAAAGATTCCATCTAATAAAATCACAGAAATTTTAAAACTGAGGGACATATTTAAAAAACTGAATTCCCCTTATCGAGCAGGTTTTCGAACCCCAATTTTTATTTTTGGAAGAAAAGGGGGCAAGAAAAGGAAGAAAACCCAAATTTTCTCTCCGATTTTTCCCCCCCTTTCGGGAAAGGCCACCCCCCAAGCGACAGCCCCTCCGCAACTATCAAATTTTATCTTTCCGATCGCCCTGGCCCTCACCGCGGCGGTGGCACAATCGCAATTGGACGATCCCACCCCGCCGGGCCCCCCCTCCCAACATCGACCCCGCGGTAGTTGGGAACGGCGGGGCCGATCGGTGTCTCCGCCACAAGCGCCTCGGGAACCACTGCGGAATCCCCTCGATCCCTGCTGCCCCGGACGCTTATAATGCGGGCCTCCCAAGCACCCGGATTGGGGAGTCCCCGGGGAAACCTTCGGCCCCCGCCTATTAACGCCTAAATCGAACGCCCGCTCGCCCCCTCTTTTTTCACCCCCTTGCACGAATCACCCCAAACACAATTTTTTGGATATTTTTGAATCGCTCTTCATTTCCCCTTTTCCTTTTCTCAACCCCCCGCCCGACCACCTGATCATCTCCTGTCTTCGTTTCACGACATTTTCCCCCGCCCCCTTCCGCTAAATTATCGAAACTTCCAAATCATACCAACCAAAAACAGAAAACAATCAACCCTTTCTTTTCTTCCCCCCGACATCACCGGCTATAAATCATCTGAACATCAAATAAAAACTGCTTTTTTGAATTAAGCTAAACTTTGAAACACCGTCCCCTACAAACCCCGGAGTGGTTTCCCTTTTAGGGGGCGCCGAAACGCAAGCTTTTATCGATCGCGCGACCCCGTCGCGCAGAACGGCAAAGGGAGGAAAAAAACCCGCCTCCTGAGAGAAAAAAAACGGAGGGAAACGTACGTCAAAATCCCAAAAAAAACGCCGAAGACCTCTGGAAACTGCAGCGAGCCCCAGAAACCCCCCCCCCCATCACCGCCCCCCCAACGACCAAAGGCGCGCGCCAACTTACGACCCGCCAAGGGCCGACATGTTGGCGAAAAAATTCCCCCCCCGCCCATTTCTCGCTCGCTGCAGCCCCAGCCACCGCCGGGGAAACCCAAAACCCTTTTTTCCCCCACCAATCCTACGGACATCGAAGCGGATGAAGGCGCGACCTCCTTTTAAAAACAAAAACAAAGAATGGGGGGCCCTGACAAGCTCAAGGGGCAATGATTAAAACCACTCCCCCCGCCAACAAATTTAAAAGCGGCATCTCTGGAAACCCATCAGCATAAAACTAAAACACCCCCCTTGGAAACCGAATAAGAACCCGCCCCCCGGGAAAACTACCGGGCCATTTCTCCCGCCGATTCGAAACCCCCAGAAAAACATTTCGCGAGAACCAAAGGGTCCCGAAAAAAGGTAATAGGGGGGAGCAATTGGGTTTTAAGCAGGCCCCCGGATGCAGGCGCCTTTTTTTCCTTTTCCCCTTCGGCCTTGCCGCCACGCCTGTTCCTGTCACTTTTGACTTTTCCGCCTTTGACCTGTTTACCACCCCCCTTCTTCACAAACTTTGCCCATCTCCCCCCTCACATTCAAACCCAATCCGTATCTCACCCCTTACCTGGCGTATCACACTTCACCTCTCTACCCCGCCCCATTTTAGCCTCCCCAGGGGGCCCTCCCTCTCCCTTTTTGCTTTTTCAAACCCGCCACCCCGAGGCATGTTTGCTTTAGACGACTTTCATACGCGGTAAGGGTAGCCACCTTTCCAGACGGCTACAGGGGCCGCCGCGCCATCGTTTTGGGCGCGGAAAAGGCCTCGCGCCGGAAAAAAGCCAAGCTACATTTTTCACATAAACACAGTCACAACACGCCCCAGTCGCCCATCCGCCTAGATGCCACCTTTTTGGCGAAAAACCGTCACCTATCTAGGTGAAACTTTTACCGTACCACCTGGAAAGCGCAGTCAAAACCGGAAGAAATGACGGGGCATCGCTCCTTTTCGCCACTTTTTTTAAGCCGCTCCCGGGGGGAAATTGAAAATTTGCCCCTTACCCCGCACTAAGGGGGGGCTCTAGCATGGAGGTCTGGGGAGGCACCGAGACGACGCAATCTACTCACGAGAGCAGAAAATTTTTTCATTAGAACTCCAACCAGCTCCCGGTGACGCCTACCCCAAACTTCCGGCTCCACAACACCGAAACCTTTTCTACACTACACGCTCCCCCGGAAAGAATAACTTTAATCTTCTCAAACATCGACACACACCCCCTCCCCCCTTCCTCCAATACTACAAAAAATCCCCCTTTAAAAACAAAAAAATCCCCCCGACGTCATTTTTCCAAACCCCATAACCATTCTTCAACCAAACTATCAACCCCCCCCCCTCCTGCAAAACCCCTGCCAAGGAACAGACGCCAAACCCGCAACAAATTCTTTTTTCACCAATATCACACCATCACTATGTATCATTCACATCACTTAATCAAACTGCCAGGCTCCCCTTGCAAATGAACTGTTTTTTTCGGCAACCCCAGTATCCTTTTTAAATTTTAAAATATGTGTAAAATAAGTTGATGTACATATGTTAAATATTGGTTAGGGCTGTAAATACTTTTGTGTATATGTGTTATTAGGTTTTGGGTTTAAATATGTCAGTGATATATGTGTTAGGTTTTTGATTACTTTGGGAAATTTGTATTGTTGTAATTTATGGAAATAAAATAGTCATGGGGAAAATTTGTTAAGGTACTTTTGGTAATTAGATTATTAGGGTTTTTGATAATTAGGGAATTTGGAAAAGATAATAAACCATGTTTTTTTAAAAAAAAAAAAAAAAAAGGTTCCGGGGCCGGAAAAAGGAAAGTTTAACTTCAAACTTGGGCAGTTTAACGGGGAAAAAAAAAAAAACACATTGTAAAAACCCGGGGAAAAAAGAGTAATCATAGGCGCCCGCCCAAAAAAACAAAACAACCAAGAAGAGCCAATCGGGAAGAGTCACTGGGGCAGGCCGAGCAAAAGGGCATCAGTGGTCTCGGAGGTCGGGGCTCTCCGATGGCGCGTGGGCCCGCTGCGGCGCCGACCCGACCGGGGTGGCAGGGGCGGTCGGCGGGGGGATGGGGCTCAAATGAGCTGACGCGATTTTCACCCACGCCCGTAGGGCCGGTGATCGGACGGGAAGGGGGCGGGGACCGCGCCGGAGGCCCCCGCGCCGCCGCGCCCGTTGAGGCGAGGGGCCCCGCGCCAGGCGCCGGGGGCGGGGTCGTTTCGCGCCGGCCCGGGTACAGCCCCGGCCTTTGGTCGGTTTGCCCCCCGAAGGCGCAGATGACGCCGGCGGGGGTCCCCGGAAGGGGCCCTCTCCAGTCCCCAGGCCGCGGGAGGTGGCGGGGGGGTTGCCGCAGGCGCGCTGTTTCAGCCCGCGGGGCCGGCGACGCCGTCAGGGCGCTTTTTGGGGGGTGGTGGCGGCGGCGGTGGAATTGAACTCCGATGGAGAGGCCGGGGGGTCCCCGCGCCAACCACGATGTACTTGTCGTCGGGTTGGGCGCCTCGCAGCAGCTCCAACCCGGCGACGCAGATTAGTTCGCCTGGCTGGCTGCACTGCGCCCGGGGCGTCTGTGACTCGGTCGATATCGACCAAGTCACATTGTCCCCTAGCGAGTGCCGCCGTACGCCGGGGCGCTGATCGCACTCCCCCCTTAGCGACAAGCGCCGTCGGGGGGTGTTATCGTGCGCTGCCATCGCTGGCTAGCGGCACATTCTTTGCTCTGTGCCTAACAAGAAACTCGGCCCCTGCTGCGTTCCCGCACGGTGTTCCGCTCAACGTCTCGTGAGCAGAGCTCAATCACGAGAACGCCGGTACTTGCCGTGCAAGGAAGGCTGCGCGAACTTTCCACTCAGCACAGTGTGGGCAAGGCTCAACCACATGTCCAGGTACTCGTTGCACGCCGCAGCAGAAACCAAGTCGCGAAAAGTGCGTGGCCGAAGCTAAGCGGAGGGAGCGGGTGGTGCTGTCACCTCGACGCCCACGCAACTGTGTGTGCGCCGGTGTTTTTTCAATTTCCCCTCTCCAGTATCCCTGGCGAGGCGGGAATTTATTCAAATTTTTGGGACTACAAGTAATTGCTCCAATCTTACGATTTCTGGAGCTTGGGAAGGTTTTCATCTTAAAATACTACTTAAAACTATCTTAAACTAACTTAAAACTATGCATTGCCACTTTGGGCGACTGTTTTACAAAAGAAAATTCTTCGATTGTGGTTACAAAGTTCATAAGATTGTTCATTAATCTTCTTTTTTCTAATTTTATTCATTCACTCCTCAGTCATACTTATGCTATATTTACAAACACATTCACTCACTCATTCATACCACACTCCACTCCACTAACACTAACACTATTTCCACTTTGTACACTGCACTTTGCTCGCCACGGCGCCGAAATCACTCAAGCGTCCGTGGCGCCGCGACGCTCTCGGAACCGGGCGGCCCAGGCCTGGCGGGGCGCGTTTCCGCGCCTCCACGCAGTTTCCGGCATCAGGAAGCGGCGACCGCCTCCACGCACTAGCTGCTCCTCGCGTCGCACAGTTCAGAGAACTTGTGCGGGAAGTGCGCGGAAGGTGAAGGCGACGTGCTTTGGGCCTTTTCTTCGTGGAAGGCCCTGTGCGCCCGCTGTTCGCGCTACGCCGGTCTCGCGCGGATGCGCGGAGCGACGGCCTCAGCGCCCTCTCGAGCGCCGTCTCCGCCCGCCGCTGAAGCTCCGCCGGGAACTGATGTCGCACGCCCAGAACCCCGAACACGTCAGCGTTTCGAGGAGTGCGGTCAGGGGTCATAAGATGTGGGCGCGCCGCAGGCTCGCTCTTTTTCTGCGACCCGGATGGGACGCAGAGTGGAAAGGTGGAGCGGCGGCGAAAACCTCGCACGCGTACGCCCACAGGGGCAGCATGCGGTGAATAGGCGCCGCTTTAAGGAAGGGAAAGATCAGGAGAACGGAGAGTGGTTTCAGAAGAAGGGTTCATTTTTGATTTTTGGGCCAAGGTATCGAGCGTGTGCGTGCCAGCGGAGGCCGCTGTCAAGCAACACGCCCAGATATTTCGCTTCGCTCCGCCACGGCAAATGCGCGCCAGCCAAGCTCACCGTTTCATCGGGGTCTGCCCTCTTACGAGTGAAGTTGACGGCGACGCACTTGTCGAGGTTAAGAGCGAGTCGTTTCCGACTAGCCATTCAGGAAGGCGGCGAGACAGTCGCTTAGGTACTTTCGACTGCCTGACGTTCGCCGATTTCGCATAATATGCAAAATCATCCGCGAACATCAGGAGCCCGCAGCGTTGAATGCCTGTTTTGATTCACTAGTAGCGGCGCATCATTTACGTATAAGCCGAAGAGTAGGAGAGAACGCTCCCTGAGGCACTCCGCCTCGGCTCGTCTGAGGGAGGATACGTTGTTGACGCGCACTTTGAACTGCCTGTCAGAGAGAAAGCTCGCGATCAATCTCACATAGCAATCGCTCATCCCCGACTCCGCGAGGCACGCGAGTAAACCCTCATGCCACACAGAATCGAAGGCCGATCGCATGTCGAGAAAGACCGCTGGCAAGTTCTGCCGTCTCTCGAGGGCGAGGCCGATCTCGGTGCAAAGCCGCGTGAGCTGCTGCGCGGAGCTGTGACCAGCTCGGAAGCCAAATTGTTCATCTCTGAGAAGGTTGAGGCGACGTATTTCCTGTTGCAAACGCACCAGAATTAATCGCTCAAACGTCTTCCTAGAACTGAGAGTAGACTGATAGGTCTATAGCTGCTAGGAATTAATTTATTCTTGCCAGGTTTTGGTAAAAGCGCAATGGTCGCAACCCTCCACGCTTTTGGAAAATAACCGCACGCCAGGCACGCATTCAGGAGCTCGAGTAGAAACTCGACTCCGCGCCCGCCCAGAGCACGCAGCTGGCTGGAGCAGCCGGCCAATCGGGAGGCCGGCGCTCAACGGTGGGAGGGGGTCGCGTCGGGCGGCGCGGCGCGTGATCGGACGGCAAGGAACGGTCCGGAGTCGGGCGGTAGGGGGCGCTCCGCGATCGGGCGGCACCGACCGGTCCGGGGTCGGACGGCATGGTGCGGCCCCCGGTCGGACGGCATGGATCGGTCCGGCCCGAAGGGTGACCGCGGGGGTGTTTCCCAAGCGTGCTGGGCGACAGCGGAGCGTTGAAGGTTCTTTAATTTGAAATGGCGGATGTGCTCGCGTAGCCGTTCTTCTACCGTTCTGCCCGTCTCGCCGATGTAGTTTCGCCCACAGCTGCAAGGCACGGCGTATACTCCTGCTGTTTGGAGTGGCGGGAGCTGGTCTTTGACCCGCACTAGGGTTTGGCCTAGCTTATGGTGGGCCTTGAAGATGGTTTTAACTTTGAACCGTCTTAGGAGCTTTCCAATACGGTCTGTAATGCCCCGTATGTAAGGAAGTGCCACCGTTGCCTTGTCTTCGGACTCCGCGCTGGTTTCTCTGTGGGTCGTCGGGTGGAGGGTGAGTTTTATGGCTTTCTGGATGGTGGGTCGGGATGGAACGGTAGAAGAACGGCTACGCGAGCACATCCGCCATTTCAAATTAAAGAACCTTCAACGCTCCGCTGTCGCCCAGCACGCTTGGGAAACAGGACACGACTTCTTATTCGAAGACACGAGGGTGCTCGCCGAGGAGCAGCGATGGTGGCCAAGACGGATAAAGGAGGCGATGGAAATGCCAGCACCCCAAACATCAACGGCGACGCGGTTGCGCCTCCACGACGCCTGGCGGCCATTGCTACGGGCCCCCACGCGTCACCCTTCGGGCCGGACCGATCCATGCCGTCCGACCGGGGGCCGCACCATGCCGTCCGACCCCGGACCGGTCGGTGCCGCCCGATCGCGGAGCGCCCCCTACCGCCCGACTCGGACCGTTCCTGCCGTCCGATCACGCGCCGCGCCGCCCGACGCACGCCCTCCCACCGTTGTAGCGCCGGCCTCCCGATTGGCCGGCTGCTCTAGCCAATCTCGTCGGCCTCCGCGACTATATCTTCCCGAGCGCTTTCCACACCGGCGCACTACGGTCCTGAGGAAGACCATGATGTGATGGTCGAAACGTCAGCAACACAGCCTTCGACGCGGCGTCACCTGGACAGCCAAGATCATCTACGACTCTGGCCGCGGAAGCCTACGACTTCACTTAACACGCCTCTACGGGGAGGAAATTTATAAATCCACCAAAATATTCGGCAAGTTACGGGACAAACGGAGCCGCAAGCTCTGCCAGCTTGCGTTCCTCCTACGATGCAGAGACGGACGTCCTTCCGGCGTTCCTCAACGTTAAACATCATATCCAGACACGACGAGCAGCACGAATTCTACGTAGATCCGGTTTGCGCTACTCCGCGAGAGGATCCAACAAACCCGAGCCGACCTGGCGCACAGTGAGAAGGAAATGTTTCACCTACACCTGATGCTGTCAACCACATTAAACAGAGCCGATTGGGACATCCTGGACACGGCTCTGCACGAGCACGCCATCCATGTTCACGACGATCAAAGACCCGCCAATCGAGAAATTTAATGCGCTGAAAGCGAAACAACATCCGGAGGCGGTTCCGCTACGGGCCAACAACGTAGTGGTTAATCTAACAGAAGAAGACCTGGATGAACCCACCCTATCTATTCTAAGCAAGGGGCTCAACTTCGCCACTGTACCTACACGGGTGCCAACATCAGACATCGCCGCAGGGATCGAGTGCGCCATCACGCGCCTGTCCGGGAGGAGGCGGACCAAATTCGCAGAGAGACAGCACGCATTCTCACACGAGTCAAGCTACCTCGCAGCAACATTTCCCGGCAAGAACGCCTTGCTCTGCCGCTACGCCAGCGCGATGATATTGTCATTCTACCTGCGGACAAAGGCAACGCTACCGTGGTCATGAAAACTGAAGAATCCCACAGCAAAGTGGCCGCCCTACTAGAGGACGATCCTACGCCCCGCTTCAACATAATCCTCTTCGAAAACTTCGAAGAGAAGTCGCGGCAGGTCAACACCTCCACGGTTATTGAAGCGGAAATCAAACCGAAGTTAAGATGGGCAACAGTGCCATGCCACGGCTGTACGGGCTCCCAAAATCCACAAGCCTGATACCTCTACGACCAATTGTAGCGCCGTAAACCTCCCCACATCCGCTGGCACGCACATTGCACAAACTACGCCCGCTGACAGAGGATATTGCGTCGGCTGTCAAGAACTCCAGCCACTTCATCGACCTGCTACATGGTAGGTTGCTGAAGGATACTGACATTCTGGTCAGCTTTGACGTAACATCTCTCTTCACCATGGTTCCGGTCGACAGAAGCAGTCACGGTCATCGGAACAAATTGGTAGACCGCGGACTGCCGACAGATGGCCGACCTCACTCACTTTTGCCTGTCATCCACCTTCTTCCAGTTTCGGGGCAGCGTGTTCTCTCAGGTGGAAGGGGCGGCCATGGGTTCGCCTTTATCACCTATAGCTGCCAACCTCTTCATGGAGGCCTTCGAGTTGAAACACTGGAAAACGCCAGGCTGAAGCCAGCCATTGGGTCAGGTATGTGGATGACACATTCGTCATATGGCCCCACGGACGAGACACCTACAGAATTCCTGAATCACCTTAACAGCGCCCACCCAAAATCAAGTTCACCGTGGAGGTGGAAAATGATGGCCGGTTACCCTTCCTCGACGTCTTAGTCAGCAGACGTGACGACGGCAGCCTAGGACATGCGGTATACAGGAAAGAGACGCACACCAACCGCTACCTCCGCATTATCGCACCACCACCCTGCGACGAAGAACGGCGTTCTGAGAACTCCACCGAGCAGTCAGGATATGTGATGAAGCCAGCCTTCCTGCTGAACAGGAAATTCTGAGGACAACCTTCGCGGCTAATGGGTACAACGGACCCACCATCAGAAACCATAAAACTCACCCTCCACCGACGACCAGAGAAACCAGCGCGAGTCGAGACAAGGCAACGGTGGCACTTCCTTACATACGGGCATTACAGACCGTATTGGAAAGCTCCTAAGACGGTTCAAAGTTAAACCATCTTCAAGGCCACCATAAGCTAGGCCAAACCCTAGTGCGGGTCAAAGACCAGCTCCGCCACTCCAAACAGCAGGAGTATACGCCGTGCCTTGCGCTGTGGGCGAAACTACATCGGCGAGACGGGCAGAACGGTAGAAGAACGGCTACGCGAGCACATCCGCCATTTCAATTAAAGAACCTTCAACGCTCGCTGTCGCCCAGCCGCGGAAACAGGACACGACTTCTTATTCGAAGACACGAGGGTGCTCGCCAGGGAACAGCGATGGTGGCCAAGACGGATAAAGGAGGCGATGGAAATAGCCAGACACCCCCAAAACATCAACGGCGACGCGGGGTTGCGCCTCCACGACGCCTGGCGGCCATTGCTACGGGCCCCCACGCGGTCACCCTTCGGGCCGGACCGATCCATGCCGTCCGACCGGGGGCCGCACCATGCCGTCCGACCCCGTACCGGTCGGTGCCGCCCGATCGCGGAGCGCCCCCTACCGCCCGACTCCGGACCGTTCCTTGCCGTCCGATCACGCGCCGCGCCGCCCGACGCGACCCCCTCCCACCGTTGAGCGCCGGCCTCCCGATTGGCCGGCGCCCAGCCAACACATCGGCCCCACTACTATATCGGCGCACTACAGCCTGAGGAAGACCACGATAAGATGGTCGAAACGTCGGCAACACAGCCTTCGACGCGGCGTCACCTGGACAGCCAAGATCATCTACATGACTCTGGCCGCGGAAGCCTACGACTTCGCAAATGAGAAATGTATTTTTGAGGAACCTACTCACAAATGAAAAGACTGTGTTTTCACAATATTCAGAATGGTGAGGGAAGCATTCAAAAGACACATCTTGACAACTGATTACGTGAAACTAGAGAATTGAACAATGATATTACGTATGACGTCTAAAACAAATGAAATTTTGAATGGTCCATTTCATTTTCAAATTCATAATGGGAAATAAGTCCATGATATACGCCTATTCCTTCATAAATAAATAAATTTTAAGCAGAATTAATTTAATAACCTACAATGTTTGTAATCCCTTTGCAACTTTCCATTTTCTCGTGAGTAATGCAGACATAATCTACACCCTCATCAAAAGAGCTTTGTAAAATATAAAAAATACGCTTCTTCGCTCATTTACTTGAAAAATATTTGCACTGGAAAAATGCTGCAGATTTAATTGAATGACAACATCCGATCTCTTCACATGTTGCAAAATGTAAGTTCAAGAAAAAGTGCGCAGATATGAAGTTACATTTACAGTCCAGGAACTAAGCCAGAGACCTTCTCCGTTTCGTTAAATGTATCAAGGAAAACTGGAGGAATGATCTGATGAAGTTGTTTTATAAAATAATGCCAAGTATCATAAGTGAAGTTTTGGCACTGAGCTGTCTATTGCGATACCTTAACAGTATGATTTTTACGTCGTGTGTTGTTCAGTCTCCGCCAAACAGGGCTACTCCAGCCAGAGTTGGGCAGTATTGAAAATACTTGTATTTAAAATACGAATTTTGGATTTGTATTTTTTATCGAAAATATATTTGAGAACATGTATTTTGTAATTGTATCGAAAATACATTCTGATAGTATTTTGTATTTTCAAAGTACAAAAATTCTTTTTATTGACATACCGTTTGAAATTTGAATTTAAATATTCAGTCAATCCTGAATAACAGAAACGTCCATAACACAATTTTTTGATATTTCGAAGCAATTTGTTATTCTCTCCAGCAGTATTTAACACGACGTTTGTGATAACTCTAAATTTTGGTAAGTCGAAGAAAATTTATTATCGGATTTTGGAGATGATCTCACGGGGGTTACACTATATTGTCACATTATGCAGCACCAACTGTCTGGAAGGTAGTTGTGCACAATGGTTAAAATCGTGTGCTTGCACCGTTTAAAGAGCAAGTCTTAAGTTATAAGCGTGTAAAAATTGATATCGAAGTGAGCTTTCCAGATAGAAAATATTTCACTGTTATTGAAGACTTAAAGGCAAAAATGAAAACGTCATATGAAATTGGTAGCCTGCTAAACAGACAATAATAACACAGGCCAAAAGTTGTCAGACCCAAAGACTTACATGATGGCTGATGTTTCTCTATGTATGACAATGACTATGATGTTTCTATATGTATGTCGACGCCCTGAATCCGAATCTAAAGCCAGAATTGCGACATCACCCTCCAGTTTTTTTTAAATTGCGTAACACCTTTGTTAATTGTATTTTTTGTTTGGGGTTATTGTCAGACCTAGAGACTTGGCACATGTTTCTCATGTATGTCGATGCGCTGAATCGAATCAGGTGAAAACCGGAAATTTTGTAAATTTCGGGGTTTCAATAAAAAAACCTGGAAGGTGATTGCGCAAACCTGGCTACGGATTCGAATTCAGCGCGTCGACAGACGTAGAGAAACATGTGGCAAGTCTTTGGATCTGTGCAAGTGGTTCATACAATGCGACCACAAATTTTAAGACGCACTTAAAACTAAAAATAGTAAGCAGTAATATTATAAATTTTAAAATGCACACAATGATGTACTTAGAGCGTGAATTTCACATGTCTTTTTTTACTAGGAAACCTATAATTTCTTTACACATTTTAGAGAATTCATCCTGGCGTAATGAGTGAATTTGAGAACTATAAAAATGAGTGGTGTAGAAGATCAAATTCATCTTGGAGAAAAATCAACAGCACTGAGAATAGTGATACTAATCCAAAAAGTTAAAACAAAGAGTTTAGCATCTGGTTTCTTCAATACGCATGAAAAAGGATACGATTAAACAAAATTTGAACTTGTTACAAAATTCATTGTTAATGGAATTATACCCTCATCAATTAAATTTACAAGAAACATTAGTGATACAATGTTTAAAAAACTAGTAGTATTGAAGGGAAACGTGTCGAAATTGTACACAATTGTAAACCACAACAAGTTTTGAGAAATAAATTGTCAATCTGGATCACTGTTGGTTGTATTTTGTATTTTCAAAACTATGTTAAAATACTATTTTGTTTTTTGTATCTAAAATACTTTTATGGAAGTATTTTGGATTGATATAAAATTTTTTTTATTTTTGTTTTTTGTATATAAAATTGAGATTTTGCCCAACCCTGACTAGAACACATCCAACAAATTAATATTCCTCTCGGCTCCGCATTGTTTCAGAGTGCATGTGGTGCCTGTAGAGTAACGTGGAGCAAGAGTGCACACTTTTTTAACTTAATGGTGCTAGAACAGCACGTACTTTCTCGCATTTAGTAATTATTTACACCTTAATTTCTCTCCGAATTAACACATCTCAGTTGTCATTTTTTATAAAACTCATTACAAATGGTGAAACATCTGGTACGAAAACTAAATGATGTTACAACATTGAGATGTTATTCACAGAAATTTGCGAGTCGCAACGCGGAATGTCATTATTGCATTCCAATATGTTCCCCGAAGGTTAGCCATTTTTATTCATTTAAATTATGTTTATATACTTTTATATATTTAATGTTTTATTTAATTTTATTTATTATTTATTTACCTAATTTATTATTTTTATTTATATATTTAATTCTTTAATTTTTTAAATATTTAAATTTAATAGTATTTTTATATATTTAAATTAAGTAAATTAGATTGTATGAAACTGTTGGTACAGTTACTGTAATATCTAAACTGAAGAAATTAATTAAATTGAGATACTGCTCTTTCTCGCCTGGTCGGATATTGCGAGAAAGAGCAATTTCTCAATTTAATTAATTGAGTTTAGATATATGCTGTGATGACCCCTTGTTTTGCTTCTGGACATAAATGTATCTTCATTATCTGTGCACGCCTTCTAGAATTCAGTGGGAAATATAGTTATTCAAACTATCGTTCTCCATGTCGCGGCAGAAAGTACTATTCCTTCACGAAGGACATGATGAGGGATAAGAGTCCAAATTGATTGCTGATTTACCCTTGAAAATAGATTTTATTACATCAGAAAAAATATTTTTGATAACAATCGCAAAAAACGCTCACTTTTTTCTGTCTTCAAAATTCAAGTAGTTTATGACTTAGGTATGTTTCACAGAAAAATTTGAAAACGTCACAGATTCACTTCTCCCCGAGCACGTCCTACCAGTTTTAACGATTTTTGACGTAAATAAATAAATAATTTCCAAAATTAAAAAGTAAAGTTCGAATGTTAGAAACGAAAAAATAAATATGAAATAATATACCCATTTTAACGTAATATGCCTCAAAATACAGCTAAAAGTAGGCGACGGGCGACTTATTTTGACGCCAAATTACTCAAAAAATACTCATATTTTCCAAAAAGTCAACATGAAGTAATTTGAAGATCTTTTTCCGATGAACACTTCATAAAAAATTTTCTACACAATTGGAGTTGTAGAAGCGCGAAAATATACTTTTTTTAAATTTTCGAAACATCTGGCATTTTAACGAACCTGAGACCTGCGCCATTATTTTTAGCGTCCTTTACAATATCTGAGGACTAAATTTACTTTTTTTTAAATGTGCCGTTTTTAGGAAAATATGGTTCAAAGAAATTAAAAATTGTCTATATTTGCCAAACTTTCGCAAAATATACTCATGTTTTTGAAAAAATGAACTTGAAATTTGAAGTCGTAGGCTTCCGCGGCCAGAGTCATGTAGATGATCTTGGCTGTCCAGGTGACGCCGCGTCGAAGGCTGTGTTGCCGACGTTTCGACCATCTTATCCTGGTCTTCTCACACAGCCCTGAGGAAAGACCACGATAAGATGGTCGAAACGTCGGCAACACAGCCTTCGATGCGGCGTCACCTGGACAGCCAAGATCATCTACAGAACTTGAAATTTGTGTTTAGATGTTTGTCATGAACAAATTTCATTTAAAAAATGTTTATCTTCATAATTATAGTTTTAAGAAGATGCGGAAAACTTTTTATTGTTTCAGTTTTCGAAAAATAGGGTGTTCAACGAACATGAGATCTGCGCCATTCTCTTAAACGTCCTTCTCACTATCCAATGACAATATTTAATCAAAAACGTTGGAGCATTTTTTGGGAAAGTTTGAACATGTCTAAAGGGCTTCATGCAAAGTACCCCCAAAATTAAAATATCGGTTTCACATTGAAGGGGCCGCGACATCAGTTAGATGGATGGGGGAATATCAATTTTGGAGAAAATCGACTGAACGGTTTTCCCGCTAGCTTTGTTCTCAGACAGACAAACGGACGAACGCACGTTTTCCGTCAATCGATTTTTTATCGGTCAGCATTACATAACTGTCTCTCTACCGCGGTAGCGGTAGCGAGAAAGTAAAAAGTGAGTTTCCACATGTGTTTTTGGTATATTGATTCGATTTTTACCTTGAGCTATGCTTGATATATATGAAGAATAAACTGTCCGAAGAATGGGGTAGCTTTAAATTTTATTTCTAAGAAACATTAAAGAAGTAAGTGCAACATTCGTACTTTTGCTACAGACATAGAGTAAAAACCGAAAAAAAACAAAGAAAAACGAAAGGGGCAAGAGTCTGAATATATAAAACATCTAAACTTCCAATTAATAATGTTTACAAGGGTCATACACATTTCATTACTGTAATATCTGTTTTATTAGTAAATGATTAAATATGATAAATGTGATAATTCTGAAAGTTCTTATAGTCTCCAATTGCAAAATATATTCTGATAAAAACAATATAAACTCTTATAAAAACAAAACAATAAAACAAAACAAATAAATTTAAAGATTACTATTCATTATTTTCACGCAAATCGCACAGAAATTGCCCTCCCTCATAGGAAATGTATTTTTCATGTCACCACGAATCACATTGAATCTAGTTTTCAGTTGGAGGGTTTTCGAATTCCATTTCGCAAGCAGGGCATAGCCCTATTGAAGAATTTTCAGTAGCAACTAGTTTATTATTATTATTATTATTATTATTATTTCTCTCTTCTCTCTGATTTGTTGAGTTGCAAAGCGATTTATTACTGGCTTTTCTGATCTGCTTATTCTCCATTTCAAGTGCAGTATTGTGTGGTGACGATGTCAGTATGGTGGACTTCTTTCCTCGTCGCGTTCATTTTCTATTCGATCCCGTCTCTGGAATAGGCATAATGTCCAATGGAGAGTTGTGTTGTTTTTCGAGATTCTGCAGAGTTTCATAATTTGGAGAATTGCGTTCCTTAGGGGGAGTTGGTATCTTACTAGATGATGACGATAGCTTCTGTAAGTGATTTATGTTTTGATAACATGACTGGTGTACTTTAGGTACTTCTTCTCCATTTAATGCCAACTCATATGTCAGCGTAGCGAAAGGGGTCTGTGGTCTGTTACCTGAACAATCAACCTAAAATAAATTGAAGCCCATTATAGGGGCAACTCGCGTTCTCAATGGAATTCTCAAATAGAACTTGTTTCTCATCAAAAAGTTACGAGCCCAATCAACGTATATATATATATATATATATATATATATATATATATATATATATATATATATATATATATATATATATATACATCGCAAAATGAATTTTATCTCTTCTCAAACATAGCAACTAGCACTATCTGCACGAAAAGTTTGAAGAAAAAAATTGGAGCGGTTTTTGAGAAAATCTTGTTTTTGTTATTTTGTAGTATTGCAATTATTTCACAGAATATTGCGCGAAAACTACTAATATCTACAAGAAATGTGCTGAACCTTAATAATAAAACTCATTGTGGAGAACAAATTTAATTTCAAGAAAAAGTCTCTATCTTTAATTTTGTAGGTGTAGGAAGATCCCGAAAAAATGTCAAACATTTGCAATTTTCGAAAATGCATGTATTAACAGTGAAAAACAGACCTTCGTCGTCTTTATAAGGGCATTTTACTTATTCTTTCAAAAAATTTGATAAAAAAATTGAGCCATTTTTGAGAAAAACCTCATTTTTTGCTAAAAATTCACAAATGTAATTTTTGACATATCTCTCACTTAGTATTTACAATAGCGATGATTTTTATACATGATTGTATTTTGAGTACGTATGCTACAAATGAGGTCTTATGTTTCATGAAAATTCAAAAACCGTTTCTGTGAAAATAAGCTCGAAATTATTAATTATTTAGTTTTTGCGAATCCGTCAACTAGAACAATCAAAGTCCCGCAAGTGTAGGACATCGGGAAGTGGTGGTGATCTTCCGTTGCCTACACGTCGGTGTGCAGGATTTTCCTCAAGTTAGCGCTCTCAGTAGGCCATCGCCCTAACAGGCAAGGTGTTTTTCTCCCGATTTGAGTGGATTGGTTGATTAGTGATTCTGGGCGCGCCAACAGCTTAGGTCATTAGTCCCGAGGTGTATGTTTTTTCCTCGGGGATGGCGGTGATCTTCCCCCGCTGGATGGCGAGATCCGGCGCCGACCTACCGTCGGCGAGCGAGGTTTCCCTCTAACCAGGACTCTCCCACCGGCGGGGCACCGCTCCATCCGGGACAAGCTCTAAGCTCCTGAACGGTCTCCCGGAATGAATCTGTGATTTGTAGTGAATGATCTGTGTTAGAAGTACATGTTAGTGTGTGTGTGTGTGTGTGTGTGTGTGTGTGTGTGTGTGTGTGTGTGTGAGGAGTGAGGATAGGATAAGGAAGAGGAAGGAAAGATCGGCGCGGTCCGTGGTCCTTTTGTTAGGGTAGTAGGTTTCGGCGTTGCACTGCACACAATTTTTTAACTTTGTCGGAAAAAACTATGTCTTTGGGAAATGAGTTCACAGCTAATTCTTGTTGAATATTGTTCGTTCGATAGCGAAAGTATGAAGCAGTTGCATACCTAATATGGCGTCTAAACTCTCCGCCAAATTGAATCCAATGTTTCATTTTTATTCTGTCTTCGATTAGAGTTAAAAAATAATTTTTTGGACTAACGGTAGAAAATTCTTTTACATTGCCGATTATGGCCATGCCATACCGTTCGGCACTCAACGTATTAGCCCCTAACTAATTTAGACAGCACAACACCGATACCTTCCGGGCGCCATACTTGCGTTTCCCTATTTTTCATAACGCTGGCTAACTTCTCAAAATGTTTTAGCTTTGAGCTTATCATATGTGTTTCTTTTTCTTACAAGCTCTTGGCCTAAATGTGTAAGTAAGGGGAGATGACAGGAAGAAAAGAAGGAAAGTTCGTCTGCGGGCCTTGGCCCATATGATAAGGTACTGCTCCGATATTCCCCAGGTATTGGTCGGAGAAACTACAGAAAACTACCAATTAGAGCAGCCGATTCCTTGGAGATAGAGACTGAAATTGACATATCTACGTACGGAGTTAGTCGAAAATTCATCACTGTCGGCTTAGGGACGGGAAACTTAGAGCCTTCCAGTCAGCAACTCTGTTGGGGCAATGGCAATGTTGATTATCGTTGTATCAAAGACAAAAAAGCGGACGGAAGGCAGTGGAGGCTTTGGTCTATAGTAATGCGTTGCCTTTCATGTTTCTTACCTTCAGCCGGACGAAGATAGCCCTTTCCTCCTCGACTCTTGAGGCCACGCTTTACTTCCTTGTTAATTTATCTAAGTCATTGATAATTTGTCGATTAGGCTCGTTTTAAACGCCTATTTCTTAACCCTCCGCACACGATTATTTTCGCCTTTGTGCAATTCCGTTCACTATCCCGCGAAAACGTTTGTTACATACGTTTGCTTTATCTGAATCCGGTTTGGTGTTTTAACATGGTGATTTATTTCCTTTTATCCGATTTAACATTCAAGTTTTGTAATGACTGAAAATGTAGCTGTTTTCATTGTCTTTCGCACTTTTCGTAAGAAGAGAAAAATTTTTTTGGTTTGGTAATTAAATGGTCAATTTCTGTTTCTAAACATTGAAAAAATCCTCTAATACGTGGCGTAGCCAGAATTCACGTTTTGTAAATTCTTGATACACAGAAATTGATTGACGACAAAACGCCTAACTACCCGGCAATTAATCTGTGATCAACCCTAGTGCCTAAACCGTTCAACCGATTTTCTCCAAAATTGATATTCCCCAGTCGGTCTCGAGACTTTGGAAGGTTCAACCAGAAATTTTGATTTTTGAGGGTAATTGACACGACGCTTCAAAAACATTTGCAATATTTTCTCAAAACGGCTTCAAACTTTTGGATTGAACTTAGTTCTCGGATAGCATACAGGAGGCTTAAAATGATTATGCAGGTCTCATCTTCGTTGAAATGCCTAAGTTTTCGAAAATAGGAAAAGTACATTTTTTGGGTTTTACTATAACCAAAACCTATAGAGTCTATTCACGGCACTTTGAACCTTTCTTATACTATTAATGGGAAGACAACTGCTCACTAGCAAACCTAGTGTCGTGACCTGGAAAGTCGGCGACAAATTAAAATTTGAAAACATATGCATAACCTTCTGAATCACTCTGCAAAACGTAAAGAAACATAATCGTACGTAAAGTAAAAACCCTTTCAAATTTATACATTTCGTACTAGTAATTACAATGGCCGCCAGGTCGGGCCACTAGGGTGCAAGTTCAAATGTCTCCCATTAGATCGCAGAGTGTCGAGTATTGTCTTTGTAATATTTTATACAACTATGATATTAAACATGATGATTTTGTCGTTCTTCTTTTATGTACAATCTCAGTCTTATATCGTATTAACATCCAACTGTAGTCAGCGAGCATATTCGTGACCCATATTCCTTGATATTTGGGCTCTATATCTTTGAAGTCATTGTTGAACCTTTATCACTGCTCTTCGCCGACTGATCCTAACCCGGGGGAAAAGTTCACATGTGAGTGACGGAAAAGGATTTTGCCACTGAAGGAGCAACTCAACGCTTGAAATTTGTCCAACAATTGAAGATCTGGTATGCCCACAAAGTGCTGACGACAACTTTGAAGGCAACCTAAGATTCTTTTTCTTTGTATCATATAGTTTCAAATTCTTTATCCTTCCTATGCTTGCGGATATATGGCCCAGAGAAGATTCCCTCTTGCAACTTGAATTCAGATAAACCTGGAAACGTTTTGCAAAAGTATTTGAAACAATCGTCATCTTTTGGAATACCCTTGACAAATTGCTTCATTATAGAAAATTTCAATTGCAGAGGGGATAAAAATACTTTATTTGTCTCTACTAAGCTTCTGAATCATATTCTTGGTGCCTGGTTCAAGAGTTTGTCTTTTCGGCCATTCTTCTTTGATCCAATGTTGAGTCTGATCATGACTGTCCCACTCCTAAATGAAAGATGGGAACTTTGTGTATCCGCCTTGCTTATCAAGAAGCATGAAGATTACTTTCTAATCACCGCATATGGTCCAACCGTAGTCAGCATATTTTATTTTGTTGCGGACGAACGATACATTTTCATAGCGTTTCAAGAACGTTTTCATAGCGTTCTTTTAAATGCAACGAGTGTCCAACTGGTACAGATCCATACTGGCTTCCGTGAAAAAGCTGGACAGCTTTAAGGCTCCTTTTCAAAGAATTTATATACAGCTTCCATTCATCTTTATCGTAAGTGATATTAAATTTGCTCATCAATCCGAGAAGATCAGACCAATAAATCATGTTCTCCCTCTTCCTCAAAGTACTTAATTTTTTCTCGATTCCTCTATCAATAAAAAGAGGTTTCTTTGGCTAATATTTTTTCTGTCAATTTGGAGCCTAATAATTCAGCAGCATCTTGCAAAAGACCAGGAAAAAATTGGGTAAATGTTCATAAAATTCCAAGTAAAATTGATATTTCAAGAAAACGTGATATGATATATTTTTTGCATTATCTTTGCTAATAGATAAAGGCGCAAGGATGTTGCGTTCCAGCGCGATAATCTTTGAATATATCGATGATATTGGTTGATATGCAATATGAAAAAATTTATAAAAGTGAAAAAAATTAGAATAATAAGAACACAAAACGGTGAATTATTTTTGTTTTGTGTATGTCAATGTCAAATACTAAAGCGGTAAGGAAGTTGCAAAGAGGAGGTTCTATTGAGGCGAGATATTTCTTGGCTATTGTCTAAAAGGTTTAGGGCTAGATGGTTTGGATGGGTTTCCAGGCGTTTATTGTAGTTTAGGCTAATTTCTTGTAGCTTCTCTTGAATTGTTTGGAATTATTGAGGTCTCGATGGAGTGCTGCATTAGATATGTACCAAGGTGCTGATGAGATGACTCTTAAAATTTTTGACTGGAATCTTTGAAGAATTGATAAGTTTGTTCTGCTGGCTGTGCCCCAGATTTGGTTCCATGTCCAACAGGAAGTAGGAGGTTTTATAAATTAGCATTTTTTTTTGGGACAGCTTTACAGGAAGTCCAATAAGCCAGTAGCGTTTCCTTGTTTGCAGTTGGAGCTGTTGTTTCTTGGCTTGTATATGCTTTTTCCAGGTGAGACGTCTATCCAAGTGAAGACCTAGATATTTTACGCAATCGGTTTACGCGACGCGGGCGTGATCGGCAGAGATCAAAAATAAAATCTACTCGATTAATGAGTAACCGGAGGAGCCACTTGTCCTCAATTTAAAGTAGAGGGACGCCGCTCTTCTCCCGCTCTGTTGTTCTGTGTGCTGAGCGCACGTCAGCGCTCACCTCTCCTCGCACCTCTGTCCCGCCTACAACGATCTCTCCCACCGTTCTGTTCTGCCTCTCCGGCGCATGCCAGCGCTCACAAGCCTTTTCTCCCCCCCCCCAGTTTCCCAAATGTTCTGGAAGTTTCCCGAAATTTTACTGACACGTAATTCTATTGGCGAAAGGTTCCTACGTCTTACTTAAATTTGGTCCAATAATCCCTTGCGTTTCGCCGGTGTGTCGAGCGGAATTTTCCGTGATGCGCTCTCACTCGCACACTTTTGGCAAACAAACGCAGGTGGTCCCTCCCGGAGTTTCCAAACTGCGTAGACCCCCTTCCCAGCTAGATCCCTAGGGATAGACCCGCGTCGGCGCTGGCGAAAACAAACACAGCCCCCCTCGCCTGCCCGGCGCCGAGGTGTCGCGGCTGCAGCTGTGCGGAACGAATTAGCCACCCGATGGCTCAGAAAAGACGCAAAAGGCGCCAGCTCGTAATTACGCAACATTTTGTTTGTGATTATCCGAGGCATAATATTCGGTATCGTTACAACACAACGAGCAGTATGAAGGCTGACTGAATTTGCAAGAATTCTGAACGCGTAGCATAATGAACTTAATTTCGTGTTCAATTCATTTAAATGGACGTTCCATTTAAGGTTGACTGAATTGAGAGACCTAAAAATTTTGTTGCCTTAACATCAGTCAATGGTACACTATTCATTTTCAATGGAGCACAGAATTGTTTATTTGAAACGGAAAACTGCATTAAAACCGTTTTCTTTTCGTTTACTATTAATTTGTTATTTCGGAACCAATTTGAAACATCTGATATTGTACTATTTACGGTTTCTTTATTGCAAAGGATGTTCGTATCATCCGCAAAGAGAACCGTTCTTCCGTTTCGAATCGTCGAGGGTCCTTGTTTACTTGTGGGTCAGGTTGCGCAACTCTACGTGTCTTTGTTTCTTTGCGCTTGCTAGCCAGTTTGTGTCGGTTTGTGGGTGGACGTGTCGATGATGGGAGGGGGTAGTGAGGATTGGGAAGGCATGGAAAATCATTGTCATAATCTAACACAGCAAATCTGTTTTGAGTCATGATTGGATGTGATGATTGTGTTTTTGCTTTCGCGGATGGACGGTTGAAAGTTTCTGCGGTGTTGCCTATGTTGTCCAACCGTCTGAGTTTTGAACGACCTCTTCGAGCCTTCGGATATGTTCATTTAAATTATTGTTTACGTGTGTGAAGGCTTTCAGAAGGTCGGCTTTCAGAGTGTACAGAGTAGAAAGTGTATAGCGAATAGTAGCCATATCACGAATGCGTATCAAATGCGTGGCAAATATGAGAATAAATAAATAGATGAGAAATCAGATTACGTGTCAAAATGTTTCCTAAATTATCCTTTTAATTGTCGTGTATTAAATTATTTAATTTAAGTTACGTATTTATTTAAAAAATAAAAGAAATGTGATTCTAATTAGTATTTAAATGTGATTGGTTAATTGCGAGTAGCGTTGAGTGTGTTTCCGTTAATAGATCTAAGCTGCAAATTAATAAATACAATTAGATTACTATACTTTACCTCTTTAAAGGCCACAAAAATTCACCACTTTGATATTCGTGAATTTGAAATCACAAGGTTCAAGATTTTCCGTTACTAATACAGACGAAACTTTGAATTTTGAAGTTTTTCACAATTATCACAACACTTTCACTAATTGTTTAACCCTTTACGCAAAACTAAATTTAGTTGTACAGCAAGTATGTATTATAAGTCTTTGAACTCGTTTAAATGCACGTTTGTCCGTTACGCTGTCTTTTAAACCAATAACTATTTACTTCTTTTCCACTGCTTCGGACAATATAAATCTCTTTCAGCGTTCCTGAAGCAAGTAAACAAGTAAAGAAAACAATTTAAAAACAAAAGGTACCTGAAAGATGTAAGAAAGTAGTCAAGTACATTTTTCCAGTACATGCGTACTTGTCTCATTATTTACAATCTTCAACGGAATTCTTATAAATGGTAAGGCCGAATAAAGCAGGGAAAATTGCGCCCAAACCAAATCAATAATCGCGATGCTCATATGAAAGAGAATATAAAATGACGTAGATTCACACAAATCAGCCTCCTGGAACAATCTTTTGTAGAAATCCGAGAAACGTGTTTTGCATGATTTATTTTTTCTCAGCGCCTATTGCGTGTATCAGGCTGAAAAGAATTGCAGAGACTGGGCAACATAGTTCAATTTGAACTTATTTATATCAACAAATTTTGACGCCAAATTTATAGAGAAAAAACTAAATAAATTTTTGAAATTCATTTTCGACATGATAACGTTGGAGTACTGTCTCAATTTTTCCCTAAAATGGGTCTTATAACATTTTATAACAAATTTTTTAGATGTTTAAACAGTATGGACGGCAGTGAAAAAAATTAAAACCAACTTTTTTTCAGTTTAAAAATTTGAAATTCGCGCCAAAATGTGATTGAAAAAAACAAACTATTTTCCCGATATTTAAACTTCCGTTCGCACGTTGACAATATCGTTTCTCTCCCGATACTTCCATGGTGGAAAGTGGTGGGTGGGCTCCTCAGTGCACCGATTTTTGCTCGTTCTGCACTGCACCAGTTTCCGTCACGAACCTAGTGACCACATCGCTTGAAAAGCAAGACCAGACATCGGCCGCCATGTTTCGAAAAGCAGGAAGAGGAACGCTTGACCAATCGCTAATACGTAAAACCACTGTTGTCTGTGATTGGTGCAAAATCCCAAGGACGCAGTCTCAAGAGGAAGGAGGCTAGTTCGTTTACGTATGAGGCGGAAATATCGCCATATATCTCTGGTGAAGGAGAGATTTTGCCTGCGCTTACGCCATGACGAAAAAATATTTCTGAGCGTGGCTTTTCCGTCCAGAATTACTGTCAATAGACCAGTAAATATTGAGCATTTTAGCAACAATTATTCTAACTTTTAGCAATCATTCGTAACTCCTCTCAAACTGCTAGTTTGAAATGTTCATTTCAGGCACAATTTGTGGAGCCTTCCCAGCCGTTCTAACGCATATTTTTAATTTGTTACGGGGACGCTGGCTCAATGCATCAACTGATTATACTGCAGTGCCTCTGACTGGGAGGTCCTAGGTTCGAATCCCGACGGCGCACAGTGTGTAATTTTGGCCATCTAGCAGGAAAAAATTAAATTTTCGACTGAATTGAAACTGTAAAATTGTTAGGTTTCTGTGTAGTAGTATGTCCCAGCTATGTGGGAACGTTGTTAGTTTTCTCTTGAAGGTCACATGAACCCCGTGGTGCATGTTGAAACACGTCCATCGCCGCTCCGGCAGGACTCAGCTCCGAATGACCCTTTTCAGTACGCAAAGTTCTCTTGGTCGTGATACACCTCTTGACTGATTCTGTGATTTGTGTGCCAACCAGAAGTAATTTTCATAATTTTACAATCATTTTTATGTGAATATTATTTAGTTATTGACTTTTGTTGTGCCTATAAACGTTAATCGAAAAGGTGAGTGATTTATATTAAATGTATTGCACGTTCTCTAAATTCACTTAGAGTTTTAGTGTATTATACACCACTATACACCTTTCTGGCCATATACATTTTAAAACTAGTACTTTTAGGTTATTGATCGTGAAAAGACTAGCTGCTTATATCTGCTTATCTGACGAATATAATTTTTTTACAGAATGGCTCCTCCAGTTACCCGTATGTCGTTATTTGATACATGGGTAAAAAAATCAATTGTTGAAAACTTTGAAGGTGTATTAACTGTTTTTTGCGCGAATTAGGTATTATAGAACCTGAAAAGGCATTGTTGGATCAAATTAAGCCGTATGTTAGATGTATTTGTAAAAAATTTGAAACCAGATGGCAAAAATCCGTGAGAAGTAAAGACCAGTTCCTAAAATACAATACGTCCTGGCTGCAAGAAACTCTTTCCCTTCCTGATTATATTTTAGAGGCAGTTCCAGGCCCATCGCAAGTTAATGTAAAAATTAATAGAGCTGGAAGACCTAATAAGCCCTTCAAAAGCTGTGGGAATAAAGCTAAAGCCCTAAAATTGAAACCTCTTTTGGATACTACTAGTTCACAAGAATTATCCATGGCCACTGAAATTAAACTAAGGAAGTATGGCAAAACAGATTCGACAGCTATAGTTAAGGAGCTCTCTGAAGCCTCCCCCAACAGGGGAACTACAATTAAGAAAGCCCGAAGATCCATTCATCATAAGCCGCCATCATTGTCAGTTGATCACGCACTTGCTTTGATGGTGGATACCAATCTTTCAACCCGCCAGAATGTTCGCATACGCCAACAAGCAAAAGACTCAAATTGTTTTTTCTATCCCCCTATCATAAAGGGAAGAAAGCGAAACTGTTATGCTATCCAGCGGAAATTACAGTTACTTAAAGATCGGCTGAAATTCTCCTCCAAGCATTGATTGATCATACCGTGGCACGGACATTTAAAATTCAAAAAGTGACAGAGATTTTACATTCGCTTTAAACTACATCTTTTGAAATTATAATCAAGTGGGGATGTGATGGGTCTGAACAAAACAGATATAAACAAAACTTTTCTGATGAACAACACTGACGAAAGTTTATTTAATATTTTAATGGTCCAGATACAATCTTACAATGGAGCTGATGAGATTAAAACTATTGTTTGGGAAAATCCAGCACCTTCTTCAACAAGATTTTCAGACCAATTAAATTCATTTTTGCCAAAGAAACTGTAGATTTAATAACTTCAGAAGTTGGGAAAATAGAGCAGCAAGTGAGAGACCTTGAACCGTTGATTCATTTCGAGCTTAGGCGCTAAACCCGCAACTGTACCCAAAAAAGTGAATCCTGAACTCTTAATGTTATTAAAATCAATGAATGAGGCAAAAGAAATATACTTAGAAGAATCATCAACAGAAGAATACGCGAGTAGTGATTCAAACTAATTTCTGAGTATTTTTGTACATTCCTCTTATTTTATTTTTTTGTTATAATGTTTACATTTTCGACTTTTTATTCTTGTATACTTTCATTTTATTGTTCTTGCAGAGTATGTTTTGTAAAATTCAAATATTATGTCCCATAATATTCAACAAATGCAACGTGTGAAACGTATACTCTCATGAAGGCTAATACAAGTATTCAAATTTCCTAAATATTTTAAAAAATATTTCGTAAAAATTTAAGTTCTACAAGCAAATTTGTTTATTTGTACATTGTTTACAAAACAGACTTCCAAAAACTAGCAGAAATCCATTTCGAAGGGAGTTATTAATTTTTTCTTCCTAGATCGTCAAAATTACACACTGTGCGGCGGTAGGATTTTCGACACTAGCTTTTCAGCTAGGTCGAACTCAGTCGTCTGGAGGAGAATTCTAGCGGCCAGCTGCTCTAATCGAAGTTTCCTTGCTGGGGACTGACTTTGTGGTCTTGCCCCATTCTCATTCCAGTTGCCATCTATCGTCGCCCAAAGAACCTTTTTTGACATTTTCACAACTTTTCGCTTTCTTAATAGTTGAACCGAAATATTAGTTGAAGAATATCAAAGAAGATTAAAGCTTCGTCCTAAATAGATATTTTCATTGAAAAATTTGAAGCCGCTTTTAAGAAAATGGCGATTAAACAATACTGCAAATGCGAAATTTGAGGCTATTTTTTCAGGTATCTATGGTTCTCCAAAACCTTAATTGGAAGTCATTTAAAACTTCCACTATAAATGAATAATTATACAAATTATGGAAATGTGCAAATTAACGACGGGAGATATATTTAAAAAAAATTTGCGTAATTTTTGAAAAAAAAAGATACACCAAAATAACTTAACATTATATTAAACAGTACAATAAGCACTATCCGTTGGAAAAAAAAATTGAAGAAAACATTTGGAGCCATTTTGAGAAAATGTGGAAATTTGAGCTCATTTTGAAATGAGAAATTGCCTTAGAAGCAATTAAAGCAAAATAAGTATTACCGACGTGAGAGACAAGTGAAAAAATACATTTTTGTAATTTTTGAAAAAAAAAACAGGAATAAAGTAATATGGCGTTTATAAAGGGTTTGTTTGACACTAACCGTACCAAAAATTTAAAGAAAAAGTTTGGAGTCGTTTTCGAGAAAATCTGGTTTTCGTGTATTACTACGCATACGAGAAAGTAAAAAACAACCTATGCCAGGAAATCCCAAATCGTGTATTTCGATTTCACTCAATGCATTGTAAGTGAGGTGTTATATTTTTTCAACAAATGTTGGAGGTTTCCAATACTTGATAAATGAACAATTAGTATTTGTATTACTAAGTACATTTCCCAATCATTGCGAAAGTGTTTCTGATACTAACTGCGAAAGTGCGCCAGATAAGGTGATAATCCTCTGACTTGATGATTGAAAATTCAATAATTATTTTGAATATTTAACGTCTGAATATGATATATTTTATATTACGAAAAAGTGCCGCACAAAACAAATTAAAGGGTTACTATCACGCCGGTATTACCACTAATATTAAAATTATCACTAATGTTCATACAATTTTATACTTTCTTCTTATAATAGTATTTCTCTTAAGAACAGGTTCCTTTAAATTTTATCCCCTTAAAAAATCGTACATATAAGATTTAATTTGAATTGTTATGAAATAAAATAATTCAGAAAACAATTATTTGCTGTTTATAAATTTTAATTGACCTGTTCATAAGAGAAATATTATAACCAATGGTATAAAGATGATGTCTGATGATTATTATGCGAGCCATTTCATATGTTTTATATTCGGATATTGGCTTATTTTGAGTGAATAATTTCAATTCCTTTCCTAAGTAACCGTCGTGCCTGTTTTTTACTTTATCAACCATACGATTGTGAGGAGGGAAAGCGCTGTAATCGTGCGCCGGAAAACGGCGAATTTCCTACAAAAGCTCTTATTGTCGGGCTCTGGTAACGAAAAAATAGATAAATCTTATTCTCATATCAGTAATTTATCTTTTCTGATCGTCATAATAACTCTTATTACGACACTGATCCTAGTTTCGAAAAAGTTTGACTTTAGGCAATTAAAGTGAATGATCTAAGTTTATACATCTAAATAAAATTTGCCTTACTATACATACTATTTAGACAGTGTGTTATGTTAAAAACTAGTGCTGCTTCAACAGTACATACTTTCTTTGCAATGGCTACGCAATATAGAATACGGACTACGTGTTCTTGTAAAAAATCTTTATTTCCAGCAGAAATTGTCTTCTCCACGCTGGGATTCGACCTCGGATCCTTAAAGTTAACATAACTGAGACGTTTCCCCTACAACAGAAGCTACCCTCCAAAACTCTTTCTTTCCTGATGTCAAAAACAAGTGAAACACTGGCATTTGCAGTTTTCAAAAAAATAGTATTTAATTTACATTCATTCATTATCTAGTTTTAAAAACAGATTTTACGGTGGAAAAAATCTCTATCGTCAATATTGCATTTCGACAATGTTAATATTTATTTGAAATTTTCGAAAATTCAGATCAGTCGTCCATAGTTGGACCTACGCCATTTTTAAACGTCGTTTGTTCTATTTGAGAAAAAAATATTTAAAGAAAAAAATTGGAGCTCTTTTGGAGAAAATTTGAATAGTATTTTGAAGTTTGTGTTAAGTACCTTCAAAATTAAAAGGTTGTTTCAAATTCGAGGATTCGTGACATCAGTCAGATCGTTCGAGGAATGTCCATTTCGGTGAAAAAGCTGTTTACTTTAGGCTCTAGACTCATACGTAGACGGACTGACAAAGGTTTTTCGAAAATCACTTTTTCAGGATCAAGAACACCCACAACACAAGCGCTTTGACAACCCTATGTATAGAGAGTAATATACGAGCAAGATCAACAATCCACTTTTCGAATTTGCGATATACAAAACGTGCTTCTTGTGGAAATTTCAACACTTTCTCCGGCAGCATTACATAATTTTCTCTTTACGCTAGTATACGTAGAGGTCAAAATATGCCAGGGTTGTTGGGATTTGAACTCGCGTTTCTCTAATCTGCAATACTGGCTCGATCGCATTTCACTACCGCAGACATTTCTCCTCGGGGTGCCCATCCAGGAGTACTTATTACGAAAAGAATAATGTGATATTAATTACGCTTAGTTTTTTTTTTATTAGAGAAAAGTACTCCATGTGTCAAAGGTATCAAATTCGCAATAAGAATGCAAAGCAATAAAACACGCGTAACTACAAAGCTCATTTTAGTTCGAAATATTTTTAATCATAAGATAGTGTTTACAATTCGTTGTGCAGCTCGTTCCAGGCGTTATCTCTTGCAGAATACCGTCAAGCTTGAAGTTACGTCACAGATGAAAGTTCCAATAAAGCTATACTTTAACACGCGCAGTAATAGTATTCGTTCTGAAATCAGAATCGAAATACCAGCAGTGTTATACCTGATTCTTGATGACATTAACACTAAAATAAGTAGTTGTGCCGCGAAAGCACATACTTTTTGTGATATTTGTAAAGGTTAGAAATGATTATAACTATACAATTAACCGCAAAAGGGTTTTCTACTTCCAAATGTTTTTGCCACGGATGAGATTCTATCTTTAGTGCACAAGTTTCCGCAGCAATCGTCTTTCCGATTACAAAACAGACACTTATGATGCTCCTCTATCATAAAAATAAGCAGTCGCAACAAAACAAAAGTTTCACTTTCGCAATCACCAACCAAATTCACACGCAGTTGGCGTCAAGAGTGAGCAAGGCTCCAAGGACGAGGCGGTCCGCTATTAATGTTCTACTATTCATGTGTTGAGTTATGGAACAGTAAATTTCTTTTGATATTTTTGGTAAGTATAAATCCGTTGAAATGTGTATCCGTACATACTCTACTGCGTTAGTGCAGTACCAGGAAGACTGTTTATAAATACTTAATTTATTTCAGTTATACAACAGTATTTTATTTGTTGTTCAACAAAGTCAGCAGTTAGAACAGCGTGCGTGCTACGATTTAGAGATTTAGAAAAAAAATTACGCTGGTATAAAAATGGAGGCTTTTATGTGCTGCTACCCGTGCGTGAAGGTATTATTTTCTTGAAACTGATGTAAAACGTGTCGTTACCGTGCGTATATGACTTTTATGCTGTGACATTACAGTGCAGAAAAGATTTTTACGCACGATAGGTTGCTTCGAGAGAAGTAAGAAAATAAGCACATTTAATTTCAAACATTTCACATGGCAAAGCAACTTTAATTTAACTATTATTAAACTCTTCCCAATAACGGTTAATTTATAATGAAGTATTAACACATAATACATTATGAAACTTGTAGCAACTCTCCAGATGTACACACCTTTTTCAATTGATGGTACGTTTCTTTAAATACTTTAGGAATTTTGCGTACTAAATTAGATATTGCAGCATTCGCAGATTCGAAAACTTGTGGAATGTCAACATTGTTTTTACCATTTGAAATTGAGCAGTCAGAACCAAGATGTAACTACCAGGTATTAGTGTAGTCAATAGGGAGCCATAAGGAGGATCCACCTTGCAAAAGGTGAGATAATTTTTTAATATACGAAAATATAGTTGTCTTAATGAGTCACATTTGTTGTAAACAGGCTTCAATCTATAATTTTATAGACAATGAATAATACAAGGACAATTTATTTCATATTGCACAACGTTTCGAAATCACATTGATTTCATCTTCAGGTTGTAATTGACAAATATACAAAGAATGAAATACATAACATCTTACATTAAAGGAAATACAGTAGTAAGGTACAATAACATCACATAAGATACCTTTTTGGGGTATATGTAACATTATTGTACATATTTCTAAAGAGAGACTACAAACAAACTTGGATTGTAATTACGTCAAGGGTGTAACTTCTTGTATAAGGAATATAACCTCTGCATATAATAGGAAATGTAAAACAAAGATTTCTATATATTAACACTGTATATAACCAACCTCATGAAACCACTACTTTAACATTCAAAGATTGAAATACATATGACATAGTAACTAAGTTACATAAAACATGCATAATTTATGAAAACAAATATAGACTTACCACACACAGTAAATCATTATCCAATACAAATACTTGAGATAAATTCATACATGTAGCAACATTATTTTAAAGTTTGTAAAAAAATATAAATTTAGTCAGGTTACATAAAAAACCATTGTCGGACATTCTAACCGGAACCAAAAATAAGGAAACTAAACAAAACATTAAAACAAATCTTGTAAGGAGATACAAATAATATACAATATTATGTTCCACTAAGAGCAAGTAAGGTACTGTCATAACTTTTAGTGAAGACGGTAGATTCAACAACAGAGTTCACAGTTTCATTGCTTTGTATATGTAAAGTTTCTAATAATTGTCTTTTTCTTATGTTAGGTTCTTTGGTATCATCATAATTAAAACGATGTTGAGTGTTGATGGTGTGTTGAGAAATGGAACTAAAATTATGACAGCACTTCTTTATGTTACTCTTATGTTCTTGGAGACTTCCTGCATGTTTGTCCTACATAATTTTTTTACAACTGTGGCACGGAATTTTGTACACAACATTTTGTTGATCTGTTTTGGCAATTTTATCATTTAATTTGGTTATGACATGTTTTTATTAATTGCTTTATCTATAATATTCACATTATATTTTTGCTTAAATATTTTTCTTATCATGTAATATGGCACATATGGTAATACTAATTTATGTATTCTTGGTGGCTATTATCAGACACGCTCCCCTTCTCTTCTACACTTTTCCCTATAAACATACTTGTATAAATCTTTGGTTAACATATTTTGATATGAACTTGAGAGGGTAATAGTTATAGTGCAACAGTTTAAAGATTAACTCTAAGTTTTTTGCTTGATAACACTTATCTGAAAGGTTAACTACTTTGTCAATAACCCTGTAATTATACTTATTTTTACCTTTTTTGGATGTAAAAATGATAATTTAGTACTATGCCAGCATAGACATCTTTGTGAAACCATTCTATAGTAATGTTCTGAGTCATTCTAATAACTCTTAAATCTAGGAAATTTATGACACCAAATAGTTCTTCTTCTAACGTGAATTTAATCTTTGGATCATAAGAGTTTAACCTGTGTATTATACTTTGTACCAAATTTTGGTTTAAGATAACCAGAGTGTCATTACATACATATACTTGGTTGAAAATTGTTTTGAAAAATGTTAAAAGGTCATACCGTTATGTACAAATTAGCTAAATAAATTATTTCTCTTAAGCGAATAGTATGAGAGTTAAGAGATTTTAAAATTTCACCAAATTTTCCTTTCCATTCTGAATTTACCCAAAATTATTAATGGTCTCTCTAATATAGTATTCCTGAGTTTTTAAGATATAGTAGTAGTAGTATTTTTATTATTACTTAAAATATTAAGTAAAAAATTATTATAATTGTTTTATTAGTCAAAGGTAAATATACTAGAGTTTTCATAATTATCGAAATATATTATTTTTATGAAAGGAAGTTATGTATATTATTATTATTATTATTATTATTTACAACATATTTTAAATCGGCACGCCTTATTGCTACGTGCATCTACATTTCTGCTATATCGCTCGTTTTCCTCTAGATCTCTTTTTTAATGCGAGGGTTGCAATAAATAACGTTACCAATAAATATCGTTTCGGTATATTAATTGGGAGTGTGTTGTGTATATGAGTGGAGTTTGAACGAAGTGGTTGTAATGAACAAGAAAGGAGTCGTATCAATTCAAAAATTGTTCTAGTGGTAGGATGTGATTGTTCCTATACATTGTCATGCGAAGTATATTAATCCAAAATGTTTTTCTGCATCAACTCGAAAGGAAAGTGTGCAGTCTCAGCCAGGTATATCAACAGCTCTTAGATTACATAATAAATACTTAAATTCCAAAACCTATGGTTTCGTGGGTGGGAATGAGAATACAATTGAATTTATGGAACCACAAAAAGGACTGTCCCATATCACAGAACTTGTGTTGTGAAGTTCCCATACATACAGAATAAGATTGTGAAGTTTTATTTGATATCATTAAAAACACAGGCACAAATAAGTTTTCAGACCCAGAGACTTGATACATATTTCTCTATGTATGTGGACGCGCTGAATGGGAATCTGAAGCCAGAATTGCGCCACCACCCTACAATTATTTTTTTGCGAAAACCACCATGAAATTGTAGTTTTTGTTTTCGGGTGTTGTTGTCCGACCCAAAGACTTGTATATTGACGGCTGAAAAAACCTTAAATTTTTGTTTACAGGGTGCCACTTTCTCGGATTCGGATTCAGCGCGTTGCCATACATACAGAAACGTGTCAAGTTTTGAGTTTGACAACTTTTGCTTCTGTAGTAAAATCGAATTTCAATTTAAGAATTCTGTTGTGAATTATGCTAGAATTATTTTATTTATCCTACCGCTGATTGGGATATCCATTGAGATCGAATTTAATATTAGGATATACTAGGATCATGACAGATACAGAGGATCATGATCATATACAGAGTTACTAGGATCATGAGCCATTAGGATTCTCAATTTAGGGAGTGGATTGTTTGAGGGTGCAGAGCTCGATGAACACATACAAGCGAGAAGTTTGGAATATCTGCTTGTTTAATTCCAACCATTTAAAAATTATATTCCCTTCTTACACAAATCTCGTTTCATACCAAAACAAAAAACCTTCAATGAAAAAAATTACATAAAATGCGTTAATCCCATAAATCAATAACACCTAAAATCATCAAATATAATCCGTAGAATAAGAACCCCTTAAACAAAACTAAACTTTATTCACACAATCCAAGTAATATTTTGATTACTGCATATATATTGTTGGATTAGATGTTGTTTCAACAATAAAATTGAGTTCCATCTTATACCTCACTCAGTTTGTATTGAACATTCAAACGATCCTGTGATTGTTATTTTATTTCTGGAATATTGCTTGAAGAGGTTGTGTAATTTCTCCTGACAGCTTCTTTTATATATGAGATGAATGCATAATAAAAAGTCACACAAAAAATACAAGTGAGTTTGTGAAAGAAGATTATTTTGCATGTTTTAAAATAGAAACTTGGAGGCCAATACAGAACATCTGCTTCGCATAAGGTGTGCGGATGATGAGAGGATTCGTTGGTGGTTTAAGGGTAAGAAAAAATCATTTCGGTTTGGTGTTCCTATGATATGGCGTGAACAGAAAAATCATTCATCATCACAACCGACAGCTACTTCTATTCGGAAGATATCAAAAGATTTAATACAAAAAATAAAAATCCTAACCTTCACTCAGCTATTCGTTTAGTACCCCATGGTTCAGAAATAACTCCACAGCCGCCTAATTTAGATGACATCCTGAGTGAGTCAGACGAATTATCTTCCCAGAACGCATCAAATTTTTATGTTGACGAGGAACCCTAACGTTTTTCTCGGAGTGATCTCAAGAACATTGTAAGGGGTTTAGGTCATTCAAAAGATAAAGCCAAATTACTAGGTAAAAGGCTAAAAAACAAAAACCTGCCATAATTTGGGACCTCTCTCTCTCTCTCTCTCTCTCTCTCTATATATATATATATATATATATATATTTATATATTGGCAGTTTTTTGTTTTATATATATATATATATATATATATATATATATATATATATATATTGAAACGCGCCGCGTTTCCAGACGAAACACAAAGTATTTACGACAATTCGAATAGCGCGTCAGTTGGCAGTTCCCGCCTAGTACGAGAAAAACTCCCGCGGCGCGCAAGAGTCAACGGACGGGGAGGCGCGAGAAGAAGCAGTGAGAACAAAGCAGTGGAGGGAAGCGCACGTATCGCGCGGGAAGTGGCCGTATGTTTAATGCCGATTGCTTAATATGTGATGTAAGAGACTCGTAAGTGAATGATGTGATAGTGAAGGTACTAGTAAGTGTGGGTGATACATTCGCCAGAGATTCGACGGGAATAGTTGTAGCAAGGACTGGATGTGCAACGTGATCGGGACGTGGAAACCCAAGACTGTGGATGGCGATGTGAGAGCCGGTGGGAGAACCGTGTGGTGTGACGATAAATGAGAAATGATGTTGTAATTTTGGCATGGTGAGGGAAATCCGTCTTTGAAAGGATCAGACGACGCCGTAAGTGTTACCCGGCGACGAGCAACACCAAGCCGAAAACGGTTGGACACGCGTTGTGGATGGGGGCAGCGCCGTAACGGTCGCTCCACGGCCACGCCGAAGCATCAGCCGATCAACGCCGAGGGGCGCCGAACGAATGGGGCACGAGCCGGACGCGAAGAACAACGCCGCCTGACGACCAACAGATTTCATTTCGTATTACATTCGAATATTTTAGCCACAATTTAATGAGGCAAGGCAGTGATTCGTAGCATAAGGACCTAAAAGTTAAGAGAATTACAAGGTGACTGTATAATAATAGAAATAAAGTTGTATATGCTAATTATATTGGGAAGTTGTTGTATCAATGTTTACCCTACCCCGGAGCCCATTCGCAAAAAATAAAACCTGACCCCTTTAATAAATTTACTGATGCACTGGATTGGAACCCCGGTCCGTTACTATATATATATATATATATATATATATATATATATATATATATATAGAGAGAGAGAGAGAGAGAGAGAGAGAGAAAAGAGGTCCCAAATGCTACCATATCTCTCGAGAATTTACGCTATGTTTCTCCAAAGAGGGTAATCAGGTTTATTGTAATGATTTTCGTGAGCTCATGAAATGTTTTGAGATACAGTATGATTCATCAGAATGGTGCCGATTCATTGATGCGTCTAAAACTAGCCTCGAAACAGTTTCGCTGCATAATGGAAATGTATTGCATCTTTTCCTATAGGACTCTCGCTTAATATGAAAGAAACCTATAATGACTTGGCTACGATTCTCGAGAAAATCAAATACGAAGATCATCAATGTTTGTGGAGGTTTCAAAATACTAATCATGTTGTTGGATCAGTATGGAAATTATACAAAATATCCTTGGTTTCCTTTTTTATGAAATAGTAGAGCCTCAGAGGTGCTGCATTAGACAAAAACTGATTAGCATCCCTCAGACAGTTCCCCCCCCCCATGCCGGCGAGAAAAATGTCACTTATACGATCTTGGTTCCCCCAGAACAAGTATTATTATCACCTCTTTAAATTTACTCCCTCATATCTTATTGCGGCTTACAAAGCAGTTTGTCACTGCCAAAAGATGGGGATTGTTTCAGATATATGTGATACAAGTATACAAGTTCCCGAAACTGTCTGAAGCCAAGTTAAAAAAGAGAGTTTTCACTGGCTCTGACATAATAAAACTTCTAACTGATCCTCTCATTATGGAAACAATAGGAGACTAGGAAAAAGAAGCCTGCGACTCTTTTAAGAATGTAGTGCACAAGTTTTGGGGGAATACAGGGGTAGAATCCAGAACAGTCACACCAGCAAAAATTTAATAGAATGTTCAAGAAGATATCGTCCTGTAGATAATGGTGTGATTGACATTTCTTTGAGGCCTTTGGCCTTAATTTTAATTTTTATGGGCCTAAAACGCTTCGTTTAGGAGTTATTTAACGACATAGATTTAAAAAATCGGCCGCGTGCTGCGGGTTGCATTTGACATGAATTGATTTTTTTAACAATTCCTTCATATTTTTTAAGTCAAAGTGCAATTAGTCACGTCTCCGTGAAATTTTATTTCTTTGGAGAACTCATTTATAAAGATTGGTGGTCTGCGTGGGCCGTAAAAGGTATGTATACTACTGAAATAATATAGGAGACATCATTTATTCTCTTGGAATGCTTTTGATGTACGTAAATCGTGTTAGTTAGAACGTAAAGGCCTACTGTAACTTTTACCTGAACTTTCTAACGCGAATTTAACCTCATTAAGTATTAAAAATATTAGTATTTAATCGCTATTTATTTATAAAGGTCTTAAGAATTTAGGAATACTACATTGAGAGACCAATAGTAATTTTCGGCAACTTCAGAATAAAAACGAAAATTTGGTGAAATTTTAAAATCTCTTAACTCTCTTACTATTTGTACGAGAGAAATAATTTATGTAGCAAATTTGTAGAGAATTTTATGACCTTTAACAATGTACATAACAATTTTTGCGCTAAGATCAACCATTAAAAAGTCATTAAGCAAAAACAAAACAATTGGTAGTCAAAAAACAAAATTTGTTTTGTTTTTTGGCTACCAAAACTTTTTCCGAAGTATTTCATAGTGGAAAACATAGGGCATTCTTTCTAATAACATTATAAACAATAAAAAAATTTAAAATTTCCTTCCTCACCTTCTGCAAGGCAAAATGACTTATGGACTGCACTCTACAAATTCTACAGGAACTCGTCTCGCGAAACCAGAGCATCATTTGATATCAACGTTAACGAAGGTGTTGTTATTTTTTTTAATGAATCTTGAAGAGTAGCATGAAACAAATCATGATTCGTAACAGAAGCATTTTAATGCGATAGGAGAAAAAAATTCTTTATTTTTCGGGAGTGACGTTATTGTTTTTTGCACGCTCGAGATTGAGGATTTTTTACCCAGACCTGCCGGCCGATCGTGCAACAAGCAATAACTTAATGCATTTATATAAAAATAACATTTGGGTGGTTTTGTGTAGTAGCTTTTTTTGCTGCTTCTAGTCACTACTGTTCAATAAAATATCACTCCAGATTTTCGTTAATCCTGCGGCCAGAGAAGACGTTTTCTTCACTGAATCGGCACTCAAAATGAAATTTTTGAATCCAAACCAGTCGAATTGTGTAAATTGGGTGCTTTTTTCAAATTATGAGTTAATTTTTTTTCTGAACAAATATATTCATTATTTTTGTAAATAATAAACAATGTACATGTTTCTGGAGTGTTTCTATGTTTCTGCAATGCTAATTTTTGCTCAGAAAGCATTTTTTCAAACCCACTTTTGTGTGCTTATTGCGGCTCAGCCATTCGGAATATCCAAGTAGTTAATTGGACAAAATATGTTTAATATTGTCTTATGAGATTATTTTTCAATTTTCAACGTTTCCTCCCCGGGCACCCTGCGTATTTAAATCTAAGATTATGTAAATGTCATTTCTGTCGAGAATGAAGTAACACATGTTTAAACAAGTTCGTAATGTACGTTTTTATTTGTCCTAACGTGTCACAAGACAATTTTTGATGCATCGCGTTTCATATTATGTTAGTCTTCATTTCCTATAGTTGTAGCACAAATGGAAACACCAACATGTATGACCTCTATGAGGAACCCTCCATCCCCGACGACTGTTCGTGTCAGTCATTACGCTGGTTGGTTATTCGATTGTGTGTCTGCGCTCAGCGGTGGACTTTTCCTGGTCCCGTGCAAGAAGCACGGGACTTTCTATAATAGACACTCTTTACAGACATGATTATGGTCGTCAACTACAGCCATTTGGTGTGGATGGTTTATGGTACAAATTCTGCGTTAGTAGAGAGTTTGCGCACCCTCCAACGTTGAAGCTATCGTTGAACTATCGATGTTCTGCGTATGCGCAGTCCAAGTGTTGCATCCGTTTTGTGGATCTGCGCATACGCGAAAGATCGATAGTGCTAGATGGCAAAAGACAGTTTACTTTTCCCATATTATACACATGACTACGTAGAATTTTTTGATATAGCTCTTGAATTATGTGCTCGTCAACTCTAGCAAAAAATGTTCCAAAAATACAACCCAACCTCTTAAGTACGTACTTCCTCATGGTATTCAGCACCTAATAATTTTGAAGCTAGAAGGCAGAACACAATTTCCTTTTAACATATTATGCGTATTATTATGTACTACTTGTTGGTATAGCCGGTGAATTAAGTGCTCGTCAACATGAATTAAACGTATCGCAACAATTCAACCAATCGCTCTAGTACTCATTACCTCTCGGCATTCAGCGCATTTATTGCAATATTTTTGCCAAAGTTGACGAGCACCTAACTCAAAGGATATATCCACAAATAGTACACAATAATTTGCATAATATGTTAAAACGAAACTGTGTTTGCCGTCTTGTTTGAAAATGATTAGCCTCGGAATGCCGTGAGGAAGAGCGTACTTGAGCGGTTGAGTTGTATTGTTGCAACAATTTTTGTTACAGTTGACGAGCACTTAATTCAAGGAGCTGTGTCAACAAATGTTATTAATAATTAGTTAATAATTAATTTTATGCATAATATGTTAAAAATAAACTGTGTTATGCTAGCTAGTTTGAAACTTTTAACTGTTGATTAGTCTGTCTGATCTGAGAGTTGCAATTTTTTTTTTACAAGAATAAATATTAATATTTATGAATAAAATAGCATTTTTTGTACCTATAATTAGCCTAAAACTCGCGTATAAGTAGTTTTCCTGTAACTTTAATTTTTTATTTTGTGCCAGCTAGCTTTATTCTAAAGCTGGCTGAACACTGAGTTTTGAAAAAACGATAGACTAAAATTTGGAGATAGAGCATTTAATTAGCCTATGATTAGCCTAAAAATATGATTTTGGTTTTCTTTGTGTTCTGCTATAAAGTGTTAATCTGATTTATGCACATTGAATATTTTGTGTGTAGTATGAAAAAGGAGGATAATATGGGGATGTGTCATTATGAAGCTGTGGGTAGTCATATTCTGTATATAAAAATATAATAATTGGGTAGTTATTCAAAGATTTTTTATTTTATTGGAAATTGGTGTGATAGTTATAATAAACAATCAATCTTCTTATGCTCAGCTCCAAAATTGTTTTGGCATAATCTTGGGCAATGGTTGCAAGCTAACGCAATACGTAATTTTCCGCCGACTCTAGGCCCCAAATTGTTTTTTCGCAGAGATTTCACAAAAAGTCAATGAAAAATTAAAACTCATTGAGATTAACTTTATTCTTCTTGATTAAAGTTTTACAATAAAGAGGTTCTGTATTAATAATCAAGTTTCTAGAGGTAGTGGCCGAAAGAAGCCCGTAAAGGTAGGATTTATATATCCATCGCTGAGGGTAACTGAAAGATTCAGTGATTGAATTGACCGAAATACTTATTTGAAATGATTAAATTAACGTTTTAACCTCACTCAAATATCTATGAAAGAGTTATTCAAGTTGTATTTTTATGATTCTATTTTAAATAGGGTCGAAGCTTCAGAGTGCAACCAATGGATTCTGCCCTGATCGCTGAACTCACATTAAGTTTAGAAATAATTTTGCATTTTACGAAAATGAGAGATAAATGTTTAAACTTCCATGATAATATATTTTGAAAATTAGTATATGAAACTAATCAGTATATTCAGTGTTACAGAATAAGAAATAAAATTATACGAACCTGATCTTGAATCTGTCGAGTAAGTGAGAATTATAACTGTCCAAAAATGTACTTGTGTTTAATGTTTTTCAAATAATATCACCCACATACATTTTTTGTGCGTTGGTCCGGTCAAAAACATGAAGATTTTAAGGACGTAAGCCTATCTGTTATTTCGTGCTTCCTGATTCCGTAAAATATATTCAAAACGTTTTGTAAATAGTCCGGGAGAATAATGTAGTTTTAATAACACGCAAATAACATCCGTGTTTGGTATCTTTGAGATTTGTAGTCTACACATTCTTAACGCTGCATATATTATACAATGAAGAAAATTGATTGGATATCAAGTAAGTAATTTTTTATACATCTGATACATAGTATCAACTAGCCTAAGGTTTCTTTATATACATATACATACGTAAACGTGTCCATTGAGGGCATGTGTGTTTTGAGATCAACGCAGACTTTATTGAGCATATAAATTTTGCATTCAAATTATTATATAGCAGAATCTCTTTCCTTTATTGCTAGTACTACATACTGATATTTAGAGCAATATCTGAGGAAATTCGTTTAAGTACTACTTCAGGTGAGTCCAACACCTAGGAAATGGTATTAATTATTTCACTTTTTGGGCAAAAGTATGAACAATAAAACGGTTAAATTAATAGCCGCAATTTTAATTGGCTACTACAATTATTATTTCACCGCGATATTTAATTATTTAAATATAATTAGTAGGTTGAAATTGTTTATCATCTAAGTAGAAAGATTTTAACATAAAGTACATGAAATTAAATTTAATGTAGGCAAGTAAGTTAAGTCAACAGTCGTACAGTAAATCTACTGAGACAGTCGCACACCTTTTATTAAGAAAAAATATTTCTTTCCCGGTTTCAGGTTTATTTTATAATACTATTTTAACACAATTTAAAGTTAATGCATGAACAATGCAATGTATAATACAGTAAACAAGAGAATATATATTTGGTGTATACGTATGGGTGTGTGTATTGTATTATTGTGTCAGAAAAAACGTTTGTACCAATACTAGAGCGATTGGTTCCAAATTTTGCACTAATATTTTTGTGCGGTTTATACAAAGGGTTTATTGCGGTTCCGAAAATGTCCCTCAAATTTTCTTTTTTGTATGTATATTTTAAAAATCCAAGCAATTCGTCATGCATGTCAGCACTGTTGACTGGCGTAGTGTGTGTGGGGGGCGGGAATGACAAGGGGAAGAGGGGCTGGCGGAGCAGGTGGGAAAGGTGGGTAAGTTGGAGGAAAAAGCTGGAGCGGACGGGCAGGGGGGAGGGATTGTTTAATCGATAAATTATGATAAACTACGTGTGCGTGTCTCCAGGCAACGCCGGATAATCAACTATATACTATCTAACGAATGTAGTATCTAAGGAGGTAATTTACAAAAATAGCTACTTTACTATGTTTTTCTTTTATAACATACTCATTGCAAGAATAATGACTCTAGAATTGATCTAAGAGATCTTCCTGTCAGAAGAATTGATCAAATGAACCATAGTACGATTATGGTTCGATATGTGGAAGAGACATAAATGTATTAAAAAGACAAAGCAGTTGAAATACACTAACAGTATACTTTTGAATATTGGCTCATCTTTTTCTTCTATTTATTAATTATCTAATACAAATGTGGTGATTTATATTTTTAATGTATTTTTCTCTGCTGTGCGACTACACTTTTATTTTCAACTTATATATTTAGTACTTGTTCACCACAAAAATATGCTTCTAAATAAGCACGTGTTTTATATATAATTTTCAAGAATGCTTTTAAATACATGCTATATACGCTTATATATACTTGTTATGAATAATTTTGATAAAATAGTTTATTTTTTATTATCCACAGATAATACGAAAATAAACACTAGTAATGAAGTGCGGCGGCCTCTTTGTTGTTATATTTGTGACAGTAATAGCAATGTGGGCATCGAATGCTAACGCGATAATTTGTCCAAGAATACCTTGCAGGCCGTGCACTCCAATCAATTGCACCGAAAATCAAATTGCGATTGTGCCACCATGCTCTTGCTGCCCTGAATGCCAGGATATCATACGTACGTAATTCGTTTTTGCTAATTTGAATTCAGTATATATAATTCATTGAATTGAAGGAAAACTAAGCATCGTCTTGCAATGCTAGATGTGCCAAAGGTTTTGTTATGGAAATTACTACAGTATTACAGGATCGTTTACTGATACTTTTATTTTGTAAAAAAGGGATTGCAGCTGGTAAATAAATTGCGTTCAAGCATCTAGTATACAGTAAGTACTATAACACTTCATAGCAACGCTATCCATAAAATTGAAGTCAAGAGTTACCCGCGCCATTATCTTAATTGCACCTAGTTGGCTTCACTTGTAGAACATGCATAGCGAATATTTTCCTAAATATCGGAGGGCAACCCTACCAATCTCCCAGCGGATGAATACTGGTCTGGAGCGAACTGTTAAAATCTCTAATCCAGCTGACAATTCATGCCACCTTTTAATTTCCTTCAGTGGGGGCGAGGGGGGGGTAAAACGCCAGCACACGTTGTACAATGGCGTACATAATAGCAATGAGATGTGCATTTGCGTGAAAAATTGCAATTTCACTACAACTCGACACGACTTTAATGACAAGTTAGTTTTTTTGGCATATTGTTTTAAATGGGAGGAGGGAGTCTGATGAACATAAAGGGCCAACACAGCGATATGGAACGAATGTGACTTTTTTAACTGACTCAGGACCGTTTGATGCCAAAAGAGACACAAAAGATTAATGTAAGAAAAAATTTGAGCATTTTCAGAAACGCTCAAATGCCATTTTCTCCTAAACGACTCCAATATTTTTTATTTAGTGTTTTTGTATGGATAGTGCTGTTTCCACTGCATAAGATGACAAACGCTATTTTTCTGTGTTCTTTCGTTTTTTCAAAAATCACAGAAATGCATTTTTTAAATATCTTCCACGTGCGTAGTATTTACATTATGCATTTACGATATACATTAACGCATTTTTGAGTACTGAAATGGTTTTCCTATTTATAATAATAATAATAATAATAATAATAATAATAATAATAATAATAATAATCATAATAAATAACTCAAAATAATGGAACTATATACTTATCTGTGCCCCTTGCTGAACACCCATTAAAACGGTTCCCACGGATCCGTAACTCGTAATTATTCTTCACCCTAAAATATTAATCTGTTGCCCCATTCGGGGCACCCAACTGAACGGAACCAGCAGTTTTTTGTTCTGAATTCATAGGGAATTTTATTTACCGTTCAATTCTTTTTTAGGGTGTGAGTATGGGAGCCCTTCCTATACAGAAGACGGGTGCTTATTATCGATTGTTTTGGAACTGGGCACGTCAGTTATCCTTCACTCGCTCACAATCAAAACAAAACTTTTTTTCAAAATTAGTTGTTGCTGACGCAAGTGTAGATGTATCCTGATTTATTAATAATAAAAACAACTGCTTAGCCTCGTTGCCGCCTCTCCTGGCTAATATAAAACATATATCACAAAAAAACTTAAACATAAACCCAAAACACAAATATTTTACCCTTAGAAACAAACAGTGTTTACACATAACATTCACACATAACAATTTCAGATCTCATTCATACGAACGCGCATACTTTTCCCTTACTTATGGGAAATACGCGCATACTTTTCCCCAACTAATCTTTGAAACTTTAAATATTTTTCCCAATTTCAATACATTTTTTGGCCTTATCTTAATGTCGAATCAATTAAAAGAATTTTTAAATAATCACTTCCCTAGTCGTAGGCCGCTGTGGTTGCATTAAACACATCCGCCCAAACGTCGCCGACATCCAGACCTACTATTGGCATTTTACATCCATGTTATGTTCGTACTGCAATTTGCATTCATTATAACACTACACTTTATATACCAACATGTCTTCCTTCTACCATCTGTCATCTACCAAGTTTACAGGCATTCTCCCACGTTTTCTTTGTCTTCGCTCAAGTTCCAGAAAAACAATTGCCGTCCTTTTTTCTTTTGTCATTTACTGCAATGCATATAATTACGATTCCCCTCTAAATTTCCTTCGCACCTGATTATATTCCCTTTTGTAAATCAATTACATATTTTAATGTAATATATATTTATATTATTTATTTGTTCTCACATATATTTATTTATTTGTTCTCGTTTGAATTTATTTTGACAGTAAATATGTTATTCGACATATTTACTTACATAGGTTCTCGGTACATAGAGTTCGATTGTCCCTCGACAAAAAGTTAAGATTTCTTTTGACTTTCCCGAAAAAATCTAATATATATATTTATTTATTGTCAGCCTAAAATCTATCTTCATCATTTATTTTCTCCGGTCTAATTCTATTTTTGTCAGTTCGTCAGTTTCGTCAGTTCGTCAGTTTCGGTAGTTCCGGAATAATAAATACCACAATGCTCTCTAGCCCCGTCACTTGTCTTTGCCAATATATCGCATTTCGTCCCCATTGAACATATTGGAAATTTGGCTTTGACGAGTCCGCCTGGACCATCACAGGACAATTTCTTCAAATTATTTCTTCTGAAGTTTCTCGAAAACTCAAAAGCTTTCGGTGAAAATCGGCTTCAAAATGTGCAGAGTGTTCAATGAAAATTTGCATATTCTATAATATTCTCGAAGTCAAAATTCAATTTTACCAATAGGGGACCGAAAAATTGGGGAAAATGGCAATACGGCGCAAATAGTCGGCAGATACATAGAGGTTGTGACAAAACCTAAAAGATATTCCAGACTCAAGATATAAGAAAACTAGTACGAGAAAGTCAGTATTGTTCTGGCGTGCTAAGATCATTAGTTCCGTAACTTTAGTGCATGTTTTAATCACGTGATCTGGCTGGCTGGCGATATTCAGCGGCGCCCTAGGTCGGCTTGCGGGAATTTTCACCAACCAGGTATGTTACACCAGCGTGGTGCCGCCCAAGTGGGGACAAGCTTTAAGCTCTCGCCAAGTCTCGAAAAACGTGTGGTAGTGTAGTTTGTGTGAGTGTGTTTAATGTAAGGGGTGTGTGAAAAGGACAAGGAAGAGAAAGAAAATGATCGCGCGCTGTCTGTGGCCCCTTTGTTAGGGTACTGCTTAATCATTCACCTGGTGTTGATCCGAGAAACCACGGAAAACTACCGATCAGAGCAGCCGGCCCCTAGAATTCTCCTCTGTTAAGCGACTGTTTTCGACTTAGCTAACATGCTAGTGTCGAAAATCCTGCCCTCTAGTATCAAACCCCAAGACCTACCGGCCAGAGACACTCCAGCGACATCAATTGATCCCCTGAGCCATCTTTGCCGGTGGATGTCAAGAAGTGCACGGCTGCAGGCATATTTATTTTATTTATCGCGTGGGTTATTTTAACACAGCCATTGAATGTAGTTCCGCACCCGTGCATTTCACGCCACTTTCTTTGAATCCCACTCGATCTTCTACGATGTTTCTGTGCACATTTACAATTGTTTTCATGCGTTTTTGTATGCCGCGTACAACAAATTTATATCCCTGTAGTTTTCCAGATATTCGTGATATTCTTTTGAAGATTGCTTTCTTCCATTGTATTGGAAGTTTTTGCTGCTGCCAGTATTGATTTAAGAAATCTAGTTCCATCGTTCAATTAGTAAATTTTGTATCTCTAGAGGATGTTTTTCATTATCGATAAAAATCATTCTATTGGGAAAAAATGACGTCAAACACGCTTTAGTGTTAGGACACGCCACCGGCAATTCATTTACTATGAGCAAATAGGGTTGTTACACTTTAAGATTTATATTCGGATCAATTTCTTTTATGAAACTTATTGCTTCAGAGTTAAGTGACAATTTCAGTAAATTGTGGATGAAATGGGACTATGACTGTGAAGTTGTTTTTTGGTTCCCTATAAGATTTTTTTTCGAAAAGTAATGTTACGTCTTATTTGTGTTTTGAACGCTTCCTTTGTAGTTAATAAAACCATTACGAAAGAATGCTGATCCGGGCAACGGTTGACCAAGGCCAGTTTCCTTTTCGAAATTAGACGTTCTAAGTTCTCTTTCCAAAAGTGTAATATCTGTACACATCTGCAAAACTTTCCCAAAGTGAAAATCAGAACTCAAAGCCGAAGTGCGCGCACATTCCTTCACTGTCTTCTGAGAAATGACAGTCAGCACTTTTAAGGTGGCGGGATATTGCAAAATTGATGAAGTCCCCGGCGACGTTAGACGACTGGCAGAGTATTTGCCCACGTTTGGACCAAAGCCCATATTTGAATTTGATAATCTACTATAAAATCCTACTATATTATAAAATTAACTTTTTTATAAATTGACATGTTAAAATGTTTATGCTTTGCAAACAAAACTCTTAATTATCAATACTGTTGGGTAAGGGGTTTACGCTAAAACTATTGTATGTATTTCTTTTACTCAAATTAATCTGAGAAAGTAAGCATTGCTGCTTAGAAAGTATTGTATCCCCTTATAGCTTATTTATAAAAGCTATCATAAAGTCTAAGCAGTAAAAAAAAACGAAGAACTTATTTTGTTTCAGTCGAAGAAATTACCCCCACTCCAACAAGCACCACCACTGGTTGAAGAAGTGTTAACAGGCCAACTTGAAACAACGGAACTTGCACACAAGGTGATGGAAGACCAACAAGACAACAAGCTTAATATATTTACTTTTAAACTTTTATGATCAGTATGCATTCTGTTTTAGAACTTATCTGTAAACAAAAAATCTCAGATTAAAAAAAAGAATTACAATGTACTTGTTAAATGTAAAGTTTTCATAGAAATAATACTAAATAAATATTTTTTCAAATAATGTGGTTTATTTTTATTTAAGTCCCGTATGGTGTAATTTGAGTGAAGATCAGTCTACTAATAGCCCTTTTAAAGACGCACACAGGAAAAAATATGCAGATAGAAAAAATAAAGAATATAAAAAGTTTACTTCCTTTACGTAAAAATAGATTTTCCGCACAGACAGGTAGCCTGGCAATGCAATTAGCATAATACATCATGTGAAATTTTATGAAAATATTATACAATTTGTTTAATAAATTACAAATTACTAAAAAACTACAAAAAATAAAAATCGTACTTACAATGTGAAAAATAGAGATGACATCTGATAAATGAAAAATATGATACATTGAACTAACACATATTTATTTCGTCTACTTTATTCTTTAACTTTTCTGAAAAAGCAGCGTCGTAGCTTAACAAAATCAAACGGCAACCACAATAGCACCACTAGACAAAGGGAGTAGTAGTCTTTACTTAGAGAAATACTTCTAATAAATACATTCAACACCGTAGTAATTTATTGGTTGAATGTCTCAAAATAAACATTATTTTTTAGAAACCTTGACAGCACTCCTACGGCAGAAGAGGCGGAGTATCTCTCTTCACTCAAAACTACTACTACCTTACAGAAGATGATGGCTCATTAAAGGTTAGGTGAAGGAAACCTCGAGAAAAAATCCCTGGTCCTCCAAGTTGGGGTTGAGATGTTGGGCCAGCACCCCACAGAAAAAAAAATCAAAATGCATGAGCGCCAATCAATAAACTTTGAAATCATGCAAGTGTACGATGTCGCCTTGGAAGTGGAATGTGCGAGGCATAGCAACAAACGAATCTGAAGAGTTTAAAAAATTAATTTAATTTAGATGTTGCTACCCCCTTTGAAACTAAAAACGGGAAGGTTTAGAGAGGTTCAAAATTAAGTTCACATATACAATGGGGTAAATAAAGACGACGGGCATAGAAAGGAGTATCCATTGCAATTCGAATATCTTTAAAACATCACATAAACTATTGATGCTACAGAATGGCACAGACTTTCTCATGCTAGTTAGTTTCCTAATTTCTTCGGATCTAGCTTTTCTGTTTTGCCCCATCCTTTTGCCAGCTGTCATCTATCGCCGCCCAAACATTTCTTCACATTTGCTCAACGTTTTGGTTTCCTAATGACAGACACAAACAATTATTTTAAGAATATAATAGAAAAGTCAAACCTCGTCCAACATAGAAATTTCGTTGAAGAATTTGGTGTTTTTACAAAAATTACGTTTAAGCATTACTGTAAGTACGAAATTTGAAGCTTTTTGTGACAGAAAACTATTGAGTTTTCGATATAAATTATTGGAAGTTACTTGAAGCGCTTCTACTCACAATGCAATAATGTATACCAATGGCGGAAACAAAATAATATAGCAAAATAATAAGTTGTATGTCATCTTAAAAACTGCAATTAGCACTATTCGTCGAAACGTTTGAAGAAAAAATTTGAAGTCGTTTTTCAGAAATTGACATTTGAACATTTCTGAAAATGCGGAATTTTGAGCCTTGAGCGCTCTTGACTGGCTTTATGGTCTTGCCCCATCCTCTTGCGAGCTGCCATCTATCGTCGCCAAAAGTACATTATTTGACATTTTCTCAACTTTTCAGTTTCCATATAGTAGAATTGAAAAATTACTTCAAGAATATTAAAGAAGAGTAAAGCCTCCATTAAAAATTTTCATTGAAAACTTTCAAGCCGTTTCTAAGAAAATGGCGATTAAGCATTACTGTAAATGCAAATTTGAAGATCTTTACACAGGAATGTATTGAGCTTTCCGAAAAACATAATGATAGTCATTTGAAGCACTTCCACTCACAAATACAATAATGTATGCAAATCGATGGAAATGTGCATATTAACGGCGTGACAGATATTAAAAAAATTATATTAGTGTACTTTTTGAAAAACCAAAAGAATACACCAAAATGAAATTTACGTCATATTAAACAGTGCCATTACCAATATCCGTTGCAAAAGTTTGAAGAAAAAATTGGGAGCTATTTGTGAGAAAATGGCGTTTGAGCGTTTCTGAAATGCGAAATTTTGAGCTAATTTTAGCAGAAAACTGTTGTGTTTTCGAGAAACATTAGAAGACATTATTTAAGGCACATATACTCATAAGAAATAATGTAATACAAGATATCGCCCCTAATATAAAAATTACCGACATGAGAGACAAGTAAAAAATATACATTTTTCTAATTTTGGAAAAAACGAAAGAATAGACCAATATGACGTTTATGCCATCGTATACGGTACATTTAGCACTACCCCTGCCAAAAATTGCAAATAATACACATACTATTGCACAAAACTACTGTTTTTTGCAAAAAAATCAACATGGCCTAAATGAACTATTTACGGGCAATAAAGTTCATTTGAAGGAAAAATATGTCTTCAATTTTTTAGTTGTAGGAAGACGCTAAAAGATTCAAAGTTTTGCAATATTAAAAAATTCAGAGTTAACCGCGAGACCTTTACCACCTTTATAAGTGTATTTTACTCTATTGTTACAAGAAATTTAAAGAAAAAATTTGAAGCCGTTATTGAAAAAAGTTTGAAAATGGTTCTCAGACTTCATGTAAAGTACACCCAAAAATTAATATTTCTCAAAATCGCAAAACTTCGGTTCAGGCCAGATCGATTGTCGTTTGTTCAGTTAAATAGCACGTACGAATAGTTCAGGCGCTAGTGTTGTTCACATGCACCAGACGGACAGACTTTTTTTTTTAACTTTCTCGGTATCAGGGGACTCAAAACGTATTTCCGTTGAAATGTCGAAATCGATTTTCCGCAGCATTACATAACTTTATCTATACTACGTATATTACTCCGCATATACGTATGTATACGAGAAAGTAAAAATTTTGCTAAATCAAGAAGGAGCGAGAGGGAGAGACTGAGTGAGAGGGAGCGAGCGGGAGGAAGGAGTGAGAGGGAGCGAATGGAAGGGAGCGAGAGGGAGGAGCGAGAGGGAGGAGCGAGAGGGAAGGAGCGAGAGGGAAGAGCGAGTGGACAGTGAGAAAAAGGGAGAGAAGTCGACAGACCGACAGAAAAAGAAGTGATTAAAGAGGTCCAATGCCAAATACGCCAATGTATTTCAAGAAAACATTAAGGTATTCTTTGCGTAAGGAAAAAATCCTCCCGGATGATTTTCATTGAGTTCACCTTTCTTCCTTCATTATAAGTTTGGAGTGGTTGGCCCATTCGTTTACCACCATGTTATTACATATTTCATTAAGATGCCCCTCAGTTAGTGCCACTGATCTAAATATTGAAGAACAAAATCATTAATGGAGAATACAAATCTTATTTGTTTGCAAATAAGTGTGCTTAGACGGAGAACGAACACGCAGCCAGACAGGTGAATGACCGGTCGATGCCTGACGAAAAAGGAAATTAATGCCATTTTTACTCGTAGCTTCTCGCCTTACAAAGTTCTTCGTAAGAACAGAAAGTTCTATAACCGTTCCCGGAAAAAAGCAAATTTTCGGCAGAAAAACTGTATTTGGTGGGGTCTGGAAAAACTAGTGAGTAAATCCTGTTGCTAAACTTGAAAAAAATTAGTAACACGTTCTGTAGCCAGAATCCATGTTTTGTTGGTTCTTGATACCAAAAAATCGATTGAAGCAAACCGTCCGTCTGTCCTTCCATCTGTGGTTAACGCTAGCGCCTAAATCGTTCAGCGGATTTTCTTCAAAATTGATATTTCTTACTAGATCTGTATGATCTCTTTGTAATTTAAACGGAATTTTGAGTTGGATCTTCCTAAAGCTCATAAAGTTTCATTTTCAAGACTATCATTTTTCCTGAAATGAAACTGTGTCTTGATAGTAAAGATGCTGAGAATGGTGGTAGTCTCATGTTCGTTGACATCACAGACTTTTTGAAAATTGAAGAAGCGTAACTTTTTGGGGCATCTTCCTACAACTATAATATTGAAGATATAACTTTTTCCTTAATGAAATCTGTTCCTTTAAAATGGATCTTTAAGTATGTTCATGTTCAATTTTTCAAAATATGTTTAGTTTTCGTGTAATTTGAAGCGAAAGATAGGCAATTTTTCGCAAAAACTGCTCCAATTTTTTTCTGTAAAATTTGCTCCTCATATCTAATAATGGACGGTTAAAAATACAGTGGCTGTCCCATTTTCGGCTATCTCTCCGTTTTTGTTTTTGTTTTTCAAAATTGACAAAACTGAACATTTCAAAATTACAAAATTGGAGATAGATTTTTGCTTTAAACAAAACCGGTTGTAAAAACTCAGCTCTTTAAAAAAGTTTCTGAATACTTTTTTGCGAAAACGAGCTGATTTTGCTTGATATAAGTCTGAAATTTACGCATTATATAAAAAACATTTCTGAAAAACCGCTCCAAATTTTTTCTTCATATTTTCTCTACATATGTAATAAGGGACGGTAAAAAATACGGAGCTAGTTTCATTTTAGGCTATTGCTACGTATTTTTCGCAAATGCTCTTCAATAAACTTCAGCTCTTTAATAAAATTCATGTACACTTTTTTGACAAAATGAACTGATTTCGCTTAATTTGTGTCTGCAATTTATTCAATTTCTAAAAACATCATTTTCTCAAAACCTTCACCAGATATTTTCATTGAAGTTTCTCCTCGTATGTAACAGCTATGGTAAAAAAAATAAATGAACTAGTGATGCTAGAGAATGGCACCAGTCTCTTTAGTCTGGTCTACCTTCGAGTATGCCTTATGCTCTTCACGGCTGCGTTTTGTCGCGGAAAAATACATTTTTTTCATATTGTCTCACCTTATCGACTTCCTAATGCTAAAGGTGATACAATTATCTCATCACTGATTGATATAGAAGTATTTAGTCGGCATTCAAACCGGAAGGGTCGAGCTGGCTAAGACGTGAACAGATTGCGCACTTCTGATCGAAAGGAACCGGATTCGAATCCCACATAGAGATTTTAAATTGATGAATGTAATGTTACAGGAAACTGATGAGGACTGTAGGAACTTTATTGAAAATCATTTAAAATACTTCTGTAAAATAGAGTCGATATAGATAAATATACCGAACGTGTCTGTATAAGCTTTCCCAGTTTGGGACTTTTAAACATTTTTTTCAACTCTGTTATTTGCATTCTAAATCATATGTCACGTCAAATCAATTGTCTTTCTGTGTATCTGTATGACCTCGATGTAAGTAAACTAATCAATCAACATTAAATTTAAATACTTTGTAAATACTACTAACGGTTTCCGAATTATTACTACTTTCTCACCTTATGAGTTTTGTACGAGTGCCATTAATTGGAAGAGTAAATCCCATGTTCCACCGAGATGGCGGAGATGGTTGATTGGTGGGTACAGACAAAGCCCATCGGAAAGAAGATTCCTTGGTTGGAGCCTTGGTCCAACATTCTCATTTATCACAGTTCTCTGTTGCCGCAGAAATTAAATGAGAATTCTAGAAACTGTATTGAAAACCATTTAAAGCATTTGTAATCGCAAGTACCATTAATCAAGATAAAGAAACTGGATGTTTTTGTTATTTTCGAATTTCCAATCTTTAAACAACTTTTCCCTATCTGACCGGATGGCCGAAGTGGTTAAATGTCGGGTACGGATTTAGAGTTTTGCTGGGAAGAAGCGCTGGTTCGAGCCTTGCTCCGAGCCTTGCTCCGGGGTATTTATTTGTTCCTATCCCCTGTTGCCGTAGAAAACTATTGAAAATTCTAGAAATATTATTGATTATTTAAAGCAATTCTACTCGCCTATACAATCAATTAAGATACTAAATAAACTGAAAGTGGCTGTACGCGATTTTCCTATTTTGAACTTTTAAACAAGTTTTCTACACTCTTGTTCATTTTCGTAAAACGTATGTCACATCATATCAGTTGACCGGAGCGGTAGCTCAGTGCATCAACTGATGTCCCTGCAGCGCCTCTGACCGGGAGATCCTAGGTTCGAGTTCTGACAGCGGCGGCAGAATTTTCGACACTAGCTGCTAGCAGCTAGGTCGAATTCAGCCGCTGTCTGGAGGAGAATTCTAGCGTCCGGCTGCTCTGATCGGTAGTTTTCCGTGGTTTCTCTGATCAACACCAGGCGAATGCCGGAGCAGTACCCTAACAAACGGGCCACGGACCGCGCGCGATCTTTCCTTCCTCTTCCTTGTCCTATCCTTCTCCCTTACACGCACACACTTTCATTTACATGCACTACACTACCGCTTATTCCTGGAGACCGGTCATATTCCGGAAGAAGATCACCGCCATCTCCCGCAGAAAATAGCATGCACTACACTTACGGGACTATTGACCTAACCTGTTGACGCGTCCGGAATCACAAACCAACCAACTTGAGGGTAATTCTGTTCATAAGTAAATATAAAATATTCGGACATTAATTCAAAGATATTTAATTTAATTGGAAATTAATTGTTACAATACATAATCGATCTCTTTACGATTATGTTCCGAAATTATTTTGGTATATGCTTGGAAAATAGCTGCAAGTTAACGCATGATGTAATTTTCAACCGGCTCTAAGCACGATATTGTTTTTTTTTTACAGAGATTCCATAAAAAGTGACAAGGAAAAATTAAACTTCTTTGACATTAACTCTGTTTAAGGTACTTAATTAAAACTTTGCAATAAAGAATATTAAGGAGTATTAATAATAAAGAGTCGAGTGGCAGTGTCCAAAAGATGTGAGTAAAGGTAAGATTTATAAATTCATCGCTGATGGTAAATAGAAGATACTGTGATTGAATTGATATAAAATTTGACTTCAAATGTTTACGTCAACGTTTTAAACACGTTCAGAGATCTATGAAAAAGTTTAAGTTGTGTTTTTATGATTATATTTCAATCAATTTTGCATTTTACGAAAATGTGAAATTAATATTAAAACTTCCTTGATAATACTTATTTAAATTTATATGAAATTAATCAGCATATTCAATGTTACTGAAGAAGAAAAAAATTATAGTTTGATTTATATTTTGACGATATGTGAAAAGTATAACTGTGCAAAACGTGATCTTGTGCTTGAAATATATCTAATAAAATCATTTTTTCTGCGTGGTTGGTGTCAAACATGTGAAGTTTTCAAGGAATTGAGCCCATCTGTTACTTCGTGCTTTCGGATCAGGTAGAATGTAGTCTTAAAGCTATGTAAATAGACGAGGAAAGTAGTGTTTTTTTATTAACACGGAAGTTATTGGGTTTCTTTGCAATTTGTAGTCTATACATTTTTAGCGCTGCATATCTTTTACCACGAAGAAAATTTATTGGATATCATGTAAGTATTTTTTGGTTATTTGGTATCTTTGCGATTTGTAGTCTACATTTTTAGCGCTGCGTATCTTTTACCACGAGGAAAATTTATTGGATATCATGTAAGTATTTTTTGGTTATTTGGTATCTTTGCGATTTGTAGTCTATACATTTTTAGCGCTGCATATCTTTTATCACGAGGAAAATTTATTGGATATCATGTATTTTTTTATACACTGCAAGCGCAGTATATTGATTAGCTGAAGGCATATTCTATACATACTCGTGCGTATATGACAATCAGGGTGTGATGTTTTGAGGAGTACGTGTCTATTAGGATTGTAAAATTTGCATTTGAATGATTGTGTAGCAGATGTTCTTTCCTTCATTGGACGCACATCCTGGCATTTAGAAGCAATAATAAAAAAATTCGTTTAAGTACTGCTTCAGGTGAGTTCAACATCCAGTAAATGCTAAAAATTATTTTAATTTTTGGACAGAAGTTTGGCAAAAAAAGGTCCAATTAATAGATTTAATTTTAATTGAGAGCAGGAATAACAAATGTAGGTTAAAATTATCGTATGAGTTACGTGACTTTTCAAATGTATAATATTCATATTACAAACTGTATTTGCATTATATTTACATCATTACATTATGATATTACGTCAGCAGCAGCCACGGCGAGCGGAACGAGTGGCCGCCAATGGGATAGTGAAAAGATAAGGATTGGAAATCGAATCTTGCGATTGGCCAACTTCTAAAAATTGAGGGAAAAGTCTCTGGGGGAAAGTTTTTCCGTTAACCGGAGGCACAGTTTTCTAGAGATTTCCGAAGGAAGCAGATCGAATAGTCATCTTGAAATTTCCGAGAGCTGCAGATAACAGGGTCATCTCAAAACTTCCGAGTGATGTAGATCGTAGAGTTGCTTGTAAATCCCCGAGAAATACAGATTTGAAGAGAGGACGCGCTACCAGTAAAATCTGAACGTACGGAGGCGGGGAAGAAACTGCTCCCGAGCCATTTTTCTCAAGAACTGTACGCCAGAGAAGGCACTGCGCTACATTCACGAAAGGAAGTCGGTAAAGAATCAATGGGTCGAGATTCACCGACGGTGGAATAAAACGCACGAGCGGAAGGGAGCCATGAAGTCCAGTGAGGACGACGGATCCGGACACGGCGTCCCTCGTATAATCGTTACGCCGCCACTACGGCGCATCGCTGAGATGGAAGGCCGAGGCGATATCCCTTCTACAACACGGCCAGAGAAGCGAGTCTGTTGGGGCCGGAAAACGTGCGTGGGGGCGCGTCCGTTCTACATAGCGACCGAAGAAGATTGTACGAGCTCAAGGACCGCACCGCGCGAGACGCGGGTCACCGAACGGAACGGCGCCGGTGTGCAGCGCGGCGAGCAGCGCGACGCGAGGCCGAAGTTCGCCACGGAGCGGGCAGCCGTTCTCAGCGATAAGCCGCTGAGGTCCCCTGCACTGCATTAGCCGAGGTCGGGTTACGTGTGCCCCAATCGCCGAATCGTAAGTACCCGTGCGGTATACTGACCACAAAGACGAAATATTTCAGAAAAATTATAATTCAAAATTTGTGACTAGAAAGTTAATGTCGAACATTTCGATAAAACTCAATCCGAGCCACAATCGTGGGCCAAGTTAACTGAAAGAAACTTTGAGTGCAAAAGTTGTAAGATTTGCATGAACAATTAACTTGTTCAATTCTTTAATTAATTAGCAAAATACTTGGATTTCTGAAATTAGAATTTTATGCTGTTTGTGTACTTAGGATAGGGATTTATTTTTCTTTTTTGCACAAGTTGATGCAATAGTAATAATTTAGACTGAGTTGCAACTATTTTTTTATGTAAGACAGAGGCATTGCTTGCACAAATTGGTATAGTGACTATAGTTTTGATCAAAGTGCGAGAAGGGAATTCATTTATTTCTCTTCAAGCCTAGTTCTGTGCGTTGCTTATACTGGTAGCAACGAGGTGTTACGAGCCGGCTTGGACGCTCGGTAAAGAACACGAAATTGTTGTTCAAATTTAAGCGTAAATAGAATCGCCATTTGCTTTGTATTTAAGTGTGTGTGTGTTCGTCTCTAGAAATTTTTCAGAATACATGAGCATATTTACCAGAGTCACTACAGTGTTTCCTTTGAATTTAAAGGTTCCATCCATTTCACAACGCTCAATATTGGCCTCCTAGAGGCAAACCGATTCAACAACCTGACAGGCCTGGCGTCGGAGTGGCAGTAGGCTGCCGCGCGGCGCTCACAACCCTCAGGGTTAACGACCCCTGGTCAAAACAAGGTTGCATTGTTGCGGCACGTCGGGGCAGGTCCACGACGTGTGTTCCATCGCAATATATATATATATATATATATATATATATATATATATATATATATATATATGACGTCATGGGATTAGACAACCCCATAACGCCACCATCAGCTACGAAAAGAAGCCCACGAACAGAGGAAAGTAGGGTACGCGGCGGAGCGATGGCTTATAAACGCGCCATCTACCCACTGCTCTTCGAACTCTGACGCCCGAACTAGCGAATAATGCTTTTCCGGGAGGTCACGAAAAGAGGAGCATATTCACCCCTCCAAACATTTCCCCAGGCGCGAGTACCATAAGTATCGTGGCGCTCCTCAGAGGAGTTCTCTATGATTGCAGCAGCGACGGCGATTGTAACTTGATAGCGTAGGAATTTATTTTAACTTGGTAGTTAAAAGTTAGCTTGAGAAGCGTATCAACGAAAGTGATGTAATTGAGAAGTTGAGTGCAAGACCATTCTTCGCATTAACATTCACAACATTTGAGAGAGCAAGTGAAGTGATTGTTTGACTTCGAAATAATTTCAAATTTGTGAAATTCGCGCAGAAGGACATTAACTAAATCCAGCATCTCATATTGCACGCTGAGATCACACACGCCCAACGTGTGGTAGATAGGCCGATCATTTAAAGCATAACTTCAGCAACATTAATTATTCGAGGCTGGAAACGCGAACAAACTTGTACGAGGGCGGCAGAAGAGGAAGGACGACCCCAGGAAGAGAGAAGCGTAGGTGAGAAAGATTTGGACTGGAACGAGAATCGTACGAGTCCGGAGAACGGGAGAAGTGTGTGGAAATAGGAGGCGTAGCGGAGTCCAGAGCTCGAGGGAGGAAACTGGTAACATCGTGGGACAGCGAGCGAAGACGGGTTGCAACTGCGAGCGGCAGAAAATCCCCAAGGTTACCTACAGGCGAGCGATATAGAGCTGTTGAGGTAAAAGAACTGGCAACTTTTATGCGCCGATCAGTTGGGGAAAGAGAATAGCAGTAAATACACGACAATTCGTGTTAAGTGGGTGAAAAGTCCAGAATAGGTGGGAGTAGTTTTTCGAACGATGTGAGTGGCAGTTTCAAGTTCATTTACTGCAAGTGTTATTGAATTCATTCAAAGAGGCCATACCTTGTACAATTTTACTTAAATAATTCATGATTTTCACATGTTGTACAGTTGAGGTTATTTGGAAAAGTTTCAGTATTGTGTTAAAAGTAATTGCTTTCTGAGATATGTAAAGGGGTCAGATTTAAGTAACGTGTATATTACGTTTTATCGTTTTTTATCTTTAAAGTTCGGTGTTATAGTGAGTGCGAAGCCCAAGGCTAGCATCAGTGAACGGGATACCTTAAAACAAGTGTAAAATTCATTTTAAAAGCCGTGCACGGAAAAACTAGAGAGTAGAAAGAGTAAAATAATTTGGTAGATGAAAATTCAGAAAGAGGAATGAGCAAATTGTGAATTTTAATTGGTGAAAGTGTGTTCAGACAGTCGAGGTGACGTCATTTTTTTTTTGGCCTTGTTTTCTGTTTCTTTCAGTGACCAACTACTTAAAGTGCATTATCCTGTTATATAATTATGTCACTGTAATTTTTTCATTGAATATATGCTCATTTTATTCGTATTTTATCTGATTCATTGTGTCAGGGGTCGAGACCTTTCTCATACCCAAAAGATCCTGCTTCCTGAGAATTTTAAACTCGCTTCTCGAGCATTCATACTATCACGCTCTCCCCACGTGTGGAAGGTAATAGGTGGGTGTGTTAGAATAATATATATAATTGTATATTATGTTATGTATCATATATAATATATTACAATACACTTAGTTCTATTGCCCTACTGGCAAATGTACAAAATGTCCAGGTTTTTCAAGGAAGACCGTGAGTCTCACATCTATTATGAGAAAAATAAATTTTTGTGACTTTCAGGTTTATTTTTTACAAATTTATATTATTGCATTAACAATGGGAAAGTGATTATATATTTAGTATGTGTGTGTGTATTTGTTACAAAAATCGTTTGAATCAATACCGTAGCGATTGCATCCTAATTTTGCACTAATATATTTGTGCGGTTTACACAAAGGGTTGATTGCGGTTCCAAAAGTGACCCCCAAATTTGCTTTTTTTGTTTCAATATGTATATTTTAAAAAATCCAAGCAATTCGCAATGCATGTAAAGGGCACTGTTGCCTGGCGTGGTGTATGTGGGGGAGGGAATGAAAAGGGGAAGAGGAGCCGGCGGAGCAGGTGGGAGAGGTGGGTAAGGTGAGGGAGGAGCGGACGGGCAGAAGAAAGGGACTATTTAGTAGATAAATTATAATAAACTACGCGTGTCTGCCCAGGCATCGCCAGATAATAAGCTGCATATTATCGAATTAATGAATTATATAATGAGATAATTTACAAAAACTGCTAGTATACAATCAGTTTTTCTCGTATATTCATTGCAAGAATATTAGCTGTATGCGTGTTCATAGAGTTGTATTTCCTATCAGAATATTTAATATACGTAAAGAGAGCAATGTGTATAAAACAGAACACAATTATGGCTCAGTTTGTGGAAGAGGGATGCATGAACAAGCAAGAGATGCATTAACAAGAAAAGCAGTTGTGATGCACTAATAATATACTTATGAATATTAGCTCATCTTCTGCTTCTTATTCATTTATTAATTAATTATCTAATACAAAAGTGGCGATTTATTTATTAATGCTACGCAAGTACAATTTTATTTTCAGTTTTGAATATAGTACAAGTTCATGCCACAAAAATATGCTTATAAACAGGCATGTGTTTTTATATATGCTTTTAAATAGGCTCATGTTTTATATATATTTATAAATTATTTTAAATATATGCTTCTATGCGCTATATACGCTTATATGTACTTATTATGAATACGTTTGAAATTACGGTTAATTTTCTATGATCCACAGATAGAAGAATACGAAAATCAACACTAATAATGAAGTACGCCGGCCGCTTTATTGTTCTGTTTGTGACAGTGATATCAATGTGGGCATCAAATGCTAGCCCCTACGTTGTAACGTTTGCGGACCGTGCCTTCCGGCCAATTGTGCCGAAAATCAAGTTGAGATTCAACCACAATGCATATGTTCCCCGTGTTGTCCTCTCTGCCTCAACATCGTCAGTAAGTAATTGGTTATTGCTAATTCTAATATGCCATAGAATAACGAAAAAATAAGCAGCCTCTGGGTATGCGAGAGATTTTAAAGGCTTTATTCGACACGAAGGAAAACTGGAAGAACACCGAAGCAATGGAACAGTCCCGATTTTGTTTAAAAATGCAAATATTTTCTCATGTTAATTTTCAATTTCTCATAACTGATGTTCTGACTATATTCTCATACTCAAAGCTTCACTGCTAACATCATGCTAGAAAGAAGAATGAAGCTTCAGTATTCACTTGTGTTGCTTCAGAACAGCTAATTTTTGCTGTTCAAGGACCCCATTTTCTACACACTCGACAGCATCATTTCGCTGCTGTAGCTCACTAGTTGGTTCTAACATTCATCGGCGAACGTCTTCCTAGGCAAACTAGTCGACAGCCCAGGGCCTCAAGTTCGTACAGACGCGCGACTAAGTGATGAATTAGGACATAAATGAGGCAGGCACTGCGAGTATACTCCAAAAGAGAAAGCAAATTTTGATCATACATCAGCATCATTGGGGATTTTTCAACTTGACCTTTCGGTTAACCTCTGACGCTCCATATTCTCAGTTAATTCCACTGACATTTTACATCAGAGTTTTCAAGGATGCGAGCAAGGTAACCAGCTTACTACAGTTTGCGGGCCCTGTGAACAGAGCAACTGCCGCAAGATTTGAAAGTCGCTACGGAGTTTAAATCTCTCCGGAGTGGCGGTCATCACTGGATATCTGGTCCGTGGTACTTTCTTGGAAAAGTCAGTTGACAATTATTGCCGCAAATTTAGCTATATTAATTCCCGTTTCCTGTACTAAAGCAAAGAAATTATTCATTAAAACGTAAGAATATAAATTAAGAGAAAGAAAAGAATATGGGAAAAAGTAGTCATTTTGAATCAAAAGTATCTTAATTTTAAAATTTTGTTTACATAAGAGGCAATAATTGCATTAACCTCCTAGTTGAAGTTAGGATGTTTAACAAAGGTTCTTGTCTGTTCAAAGAGCTGTCGACATGTGAAGGAGAGTTGTTGTTAACTTAGAGGAGCTTGTTAATTTATTTCGTATTATTTCTATATACAAGACGTAACTGAATGATTTAATGACACAAAAAATGCAAAAACTATAAAAAAATGACATTCAAACATAAGACGCCTCTGAATAAAAATGTTTACAGAAGGAATATTTCAAAAGAAAATAAACATGAAATAGTAATAGTAATAAAGAATAAAATCACAATACCATTCTCGGTTTGTTTGATAGAACAAATCTGGCAAACATACTTTTGGATTTAGCCTCTATTCCCAGCATCGCGCATTATTCAGCTTGGGCGCTTACATCTCTGAAGGGGAAAGGAGAGCTCAATCAGGGGAAATTGTGAATGCTTGCAAGAGCGCCGGGCTTCCCAAGTGCGACAAGACATTTTTTCACAATTGTCCACATAATGGGTAATAAAACAAAACACTCAAATAATTTTGGGCTAGTCTAGTACGTATTAAAAAAATGTAAACTAATAAAAGTTAGCCCAAACTCTTTCCGTTCACCATTTTTTACATTGGTATAAAACCTAAACTACATGACGTTCTCTTCCAGTAATGAAATATTTCTTAAAGCACATACAAGGGAGATTGACAATGTTCAAAAATAATTTTGGGCCTCTCTACTTTCCTTAAAAAAATCGATAATTCTCGTGCGTACGATATTTCGACCTTTCGAACACTTTCACATTACCCAGGAAAAAAAATCAATAATAATGAACGTATAGAAACAGGACTTCTTCTGACAATAGCCGATAGATAGAGTAATAAAACGAGACATTGAAATATTTTTGAGCTAGTCTAGTACTTTTTGAAAAAAATATAAACAATAACAATTATCCCATACTTTTTCGTATAACCATTCTTTACACTGCTATTAAACCTAAACTACAGGACTGTCTCTTCTATAATCGAACATTGTCTAAAACTCATAAAAGTGTGGTAGAAATTGCTAAAATAGTTATTTTCATATTAAGTGTGTGAAGTTTCCGTTTTTTTCATGGTCGAGATTGAGATTTTTTAGTGTTTAGTCAAATGCGTCCAAGAAAGTAAACATTGCTGCTTACAAGGTGTTATATTCCATTATACTATTCTAAAAGCTATCACAAAGTAACTTTTAAGTCCAAGCAGTAAAAAACTTTTTTATTTAGACCATTGTGTTTATATGTCAAAACTAGTCTGGAAAAAACAACCATCAACTTTTTTTATATATCTCAATTCTTATTTACATATAAGCTAAATTCAGTCCAATGACATCCTTTAGTTAGTTCGGTTGTTTAAATTGGCTCTATCACTTGTACAGTGTTCTGATATGATGACAACACTTGACAAGTTCAAATAGTTTGGTCGTCTTCAATTTTCGGAACAGGTTTTGATTTTCCACCAGTTGAAAAATGTGTGCATTTTCATGTAGGCGAAGCCTTTCTTCATGCTTCTTGGCGAACTTTTTAATTTTTTCTTTAATTGTTGGAATTCCAAGATCCCTGTAGATATCAGCATTTCTTACATCCCATGGTGCATACCACCAGTTCTCGCAGAACTTTATTCTGGTAAGTTTTTATTATTTTGATATTGATATCTTTCGCACATCCCCATAGCTGAATTCTATATAGCCATATGGGATTAAGTATATGATTATATATTAGTATTTTATTATATAACGATAAGCTGGAGTATCTTCCTATTAGCCATTTATATTGACGAAATTTTATATTGAGTTCCTCCTTTTTTTCTTTACATGTTCTTTCCATTTAAGTTTAGTGTCCCATATCCAAGTATTTAGCTTTATTTTCATAAGGGACTATCTTCCCGTTTATATTAAGTGGTGGTGGATTGTTTGATTTCCTATTGATATAATTGACGTGAACTGAGTTTTCTTCATTTATCTTTATTTTCCATTTTTGGGTCCAGTTATAAACGGCGTTACTAGCTTCTTGTAGCCGTCGGACAAAGCTAATCTCGTCTCGTGTTGTTGTTATCAAGGCTGTGTCATCTGCAAAAGGGGCTAATTTTCCTTGTTCTGGGATTGGTATATCACTGGTATATAATACGTACAATACAGGCCCACGAACACTACCCTGGGGCACACCTGTTTGGATATCCTTCAGGTCAGAGTAAGCATCTTCCTGCTTTGTTCTGAACTTCTCTCAGATATGTGTGTGTGTATAATCCTTCATGCCAAACTTTGTCGAAGTTCTTTCGCACAATCCAGGAATAACACAGAACTGACTTGTTTCCCTTCTAAGGCCCTCTCAATTTTATCTGTAATTCGGCGTACTTGGTCTACTATCGAGTGTCTTTGTATAAAGCTAAACGGATGTTCAGGAATCAAATTAACATGTGGTATAATTGGTTTTAATTTTTTAAGGAGAAGATTTTACATAATTTTGCAATTACTGGTAGAAGCGAAAACAGTCTATACGATTCCACTTTGTGAGGTGGTTTGCCTGGCTTGAGTATCATAATAATTTCAGCCACTATCCAGCTTGCAGGAAAGTACCTCAGTCTAAAAGTTTCATTATATAGGCAGCATGGCCAACCCATTTTGTGGCAACTGCTTCAATATTTGTCCGGTAATCAAATCAAATCCTGAGGCTTTCTTTGTACTTAGATTGGTTATAATCTCATCAGCTACTTTTTTTAGAGTAACCGGAGTTATCGTTCCTCTTATAGTATTATTTACTTCAAGGGTGTTATTATTGCTCTGCATATCATTTGCCGTAACGACGTCCACTAGATGTTCTGCAAATAGATCTGCTTTTGGTTTATTATCTCTTGCCCCCTTTCCTTAGCTTTTTCTAATTGGAGGGACCGACGTGATTAGGCTTTTGATTCGTTTAGAGGATTTCCACCGTGAGTAATCAGTGTCTTTATCAGCAGTTACATTTGTAAGGTATGCTTTGATACTTTCGTCTTTTAACTTACGAATTTCTCTATTCAGTTTTTGTGCCTTATTGTTGAGGACAGTCTTATCCGCTGGGTGTCGTGTTTCCTGCCACTTTCGTCTTGGTGACCTTTTTTCTCTTACAAGGTTTATTTCAGCTGGATAATTAAATACTTTTGTGGTGCGTTTTATTTCTCTGGTGTTGTAAAATGCAGTTGTTTGCAAAAGTCTAGTAAATTTTGGAACTTCCATGTCTAATTGTGCATGATTTTTTAAGAAGAAACAGAAGAACTTGTTTTGGTTTTAGTGGACAAAATTTTTAAAAAGGATCATGATGTTTTTCATTGTTTTAAAGGAAAAAACTGAAGATCTTTTTTTGGTTTCAGCGGAAGAAAATACCACTGCTCCAGCTAGCACCACTACCCGTTGAAATGTTAAAAAAGCATCGTGAAGCAACGGAACTTGCACACAGGATGATGCAAGACCAACATGTGGCTTATTATTCTTACATTCAAAATTTCTAAACAGGATGCATTCCGTTTTAGAACAAACAAGAAACATCTGAGATTAAATAAAATAATTACACAGTACTTGTTAAATGTAAATTTTTCATCGTAATGAAACAAAATAAATAATATTTTGTCAAAGGATATGGTTTTAATATTATTTAAGCTCCCTAAAGTATAACTTTCGTTATATTTTCTTGAGCAAAGATCAATCTGCTAAGAGCCGTTGTAAAGAAGCACACAGGAAAAAAATATACAGATACGAAAAAATAATTAGAGAATATAAAAAGCTTACTTCCTTTACATAAAAATAGGTTTGCCGCATAGGCAGGTAACCTTGCCAACGCAATTAGCATAATACATCTTGTGAAATTTTATGTAAACATTATACATCTGTTTAATAAATTACAAATGACGTAAAGAACGCAATTTAAAAAATATAAAAATGGTACTCACATCCTGAAAAAAAATTGAGTTGACATCTGATAAATGAAAATATAATGTATATAAAAATAATGTATAATTATAAATATAATGTATGCATAATAATAATATAATGCATATAATAATATAAATATAATATAATGCATAAATATAATGTATTGAACTAACATATATTTACACTGTACATACTTAATTCTTTAACTTTCCACAAAAATCATTTTGTAGCCACACAAAATCACACGGCAACTACAATAGCACCAAGACAGGATTGTTCCGTATACGTGACAAAGGGCTCGCTGGCGTGTCATCACTTCCGCCTTCAGAGGCTGCCGCGCCCGTCACGTGCGTCCGGCACCCCGACCGCCAGCCGCCCTTGATGTCCCCGTCCGACGAAAATATAGTGCGCCACGAGAAATAATTGAAATTAGGAAGGAAAAATGTATAAAAAACGTTAAACAGTAAAAAATGATATGAATTTTCACAAAATGTGAATATTAACCCGGGAAAGATCGCGTCTTGCAAACGAACGTATCTGGTCACCTGGGAGAAAACGGACCCCATGGAAAATTTCGTTGCGTAAATGCTTTCTAACATCATAAACAAATATAATTCGGTATTTATGTGGCTTACATTCTTAACCTTATTTATCGAGTACTTTGTTATTTAAATTATTAATATAAATTTATAAAATCCATCAGTGCATTAAAGAATATTTTTTCTTTCATAAAATGGAAAATAAGGGCATACATACATACGTACATTTATTTGAACTGCAATTGGTTATGACCCGGTGGCAGTTAAATAACAATAATAACAATAATAATAATAATAATAATCCGAGCATGTAATAATCATACTATCACTAATATTAAGTATTATACAAAAATTTAATACAAGCTACATAAGTTTGGCTAAGTATTTTCATTGATCGCGTTCACTACACTTAACTGCACTGCACTGCACTACACTACACCAGCACTTCCTCGCACTTCACAGCGCTTCACCGCACTTCACAGCACTTACTCATTTAATGTCTATTACACTCATATTGTTCTAACTTATTTCTAAAGCTTCGGACAGTTAGAGGAAAAGCAGGGATACTTCTCTGAATTATATGTGATGTTGACTTGTTTAGCGAACAGTCACTTTGGCTTATTCTTAGGGAAATCCTTCTTTACTCGGATTCTGGATCGCCAGACGTAGCAGAATCCTGGTACGTCTAGCAACACTGACATTAAAACGAAAAATATTCCCCAAATTATGAACCAACGACATGAGCTGTTCCTGATGATTCCATTGGCAGTTCCCTTAAATTTTAACAAGTCAAATCATCGTCCTTGAGCTGCTCAGAGCGGTCTGAACTATCTTTGTTTTTCTCATGATTTTCTTTTTCAGTTCCTTTTATTTCTTTTTCTCCTTCTGAAACAAAAATAAGAGATAATAACATCTAATACTCCTTTTTTATTCATAATTAATAGGTGAAAAATATTTCTTCTCCACTCCGGATGAAAATGATTTTCCTAAATAATTCCCAAACATTTACTCGCCCATTTATATTCCCCATTCGTTCTCCACTACGAAGAAAAATCCCCATTGGAAGACAAAATTCCCCCATCTGGCAACCCTGCTGGATACTGAACATTAATAAAATATTGGGGCGTCAGGAAACAACTTGGCATTTTGAAAATTATCCAAAGAGTAATTCCTTTTAAATTTTCATTATTTCGTACAGAACAAGTTGTTACAAAAGAGACAGCACGTATTTTGCACGTATTTTAACGGATACATATTACAATACCGTATTTTCTGGGCGCATTAACACATCTCAATCTTCACTTGTAAAACTTATTACCTATCAATGTACAAATCCTAATGAACTAATTATTTTAAAGCTAATACATATACACAAATACGACAATCCAAAACTGCCTTACAACAACAAATGTCGTGCAAAAGTGAAAAGTATAACATAAGTACTGAGTACTTATGTCTTGTGTCGTTGTCAATGTGTTTTTAATATTTATCTCGTGAGAGACTCTCTTCAATAATTCCCGTCGAGGTGGGTTGGTCCACGTCCTGACGGGGGGATACAGAGAGGGCTCTCAAGTATTCCTTTCCTTCACAAGTCGTTTTTCTTCTCCCCATTTTACATGTGATTCTTTTGTGCATTCTTTTGTGATTCTTTTATATATATTCTCTTTCTTCTCTCTCTTCTATTTCACTGGCCCCCTCTGTATGCTGAACGCCCACCCATGTGTTTGCCGTGCATGGCGACCCGTGTCGGAGGGAATGTATGTCCTGGCGGTTGAGGGGCCTGTGTTTCCCAATTACTCTCCTCGTGCTACTTCTTTCTTGGCATCTAGGGATACGTGCTCTTACGTATTTTGGGGAACATTCCTTGTAGGTCTCAATACACTTTTTTTGGCTACGGACTCTTCTAGACGGGCGGTCGGGAGCTAACCCACTCCCGATCAACCGGCTTGGACTAGGTCTTGTACTGAACTCCAGGGGAGCGGGGGGATCCACGGCGGTGCAGCGCTGTGGTCCCCACTATATCCCCGTGGCAACCCTGGCACCCGATGGAGGCCCCTTGTTGGGTTCCGTGGTGGGTGGGGACCACGGGGATGAATCTGATATCCTCTTAATGGATAAAAAACCTACCCCCCCGCCCTCGTCCATAAGGAAGAGATTTGTTGGTGAAACAGTTAATCTTGAGAGTTTTTTCTGTAATGAATCTGACTGACCTACTAAGCCCCGCTTTCTCATCATGTCATGCAAAAGAGAGAATGAAACTATGAAGAGTGTCAGCCCAATCAAACTTGCCTGGGAAATTGAAAAGTTTGGCAAATTTCAGTCGGTTGTCCGTCAAAGAAACGGCACAATCCTTTTTGAATGTCGCTCTGACGAACAGATCAGCAAGATCCTTGACCTCAAAGAAATAGCCGGCCTCCAGGTGCAAGTGTCCGCCCACCCGACCTTAAACCTCTGCAAGGGTGTGGTAAATCATGAAGACTTCTCTACCGAATCGGAAGAAAATTTGAAAGCCTTCTTCGAGCCATATGGTTGTCAGAGATTTACAGGATCCAGCGGAGAGTAAATGGGGTACTCACTTCTACCCCAACTCTGATTCTGACCTTCGACCGTCCATCTCTACCAGAGAAGATATCGTGTAGCTTCTACAATCTCCGTGTCTGGCAGTATGTTCCAAACCCTCTGCGCTGTTTTAAATGCCAGAGGTTTAGCCAAACGCAACCATATTTCATTTACACCGATGGCTCCTCTTAAAACGGCAAAGTCGGATGTGCCTTCTACTGCAGTAGATTCACGCAAGGTTTTCGACTCTTCCTGCAGCGTCTATACCGCAGAGAAGTAGATTCCAAAAGCTCTCTTGAATCCATTTCTTCCTTCGCGTCGTGTGACCCACTGACAATGACCATCCATCACAAAATCCATCATCTATTGGTCCGCCACTATATTTTAGTATTTTGTTGGGTCCCTGGACACATGGGAATAAGAGGAAATGAAATTGCTGACCAGGCAGCAAAGTCTGCCTCGAAGAAAAGAGAATTGGACATCTTCACAGTCCCCACGGAAGACATTAAGCTCTTTATAAAACGCTCTACCCGCAGTGAGTGGCAAACAGAGTGGCATCACTCAGATTTTAAGCTCACGAGAATTAAGGATTCCATAAATCCTTGGTCTTCCTCATCTCGTGATTCTCGGCGAGAGGAGATCATTTTAACGCGCCTCCGGATCGGTCACTGCCATTTGTCCCACGGTTATCTCCTCCACGGAGACCCACCCCTATATGAGAATACTGCAAAATAGATCTTACCGTGGAGCATGTTCTCTTACATTGTGTTAAGATAAGAGAGAGCCGTCGAAGGCATGACCTTGCTAGCTCCCTAGCGGAGATTCTTAGAAATGACGAATCTTCTCTCTGCAAGATTTTTGGCTTTTGCGGAGACTGGCTTGTACAGCCTTATCTGGGAGAAGATGAAATGCCAATTATTGGCTTCAGTCCGAGTTTTTAAAAAAGGCGTTTTCTGACAAACCTTTTTATTAGGATACGTCCTTTTTCTGTTTTACTTCGCTTTTTATTTAAAGATTTTAATTTGTTTTTAGCTTGGCACTGCAATATTGTGCATTGGTCTTAAAATAATTTGACACGGGCGCAAATGACCTTAGCCGTTGAAACGCCCTTAAACTCAATCAATCAATCTTCAATAATTGAAGCCCGGAGAATACAAATGTGTAATTTTTGAAGGTATAACAAATTCTACGAAAAAATATTCTGCGCTATTTTATTGTAAACTTTGTTCTATTCAAGAATATTTGTGGTAGAAGTGCTAAAAGAGACATTTTATTTTGCGAATAGAAAAGGTGTCGGCATAAGTCCCATAGGACGAGTGGTGCACCTACGAGCAAAATAAAATCACTTTTACGTGTGTCATATACTGTTTTTGACAACCTTACTGACTGTTTACTTACTATTTACTTACACCATACTGTTTTCTTTGCTGCATTCACAGCTGTATCTGAACATTTGAGCGTCGTTTTACTTAAAGCACTTGGGTTAAACATAATTGAAATTTAGCACGCTGTACAATCTCTATAACTAACTAATTTTACTAGTGGCTGTCTGAAAATAATTAAAGAATTAGTGGTGCAAAAACAGCATGTACATTCTTGTTTTTATTAACAGTTATGTTATACCATTTATACCATAATTCCTCTCCGAATTTCTCTCCGACATTTCAGTCGTCATTTTTCTTTAAAACTCATTAGTAAAGTAGAACATTTGGTGAGAAAACTAAATATTTTTAAGCAAATATTAACACAAATTTGACAATTATAACTCCTTTTCATATAGCAAAATCAAGTCACAACAATGAGACATAATTCACAGAAATTTGCGAGAGCCACGCGGAATGGCATTGTTGGACTCCAATCTGAAATTCCCTAGAAGGTTAGCAATTTTTATTTCATATAGTATTTACATACAAAAGCGCCAATGTAAAACACAAACAAAGAAATATTACATGATATACACAGTCTAGCTTACGTAGCATTCAACTGCCTCAAAACATCTAAAATTACGTTCACAAAGCGCAGTAAATTCGGAGCGGGCGACTTTGTAGCCAAATTATAAAAAATACTAATATCATCAAAAAATTCAACATGCCCTTATTTAAAGATGTTTCTTATGAACACCATTCATTAAGAAAAAAATTGTATCAGCACTTATTAATTTCCGTAAAATCAGGCATTTCAACGAACATGAGACGTGCACATTCTCTTAATCGTCCTTAACGCTTCTTTTAACGCCCTTTACCTAGCTATCTAAGATCTAAATTTAATCAAAAAAATTTTGTGCCGTAATAAGAAAAAATGATTTAAAGAAAATAGAAATTGCCTGCTTGATGCAAAATTTCGCAAAAAATAATTGTTTTTGAAAAAGTGAACATGATATTATTTTTAGATCTGTGTTTGATGAACACACTTCATTAAGAAATAATGTTTACCCCAACATTGAAATATTAGTTTCAAATTCAAGTCAACACGACATCTATTGTTGGGGAAATATAAATTTTGAGAAAATCATATGAACGGTTAGTCGTTAGCATTGTTTACAGACAGACGAACTAACGGACAGAAGTTTTGCCATCCATCAATTTTTTGGTTTCGAAGACTCACAAAAAGGATTCTGGCTACACCACGTGTTACAGTTAGTGTTTTTTTTTCTAAATTCAGCAACTTGATCTATCCACTTTACCAAATATCGGCAATTAGAGTTTGTAGAAAATTCGCAGCTTTTTCCGACAGCAACGACGATCTCTCTACTGCACATGTGGTAGCAGAGAGTATATTATGTGTGGTGGCGAGAAAGTAAGAAGGGTTCCAAATTCTCCCCATATTTTCACTTTTATGACTCTATTTATCTGTGGAAAAAATTGAATTTGTTATTGAATTGAATTAGAAGGTATTTTTGAGAAAATGATACTAATGTTCTTAAGTTTTCAAGTAAAGTAACCTATACAAATGGAACTATTCATATTGAATTCGCTGGACCTCTGGCCAAATCGATGGAGGAAAGTTTTGAGGAAATCGTCCGATCGGTTTAGGCTCTATCGTTGAACAAAGGGCGGCCTTATAGACAGGGGGGACGTTTTCCAGTCAGCCAATTGTTTGGTATCAAGAACAGACATCGTGGATTCTCACACACGAATTTTAGGAAGTAATTTACTACAAATAGTAACATTTTTAATACACTTTTTCTATATCAGAGCGTTACAATACGAATTTTGTGTCTAAGAATAGCAGGTTTTTGTCGCTACGTTACAATTCTTTATACTACATAGTATGGAATATGTGAGGAAATAAAAATTATCTACGAAAATGTCTTGAGCATTCTCATTTCAAAATACCGGACTAGATACCTATTGAGTTCGTAAAATATGCATTCGTACGCCAAACACCCACTTTCTGTGATAGTTTCGTTGTTATTGTAAAACTTCAACATATCTCCTCGAAGAAAAATAACTTTGTTTTGGTTTTATCTGTTATCGTTAACATTATTGTAAATTGCTTTCCTTTTCTTTGTTATATTACTCACGTGTCTGAAGTAAACTTGTGAAATTAATGATATTTTTCTATCTCCTTTTGGAATTATAAGATATTATGATAAATAAATATGTCGCTTCTATTTGCGTTCGAGGAGTTGAAATAGAAATACGTCGTCTGAAGACATACATTCTTTTCATTAGGTAAGAAATTCGGTGGTCAGCGTCACAATGCTTTAGATTTTAATTGAATAGAATAATTTTCGACTACTATGGAATAATAACTTAAAATTTGTGGACACAATTGAGATGAAATGAATTAACTTATGCTTAAGCAAATAAGTAAATAATGTGTCTATTGGCTAAAGGAGAAGTATTAAATGTAGATCATTCTGATTTTAAACAGAAATTAATTCGCAGAGGGAGTTTAATGTATTCAACACAATCCGATGTATTGTAAGAGTTAAGTGGAAATATACGCAAATAATATGAGTACGGGCACTTCTTATCTGCTTAACGTTATTACACAACAACTACTCATATTTTTTAAAGAGTACATGGTATGATACAAAGATTTAAAATTAAGGGATAAGATCCACTGAGAAAGAAATAAATGGCTTCAATAGTGGAGCTTTAAGGGCAAGTTCGAAAATAAATTAAAGGTTTGCAATTTTTCAAAAGTTGAGAAAAAAATTATGAAATTGGAACTTCACCATATTAATTCCGCATTTTTATATTACACCAAAAATTAAAGAACCAATTTAACACATTTCTAAAAAACTGACATTGGCATAGGGGCTTCCAATAAAGGTCGCCCAAATATTAAAATGATGATATCCGGAATTACACAATTAGATCATACTACTGACATATATAGCAAGCTTCAGCATAGAAGCTTCTAATCCGTCAGAGTTATCTGCGACGTATTCTTATGTCTAAACAGACATCCAAATTTCGGGGCCAAAATAGCGTGTATCTTCTCGCCACCAAAACCAATCTTGACCTTCTTCGAAACATAAATAGAACCTAATCCTGACGTGAGCCCGAAGTTACAGCTCAAAAGAACCTTAAAATATAAACCTAAATAGACCGTATTGACGTGGTAATTTCAATACTTTAATTTTATTCATAGGGATAAAGTGGCTTTTTAATGGACAATGATATGGAGCAACAGTACCTCTTTATCACCTACGAGTGATAAAAGAAATAATTTAGTTACTATCCTGGAATCTTCAGATACAGGTGAGCGCAGACCTGATGGCGTGGCGGAGAATTAACTTACTGTCCTGGCAACCTAATACAGTAGAATCTGTCAAAACCGCAACCTATGCAAGCCGGAAACATGCTTTAACCGGAAAATTTCTACTGCAAGAGAAGTTAAATAGCATTTTACACAACATAAAACGGAACCTATCCAACGTGGAAACGGAACGGGTTTTCATCTCCTACAGGGGGAACCTCTTTAAAAATGGAATTTCTGTGAATAAAAAGCACTTGGTGAAGAGACGCGGGATATTCTCAATGAAATGAATGCATATCGACGTCAAATTTAAATTCTCTATCTCAAGGAAACGCGTTTAAGTCGTGGAAACAGCACAGTGAAAGGTGCTGTCAGCGTAAATTTCGACCTTGCCTTTCAAGGCGTAGGCCGTAGGGAAAATTTCCTCTCTGGACTCTGCGCGAGGGAAGGTGTATGGGCATGGTTTCTATGTGTGCGTCTCCCTCTCCCGCCTAACCACCCGGTCAGAGAGGCATTGCTCAAGGTCATGCGAGGGTATCAGACATACTAGTGTGGGCTGTGATGCATTGTGCGTTCAAAGAGTCAGCAAGCAGTCCACTGCAGTCTCTAGGAAATGAGGCAGTATGTATTTTTATTTCACAACCAGTTTAACAATTGTTGAAAAAACCATAAAACACTAATCTTGGTTGAAAAGGTCAAAATTATAGAAGCAAATGAAACTTAGAAGCTGTCAATAAAGAATGTTTAATATTAACGTATTGGTAATTTCTTCCATAAACACGTTAATATACAAATGTATTTTAACTAGTCATATCAACAATCAGCTTCTTTACTCAGTTTCAGGACGGAAATATCAATACGACAAGTGTCACAAAATGGACTGAATTCTGAAAAAATGGGAACCTCCCTGAACTGGAACTTTGCTTTGTCGCGATCGATTCTTTTTTAGACAGATTATACTGTACATCACAGTATGAATTTTCCATTTTACCAACAAATGGAATGAAATAAAATATTTTTAGAATAAAGATACCCCACTCGTGAGGTAGCATCTTCTTCTTGTTGATAAAGTTTCTCAATGGTTTAGTATAATAGTATCACTTAGTACATACTTCGTCTAAACTAATATCCAGCAAAATGTAATAATAAGGAGTCTTGATTTTAGATTCATTTTCGTTCCCAACAAGAATTTGTCCACTAAGAGCTTTATCTGAAAACATATTTTTTAAACAAATTATAAGCAAAATCCCGAGAAGGGCGAACACATAAAGACGGCGGTCGACCGAACATTCCTTCTGGTTCCGATCGCCGTTCGAGCAGCAACTTCGACCTATAAATTCAGCGAGAGAATAAATAGACGTTTTTGGACGTCAGAGAGACCTATAGATACCTCGAAATTATTAGAAGTTTGCCGGAGGGGAATTTGTCGTCTGACGGGACGGAAGCAAGTGATTCGAATTAAATGGTTAAAAAGATTCAGTGGTCAGCAAAGAAGGGACGGAATTTGCATGGAGAAGACGCAGTTACATTCGATTCGAGGCGCTGAGTAGAACGTGATATCTAGTGTGACGCGTACGCCCGAAGTAAGAAAATAGCAATTATTCAATCAGTTGCGACGTACAAGAAACATTCCCACGCGAGCGTGAACAAGACGACGGGCAAGAAAGAAGCATACGAGGACCTGAGGCGCCGTAAGAGGTTGTTCTGTGTATTTTTTGTGCGTGTTCAGTGTAACCATTTTAAAGGGTTTCAGAATATTAAACCAAGTTTAATTGATTTATGTGTACTTCTTTGGATTCCCTCTCGACACCCAAAAAGATCGCGCTGCCCTGAGGTATCACAAAGCTCGCAAGAGCATCTGCGAATTCCCGACAGGCCCCTAGGAATTGCTGGGTAGAGATGTTCGTCAGATCGATTGGCGCCCAACGTGGGTTCAGTTCAACCTTTAACAGCCGTCGTCTACATGTTGCGTGGGCGTGTGGGAACGAACGTGGGCACTCGCATTCGTCACAATATACATTACCAAAAAGTTGAAACATTTATTTTTATTTTTGGAGAAAAGTTTTAAAACAATTTTTCTTGTAATTTAAACAAAGTAAAACTCGGCACGTTTCATAAAACAAGCGTGAACAATGCGGTTCTTCCTCCAAAATCTCTTTACCTAAACCATCATTTTTTTTACCACCACTTAAGATGTCTTCAAAAACAGCAGAATATCTTCTTCAATAATAAAGCATTGACAGGCCAATTAGTTTTTCCTTTACCGTGACATTTCAAGTAATAAATGAAAGAATCAATATTTGAAGTTCAGTTATGATAAATATAATATAACAAAAAAATAATATCCTTTTATAAGTATATGCACAGTGGTTCCACATGGCACCACCTTTATTTTCAATCCACATCTCCACTAGTATTAATATTCTACACTAATATTACTCTAAGATCCTAGATAGAGTCTTATTACATCATAAAACATTTAAATAAATAAACTCGCCATTCTCACTAAGAATAAATTCGCCCCTGCAAGTTAGGTTACAAAAGTAGTGTCAGAGTACACGAGAGCCGCAAAACAAATGACGCTTGTATTTACAGCAGCACTAAACTGTTTTTCCGCCATTTTGCCAACAACGCGAAAAACTATTCATATTTCGAACGTGTTTCCATTGGGATACCGCGGTTCACGTGAGCTGAATAAAGAAAAGAAACGTGTTTCCGTCAAGAAACCACTACGCCTCATTTGTACATAGAAAGTTATGTAATGCTGCAGTGAAAGCGGTCAAAATATCCGTTATATCCTGCAGGGCCTCGAGGTCGTTCATGTCGATAAAGGAATAGCAGTTTTGGAGAAAATTTTCTGGACGATGGAGGCGCCAGCTTAGACGACTTTTTCCGGCAAAGGATTTTTCGGTATCAGTAATCCACAAAACGTAGATTTTACTCGTGTTATAGGAAATAATTTGCTAGTTTTTGGAACGTGATTTTTAGAAATTTAGAAGTTATTCTTCAACAACTCGCCGATTCCCTCCACCCAATTAATATACTTTGCCTTTACAACGTACGTATTAAGGCTAGGATGTAAAAACACGAACCAATGAGTTTCTCACAATATTACCGAAAATAATTTCTGTACTCTTTTGGCCTCAGCAGAGTGTGTTTAAAAAATTTATTCTCTTGTAGAAAGAGTATTTAAAACAAATCTCTATTTGGACACAGTCTGTATATCTCTAAAACTTTTTAAGGTCGCTTTTCAACTAATAGATCATGTAGCGACCACTTCTGATTGTTTGCATTGGGTTATCTGTAGGGGAACTGACACATAAGGACGACACGAGCACACCCAAGCATTCATGCCCGAGACAGGATTTCAACCCGCGACTCTTCGAGCCGAGGAAGCTACGGCTCAACAGCCTTAGCAATCTGGGCTATCCAGACGTACTACAAATATTTTACGCTATTTCCAAGACTCATTGTTGTTGTAGACTCAAAAGGTCATTTGTGAACAAATAATGCAATTCACTTAAACTGCCCGCTAGCGACAAAGGTTAAATTATTCTAAAAGTTTGGATAAATGCAGGACTGCGAGCAATACACACTGTCATAATTTGGAAGTCACTTCCGTGAATAGAAAAAGTTGCGTTGTCTTCATTTGTGTCCGAAGAATGTAATTTTTTCTTCGACGATAATTACAAGACACCTATCAAGAGCTGCAAATCACAATCTGCCCTCATTTTTTGTGTAGACAGATATTCACTATTTCTCTGTGCTGTGCAAAAAATAGCTGCCGTCACGCACTGGCAGTTACTGAAAAATATACCAATATTCCCCTTTTCACAGAGCAAATGGGCGTTCTCGCGGGGGTTTTTGCAACCCTGCCTGTTGTGAGAAAACATGCGTCGAGGGAACAAGGGCTACTAGGGCCCGAGTTTCAATTCAGGGAAGCGAAACACTAAGTTGATGACATTGCGCACGCCTTTGTCAAGCCCGCAATTCCACGCGCCGCAGAGCATTTTCTTCCGAGCACTAGTTTTCCAACACTGAGAAACAGAAACTCGATGTGACGTTAAAATGTGCCCGCTGCATGCGAGAATTGTTCACATTGTCTGCCAAACCTATTATTTTTGACACGAACACATCAATAGTATAGTTGAACGAGATTTTTTGTACACCTCAGTTCAGTAATTTTGAACATTATCCATGCTGGTGTCAACAGGTGCATTAGCTCGAAAATAACAATACCTGTGACTATCATTGTTTCTTTCGACAAGACGGGTCTGACTGGCTCGGAAGTCAATTTGACTGATTTTGTTTCTTTTAAATTATCCCAATCACGGGCTAGTCACCACCTTCCGGGCCGTTTACAACCTTCTTTCTAAATAAGACGCACGGTGAGTGCTTACGATGAAGCTTCGATCTGTTCTGAATTGGCGGAATATTTTCAATTAAATCTAATTACAATATTAAAAATTTTTTAAATTAAAATTAATTGAAGTGATCGAACTCTATAATCGTACATTTTCGTGTATACTAGATTATCCAGTCTAAATATAATTAATTTTTGTTATTAATCGTATAAAATAATCGATTGCCGTACTGATTGCGAGTAAGCCCTAGAATCTAACTAACGAATAAACAGAATAAATCCAAGATTATTCTACGCTTATTAAATTTATTTATTTAAAAATCTACAATGTTCCGAGCATTAATTGTTTTCTGCCAGATAACATAACAAGACCAATAAAAAGTGAACTAGGGTAATTCGCTCGAAGTAAGCGATCGTTGCCTCTCAGAGATTATAGCAATACAATACTGGACAAAGAGAAAAAATTTATTTATTTTTTTAATAACTCTCATTGCGCGATGCCAGTTAATTGTTTTCTCAGCACATATAAATAGCGAAGATCTTTCAATAGAAAAGAACAGGGCTAATTTCGAACTCGACATGTTGTAAGGTCCCTTGTTGGAACTACTCTCAGAGATTTCTCATTACTAATACAATATTCTGGACATAAAAGAAGAAAACAAACCGTTAAGAAAGTGGTGTGCAGAAATGTACCGTTTCTCAGCAAAGTACCGTTAGGATCATTTCTCCATGTAATTGTGTAAACACGTGCTTTCCACTAAAAAGAAACGACTAAACATTTCAAGGAAAAGAAATTCTTGGTTAAAACAAGGTTATAGTTTTTGAACATTATTCAAAAACAAAAGAATTCTATTTTTCATTTCTAAGCATTATAACTTATCTCAAGAATTCCATCTCTGCTTTAAAAATATAAATCACTCTTAATGTAACTCCCTGGGGGAGGATATCTCTAACATGGAAGGGCGAAAACATTCCAGGGCTGACCCACTCACTGCTTCCCTGTCCGGCGTCAACTTTGCCCGGCTGCTCCTAAAACGATGTGGGAAAGGATGCATGCATGATCAGGCTTGAGCATTCATTACACATGAAAACGGTTAGAAAACCTTTAAAAATGTGAATTTAATACATCAATTTTTACACTGGAAATTCCCGAAATGAAGCCTCTGGCTGCAAGGTTTCTTAATATAAATTACATTTTTATCTAAGACAGTCTAAATTCATGGTCTTGCTTCATGGTTATGCTCCAATATTTTAAGAGAATGGCTGCTGGTCTCACTACGGGTATGTAGCCACTAAAAAATCAACGTCAGTTGTTTCCCCAAAACTTTTAGACCCGAGGTTCGTTGCCGAAACTTATTCCTATAAAATTCTCAGAATAATCGGTAAACAAAAAAATAAATATTCGTCCGGTTTAGATAAATTTCTGGATTGTTTATTAAAGACATCTTCATCTGCCATTGTATATCGGTTAACCCTCATATTTAATACATCTTTTTGCACCAAAACTTTTCAAGACATTTTCAAAACAGCTAAGCTAAATCGCTCGTCACAAATGGTAACAAAAGTGAATTTGAAAATTGTCGGTCAATTTACCTTTTGATAGTTTTTTCAAAACATTTGAGGGATTTTTTTACGTTCTAACTGAAACCTTTTTCAGTAAAGACGAAGCGTTTTCCGATTGCCAACATACATTTCGAAAATTAAAATCTAAGGAAACAGCAAAAAATGGCCGTTTCCTTAGATTTTGTGTTTCCTTGGCTGTTTCCATACAACTCAAGAGATTAGAAACATCTTACTGAAATGATGGAACATTGCGTAAACACCTTTCCGATTCATTGACAATTGTACGTGGAGTCTCACAGAGATCGATTTTAGGCTCAATTCTCTTTCTACTTTACGTAAACGATGTGCCCGCGACGATTCAGAACGGAAGAACAATTCTCTTTGCGGTTGATATGAATATAGTTTGCAATAAAGAAACCGTAAATAGTACAATATCAGTAATTTCAAATGGTTCCGTTGTATCAGAATAATAGTAAATAAAGCGGTTTCAATACACTTTTCCATTTTAAATAAGTCTCCCTTTATTAATCTAGTAATTTTACCATTACCTTGTATCTGGATTTACGAATCACTGATTTTGTCAAAATTGACTTACTGAAGAGCGGAAATATATTTTCAGCGAACACCGATATTTAACACTGTAAAATTCGACATAGTAATCATATTCATCAGGTGATGAATATGATTACCTGCTCACTACAAAAATTCACATACAATACCTGTACATTATTTATAACACGTTGCCAGATGAGATTAAACGATTAAAATCGATACAAAAATAAAGACCCAAGTAAAATATTTTCTGTTGCATAACTGTTTCTATACAATTGGAAAATATACCGAACATAGAAAAGGAAATTAATATTATTTTTAACAGTTATATTTAATGTATTATTTACCATTTGGACTGTATAATTCTACATAACATGTAACAAGTATTCTACTTCAGCTTCTGGGTCAATTGTGGGAATTTTGATGTGGTGTTGTTGACGTTCTCATGAGAGGAAATAAAAGATCTCATCTTCTTCAACATATCTTTCAGGGTCAATTGCCCCCATTTTGATCAGGCTTTTCGTCCAGTTCCCCTGATCCTCTGAGCAAATGCTGAGATGGCCTCTTGTTTGCTTCTGGACAAAAATGTAATTTCATTACCTGTACACCTTACCATTACCTGTGTACCTTACCATTACCATGTACCTGTTTCATTACCTGTGTCTTCTAGAGTTCAGTGGGAAATATGGTTATTCAAATTATCGTTCTCCATCCTGTCGCAGCATGTTCCTTCACGAGGAATGTTATGAAGGATAAGGACCCGTATTCGCGGGGCAATATTGTGCGGCATTTCCTTCAGAAGGATACGGCAAGGGATAAGAGCCCAAATCTATAACTGAATGCTTTTGAAAATAATTTATTACGTGGGAGCGAATTTTTTGTAAACAATTTCTGCTAAAACCGATCATTTTTTTAAATTCAGAATTCAACTTGTTTGAAATATGGTTTAGGATAGGTGTCCTTTGTGCACGTTTTCTTAATTCTCCGATATCCTCGAATTTAGAAAACGTACACAAAGGACACTTCTCCCTGTAGCACGTCACACCCAGTTTTTAACTGTTTTGGAGTAAAAATTAAATAAAATAAAATAATAAAAAAGCATTGTCATTGGATTGATAGTGGTGTAGTTTCAATTGTACGCGTTAAATTAAAATGGCAATAGGTATCAACTACAAACTGTTACACATGTAGTTAACGAGATAAATTTGGTAATCCACAAAATATTTTGCGACTCAAACAACACAATATATGAACAGTTTTTAGAAACGATACAACTTTATCAAATATGAACTACTGATTTTTTTTCTATTCAACAGCATGAAGTGGTTCGTATCTGGTTTATTAATGTACTTGATGACGCAGATCTTTTGGTATATTTCTGCTTCTGAATCATGCACCGAAACGCCAGACTGCACATTAGTGCGCTGTGCTGGCGTTCAACCATGCGAATATGCTGTTGCGAAGCCTGAATGTTCCTGTTGTGAGTACTGCATTATTCGTAAGTATTTTATTTATAGCTAAATATTTTTAACCATTCTTACCATTTCTGCCCTCACTAATATCTGTCGTGAAATTCCAGTGTTTTTATCATTGAATTCCAGGAGAATGCTGGAAAATCCCCCCACCCATAAAAAGCAACAGCGGTTACGCACCGTTCGCAAATCATCCTTCCCTATTACATATCTACATGGCACATGTCCCATTATATTTACAGGTTCCAGTTCTCCTGAAAGTACATAAAAGTCAGGGCAGAACATGCCCAGAGATACAGTGTGGTTGAGGTGGCTCAGAGCAATAGCTGTTGAAATTGCAGTCTCTGACCGGGAGATCCTAGGGTTCGAACCCCGATGGCACAATATTCTCGACACTAACTAGATAGCTAGGTCGAGTTTAGATGTTTTATAAAGAGAATTCTCGCAGTCGGCTGTTCTGAACCATAGTTTTCCATTTCTCCGATTAGTACCAGGCGAATACTGGAGAAGTACCTTCACAAACGGGCCACGTCTGATCATTCTTACCTACCTTTTTTATCTACCTCTTCCCTTACTCATAAGTGCACGCATACACCCAACAACACTACCATAAATGTCAGGAGCGCGGAAGTTCTCCGAGCTGGGACAGTATCCGGTTAAGTTGGAGTGGGAACCTTCCGCAAACCAATGTCTAGGGCGACACCAGGCCTCATTTTTCTGGCGGGGGATGTGGGTATAAAATTCACTGCACTTTCTGGACAAATGGCCATATCAAATTATAGGCCCAAAACAAAATAATGAATAAAACGAATAAAGCTGTAGAGCAATAGAAGATAAACTACAAGTGCTACAGCAGCACATATATTCACGCAACTTTCAAAATTTCAAAACTTAATCAAAATGAAACCTAAGCCCTTTGTAGGCGTTCTTTACTCTATCTGCGAAAAAAATTAAAATAAAACATTTGAAACCGTTTTTCAGCTTTCTTTTAAAAATATAATTAAGTTGAAGAAATTTCACAAAACTACTGTTGGTTTAAAAATATACGTGATCTTTTTTAGAGATTTACTTTTTTGGAAGGGATTTTATTTAAAGAAAAATCCCTATCATCAATTTTGTACCTTTTCAATGTGAAATTCTAAAATTCAGAGCGCAGAAAATGGTACTAGCACCAAAACATTTGGTGCTAGTACCATGTTTTGTACATACGGGAAAAAAGAAAAAAGTCTTGCGCCATTTTTGAGCAAATAATTATTTGGGAACTGCCTATATTTGAGGCAAAAGTTTGCGAAAACTACTCAAATTTTAGGAAAGTTAAAACATTACATTAATTCAAATACTGTCGCTGAACATCAGGTTTCATTACAAAAAATCCTGATCTTCAGTATTGTAGTTGCAGGAAGACGCCAATAAAGTTTTGAACTTTTGGAATTTGCGAAATCAAAAACCCACAAAAAAGCGATTCTGATTACATAACTGTTAGATGAAGTAATTTATTTCACGCGCAAATAATATTTATCAACTTTTCGTTACAAGGAACCCCCAATAAAGGTTTTTCTGTCGAAAAATCACCAATTCCGTCCACGATTACAACACTTTTTCTGTACTACTTACACAGTAGGCGATAAAATAAAAAGTGATTTCATTTCCGTAATGTATGAAGAATGGTTAAGATTTATTTCTTCTGGATAGAGCGAAGTAATCATGTGTGTGACAGGCATGGAAAATATATCTCGTAACCTTTATCAGATGTTTTGTTCTATCGATTCTAATTGTAATGTAATTGAATTGAGTTTATTCTTCTGCACGTATAATTAACTTGTTTTAACAAATATAAATTGCGAATTCAAATGTGATTTTACTTGCATTTATTTAATGCGGTAACCGACAATTTGTTTAATTATTTGACTTGTAGTTTCCGTTATTTTCATAACCAGCTGAACCCATGCTATTACATCGTGGAAAAGGTAGTGCTCTAGAAATAATGCAACAGAAAACCATTAAACTATTTCACCGTATTTTCCTCTTGGGCACAAAAACGACATATACAGATATACGTCAGCAAGAGTCAAGGAAAAATATTCATGCCGATTGCTTGGTTGGTTGATTAGTGAGTCAACTGCTAATATTATTAGTTCTGTAAGTGCAGTACATGCTTTATAGTGGAAGGTGGTGATCATCCTCCGCTCGATGGTGAGTTCAGGCACCGAGCTACCGTCAGCTAACGGAGTTTCCCCTCAACGAGGTTTCTCCCACCAGCGGGGCACCGCCCCAGCCGGCACATCTCTAAGCCCCAAATCGGTCTCCCGGCATATGTGGTAGTGGAATGCATGTTAGTGTAAGTGTAAGGGGTGAGGATAGGACAAGGAAGAGGAAGGAAAGACAGCGGGCTGTCCGTGACCCGTTTGTTAGAGTACTGCTTCGACATTTGCCTGGTATTGATTGGATAAACCACGGAAAACTACCGACCAGAGCAACCGGCAGCAAGAACAATAACAGAACTCGTCGGAGCCCTACCTACGAAGAACTAGTCCTATCGTCCGCTAGTCCTATCTATGAGCAACTAGTCTTATCGTCGCCCGAGTAATACCTTCTTTCTCCGCTAGATGATGAAAGCAGCGAAGCGAAATTTGCGTAGTCAGGAGGGAGAGCAGGCTTGACGGCTTGAGCCTCACCTCAAAAAATAAGAAATCTTTATTTATTTAATTATTTAACGTAAAAAAAACAGTTAAAAACTGCGTATGACGTGCTATGGGGAAAAGTGAATTGTGTGCACATTTTCAAAATTCTGTGATCCCTACACTAAGTCATATACTACTTAAATTTTGAATTTTGAAAGGAGAAAAAACAAAACTCCCATGTAATACAATCTATTTTCAAGGATAAACAAGCAACAAATTTTGAATTTTGAAAGGGAGAAAAAAAACTCCCATGTAATAAAATCTATTTTCAAAGATAAATAAGCAATAAATTTTGAATTTTGAAAGGGAGAAAAAAAAACTCCTATGTAATAAAATCTATTTTCAAAGATAAATAAGCAATAAATTTTGGCTCTTATTACTTCCTGCCGCGACAACATGGAAACGATAATTTGAATAATTGTATTTCCCACTGAATTCTAGAAGACGTGCACAGAAAATGAAGTTACATTTATGTCCAGAAGCAAAACAAGGGGCCATCTCAGCATTTGCTCAATGGATCAGGGAAACTGGACGAAAAACCTGATCGAGATGGGGGTCATTGACCCGGAAGCTGTAGTACAATAGTTGTTACAGGTTGTTTATACTCATTTATACAGTCCAAATGGTAAGTAATGCATTATGTATCGTTGTTAAAATTAATGTTACTTTTCTTGTGATGCTCAGTATAGTATCTAATTGTGTAGAAACAGTTATGCAGCAGAAACGATTTCACTTGGGATTTAAACTTTTCATTGAATTTAATCGTTTAATTTCATCTGGCAAAGTGTTGTAAAATAATGTACATGTATTGTATGTGAATTTTTTGTAATGGGCTGTTGATACTGTCACCTGATGAATATAATTTCTACGTCGAGTGTTATAGTAATAGACTTCGGCATTTTCTGAAAAAATATTCCCGCCCTTGAGCAAGTCATTTTTTACAAAAACCAATGATTCGTAAAAAAAAAGACACGTAATGGTAGAATTCCTAGATTAATGAAGAGAGGCTTACATGAATCACGTGGTGGATTTGGTTATTATTCGTACAATTCGTTTTGTAATCTAAATGTCTGGGAGCTATAGATGTATTTCCCAGAATATTATGCCATATCTCAGGCGGGAATGAACATTGCAGAAGTATACACAACGAGCAGTATGAAGGCTGACTGAATTTGCAAGAATTCTGAACGCGTAGCATAATGAACTTAATTTTGTGTTCAATTCATTTAAATGGACGTTCCATTTAAGGTTTGACTGAATTGAGAGACCTAAAAATTTTGTTGCCTTAACAGCAGTCAATGGTACACTGTTCATTTTCAATGGGGCACAGAATTGTTTATTTGAAATGGAAAACTGCATTACAACCGTTTTCTTTTCGTTTACAATTAATTTGTTATTTTGGAACCAATTTGAAACATCTGATATTGTACTATTTACTGTTTCTTTATCGCAAAGGATGTTCGTATCATCCGCAAAGAGAACCGTTCTTCCGTTTTGAATCGTCGAGGGCATATCGTTTACGTAAAGTAGGAACAGAATAGGGCCTAAAATCGATCCATGAGGAACTCCACATGCAATGGGCAAAGAGTCGGAAAGGTGCGTACATAATGTTCCATCATTCCAGTAAGGTATTTCAACTCTCTGAGATCGCTGTTTAAGGTACGAACATAACCAATCTAGAGCAATACCACGAATTCCATATGAAGGTAATTTGGAAAGTAAAATGTTATGATCAATGACGTCAAAAGCTTTTGAGAGATCTAAAATAATCCAATAGGTGCCTCGTTTTGATCCAATGATGAGGCGACATCTTAAGAAAAGAAAATATAGCTGTTTCCGTTGATTTTGATTTTCTAAATCCATGTTGGCAATCTGAAAGCGCGTCGTGTTTAGTGAGAAAGGTTTCCATTCGTACGTAAAAAGTCTCTAATATTTTTGAAAAACTGATAGAAGAGAAATGGGCCGATAATTTTGAATTTCATTTTTGTTGCCTTTTTTGAAAAGCGGCTTAATTTTAGCTGTTTTGAAAATACCTGGAAACGTTCCAGTGCATAAAGATGCATTAAATATGTGAGTTAACGAGTGTATAATGGCCTACGCACAAGTCTTTAACAAAGAATCCGGGAATTCATCTAAACCGGACGAATATTTATTTTTAGTTTACCGATTATTTGAGAATTTCATACGAAGAAGTTTCGGAAACGAACATTGTGTCTAAAATTTTGGGGTGAACTGTCTGTTTTTGAATTTTGTGCCTGAAGACCCTTAGTGAGATCGGCAGCAATTCTTGAAAAGTATTGGTTAAAGAGATTAGCCACTGTTGCCGGAGCGTTCACATTTATATCGTTATATTTTAAAACAACATTCTCTACGGGTTTTCTAGTCGATTTGGTAGTATTTTTTATTATATTCCACATTGCTTTTGTTTTATTATTTGAGTTCAAAATATCCTGATCGTTTTTCATGATTTTATCCTGCTTTATGACTTTTCGTAACAATGTTTTGTATTTTTTAAAGTAGATAAGGAAATCTTGAGATACGTCATGACGTTTAAAAATAAAGTAGAGAGTACGTTTATTTTTATACGATGTTCTAATTCCTTTTGTGATCCAAGTATTACTTTTTCGTGAAATGTTTAATTTTCTCTTTTTAATAGGATGGCATGCGTTAAAGAGAAATGAAAGCTTTGAGAAAAATAAATTATATTTTTCATTTGTGTCAATAGCGTTATAAACTGCCTCCCATGATTCTTTCCAGCAAGTAGTCCGTAAATAACTTTATGTTAATTTAGTAAATGCTCGACATGCGTGTTTTATTTATTGTGTCAGTATTCATGTTATTAGTAATTGTAGAATTTGTGCATTGTGGTCACTGTAACCTAGATTATTCGTTATTATTTCATATCTAGTTGTGGTTTATTAATTATAATTTGATCTATTGCTGTTTGTGATTTAAGAGTATTCCGTGTAGGTACGTTCACTGTAATATCTAAATTAAAAGAATGAATTAAATTGAGAACTGCTCTTTTTCGTGGGATTCGCTCAGAAAATCAATATTGAAATCTGCACATACAACAATGGATTTAAAAGAGAGATTACTAATTTTGTTCAGAGTTATCTCTAGATTTTCTACGAAATTGAAATAATCTAAAGCTTGCTTTGTTGGAGTCTGTAGATGCAAAGTAAGATCATTTTGAGCGTAGTAAGATGTACAACTGTTATTTCAAAAACTTTTCAACTGCATATAAATTGAATTCTGACAGAAAGTAGAATCAATATTATTTCTTACATAAATACAGAACCTCCATAAGCAGGGCCTTTTTTGATTCCCTTGCTCACAATAAGATCCTGCAAGGTAAAAACTAGGAATTTGGAGTGTGATTAGATCATTATGAGATAACCAATGTTCTGTAAAGCAAAGAACATCTATTTGACTGAGATCACACTCTAATGCTGCTTCGATAAATTCAATTTTATTTGAAAGAGATTGCACATTATGATGCATTATTTGAATCTTTTGCTTGTACCTACACGGATGCTTTCTGCTGCATCTGACTGTAGTTGCTATTTATTTATCTCATTTTACCTCGAGTGCGTGGTCGAAGGAAGTATCGTGTCCCAGCAGTGTTAGGAGGTGAGAAGGAGGGTTACAGATGTAGGGAATGAATAATGGGAGAGGTAGTACAAAGATTAGGTTCAGGGATAAGGTAATTGGGTCGAAAGGGTTCCGGAGGATGGAAGAGAACAGGAGATGTAGGTGGGATGAATCTTGGATAGGATACTGTTGAGGTGTAAGGATGTGTTTGCAAGTTCGCTACGAGTGCATGTTTTCCGACAAGGTTCAAGTGAAGACCATGCCAGGTGAAGTGTTTTCTGAGAGAAAGTTAAGCTCAAATAATTTAACAAGTGTGCCTCTCAGATGCAGTTTTAATTTGTTGTTTGCGTGTCTAATTTCTTTGTACGTGTTGGTTTGTTGTACCAGAAGGGCAGAGTCGAGATTACAATGTTCGTGTTTTGGGCGGCACGTTGTAGTTTGTCAACATGTTGCTCAGGTGTAAAGTGACCACCCAAATTGATGTCATTCTGCCCTCCTATGATGATGACTGTATCCCGTTTGGTGAGAGTTTTGTGTGGGTGTACAATTCACTGATCACGTCGGCAAACCTCCGTTAGGTTTAACACACACATGACAGAGAGATTGGATGGGGGTTTCCCACTGGGCAGGGGGGAGATTTGTCGCCCATGGCTATCTGCTAAAATTAGTACCTTTTTGGTGGGCTCAGTAGGAATGTCCTTGTTTACTTGTGGGCCAGGTTGCGCAACTCTACGTGTCTTTGTTTCTTTGCGCTTGCTATGTTTGCGTCGGTTTGTGGGTGGACGTGTCGATGATGGGAGGGGTAGTGAGGATTGGGAAGGCATGGAAAATCATTGTCATAATCTAACACAGCAAATCTGTTTTGAGTGCAGATTGGTTTGGATGATTGTGTTTTTGCTTACGCGGATGGACGGTTGAAAGTTTCTGCGGTGTTGCCTATTGTTGTCCAACCGTCTGAGTTTTGAACGACCTGTATGAGCCTTCGGATATGTTCATCTAAATTATTGTTTACGTGTGTGAAGGCTTTCAGAAGGTCGGCTTTGAGAGTGTACAGAGTAGAAAGTGTATAGCGAATAGTAGCCATGTCACGAATGCGTATCAAATGCGTGGCAAATATGAGAATAAATAAATAGATGAGAAATCAGATTATGTGTCAAAAATGTTTCCTAAATTATCTTTTTAATTTACGTGTAGTTTAAATTATTTAATTTAAGTTACGTATTTATTTAAAAAATAAAAGAAATGTGATTCTAATTAGTATTTAAATGTTATTGGTTAATTGCGAGTATAGTTGTGTGTTTCCGTTAATAGATCTAAGCTGCAAACTAATAAATACAATTAGATTACTATACTTTACCTCTTTTAAGGCCACAAAAATTCACCACTTTTATATTCTTTTGAAATCACAAGGTTCAAAATGTTCCGTTACTAATATATACGTATTCCGTTACTAATAATAATTGGACTGACTCTCATAAACAACAAATATCATACAGTGAATTCCTCTAGCCACTAGAAGAACAAGTCAGTTTACTTGTCAGCCCTACTTAAGAAATCATCCCCACTTTCAATTACACAAATCCCTTCATATCAACCAAACATTAAATCGTGTAGAGAGTAGAAAATTAGTATTAAATATCTATAAACGGTGTTGTTCGTTTTGTGTGATTGTGGTTTTTTGGTCCTCTCAATTTTCGAATTTGAATATCTGGCTAGGTTCGATAACTCACATGCAGTTTTAACAATGTTTATATAATACACGGCAACATTTATTATGTATCATTAGTGTAATAAACTAGTATGATTGTGCATGCAATTATTTCATAGATTTTAGTGATTTGTCTCGTTGGTACTCTGGAATTTCCTATTCGAATATTGTACGTGGTTGCATAACAACAATTTTTAAAATTATTTATGTCATAAATGGCACAAGCAATTAATTCGTGTAAACAATAAAAATTTAGTATGAAAAATATAGAAACTATGTTCTCGGTTTAATTTGATTGTGCTCGTTGATTCTCTGTATTTTCGAATTGTAGTATCTGGCTTGGTCCGATAAATCTGATGCAGTTTTAGCAATGTTTATATAATGCACGGCAAAATTTATTAGTTCATTTTAGTGTCATACACTTGTATTGAATGTGTATTTAGTTATTTAATAGATTTTAGTTATTCGTGCGCGTTGGTACTATCTCATTTCCTATTCGAAAGCAGCACGTGGTTTAACTACGAAGTTTTAAAAAATTGTTATTTCATAAATGACAAGAGCAATTAAATCGTGTATAGACCGTTAAATATCTATAAACGATGCTTTTAGTTTAATGTGATTGTGCTCGTTGGTTCTCTCTGTTTTCGAATTTGAATATCTGGTTAGGTTCGATAACTCACATGCAGTTTTAATAATGTTTATATAATACACGGCAAGATTTATCATTTTATCTTTAGTGTAGTAAACTAGTACTGAATGTGTATTTAATTATTTAATAGATTTTGGTGATTCGTGCATTTTGGTACTCACTATTTCCTATTGGATTGTTGTACGTGGTTGCATGACGACAAAGGTTTTAAAATTATTTATAACATAAATGGCAGGAGCAATTAATTCGTGTATACTATAAAATTTTAGTGTCAAATATATATAAACTATGGTTTTGGTTTAATTTGATTGTGCTCCATGATTCTCTGTATTTTCAAATTTTAATATCTGGCTTGGTTCGATAATTATGATGCAGTTTCAACAATTTTTATATACTACACAGCAAAAGTATTAATTTGTTTTTAGTGTAATAAACTAGTATTGAATGTGTATTTAATTATTTAATAGAGTTTACATATTCTTGCTCGTTGGTACTCTCGAATTTCGTGTTCGAATGTTGTACGTGGTTGCATAACGACTAAGTTTTCAAAATTATTTATTTCGTAATCACAAGAGCAATTAAATCATGCATAGAGTAAAAAATTAGTAATAAATATCTATAAGCTTAATTTTTGGTTTAAATTGGCTGTGCTTGTTGGTTCTCTGTATTTTCGAATTTGAATATCTGGCTTGGTTCGATAATTATGAAGCAGTTGTAGCGTCATAGACTTGACTTCCTGCTCCTGAGTTGCAAGGTATGGGGATAAGGGAGTCAAATATAGGCTCACGAACAAAGGCCACCCCTCACAGAAGTTCCAGACGCCGGGCAAAATGCGGCGTCGGGTGGCAGCCTGTCCGCCTTGGCTAAGGCGATTTTGGTTTTCCTCGCGGCAAACACCGCAAAACTTGTCCGGCCATGTCTGGCGCGGAAGTGCTGAAGGCACGAGTAAGTGTTCGAGGTTCCGACACGGTGAAGTATGCCTTATACTTCAGGGCAGATGGTCTGCCGAGGCACATGAGGTGCCCAGTTGCGAATCGGCCGAGTTGGCTACTCGCAGGCGCGACCACAACGCGCGTTGGGCGAGGGGGGCTGCGGCAGGTAGCTCCGACAAACGCCTTAGAGTGAGGTTTTAGTCCTGTAAGTAATTTATTGTAAATAAATTGTAAATACCCACTCGTGTCGTTTCCGGAATTCGTTTGATCAGGAGTTCTCCTAATCTAATGCGGTGGAAAGAATGCACCGAACAATGAACCGATTATTGAAGGTTCTGTGCCTAGAAGCGGGTACGGAATGGGAGCTTCAATTACCAGCAATATTATTTGCATTGCGCACTATTGTGCATGAAAGTTTAGGTTTCACTCCAGCAGGGTTAGTGTATGGGAATAATTTGCGTACTCCCATCACATTGTTATACGAGCACATTGCCGGAAGTGAGACAAAAAAGCCCAGTTCAGTGGTAGAGTACGTATTCCGTCTCGTGAATAGACTTCGGTAATCGCGTGAACTAGCTCACACCAAACTTTTGAACGAGCAAGAACGCAGGAAGGTCTGGTACGACCGTAGGCAGTAAATCACACGTTTTGTGCCGGCGACAAGGTGCTGGACTTGGCGCCAAATTGAACCCGGAAACTGGCGGTACAGTGGGTAGGGCCTGGCGAGATCAAAGAAATAGTCTCCGACACGAACTACGTGGTTATTATTGTCTGGGAAAAAGGACGGACGGGTAATGAACGTGGGACGTGAAAATGCTGAAGCAGTACCATCAGCGGACTGAATACATCAGCTACGTGACAACACCGATCTAAGGCTGCGAACAGGTAGAGGATGAGATTGACAAATATGCCGTTCATCTCGAAGCGAGCGACTTCAATCTCCAAGAAATGCTCGAAGGTACTAAAATTCCGCCTGAGTTCAGAGACAAACTCGAGCAATTGATCATGAAGTATCATGATATTTTTTCAGAAAAACCAGGACTGACCGACGCGCTTACAATGGACATTGAGCTCACAGACGAGTCAACGCCCGTGCGTAGTGCACCATATCGTACCCGCCTAGACAATCTGCTATTTTACAGGAGGAAATTAGCAAAATGTTACGCGACGGCATTATTGAAGTAGGTGATAGCGAGTATACGTCACCTATGATATTAATCGAAGCACCGGGTCGGAAGCCTCGTCCGTGGTTGATTACAGGCGGTTAAACAAATAAATCAAGACATAATATTTTCCATTACCGAACATGGAAGAGCGAATCGAGACGGTGGCGGCAGCCAAAATAATCACCACTCTAGATTTAGCGAAATGCTATTGGCAAATCAGTTTAACGCCAAGAGCGCAAAGGCTTGCTGCATTTGTAACTAACTTTGGTACATATCGATCACTGCGATTGCCCTTTGGCCTTAAGAACGCGCCATACCAATGCAGTAGAATGATGGCCGCTCTGTTAGCGCCGTGCAGCGAATATGCAGTACCGTACATAGACGACATAGCCATATTCAGTAACTCGTGGCAAGAGCATCTACAACACACAAAACGTGTTCTCGATTCTAAAAGAGGCAAAACTGCATGTGAAACCTAGTAAATGTATGTTCGGTAGGGAATCGGTTAAATACTTAGGTTACGAAGTAGGAAGCGGGGAAATGCGCCCTGTAGAAGCTAAAGTGCATGCAATTCGGGAGTTTCCAAGACCGCACACGAAAAAACAAGGCAGATGTTTTCTCGGTATGAGCGGGTACTACCGGAAATTCATTCCCAGATTCGGCGAAATTTCAGCTCCGTTATCAGATTTGTTACGGAGGAAGGAACACCAGGGGACGGTAAATTGGAATCCTGAATGTGAAAGTGCATTTAATGCGTGAAGCTTTATGATGCGAACCTATATTAAGAGCACCTGACTTCGCGAAACAGTTTCAAATACAATGTGATGCAAGTCAAAGAGTGCTCTTTGACTTGCATCACATTGTATTTGAAACTGTTTCGCGAAGTCAGGTGCCCTCAGGTGTAGTTTTAGCTCAGACAGACGAGAACGGCGATGAAAAACCCGTTATTTCTATATTTCAGTAGGAAATTGACGGATGTGGAAAAACATTTCAATACGGTGGAAGGCGAGTGTACAGCAATTATTTGGGGATTGCAAAAATTGCGGTATTATCTAGACGGGCAGGTGAAAATTATGATCGAAACAGATCATAATCCATTAGTGTGGTTGCGAAATTGTTCCGGGAACAACCCTAGATTATTGAGATGGTCGTTAATACTGCAACATTATGACATCGAAAATTGCCACAAAAAAGGGAAAGATAATGGGAATGCCGACGCATTAAGTCGTATGTTTTCATGAACCTGAACTGATCTCGTTAGGTAAATGGTTGCACTTCAGTGGCTCCTATTTGTATTGTTAACATCACTCAAGATTTTCATTATGTAACTGTAACTAGCTAGTCAAAATGTAATCGTGTAAATAGTATTTTTGAAAAACATTATTAGTTGAATTGTAAATAAAAGAAAATTTCACAAATGTATTGTAAATTGTAGTACAGCACAGCAAGAAGTGAGTACATTAATTGTGTTACGTGTATTTAAAAATTGTATAGAATCACATCAAGAAACAGCAAGACTCTATGAAAATCTATATTGTAACACACCCATCTTCTTACTTTACCACACGTGGTGGGTCGTGATAGCATGAATGCTCGTGAAGCGAGCTTAAAATTCTCAGGAAGCAGGATCTTTTTTGGGGGGGAAAGGTCTGAACCCTTAACACAATGAATCAAATAAAATACGAATAATATGAACATATATTCAATGAGAAAATTTACAGTGACGCAATTGCATAACAGGTTATTGCACTTTAAGTAGCTGGTCACAGAAAAAAATGAGTCAAGACAAAAAACCAAAACATATAGGCGTCACCTCGACTGCCTGAACACACTTTCATCAACTACAATTTACGATTTGATCACTCCTTTCCGAGTTTTTCCACTACCAAATTATTTACTCTTTTGGCCTCTAGTTTTCCGTGCACGGCTTTTTTTTTCAAATGAATTTTATACTTGTTTCAAAGAAACCCTTTCACAAGTGCTAGCCTTGGGCTTCGCACTCACTACAATACTGAACACAAAAAAATATACGTGGCATTCACGTTACTTAAATCAGACCCTTTTACATGTCACAAAAGCAATTACTTTAAACACAATACAACAAACTGATCTTTCTAGATAATATTAACTGTACAACATATAAAAATTCTGAATCATTTATGTAAAATTGTACAAGGTATAGCCTCTTTAAATGAATCTAATGATACGTGCAGTAAATGACCTGGAAACTGCCACTCACACAGTTCGAAATACTTCTCCCACCTATTCTAGGCGTTTCACCCACTTTTAACACTGATGGTCGTGTATTTACCACTATCCTCTTTCCCCAGCTGATCGCTGCATAAACGTTGCCAGTTCCTTTACCTCAACAGCTCCGCGTCGCTCGCCTGTAGGTAACCTTGGGGATTTCTGCCGCTCGTCCCGCGTTGCCGTTTCGTCTTCGCGTGCTGTGCTGCGACGAAAGCAGTTCCTTCCGCTCGAACGCCGCCAAGCCTCCAATTTCCACACCCTTCTCTCGTTCCGAACCCGTCCTATCCTCGCTCTAGCCAAGTCCTTCTCGCCTACGCTTCGCTCTTCCTGGGTCGTCCGTCTTCCACCGCCTCGTAACGTTCGTTCGCGCTTCCAGCCTCGAAATTATTAATGTTGCAGGAGTAATGCTCAAATGCTCGGCCGACCTACCACACTTTAGGCATGTGTGGTCTCAGCGTGCAATGTGAGATGCTGGATTTAATTAATGTCCTTCTGCGCGAACTATTTTTTTAAAGTTATTTCGACGTCAAACAGTTATTTCGCTTGCTCTCCGAATTATTGTGACTGCGACGAATGATTTTGCACTCTATTTGCTAATTACTTCACTTTTCTAAGATATGCTTTCCGAGCTAACTTTTAACTACCAAGTTAAAATAAACTCCTATACTATCTATTTGTACTCTCCGTCACTGCTGTAGTCAAAGAGAGTTTCTTCTGGTCGCTGTCGCTGTTGCCGCAAAAGAGAGTTCCTCCGAAGCGCGCCGCGATACTTATGGTACTCGCGCCTGGGGAAATTTTGGAGGGGTGCATCTTCTCCTCCTTTCGTGACCTCCCGGAAAACACATTACTCACTAGTTGGGGCGTCGTAGTTCGAAAAGTTGTGTGCAGATGGCGCGTTTACCGGCCATCGCTCCGCCGCGTACCCTAGTCCTCTCTGTTCGTGAGCTTCTTTACATAGCTGATGGTGGCGTTATGGGGTTGTCTAATCCCGTGACGTCACAATATATAAGTATATTTTTTGTTCAAAATTTAGGGTATCATTGAAGATGAGTAGTTAAAATTGTATAGAATCACATCAATACACAGCAAGATTTCTATGAAAATGTATATAATAGAATATTGTTGTTCAAAATTTAGGGTATCATTGAAGATGAGTAGTTGAAAATGTATAAAATCACGTTAAGAAAATGCAAGATTACTACGAAAATGTTGTCAATTGAAGTAATTCATGTATGAGAACAGAGATAGAGTATGAGTAACGGAAAGAGTCCAGAGCGTAAAAACTATTATTAGTTGTAAAAATGTCAATTTTATGAAGTCAGAAAAAATGTTGTAAATAGTAATGTTATATGGGATAATAAGAGTTAAATTAGATATCACCTTGAGTATATGTGAACAGCCAAATTGGAAAATTGAACTGTATTAATTGCTTCATTATACATTTTTCCTGTGGGTTCTACCGCGGAAAAAATCTCCCCAGGAATAGAGGAGTCTGTAGCGTCATAGACTTGACTCCCTGCTTCTGAGTTGCGAGGTATGGGGATGAGGGAGCCAAATATAGGTCCGCGAACAAAGGCCACCCCTTACGGAAATCCCAGACGCCGGGCACAAAATGCGGCGTCGGTGGCGCTCGCTTCAAGGCGAGTGCGTGGGGGGTAGATGACGTAGGATGTCGTGTGACTCGGGCCTATATTAAGGTGCGCCGCAGTACCATTCGGGGGTAACGATTCTGGTTTTCCTCGCGCAAACACCGCAAAACTTGTCCGGCCAAGTCTGGCGCAGAAGTGCTGAAGGAACGAGTAGGTTTCGAGGTTCGGACGATCTGCCGAGGCACATGAGGTGCCCAGTTGCGAATTGGCTACTTGCAGGCGCGGCCGTAAGGCGCGTGTTGGGAGAGTGGGGCTGCGGTAGGTAGCTCCGACAAACGCCTTAGAGTGAGGTTGTAGTCCTGTAAATAACTTATTGTAAATAAATTGTAAATACCCACTCGTGTCTGTTTCTTTGTGGTGTAGATCCCTACCCACGACGTTACACAGTTTTAACAATGTTTATATAATACAGGCAAAAATATTAATTTATCTTTAGTGTAATAAACTAGTATTGACTGTGTATTTAATTATTTAATAGATTTTAGATATTCGTACTCGTTGGTACTCTCGAATTTCCTATTCGAAAGTCGCACGTGCTTGCATAACTTCGAAGTTTTAAAAAATTGTTATTTATAAATGACAAGAGAATCGTGTATAAGTAGAAAATTATTAAATATCTATAAACAATGCTCTTAGTTTAATGTGATTATGCTCCTTGGTTCTCTGTTTTCGAATTTGAATATCTGGCTAGGTTCGATAACTCACATTTTTTTTTTTTTTTTTATTATTTATTTATTTTATTTATTTATTTATTTATTTATTTATTTATTTATTTATTTATTTATTTATTTATTTATTTATTTATTTATTTATTTATTTATTTATTTATTTATTTATTTATTTATTTATTTATTTATTTATTTATTTATTTATTTATTTATTATAATAACAATAGTTATGACATTAACATGTACGGCTGGCTCTTCAACCAGTAACCTGTGCAAACCGACTGGGAAGGCCGGCTTCTTCTATCAGTTTCGTCCGAATGCGTCATGAGGGTAGGCTGGATCTTCCAATCTATGTTGCTCGCTTACGTCGAGCAGATATCCAACTGTTTCGACAAGGTTGCTTGGGCTTCTGACAAGGTGCCGGCAGCTTCTACCCGTGCACTTCTGACAAGGTGAATTCAGAGGGTGCAAGAAGGGACTCTTTACGATGCAACTTTTCGTTCCAACAATCTTCGTCACGAAACAGTAACAGTGAACTTGGTTGAGCCTATATTATCATGCGCTCTTGATGCAGTATAATGGATCAGGTATACCGCAACTGTTCTTTTTTCTCCGTGCAAAAGCGATATAGCCGCGCGACAGACACTATATTCACCCCACATGTATTGTTTCTTTCATTTCACGAGGCCATGCTCCTGCTCGTTCCGGCATGTCACCACATTTGTTCTCTCCTCGAGGCTTAGTTAAATTACGACGACCAGTACTCCTGACAATCTGTACTCCTAGACCTAACCCCCATTTTGTATGCATGAATTACACGCATCGACATTATTATTACAAATATTCTAATGCCGTTCATATTAATAAAAGCGGGAGGCTTTCTGACACAACAGTGTATTGTGTCTAAAATTTACCAATTTCTAAAAAAATATTTTCTCAAAAAAAATATTGGCGAACTCTCCGTCTTTTCGAAAATTGCAAAAATTGTGGGCTGGAAACTTTGGGTCGAGACAATTACATTTCTAAGCTTCTGCCCCAAATTCGGACCACCCGCGTTTCTGTAGAGGAGGGGGTGTGGCTGACGGCGAGTTAACTTGGAGGAGGTGAGTTCAAGTCTCAGGGAGAAAATTAATTTTTTGCAGCTTGAAAGCTTTTTATGTTTATGTACTAGAATAATATACCAGAGCAATTAGAAATTTTGCCAGAAAATATACGCTGTTTTAATACAAGTTTATACATTTGTATCATTATACATGTTACTAACATCCAGAACAGGCACGTCAAACCGCGCCCGCTCGAGCTACTTGCCCGCCTGACTCCGCACTCATTTCCCCTTAAAATCTTGAAAGGGGTGTACGAGTACATGCGCATTCTCCTTTACATAAACATGTTTGTCGAACATGCTTAACATGTGTGCCTCCTTTACATAAACAAGTGACCTGAATAACTCTTTTATTTATTGCATTTAACAATAATATAAAATAATTTAAAGGTCTCTTTAAGTTAACAATTCTCGCTAAAGATCGTCAGCTAGATAAGAATATTAGTCTGTTACATAAAATTTTTTTTTTTTACTCTCAACTGAGAATTTAAAATCGGACTGACGTGTTGTTTCATTTTAATGGATCAATTTTTTGCCGTAAAGAGAGAATCTGAATTAATAAAGCTAAATTTGTGACAATCGCTGTCAAGCTTCTTCTCCCAAAGATCGTCCTGGGCCAGGCAACCAGTGACGTACCGCCACTCTGGGACAATTTGTACAACCTTTATTTTCAAATCTTGCACCAGTTTCTCTGGTCCCCGCGTGTTCTAGAAAGCTTGTTACCTTGCCCGCGAACTTGACATGCCTGATCTTGGGCATGTACGAGTAGATGGCTTGAATATGACCACATCTTACGTAATCGTTACGAAGTAGAGAGAAAGGTATGTAATGCTGTGCGAAAAACGGCGAATTTTCGGTAGAAAAACTCTTACTACAGGGCCCTGGCAACAAAAAAGTGGATAAATCCACTTACTAAATTTAGTAAAAGCATCCTCTATCACGTAGTGTAGGAATGTTTTTACATCCAGGTTTTGTGAGTCCTTGAGAATAATAAAACGAATGACGGAAAAAAGTTTTCTCTTGTCTTACTTGAATTACTCACCTTGAAGTATAGGTTTGTAATATTTCTTATGTTTATCTCTTAACCGACATATAAGATATGAAGATGATAGACCACGTTTGCATTAGTACTTGCTTAGTAACTTGCACCAGAAAGCCGTCGCCTGAAGACATTCCTTAGGTAAGGCGTTTCTTAAGACAATATTCGATACTGTGTTAAAAAGTTAACCAGATACTTTAATTAAATAATTTAAAACTTCACCAGACTCACGATGAAATGGCATATTTGATATTTTTTAAAAATTATACGAACTGAAAATAAGGACAAAATGTAGTATTGAATTTTTCATCGATCATTCTAGGGAATACAATAATTATCCAGCATGAAGTGGCATTTCGTTTCTGGTATGATGATCTTCCTGACTGTACTTTCTCTTCAGGAAATTTGTGCTTATAGACCATGCACTGACATGCCTAATTGCAGCGTAGTTAGGTGTGCATTTGCAAACTGTACAGATGCGATTAGACCACGGTGTTCCTGTTGCTACGTCTGCCCAACCATTCGTAAGTATTTATTGACATCAGTTTTGTTATCTGGAGCGTTAGCATATAATGTAACAAATTGTATGTATTTAGCATTTTAGGATCCTATTAATCTGGATCTTGTCTAGCTCGCGGTGTTCTCAGGTCTGGGTCTGGGGTAAGGGAGACGTGTGTTTTTTTTAAATTTAAGATAAATTTAAATCTATTTTTTACAAAATAATAAGTAAATATATTGTCTATTGTAGAATTAGTATAACAATGATTGGTAGTGAAGGTATCCCATCGGTACTCTTCTTCTTCTTCTTCATACTATAACAAAAAGCAATATTATTATTTTATGTTGACTGCAATTGGAATTCATAATTTGGTGGTGATAATGTTTCAGTTACTTGTTGAGTATCTATATGGGGGTTGTATGGGTGAGGTTCTGGTTAGACAATGGATATCTGCACTACTGTCAAGGAGGTTGAGGGCTAAATGATTTGGATGGTTTTCAAGACGCTGGGGATAGTTTGAGCTGATTAATTCTATTCTTTCTAAGACAGTGGGTATTTTTAAGTCTTCGTGTAATGCTGCGTTTTTGATGAACCAAGGCGCTGCTCATTCTTAAGGTCTTGGACTGAAATCTCTGGATGATGGAGAGATGGTATCCTAGTATCCAGTATAGTTTTCTTACTTGAAGTTGTAGGTGCTTTTCTTGGCTGAAATGTGATGTTTCCATGTTAAACGTTTGTCCAGATGTTTCCCCAAGTATTTTACACTTTCCATTTGTCATATTGGATTATTGTTGATGTGGACAGTAGGGCATTTGTTTCTTCTCAGGGTAAAAGTTATATGGACTGATTTGTTTTTATTGATTTTTATTTTCCACTTCTTGGCCCATTTTTCAATCATTGTAAGATGTTCTTGTAAATGTCTTGAAGCGACATATTGGTTGTCATCCGAAGCTAGTATGGCCGTATCATCTGCAAAAGGGGCTATGGTTGTTTTATATGTTTCTGGTATATCTGTCGTATAGAGTTGGTACAGAATAGGCCAAGTACACTACCTTCTGGTACTCCGGCCTTGATTGGATGGAATTCAGATAATTCACTTTGATATTTGATTTGGAAAGTGCGGTGGGATAGATAAGAACTGAAGACATTGATGAAGAAATATGGTAGGAAATGTTTGAGTTTAAATAGGAGTCCATCGTGCCAGACTTTGTCAAACGCTTGGGCGATGTTTAGAAAGGCGGCTGAACAATATTTCTTTTCTTGGAAACAATTCTCAATGTAGCTGATGATTCTATTAACTTGTTGGATGGTAGAATGCTGTTGTTTAAAGTCAAATTGATGGTCAGGGACTAGGTTATTGGTTGCTATGTGAGGACGTAGTCTTGATAGAAGAAGTTTCTCAAACACTTTGGATAGAATTGGAAGTATACTGATGGGACGGTTAAGAGGAGGGTTCATGTGGAGGTTTCCCTGCCTTAAGAAAAACTTGAATTTGGGCTACTTTCCATTGCTCCGGGTAGTGCCCTGTTCATAGAATACTGTTGAATAGTGCAGTAATTATAATTTTGCCTTTTCATGGTAGTTCTTTGAGAAGAGGTGTTGTGATTAGGTCATAGCCAGGAGCTTTTTTGCTTAATAAGGGTTAATGTTTTTTGTAATTTCTCTGAGAGTAAAGTGTGGAATTGGAAGCGTCATTTGGTTAAGGGAGTAAAGGTAATCCCGTATTTGTTGGTCTTGGTTTGTATTTGAAAAGGGATGAGTCTAGAATACATTAGCGAAGAATTTGGCAAAGGTAGATGCTTTCTGTGGGGTTTCTTGGCCAGCACATATTTTCTTCCCTGATTAGGGGATTTGATTTGGTCGGTTGTTTCAGCTTCCTGGTGACTTTAAATGGAGAGTAATTAGTATCTTCTGTTGGGGTGAGGTTGGTTATGAAATCTTGAAACCTGTTTCTGTTGAAATCTTTTAGGAGGCACCTTAGTTGCCTAGTCGCTCTGTTGTAGTTGGTACGGTCGCAGGATATTTTGAAGCTTGCCAGATTCTTCTTAGTCGTCTTTTCTTAGCTATTTTGTTTAAAAGAAATTTTGGGTATTTCATGCAGCTCTGGGTGTAGTGGAATTGCGGTGTAGCAAACCAAGCTGTTTCTTAATATTTTGGGTTATACATTCAGTCGCTTCATCTATGTGATCTGCTGTTTTTAATGGTAAACGGATGTTTGTTTTCATTGATATCTGGTTTCTGTACGAGGTCCAGTTTGTCTTTATGTTCGTTAGCGACGCGGGAGAAGGATGTAGGATAATTTTGTTACCAATGGTGATAATTATTGGAGTGTGTCTGAGGACAGTTCGAGGGAAGATTCAATGATACAGTTAGTGATGGGATTCCTTTTGTTATGAATATTTTTCTTCGATTTGTATGCATTATTAAAATTGTGAGTAGAAGTACTTCAAATGATTTCAAATAAACTTTTTCGGAAACTCAATAATACTTGTGAAGAAGGCTTCAAATTTCGCATTATAGTAATGCTTAATGATTTTTTCTTAAAATACGCTTCAAATTTTTCAATGAAAATTTCTATTTAGAACGAGTTTTTATTCTTCTTTATTATTATTGAAGAAATATTTTTTCTATTGTATACTACGAAAGCAAAAAGTCGAGATAATGTCAAATAAATGTACTATGGGCGACGTAAGATGGCAGCTGGACAGAGAATGGAGCAAAACCTTAAAGCCAGACCACTCAAAGGAAATTAAAATGCTATACTATGAGAAAGTCTGTGCCATTCTGTAGAACCTCTAGTTTACTTTCTCGTATACTGCGACCCACGCGTCGGTTTCAAGCCATAAGGCCAGCACCCCACCTGAGACGTCTTGGGGGTGGCGAACACAATTCGCCGTATGTTCAGCTAGCTCAGTAAGACGTCCCAGTGTGGACACAAATAATAAAAAACAACAACAGAAGAATAGGGGGGTCAGGGTCGTGAAGAACGTTTTGGATTGGATGCAAATTACTAAAAACTCGAGTTAGAATCACTTTTCACTTATTTTAGTATATTCTAGAAAAGTTGCTGTTGTGACAATTACATGAAATGGCACACACAAAAAAAATCAAATACACAATAACTATGACTGGCTGGAAGAAAAGACCCAACACACTCTAATGACTAAATACACAACTTCTTGCTCTCATTTATAACACAAACTTTCAATGAACACACTTTCAGCAATACTGAGAATCGAAAAAAAAAATTACTTTATACAAAAGAAAACAAATTGGGAATCAAAGCTAGTAATTCTGAATTAACACTGCTTTAAAGTGAAATACTCTTTCTCTCTAAGAATTCGGAGAATAAGTAATACTGGAATTCCTCTCTTTGCATCATTTATTGTATAAAATTTGATGGCATATTATTTTATTTAAAATTGGTATATTGTTTTAAAATCATTATGGAAGTCGACAATGAAACTAGAATACTTGTATATGTCATTAGTATGTATCCATGTGAAACATGCTCACAAACTGCTCACAATTATTGGGCGTTTCGTCGTAACCCGTTTCCGAATTTATGTTCCCATGGGCGCCAGGAAAAACGTTACGATAATATTTTTAGCTATTATGGCTTCAAAGAAAACTAAATATTGTCCCGCTAACTGGGTCGATGGGTTGCGTATGAAATAATCGCTATTAACTATTGATAGCCGATTACCCCATCTGCCATCCATACAGAGTGGCGAGGAATCTGAAAACAAATATTTAGCTACTTCTAAGCTCTAAAAAAACTATCTACTAATTAGCTCGAATTGGTCAATGAAAATGGTTTTTTTTTTCTTTCAAAAAGAAACTTAGGATTTATTGCTTAATGCAACAGAAAGACTGTCCTTTGGTCATGACCTTGTTCGAACCTTTATACTGCACTATACTTCGCGCGCTCTTGATCGACGTCGCCACGAAGGACCATCTTTTCTTCTCCCCGGTGATGCGAATTCCAGAGTCGAAGTACCGCGTTTTTCTCTCCTGTTCTTCCACGCGAACGTTGCCGAGCCACTGATCCGCACTACTTCAAATATTCGTAGTTCTAGTTCGATTGACTTGCAAAAATAATACCCAGTTCTTTACGATTACACAGCGGAAATGTTTTAAAGTTCCACAAATTAATTACTTGCCCAGAATATTTCCGTGTCCTATCATATACGACTTCTCACAAGTTCTAATTTCCGCGTGTTGTAAAAATAATTAAAGTCCAAACTGTTCGTGAACGTTCGAAATTCCCTCAGTTCAATAACTAGTAGAACTCCTCGCGAAACATAACAAATTTTTCTTATTACTGCCAAGCCCTCCAAACCTCGGCTTCCCCTTTCTACTGTTTTTGTCTCAAAAAATCAGACATACTTCCGGAGTAGTAGACTATCGTTGCTCTCTCAAACCAATCCCCAAATCGTTTTCAAATCTGACTAGCCACGCCGTCACTTTCAATGCCAGATGAATATCTATTTATCTTGACAACCACTTGGGCGCCATATTCCTATTTAATTACTCTAGCATTTCCACCCATTGACGAAAAATACCATGTAATAAAAAATGACCCACATATTGGTATGTCACAAAAGGTTATTTTTAATTTTCCCTGTAATTTTTCATAGCCTTGAAAGACATACTCTTGACTCGTAAGTAAGAGGACTGGGGCAGCAGTGTGGTGCTGCAGTGTCGTCTGAGTGAGAATGTTGTATTGTTATATTTGCAATTTGTTCTAAGGAATGGCAAATATTTGTTTCTCTGGATTCATATGCTATGTCCAATGAATCGGCTATTCATTGCTCCCAATTTCTGTATTTATTTCTTTTGAGTTTCTACGAGTTTGTTTACTTCCAATAAATTAATACATGTGTTTCAGCTGTCAACGGTTCGTGTCCTCAACAGTATTCGGAGTGTGCCGAAGGAAGCACATGCAACGGCGAGATATGCATGGAAGATTAATAATGTGTGAAAAAACAACGTGAGCAAATCAAATGTAATTCTTTTCCGGCCGTTATTATGACTCTGGCAATAAATAAGTAACTATAATATATACTATAGTCTTGGAACAATAAAAGCTGCTCACACACGGTGTACTCAAGTAAAACCTGTGTGTTTTTAACTCGTGTAATTAGTAAATCTATCAGCATTGTTACAGAGATTGAAAGTAACTTATTAGCCATCTTGTTAGTTGCTATTTTTTTCTCACAAACTATGCTTTAATGTTTTTATTGAATAAAGAATGCAGTATTTAATCCTTTGTTTACGTAGTATCACACGGTGTTTTCATTTGAAAGGTTGGAAAGTTCAGTTGAAACACTGGAATGGTTTGTTTTGTACATTTTCTAGATCATGAGAATGAAGTGTGAACATTATTAAATAAATTAATGGATCGTTGATGACGTTTCCCAAGAAAAGTTTTTCGTTCAACTATTTCAACTACACATTTTTTGTTATTGCCTGGTTATGTTGCAGATGTTGTTATTTGGATTTTATTTATTACCACTCGGGTGGAGACCTTCATATACCTTAAAATAATCAATTGGAGAACTGTTCAAGCAAAATAACTCGTGCCTCGCCCTCGTCTTTCTGGATGTTGCCTCCCATGTTTCTTGCACTTTCTCAAGCATTTTCTCCATATGTTCGCCGCATGCTGTCCAGAAGTTGATATGGAAATCAAACTGGAAATTCAGAAATTTATTTGAAGTTAAAAAATAATTTTCTAAACGGCGGCAGTTATTGTAATGGGTTCCCTCGTTGGTAAAATGATAAATTACGAGAAGGTAGGGTACCTAGAAGAGCAGAACTCCCCTGTATGTAATAGAAGGTTTCAAAGAGATTGTTCACTAAAATATCAGTTAGTAATTCTATAAATTGACACAAAATTTATCGTATTATTTAGTCCATCTTTATTTTGAGTCGGAGCTCCCTTTTAATTTCCGGCTGCCAATAATCGATCCATCAAGATCTCCCAGAACTTCCCAGCTGCCATGTATCGGCTGCTACGGAATCTGCCAGGGTCTCTCATACCATTTTCCTGGGTGCAATTCCCAATGAAAAACTCTTCGAGCATCACACTGAGGTAATCTTTCGGTACCGCTCGGTTCTGAACCATTTCTTGTCCGTAATACGCTCGTGGGCACATCTCAGTGCTTGTTGGAATGTTCTAGGGAAGTGAGGTAGTTACTTAGTTATACACGCCAACAGATTGCACACAGAGCTCACACATGGTCGGTGCAAAGAATTACTGTTTAATTACAATGCAGAAGTGATAAACGAGAGACGAAATGCACCCTTGCTGCAAAACTCTAAACACCCATGCCTTCCACGGCTTTCGAAACCACAACCTTAGTGAGTAAGCACCTGCCTGGGACCTGGGAGGTCGACTACCTTTAAAGCAAGATTGTCGATATATTAAGGTAATGTAAATTAATGGGTATATTTAATACAATTTAACAAAATATTTACAAATTCATTGATGGCCAAGAGTGTTCTTTAAATAACTGAATTTCTTTATCTCTATGACATTCAACATGTTTCCTTGTCATAACAAGAATGTCAACAAATGTCCTTTAGTTTTAAAACCGTCCAAGTTTTCCCTCATTAATATACAGTTTTCCTACAATTAAGTATCTTTGTACAACATATTGTAGAATATTACATTTACTGATCGATTCAATTAATACAATAATTTTATTTTCTGAAATATTACACTTGTAGAATATCAGGAACATGCAAGTAATTGAGAAATACGAGTTCTTAACATATACCGATTTATTGTTCTAGTAGAAGGAGTTGTCAACAAAAAATTCAGAAATTTTATTTATTCAAAAGAAGCTAGATTACACACAGCTAGATAGAACACAATTAGATTTGGGTACCTCGGTATCACTTCTCCACATCGGCTGCTGCTCCATTGCTCGGGGAACTTTATACAGAGTGATTCAGTCCTCGTTGCTCATACAGGATCCGATGATAGAGAACACCAAGCTATTTACACGTGCAAAAGGAAATTGTGTAAACCCTATTCAAAATGTGGAGTAAAAAGTTTCATGTCATTGGTCATATTTCGCAAAAAAGGTAGCGAAATTAATACATTAAATATTGTTCCTTGTTGCAATTATTGCCTACGTATTCAACGAATATGAAAGAAGAGAGAAAAACTGATATTCAAGTTTTATTTTAGGATAGTTTATCTTATTTGCGTGTACAGTCAAAATTTGGCACTTTCACCTCGTGTAACACGGGCTCTGCAAGTGTTCAAAATGGCCACCTGCGTGAACGCAAGATTGGCATCTGCGCCGAACGGCCTCCGTGACGCGCACTTTGCCCAATGCGTCGAAGAAGGTCATCCCGATCCTCGATTTCCGTAGCATCAACGCGGTCTTACATAAACCCCCATCTTCAAAAGCGTTGGGAATATCTAAGTTCTAAAATTCAGATAATGAACTCCTCTTTTGCACAGGAAATGCCTAAAGAATTGAAAATTATGCTACAAGTGTCCACTGTGGATATGCTGCACCCGCTGGAAATGAAAAAGTCGAAATCTCTCAGTATGAATTGTTCACCATACGAGGGCTTGTGATGTGTTGACCTCTCGCCATATTTGCTTTGTGATCACCTCCGGGGCTTTTCGGATAGAACGCTCGCTCACTTGCCGTAGCCCATGTTACACGAGCACAAGCGCATAGTCCAAACTTGCAAGTTAATTATTCACAAACCTAAACGTCAAAGAGGATCCAATTTTGGCAAATTCAGTCTGTACATCACATATGGGAGAAGGTGCCGGCTTATTAGCTATGAAATTTCCGCCGGTCTCGCGATGGGAGGTGCTTCTATATATTCCGTTCACAACAATGGGCAGAAAAGAAGAGTAGAAGCGCTGGGACTCAGATGTGCAGTGTTGTGGTCGGTCGGAGGCGAAGTTCGCGTAATGAATTTTTTAAAATAGAATTGCGCAACGAGCACATAACATTTTATTGGTGTTTCAACCAGACAAAGAAGTGATTTAACACTAATTTCGTGTGTCGCGGACGGTAGCTGGAAATGCAATCGCGATATTATTCGCGTAACTAATAACGTTCGTTCGTCGCGGGAGTTGACGAAATAAGACTAAATAATTTCCGATGAGCGATTGGTGAAATTTCTCGGCAGTGCAACGCGGTGGGAAGGTGCGATTTTATAAAAACTGGGAGAAGCCGCGCTGTATGCAGAGATAGCCAACGGACGACGTGATGTACGCCGCGTGTCGCAGCATCAAGTCGGCGAAAGGGAAGGGACAGATAAATGTTTATTTGTTTGTTTGATTCGTTTCTTTTGAAAACAAAAAAAAATCCATGAAGAGTATTTGTCGAAGATCAAGTTCTGTAGTGGCATAAGTAATTCAATAATTGATTTCGACAGAATGCGCATTCGGTGTGAAGTTTTTTTTTTTTTTTTTTTTTTTTTGTATATGTTGTAAATTTATCAGAGTGAATGAGTAGTATTTTTCTTGTTTTGGTGTCATATTTGTTTGCTTATGTTATTGCATTGTTTATCCGCCATGGGGTGTTTTTGTGTGTGTCGCTAGAGGGCAGCAACCCCGTTTGTGTGCGTAATGTTTGAGATTAGCAAAAATAGGAATTACTAAAGAAAAAAGTAATAAATGATGATGAACAGGTTCGTCAGGTAACGTTTCAGGTTCGTCAGTAAACCCGCAAAATGTCTTGTGTTTTAAGTAACTAGATGCCGACCTACGCCCGCGTGCCTAAGTACTTTGTTTCAAGCCCTGTGTAGGGCAATCACAGCCTCACGCCCATCAAAGGATGTAAAAAAAATAGGAAGTTTTGTAAATTTAGCTAGCGGACGGGCATGAATAAAAGTTGGAGCCGGGTCAAAAGGAACCTGTGAGTTAAAAAACGACGCGCTCAAGTGTATTCGAAAGTTGTTAAATTGGCAGCCCAAGTCGAGTATAGGAAGAAGAGTAAATAGGAGATAGTAGTGGTAGTAGATGAGCGAGATCGTTACAGTTGGCGCCACCAGGTGGGCCATTAAAGGAGTGTCATAATATTAAAATATCAGTAGATTAGTAGTAGGATTCGCGATACATTACAATACAAAATTTTATATCAAATCTGAGTGTTTTGGAAGAGAGACTTGAAAAATACTAGAAAATAATACATGTAATTATTATTATTTTTACTACTTAATTATGTTTTTCAGATTCAAAATATTTACATTCATTATTGGTGGCTACATTCATCTTAATTTCTTTGAACTGTTTTCGCTGATCTAAATATTGAAATTAATGTTGATATTTTTAATTTCAATTGTGATGATCACTAGTGTAAAAATAAAACGACTATTCCAAAAAATAATAAGAATATTTTAAATAAAATTGAATATGTGTGTTGCAATTGTCTAGAGAATTATTTAACAAGTAGGTTTCATTAATTAAGTTACTTTGGACAACAATAAAAAATATCGGAGTGGTATTTAAAACTTAATTTAATATTTTTCTTACTTTGTAGTGTGTATCCTTTGAAACGTTTTGTGTGCTTCATAAGTCTCTATTCCATTGCCAATGTTTATCTGTGCCTAACTGGCGTCATCAGGACTCATAACAGACTTCAATTGTTTATATTGAACACATCAAGTCAAATTAGATGAAACAACAATGTTTACAAAAATCGTATATATTCCTTCAACACAATAATTACACAATTAATTATACTACATACATAATATAGAAAAAGGCTCTAAGTGTATTTGGAACAAGGGATGCCAGATTGTATAAAGTTGAACATTTTAAAGCAGTAATGCAAATCTAAAACTTTTTTGTCACCAATATACTGATTTCCCTTTAATATACACTTATGTTATAGGGAACTTACAAAAATCATTCAACACTTGAGATCAGCAGTCAAATAGCAAAGAACCAAAAAATGTTCCAAACAGAATTTTTACCCCTCGTAAAAATTAAATAATAGACATGTGAAAAACAAGAAAAGGGAAAAAGACCAAAAGGATTAGGAATTTAAAACCAGCAGATGCTACAAAGAATAACCAATGACAATACTTGTGTTACAAATAATTTTGTCACCACTAATGAATTCTTAATGAAATAATATTTAAAGTCTGTTGTAAGCCCCTATGAGGGTAATAAACGCGATATTACCCAATTTAACCTAACACAAGAAACTACGAATTTTAATAAGCCATTTTGTCAAAATTATTGTTCATATTTTGTTCAATTGTTATCTAGTCATTTATGTACAATTATTTACGTTATGATTATTTTGTTTGTTGTATTTTACAGAAAAAGACAATGAGGTTAATGAAAAAATTATTATTTTAAAAAGGTTCAATGCAAGAAAAGGGTTGTGCATACCTGATTTACGAAAGGCATTATTTAAGAATACCTGTTTTACCATCAGACCTAATCAAGTGAAAGCTTGTATATTAACAAATAAAAAAATTCAATCACATAACCATTATCTAACTACAATAAATGGTAACAGCATTAAAGAAAAACATTACTTTAAGTAAAATTATATAATATTTTTTTATAGTAAAATAAAAAAGCAATATGTTCTAATCGTATAAAAAGTAAAAAATGTGATTGGTAGCATCAGTAAAAATAAGTGCAGGGGCCCCCGTAAAATATAGACAATGGAAAAAGCAAAATAATGAAATAGAAAAATAAATTACAATGAAAACAATTATTACATATGGAACAAAAACATATTGTAAAACCAAAATAAAAACCATTTTGTTTATAAAATTCATGTATATAAGTAAATATAGAGATGTCAATAGACGTCAGGGAAAGGGTTGCTATGTACAAGTAAAAAACCCGTTAAAGGTCTTTTTCCAAAGTGAAGGGATGTGAAATGATCGAGCGGGGCAGAAATACATTTTTTTGTTAGACAGAAGAGGATATTGATTCGATGCTTTGGGATTTAGGAAGAACTGTGACTCAAAAAGCTTTTGGATTGGGAACCGCAAGAAAAAAAAGGAAAGAGGCCGCCGACCTGGCTGGAGAGACAATACAGAAGACAATGGCTGGATGGCAGATCCCCCTGGGACTTGGAACAATAGAAGAGTGGAAAAGTTATCGTATATCCACCGGGGGTAAACAAAGGGCTGAAAAAAAAATCACGTTTGTGGGGTTTGAACTCCAATTTATAAGAAAATATGCTAACCGTTACACAATCGCCGCCCCAAATTTTTTGGGGTTTCCCAATTTCTTTTTTCTCAATTAGTACAGAAATAAATTTTCTTTCTGATCATGACTTCTTTACTTTTTTTTTGTATGCAGTCGTCAACATTCAAATCATTATTTTAAATTATCAGTAATCCCATTTCGGGCCCGGCATCTTTCCATGAACAAGCAGTATAGAAAAAATTCCCAGAAACATTACCAGAGTCTCGTGGAATGTGACGCCTGATAGGGCTGCTATCTTCGGGTTGGGTATCCTACCTAGCTATGTATTTTCCCCCCAGTGCTGGGTTGCCCCATCCCCATTTCGGGTTAGGGTCCCTTTGTTCCCCCAAGCGGGGGCTTGTCAGATCCCCACCTTTAACACACCCATTCTGAAATCAGCAAATTTACTAGCCCCACATCTCTGGTTTGTTGTCGCCCATCCCGACAAGGGATTGGGTACCACAACGGAATGGGTTACTCGGAAAAGGGCACCACGTAAAGGTGAGAGGGTTGAGATAGAGACTAAGAGACTTACTTCTAGAGTCTTTTATTTTAGTTTCCCATTTCGGGCCCCCCATTTCATTAATTTCAAGTAGAATACGCAAAAACTACTCGTTTTTCAAAATTTTAAAAAAAAAAAAACAGAGTCATATTTTACTTTTTAAAATATAGTACTTTTTGCGCCCTATCAGACCCCGCAGTTTTTGGGGAAAAACCCTAGAATAACACTAGGAACAAATTTTTACCCCCAGAAGGTAGAGTGCCAAGTGCTCAATTTTGTGTAGATTACTAATATCACAATAAAAACATCATATCCTTCCCAGTTTTTAATCTTTTTTTTGTACCATCTCGGATTTTTAGGTAGGGTCTAAGGGATTGGATAAGGTTTTTTTAAACCTATATTCTGTTGTCCAATCCCCGATATGTGTTGGAAGGGTTTTCCCGGGTCATTCCCAAAGGCGGCAGTCACCCCTCTACCTCACCTCCATAATTACATCCAAAATCAGTAGAGGCTTCTTCGTCTGAATAGAAATAAATTTGGTGCAATTCCATTCCCTCGGCAGCCTCAGTGGACGGTCCCCCTCCTGTGGGCCCCCTGGTGTGGAAACGCGCCATCCGACCCATGATGGATAAAATTATCAAAATAAAAATTAAGGGGGTACCAACCTAGTATTTGGTTTGGTTAGATGTTAGTCGCCATACAGTTCGGTTGATTCTTGGCCCTCTAAGGAAGAAGTTTCTCCCGGGGTAAAGGAGCAAAGAGATGGGCTGTAGGTTTTTTGCCGTCTGGAGTCACACAATGGGCTGTAGGAAAGGCCCAGCGCGTGCTTGGTAAATGCTTTGGGTTTTCCCAAAACATCAACTCAGTTTTGATTCAGGTGCGCGATTTAGATGCGAAATGGCCCAAAGGGGAAATCAATTCGACAGTTCAGGGGGTGGAGATCATAGCGAGTGGTGGGGGCCGAAAAAAAAGAGACGAAATCATCTGATTCCTCTGACAAAAGCCACGGAACGAGCGGGGGCATACCGGTGTTGGGTAACTAGTAAAAACAATTCGTAAAGAAAATACTACACGAAATGAAAAAAGTGGTGACAGACGACTAATTTCACCGGGTGAAAGAACGTGACTCGTCAAACGCCCGAAAATCGATGAATTTGCCCTCGTAATCAAAAATCTGTCTTCGTTTTTTAGGCCCTAAAAAACAAGTGCCTGCGGTATAAAAAATGCTGCCCAAAAAATAAAAATTAATTTTCCTTGGGAGAAAAGTCACTATGGAGGTTGATGAGCAGATGGGACTCAGATGGAAGAACTGTAAATTCAAAAACCAAAATGTTGGTCGAGAGGGAGATATTGTTGATTGAGGCATGGTATCTCTCTAGAAAGTTAAGGGAAGGCCAGAAAAAAGTGTATTTTTAAAAATGGATTAAACTCTTAGTAGTTAAAAATCTAAATGATGATATAATTGGTGTAACAAAAATATGCGCATCACGATAATTGTAGTTCATGCTGGTGGGAAAAAATGGTTTCTTAATGGTGCAGAACTAATTTTCAAAAAGGGTGGTTCTAAATCAAGGGATTATGTCAGATGAATCGAAAAATTTGAAAAGTGGGCGAGAAAAATTTTAGAAAAAAATGCCTTCTAAGGGGGAGTAATTTTCTTTAATGCTCCATATCTAGTTTACTAATAAAACTCCCAAATGCACATGCTTAAAACGCGACATGATTCAATGGTTGAATGCAAAAAACACGTTAATGAAAACCTGGGAATCCTGAATTATACCAACTAGTTCTAACTAAAACCTCAAAAACAAGACATACAAAATTGATGAGCTGTTTACCAGTTGGGGGGATTTTGTTTTGCCTTCCCCCTTACATGTCATTGAAATGGCATGGGCAAAATTAAGAAAATTATAAAGGAAAAAAAATTGCGGGGGCAGAAAACAACAAAATTTTTGACACAAAAAATCACTTTGAGGGTTTGGGAAGGGGTTTTTACGCTCATGTCATGAAACTTGAAAATGAATACTGGGAAAGGGACTGTCATCGCAGGCCGACGGCCCCCAGTAGCTATCGGGGTGATGCTAATTCTTTTCTAAATGGATGGTAGAAAAGGAATTGACAGGGGCTGTTTCGAAGTTACACGACATTTAAATGGTTCAATACTAATTTTCATTTTTTTGACTGGTGTGAGAGAAGTTACATTCGAAAAGGGGAGAAATGAATAATTGAATCCTCCTAATGATCGTTAGAATAAATTTAAATGTTAAATTTCAAAATTGAAAATACGCTAAAAAAGGGGGAAATTTCTGATGAGTTTTAAATTTTTGGCTAATGACAAACACGCCGGGGGGCAACGCTAATATTAATGTCCTCGATGCGCGAAGGCGTAGAATAGAACTCAATAGCGTGAGTTTTGCCAGTTAGGGGACTTTATGATAGTGGGGCGCGGGCGGGGAGATCCTGGGTCGTTAACTTGCCAGCTGAGGTTGGGCTCAAGCAGCGGTCTCAAAAAGGGGGGCTGCGCTGGTCGTCGGCTAAGGCAGCGGCGTTGACGTCTGGCAGCGCGGACTGTGTGGGGGCTGGGGGCGACGGTGGTGAAGGGGTCGGGGGGGGGGGGGATTAACCCCCTTTTTTTTCGTATGGTTGGCGTCGGGCGTGGATCAGGGGTGGCCAAGTTCTAAATTTTCCGTGGCAGTGTTGCCTCTAATGCTTCGTGGGTCTACTGATGGTGGCCCAAAAACGGCTTTCTTTGGTATTATTTCGCCTCCCGTGAAATTTTGAATAAAAAAAAAAAACAAAAAAAACATTTAAGTGCGGACTTATAAAAAAAATTCCCCCAACTCCCCCTTTTTGGGGCAGCTCCCGAACTTCCTCAAGTCTCTTAATCGGAAAGAAATGTCTCTGAGGGCGCTCTGGGGCACGTCCTCACTCAACCGGCCGAAACTAAGGAGTCCCGTTCTGAAAAACGCTCCGTGCTACCCCCCCTTTCAAATTTTTGTCTTTCCATTGGCCCCCAGCTATTGCGTTTCATTTAAATTTTTTGCCAATCAGCAGCATGGTTTTTAAAAATTTTCCCAAAGGGCACACCTCTCTCTCTTCTCTCTCTCTCTCTCTCTCTCTCTCTCTCTCTCTCTCTCTCTCTCTCTCTCTCTCTCTCTCTCTCTCTCTCTCTCTCTCTCTCTCTCTCCTCTCTCTCTCTCTCTCTCTCTCTCTCTCTCTCTCTCTCTCTCTCTCTCTCTCTCTCTCTCTCTCTCTCTCTCTCTCTCTCTCTCTCTCTCTCTCTCTCTCTCTCTCTCTCTCTCTCTCTCTCTCTCTCTCTCTCTCTCTCTCTCTCTCTCTCTCTCTCTCTTTCTCTCTTTCTCTCTTTCTCTCTTTCTCTCTTTCTCTCTTTCTCTCTTTCTCTCTTTCTCTCTTTCTCTCTTTCTCTCTTTCTCTCTTTCTCTCTTTCTCTCTTTCTCTTTTTCTCTCTTTCTCTCTTTCTCTCTTTCTCTCTTTCTCTCTTTCTCTCTTTCTCTCTTTCTCTTTTTCTCTCTTTCTCTTTTCTCTCTTTCTCTCTTTCTCTTTCTCTCTTTCTCTCTTTCTCTCTTTCTCTCTTTCTCTCTTTCTCTCTTTCTCTTTTTCTCTCTTTCTCTCTTTCTCTCTTTCTCTTTTCTCTCTTTCTCTCTTTCTCTTTCTCTCTTTCTCTCTTTCTCTCTTTCTCTCTTTCTCTCTTTCTCTCTTTCTCTCTTTCTCTCTTTCTCTCTTTCTCTCTTTCTCTCTTTCTCTCTTTCTCTCTTTCTCTCTTTCTCTCTTTCTCTCTTTCTCTCTTTCTCTCTTTCTCTCTTTCTCTTTTTCTCTTTTCTCTCTTTCTCTTTCTCTCTTTCTCTTTTTCCTCTTTCTCTTTTTTCTCTCTTTCTCTCTTTCTCTCTTTCTCTCTTTCTCTCTTTCTCTTTTCTCTCTTTCTCTTTTTCTCTCTTTCTCTCTTTCTCTCTTTCTCTTTTCTCTTTTTCCCTTTTTTTCTCTTTCTCTCTTTCTCTCTTTCTCTTCTCTCTTTCTCTTTTCTTTTTCTCTTTCTCTCTTTCTCTCTTTCTCTCTTTCTCTCTTTCTCTCTTTCTCTCTTTCTCTCTTTCTCTCTTTCTCTCTTTCTCTCTTTCTCTCTTTCTCTCTTTCTCTCTTTCTCTCTTTCTCTCTTTCTCTTTTTCTCTCTTTCTCTCTTTCTCTTTTTTCTCTCTCTCTCTCTCTCTCTCTCTCTCTCTCTCTCTCTCTCTCTCTCTCTCTCTCTCTCTCTCTCTCTCTCTCTCTCTCTCTCTCTCTCTCTCTCTCTCTCTCTCTCTCTCTCTCTCTCTCTCTCCTCTCTTATCTCTCTCTCTCTCTCTCTCTCTCTCTCTCTCTCTCTCTCTCTCTCTCTCTCCTCTCTCTCTCTCTCTCTCTCTCTCTCTCTCTCTCTCTCTCTCTCTCTCTCTCTCTCTCTCTCTCTCTCTCTCTCTCTCTCTCTCTCTCTCTCTCTCTCTCTCTCTCTCTCTCTCTCTCTCTCTCTCTCTCTCTCTCTCTCTCTCTCTCTCTCTCTCTCTCTCTCTCTCTCTCTCTCTCTCGCATTTACTGTACACACGTGCGTGCGGGCCTTTACATTGGTCATAAAACCTCGCTCTAATAAATATATTTGTATTTACGGTTTGGGGGGTTCCCCCTCTGACGGCGTGCTGTTTATGGTTGTATAAACTTTTTGAAAAAACCAAAGGGCACTTAAGAAAAAAGGGGGCGGGCTGAACAAGCCGGGGTTTGCGCGGGCCGGGGTCGCAATTTCCCCTTGGGCTCCGTGCCGGCGCCGTGACGGTGGGGCGAAACACATCCCCCCACTTCTCTATGACCATTTGCCTTACCCCCCGGTAGAAAAAACAGCGCGTTTTTTATTCTTGTAATTAAAAAAAAATTTTTTCTCTTCTAAAAAAATAGTGGCGGCACGAAGCAATAATGAAAGTTAAAACAATAATTAAATCAAACCCTTTTTAAACAAAATCTATTCGATCATCACCTTAAAAAGTTATTATGACTAACTAAAGGGGTTATAAACTAGACATTTGTAACAACAATTTCCTGACCATTCATCGTTCGCAAACGATCCCAAGAGATCCCAGGGCATTAATTTTGAGATAACAAAGAAAATCCGCTTTATTCTCAAAAGGTCTCAAATTTAAAAAATAAAATTTCCCACCGGAGGTTTTATCCCCTAAGACTACACACATTTGGATGTGGTATTCTATCTACTGTATAAGGGCCGCAGGGACACTAGATGGGAGTTGTAGGTGCCTCCCTTCGAGGACCTGGACCTGTATCAGCCATTTTTTTAGATAATGGTAATGAAGCTGAACAGAAGTTCGCGACTATAAAAACTAGCTTTGATTGCTTTTTTCCCCCAATGACGTTTTAATGCTTGGAATGTCATCAGTGTTCGCTGCGAGCTTTTGCCTTCAACTGTTTGTTGCTCAAGGGAGGGGGAAGCAAGGTCATCGTTCAAGAAAAGTTGCGCGAGTATAGAGCGATTTTCCTAAGGATGAGCCAAAGTGACAGTTCGCGGAAACAAGTGAACATCACATGTATTTCAGAGAAGTATCCCTCCGCCGCGACAGCTGTTCAGCTACACCCCTTCATAAAGTGCTAATGGCTCCTGTGAAAACATTCCTATGCAGAAGTCTAAGAGTTTCCCTTAAATATATGCACGTAAGCGAGTTCGTGAAATATTTAAATTTAATTACGTATGTGGAAAATCTCTTAACATGCTCTCACAATCAGTAAAAGAAAACTGCCACAAATGTAAATAGAAAGCTCTCAATCACAGCTCACCACACAACAGCACAAAGGCCGGAGCCACGTGCATCGGTACGCATCTCGCATTCAAGTATCGATTTTAAAATAAACATAATATTTATCACACAAAAAGTAAATTCAATGAAATGTTAATAGAAAAAGAGAATTTTTACAGAAGAGCACATAACACTGCACTTCCTAATTTCAATTATTTCTCGTGGCGCACTACATTTTTGTCGGACAAGGACACCACAAAAGGAAGCGTCGAAGCCATTTTACAAGTTAGCCAACTGCAAACGAACGAATGCAGGAAGGGAGTCCAATGGGGCTCAAGGGCACGACGACCACAGAAACTTCACGTATGTTGCCAGCACTAGCTGTCACTTTGGCTCATCCTTAGGAAAATCGCTCTATAGTAGTGTCCATCTCTTCCCCCACTCCCTACCGTTGCTTCTTTTCTGTATCCCCACTCTACCCCCTCTCCTTCGCTCTGCGACTGACAGCGAAATGGCATGACGTCACAGAGCCGGAGACATCAGAACTCAACTGTAAGTTGTGCAGTGGTGTGGAAATGCCCCACGTGGCCCTTGAGGGATCAAATTATCCACAATCCAAACAAATACTGGGTGGGGGGGGTACCCCCACTACCCAGTACCCAAATACTGCTCTCCACTGGGGCAGGTAGGACATTCATTTCTGCGAACCCAGTGCCAGAACTCGCTACGCCGCACACTGGGCCAGGAAGCGCCGAAACCTGGCCAAAACTCCCCTGTCCGAATTCCCGCATTTCCAGGGAAAGAAGTGGATGGAAAATGAATAAATGGTTAATGGAATGCTTATAAATATGTAACATCAATTTTTATTAAACAAAAAAATATATTTATATTTTGCACAGAGGGATATTTTGTGCGATTTTTACCTGCTATTTCATCTTCTCTGCTTGAAGTATTTTCACTTTCTTTTTTGTAGGCAAGGAGAATAAATACGTCCTTAACAATAATTCATCTAAATCATTCATTTCCTGTAGAGTTGCTTTACAGATATAACATTTCTGCATTGAAGTTTTTGACAAAGTGCTTCATACCTTTCCTTCCACCATAATCAGAAGCATGTCGTGGAAACAATATTACACAAAGGCTGTCAATCGAAACACGAGTGAACCTATGTTGTTTAATTTGATTTTGCATAAATTCTTCATTTTTAATTAACTGATGTGTTTCTATTTCTGAAATGTTTCTGTTTATATTTGGAAAATGAAGCTTAATAGGTCTGTTACTACAGACCTATTAAGCTTCATTTTCCAAATATAATGAATAGATGTTAACGATTTTTCGTTTCTTATGAAGTGACAAAGGTAAATCGATACAAATCAGGCAACAAACACGTATTTATCAATGAAATAGTCTCATGTTTATACTCATTGTGTCCAGTGCAGCCATCTTGCCCATCAGCCTCTTGCTTATCAAAGTTGACCTGGGCGCTGAAAGAAATTTGGTGCGCGAAATTATTCGAAAAGCAGTATGGTCGAGTAGACTGCTGATTTACTTGCGTGACACTTCTGTAAAGTGAAGTGATGCTGACATTGCTCCTTAGCAGCCCCTACGCCGTTGTATGTGGGGCACTCTAAAGATCCCCTTTTCTTGAACCAATCTCGGGCAACCTGCAATTGGTGTTCACTGAGATGTGCGTTGACCATTAAAGATAACGCTTCATCAGCAGTAGCAGACTGAATTGAATCTCTTTTCTTAGACTGTCACACGTACCTTATTTTCGGATCCCGGGTTAGAATTCTCAATGCTTTCTTCATCAGCTAAGCTGCGTGTTTTGCCCCTTCGGGACGCGGACGCATTTGGGTGGTGTAGATCAGCATAGGTGAAGAATGGAGCGTTTTTTATTTTCCTTGGTTTGCTCCTTACTCTATTTGCTTCATATGAAGACAAAGGGAGTTCCAGGTTTGAATAATCTTCGGGATCTTATGATGTTGGAATTTCAGATGGCAATATAAACCTTTCTTTCAAACATACAAAACTTTCTTTTAACAACTTATCCGATTTTCTATTGCATTTGTCCCAATGGGCAAACACTTTATGACAAACTGTATAGTTTGCCTTTGTCTTGTAAATAGCTCATTTTATATTTTCTCAGCATCAGTAAATTGATAAAGACTACTCATTGCGGTATTTTGGCGTCGCGACGACCGGGGGCTTCCAACAGCATTTCACATACCTCATATTTTAGCATTTTGTAGAAGTTCGTCTAAAAAGTAGAAATGTTTGTTTTGTAATACAAATCGTCTTAGAATTCTTAAAAATGTTATATACTCTTTAACATACGGCAGGAAGTGACTTATGCGAGGAAGACGCAATACGCAGTACCTAGTGCAAGCTACGCAGAAAAACTTCAAACGCGTGTATCTCACAAAACGCTGTAATGTGCTATAATCTTTTAACAAGATCATTTTCCTCACACTTTCTTCTTCTTATAACAATTTGTCCCAAGCCGGAAGTAAGCGAAAGTAACAAATAAAAGCCTAGAAGAAAATTACAATATCTCTATTGTACGATACAAATGCGCAAATTTATATATAAAACAATAACTTATAAGTTTATTCACAAAAATGGAAGTAGTCTTTACTAGAAAATAAGAAAACCTTCCTCTACAAACTGAGATATTAAGCAGATCTATATCTTGCAAAGTCGCTGAGTTTGCCAGATACCAATCTGATTGTACCAATATGTGCATTCTGTATCACATTCGACACGACAGAAATCAGAAGCAAACTTAACCCTACTTTGCAGCTCAGTTCCGAAGGTTTATAGCGGTGCGTTGAACTTCTATTTATGTTTATGTAAGGGTTAGACATTTGTCTCGCGATAGGCAAAATGTGAGAGCGATGGGTTTTGGGATTCAGTTTTTGGACTTTTGGCCAGCTGTGAGGCATTTCTGGCCCATGGTGCGCCGCCCTGCAAGAGCAAATCGCGTCTCAAATCCTTTGACTACTTCTCATAACCGCACCTCTACCGGCGGACCGGGTAAAAGACGGAAGTGGAAGCCTCTCTCGCGTCTAACTTAGTTCCGTCTGTGCACCATCACTCAACCCCGAAGGGCGAAGCTCAGGTACTACAATCATGCAAAAAATAGGCGTGGCCATTTCGGATGCTGCTTTCCCAGTGGTCAGAGGCTTCACAGTGGTCAGAGGCAGATCACTTCCCAGTTTTTAGAACAACAGACAGGCATCCGATTTGGCGTGTTTCCATTGTCCTGATGGCCGACACTCAACCCTACCCCGTTCCCCTAGTGCCTTTGCTGTTCACTCAGTTCACGTAAGTTTGATTTTCAGGGGTGTAAAGAAAAAAGTGAAAAGTGAATTATTTTGGAAAAAAATCGACGAAACAGCTAAGATATATATATATATATATATATATATATATATATATAGAGAGAGAGAGAGAGAGAGAGAGAGAGAGAGAGAGAGAGAGAGAGAACGGATGTTCCCCGATCGATCTGAACGAACGCTTTGGGAATTTGATATAAATATTTTGATTTTTGAGGGTACTTACGAGAAGCCTCGAAAACATTTTCAAAATTTTCTCAAAAATGGCGCCAAATTGTTAGATTAAACTTTATCTTCGGATAGCGTAAACAACGTTTAAGGAAATGGTGAAGGTCTCATGTTTACTGAAATCTCTGATTTTTTGAAAATCGCATAAGTACAATTTTTTGGGAGCTCTTCCTGCAACTACAGTATTGAAGAGAGATTTTTTCTTCACGAAATCTGTTCCGTAAAGACAGAACTTCAAATAAGTTCATATTCAATTTTTTGAAAATATGAGAAGTTTTCGTGCCCTTTTCCGCGAAATATAATAATGTTTAAACATTTTTTTACATTATTTTTTCAGAACTCGTTCCAAATTTTTTCTTTAAATTTTCTCTTCATATCTAAGAGGGGGTAAAAATATGATGCTTGTTCGATTTTCGGTTCCTTTATTAGTTCTACTACTAATGTCTAACGATATTTACTATTCATTTTATTAACTGTAAGCTTTATGGAGTAGTATGTCAGGCGTGAAGAAAAATAATATTTCTCTTATACTGTAATTCGCAGTCAAATAATGAAAAGAGAAAGACGAGATATGTTCAGAGGCAAATGACAGGTTCCTCTTGAGTTTCCTCGGCACTATTTCTTGTTAGCACAGGCTTTGTTTTCTTTTTATGCAGATTGTTTTGAAAAAGAGAAAGAAGTTATTCAAAGCATGTAAAAAAAAGAAAAAGAAAAAAGAGTACATGTTGGGCTGTAAATTAATATTTTTATATTTGAAATAGCCGTGAACTTCATTTGTCTCCTCCTTTTATACTTCCTTCTCTCTGTATATGAACAATACTCGACCTCAATAAAGACTTTCTTTAATATAGAAAACGTGATATTTTGGGACATACATATTAATAAAGCATTATTTACTTAAATATGAAATTAAAATAAATAATTAGGTAGTTTTGATGCAGATAATTTAAAAGCAGACACAAAATGCTTATCTTCATTTTCATTACGAAATACAATAAATTGTTTTCACAACTAAAAAGTTACCAACCTGAGCACAATGAAATTTAAATACATGCTTTCTCTTTTGTGTGCAACTCCTCCGAATAATTCCAGTAACATTTACACACAAAACAGTGACGGTTCCCGAAGGATAAGCAAATTCACTGCACACCCTTACATATTTTTGAAATAATTGTTTATCAATTTTGTTAGTTTGAATTGTTTCTAAATGTGTGTTCATAATGAGTATACTGCTTCGGAATGTAAAGCCATTAATACATAGTAGCTGTTTTGAAGAAAAAAAAATTAACTGCTGGATTTCATGAGAGGGCGCGACTTCAGGTCCAAAGTGGCCAGCGGACCGAGCGGAGAGAGCTGGAGATCTCTGCGATCGGAGACCGGAAGGGGAGATGGATTTCTCCGGGCTAACTGCTTACATTATGTTAGTCTCATTACATTTTTACTATTTTATTACATTCATAGAAATGTAACAGTGAAATGGAAAAGTATTTCGTTTTTATTCTACGAAAGTTGGTTGAACTAAAAATCCAAGTTGCCATGTGTTTGTCTTCTGCTTGTTTTCTTTCAATTTCATACCAGAGGTACCGGAACGCCGTTCCGTAGCGTTTCACCAGAAATCGAGCCTTGTATAAACTTATTGCTTAAAAATATTTTTATTTAAACCATTATAAAATTCTTGTCTACAAAAACAAATGTCTTCCCCCGTGCATTTGGGCCCTTAATCAACTACTTATTTTGCATTTTACTTCTACGTGAATTTGATGCTTTATATACACTCCCGTGCGTACGCTCTTAGTCGCTAGCGCCAAAACATCCACCAGTACTGTTCAAATTTGTCAGCTGTTCGCTAATAGGAAGTGCGCGGACTGATTGATTGATTACTATTGATTCCATTCGTGCCGTAAGTGTCCTACCGTTGCACAGTGGTGTATCTCGCTTGAAAAGTTGGACACGAAGGGGAAATAAAAGGTCCGTGTTTCGACGTTAGTTCAAGGAAATCGTGTTTAGATGGCACTAGTGTATACTAGTTCAACGCTCCGGTGGCATTCCACTCACTAATCTCTTTGTTATGGGCCGTGTCAGTCGCCGGACAACACACGTTCGAAAAACGGCCGTTTTCTTGTAAGTTATTTCGACGCGAGTTTTATAAGAAATTGTGATCCGACCCAGGTGCGCACATTGGACACCATGGAAAACACCCCAAAAGGTGAGTTTATGCCATTTGCAACCCGTTTAATCAAGCATTTTGGCTACAAACTGTAGTGTATTTTAACCTCATCCCGAAACATCGTTAGCTTTATAAAATCATGGCTGCAAAATGTTCTCCGCGTCGCTCCGCTTCCCTGAATGGCTCTCGGTACGCTTAATAATGTAGCTTATGAGATCCAAAAAGACCGCGTGCGCAAGTTTACGACATTTTACTTGACGATCGTTTTTCCGCGGTTTCCCAGTGGCCGCCGAAAGTTACATGCATAGATGTATTGGTCAAGCGCAACGTGCACTCTGTGTAGTACCACTTTTTACCTACTAACAAATAATGCTAATTAATTTATAATACATGGCAGCAATAGTTAATTAATTAGTAATGAAGTAAGTAATCATTAATTAGAAAAAGTAGTTTGTTTTTACTGAAAATCAGCAGACCCGGTCTGCTGAGCAGAAAAAGCATGTCGAGGTGCGCAAAGCGAAAATTCAGTTCGAGATGAAAGACAAACTGGGTGTGCTCATTGACATGCCTAAACAGGGATCGGGTACTACTAATGACGGTAACACTGCGAGGCGCTTCTTCGAGGACGTATCCGTGACGGCAAAGATTTTGGAGATCGACGAAAAATTGATGGCAAAGTGCAAAGTCATCTTGCAAACGATGTCGAGTGGGTATGCTATCAACGTCCAAAAGTTCAAACTCTATTGCCTAGATGTGGCCGGACAGTACGTCAAATTGTACGGATGGTACCCGATGCCCACATCTGCGCACATCGTACTATTGCACCGATACGCGATCGTCGAAGCGGCTCCACTTCCAATCGGGAGGTTGTCTGAAGATGCGCAGGAGGCTCGGAACAAAGACATTCATCGTTACCGGGAAGATTTCACGCGGAAGAACTCCCGGGAGAAAACCATGCTCGACGTGTTCCATCGTCTCCTGGCATCTTCAGACCCTCTGATATTCAGCTTCCAGCATATGGAAATATCAGAGAAGAAAGAGGTACCTGCCGAGGTACAAGAGTTGCTCTATGAAGCGCAAATCCCTTCCGTCGATTTACAACACGATAACGCGGACGAAAGCAACGCAGATGTAAGCGAAGAACATGATTACGATTTTGACTAAAGATCGTAATAATGTTCTGCGCCATCATGTTTATGAACAGCGTTTAATAAAAATCAGAATCCGTCAACAAACGACTTTATGCTTCATCAATCAAATCAAAATACCTTATATCCAAAAATTCACAGGAATCCGCTGAATTTATATTTTTAGCCCCGCCATATTGGATATGCCATTTAAAATTTTTCAATTCTGACGTCTAATTCGTGATTAGTGACATGAAAAGACCTTATATACAAAAACTCAAAGGAATCCGTTGAATTTATATTTTTAGACCGGCCATACCGGATTCGCCATTTTGAATTTTAAAAAATTTAACATAAAAGTCGTAATCAGCGACCCCAAAAACCTATTAGGGCCTAGTTTTGTTGAGGTCTGTATACATTTTCCGTCTATGTCCAGGTTTTGGAACGAGTTAGCCCACTGTGCGTTGGCTAGCGGGTTTTATTCGAACCAGATATCTGCTTCCAGCGGGGCACCGCCCTAGCCGGGAGAAGCTCTAAGCTCCCGAACGTTCTCCCGGGAGCTTATTAGTATTCCTTACCTTTCGGTAAGGTTCGCATATTAGTATTCGGAACCAGCAGAAAATAAGGGTCCTTGATTGGTCGACGTATGAAAACCATGAATCTGCCGACACGGTAGATTCAAATAAAATTCACATATGTAAGCTAAGAGCTTACCTTGGTTACGTTTTGATATTGTATTTTCTTTGATTAGCAAACAAAAACCATAAACTAAAGAAAAATATTCCAATATTTTGTTCTTTTCATAATAGACATCCATAAATACTCTGTTATGCTAGAAAGTTCTTTTCCACAAGATCAAGGACATCGTTTATTCGTTTTAATAAATTTTTCACATTTTTTTTCCTATTTGACCCCTCATTTGTACAACCAACTTTCGGACGATTATTTGCATATGAATTTGGACCATTTAAATTATTTTTATACAATTTTTTTAAAAAGGAATTATTGATTGGGATTTTATTTTTTATTACGATTTGAGTGTAATGGAAACATTAGTACTTTTATTTTATTTAATGGCGGGGCATTTGCTTTACTTATATATTCTTTTACACTGCACATACGTTATAATATTAATTAATTTTTATATTTTAAAATTTTAATAACTGTTTTTCATTTATTTACCGGTATTTGTATGTTATAAATGTTTAATGTTGCATGTGAAATAATTGTTTTCATTGTAATTTATTTCCCCTATTTCATTATTTTGCTTATTCAATTGTCTTTATTTTATGGCTGCACATGTCACTAATTCTTACTGATGTACTACCAATCATATTTTATGCTTTGTATACGATTATAGTTTTTTATTTTACTATTGCCAACAACCTAGATGGCCGAGGTGGCCTAGAGCGAATATCGACTCAGCGCTGAGGGTCGCGGGTTCGAGCCCGCCTTGGGCATGGCTGTTTGTCCCTTGACTTTGTATGTGTTGTCGCGTAGGGCCTCGCGTTCTGCTGACCCCCGATCAGAGGAGCCCGCAAGTGTGTTGGTCCAGTGTATGGTCGAATCGGGACGTAAAGGGTAACCGACTGTTGGCGGAATGAAAGCCCTAGGGGAAAATGTAATGAAATGATTAATTGGTTAATATTTAAGCATGCACTTTCACTTATCTAGGTCTGATTGTAAAACAGACATTCTTGAATAATTACTTTTGAAAATCAGATATTAACAACCTTTTTCTTGCATTGATCCCTTTTAAAACAATGATTTGCTTCATTTACCTCATTATCTTTTTCTGTAAAATACAACATACAAAGTAATCATAACGTAAATAATTGTACATAAATAACTTGATAACAATTGGACAAAAAAATGAACAAAATTTTGAAAAAATGTCTTATTATTATTATGCTTTATTATTTTGAGTACTATTAGAATTATCACTTTTTGGAAATATAAACTAGTAATGTTTTAGACCTTTACATAAAAACAATTAACAATTTTTTGTACTTAATAGAATTTGGATTATTTAATTGTATAAATTCTTGAATTATAATTAATGATTTGTAAAATATGTTAATAATAAACTTGAATTGTGATCACTGAATTATCACAATAATCCTAATGTCTACCACTGTAGGGTGGTATATTCATACACCATGACAAAGCTTGTTGATTTTTTTGGTAGTAAGTTCAACATCAAGTTACAAGTTGTTTGTGTTAGGTTAAATTGTGAGACACCACCAGTTTATTAACCTCATCAGGCCTTACAACAGACTTTAAATATTAGTTCATTAATGGTGACAAAATTATTTGTAATACAAGTGTTGTTTGGTTATTCTTTTTTTTTCACATGTCTATGTATTTAATTTTTATAGAGGGGAAAAAATCCATTTTAAACATTTTTTGGTCCTTTGCTATTTGACTTCTGATCTCAAGTATAGAATGATTTTAGTAAGTTCCCTATAACATAAGTGTATGTTGTAGGGAATAATTTTGTTACCTTGAAGGAACAAATAGTCAAATGAACTGTTAATTGAAGTATGTTTTCTGTAATTAGGTTAATAACACATTGCTGATATTTCACGATACAGCCTGATACAATTAAAGCTCGAAAAATGATATTATTGCTGACAAAAAAAATTAGATTTACATTACTGCTTTAAAATATTCAATTTTATACAGTCTGACACCCCTTGTTCCAAATTCACTTCGAGCCTTTTTCTATATTATATATGTAGTATAATTAATTGTGTAATTATTGTGTTGAAGGAATATGTATGATTTTTGTAAACATTGTTGTTTCATCTAATTTGACTTGATATATTCAATCTAAACAACTGAAGTCTGTTATGAGTCCTGATAAAGTCAATTAGGCACAGATAAACATTGGCAATGGGTTAGAGACTTAAGAAACACGCAAAATGTTTCAAAGGTTACACACTACAAAGTAATAAAAATATTAAATCAAGTCTTAAATACCTCTGCCATATGTTTTAATAATGCCCGAAATAACTGAATTGAAGTGATCTACTCGTTAAATAATTCTCCATACAAGCAAAACACATTTTCAATTTTATTTAAAAAGTTCTTATTATTTTTTTGGGACAATCGTGTTAGGTTTACACTATTGATCATCACAACTGAAATTTAAAAAATGAAAATTAATTACAAAATTTAGATCAGCAAAGTTAAAATGAATGTAGCCACCAATAATGAATGTAAATATTTTAAATCTTAAAAATATAATTAAGTTATAATAATAATAATAATAATAATAATAATAATAATAATAATAATAATAATAATAATAGTAATTACACGAACTATTTTCTACTATATTTCAACTCTCTCTCCCATAACTGTCAAATGTAAGATAAAATTTTGTATGTATACATTGGAGGGTAGTGGTTTTGAAGTACTACGTAACTCTCAATATTGTAAGTGAAAACTTAAGTTCACTCCTGTATATAGTGGGAATTAGTAAATTCATGAGTCTTATTACAACAATAAATTTCGGTTTCTAGCATTAAAAGCATTTATGTAGTAGTTAACTTATATGTTTTATAAATCCAGTTACATTGAAGCAACATTTATTAATTTCTTTCCAACTATATATCTTGATTTAGATACACTGAATAAAAAATAGGGCCGTTCTTTACCAGTTGGGGGGATAGCGAATTTAGTTTTTCATATGTCTCTAAAGGTTTGCCAACACGACAAATGTATATATTCACAGTTCCTTCTGCCGACCTTCTAATGTAAGTAAGTTAGTAGTATTCACTGTTGTCGAAATAAACCAGAACATTAATTAAGTTTATCAAATATTGTGGGAAATGGTTCCCACTCAGATGCCATGTCCGGATTGTAGGGCATTATTAACCGCTATTGGCAACGGACGAAAGGGATTTGGAGACTTCTCGTGCCAGAAGAATCATCCACGAGTGAAAATTCCTGCCACAAGAGGTACGAGTTTTGCAGGTGTGAAGTTAACGGTGGGGCAAGCTCTGCGAATGATATATTACTTCGCATATTAATATTCCTTCGAAGATACTGTGATCCAGTGTTCCGACGAAAGGAAACAGGACTGGTTCGGATTGGCAATCATTTCTGCGTGATGTTTGCATGGATGCTATGGACACAAAATATTTGCAAGCACCGAGAATCGGCTGTCTTAACTTGGCCGTAGAAATTGACGAGTGTAAAATCGGACGGTGAAAGTACAATAGAGGTCGTGTAGTGGAGTGTAACTGGGTGCTTGGCTTCACTGATCGTGAAACCAAGGAAGTGAGATTGCAGATTTGCTCTGGAAATAGAAGGGATTCTAACACTTTTTTTACCATAATACAACAACGTGTACAACCTCAAACAACAATTATCACCGATATGTGGAGGGGTTATCAATGTCTAACCCAAAATAATTTTATTCACATGACAGTGAATAATTCGCTTAATTTTGTGGATGCAGTGACCGGTGCAACCACAAAGGTGCGTCAAGCTGGAACAGTCAAGTCAGCACACCGACACGAAACATGTCAAATCATTTATTGCTAATTAATTGCCATTAATTGCCACAATTTGGAATTAATTCGACGTATTTTCAGTCTCAAATAATCAAAGAAACTGTCAAGGGTATGACGCAACCGCCATATATTCAATGCTACCTTGACGTCAAGCCAGCAGTTAAATTCGAGCCAGAGCTCAACGAAACCATCTAATTATTTATTAATAATTGCCAATTAATTGCCACGATTTTGAATTAATTCCTGAATTTTCAGTCTAAAATAATCAAAGTCAATGTCAGCAGGCGTGACCCAACCGCAACATAAGAAAAAATTGTAATATAGAAAACAAACGAGCACAATCACATAAAATTAGTAGACAGTTTCAAGGCATATCGAACAATTGTTTTACTCTATGCATGATTTAATTACCCTCCTTTTATGAGATAATAACTGCGTAGTTATGCTACCACCTACGGCATTCAAATAGATAATGCAAGAGTACCAAAGAGCACGATATATCTAAAATCTATTAAATAATTAAATACACATTCAATACTAGTTTACTATACTAAAGATAAATTAATAAATGTTGCCGTGTATTATATAAACATTGCTGAAAATGCGTCAGATTTATCGAACCTAGCAGTGTATTCAAATTCAAAAATACAGAGAACCAGAGCACAATCACATCAAATTAGGAACATAGTAAATAGATGTTTAGAAGTATTTTTCTACTGAATACACGATTTAATTGCTCTTGCCATTTATTAACTAATAATTTTTTAAAACCTCGTTGTTATTAAAATTAATCGACTTTCGAACAGGAAATGCGACAGTATCAACGAGCACTAATATCTAACATCTATTTAATAATTAAATCCACGTTCAATAATAGTATATTACACTGAAGATAAATTGATAAATGTTGCCGTGAATTATAGAATATTATTTAAACTGCATCAGAGTTAACGAACTAAGCCAGATATTAAAATTCAAAATACAGAGAACCAGCGAGCACAATCACACAATTTTAGGAACATAGTTAGTGGATGTTTAGAACTATCTTTTTTTATATACACGATTTAATTACTCTTGTCATTTATTAAATATACATTTTTTAAAACTTCGTTGTTATGAAACCTCATCGACAATAAAATAGGAAATATGAGAGTACCTACGAGCACTAATATGTAAAATCTATATAAATTTGAATGCACGTTCAATACTAGCATTATACACGAAAGTTAAATTGATAACGAGTTATCGAACAAAGCCAGATATTGAAATTCGAAAATACAGAGAACCAACGAGCACAATCACATAAAATTACAAACATCATTATCGGATGTTTAGAACTAATTTTTTATTCTATACACTATTTAATTGCTCTTGTCGTTTATTACATAATAATTTTTTAAAACTTTGTCGTTATAAATTATTGTATTTCCAACTGGAAATGGAGAGTACCAACGTACTAATATGTAAATCTATTTAAAATTTCAATGCACGTTCAATACTAGCATATTACACTAAAGATAAATTGATAAATGTTGCCGTGAAATATATAAACATTTTGAAACTGCATCAGAGTTATCAAACTGAGCCGGATATTGAAATTCGAAAATGCAGAGAACCAACGAGCACAATCATATAAAATTACAAACATAGTTAAGGGATGTTTAGGACTAATGTTTCATACTATACACGATTTAATTGCTCTTGTTTTTTATATTACATAATAATTTTTTAAAACATCGTTGTTATAAAACCTTGTTTACTTTCCAACTGAAATTGCGATAGTACCAACGAACACCAATATCTTAAATTTATTTCATAATTGAATGCACATTTATTAGTACTTAATTACACTAAAGATAAATTGATAAATGTAACCGTGAATTATATGAACATTATTGAAACTGTATGGCAGTTGTCGAACCAAGCCACATATTTAAATTCGAAAATACAGAGAACCAACGAGCACAATCACATAAAATTAGTAACATAGTTAACGGATGTTTATAATTACTTTTTTACTCTATACATGATTTAATTGCTCTCGTCATTTTTTAAATAATAATTTTTTAAAACTTCGTTGTTATGAAAACTCGAACACATTCGAACAAGATATGCCAGAGTTCCAACGAGCACGAATATCTAAAACCTATTTAATAATTGAATACACATTCAATACTAGTTTATTAAACTTAAGATAAATTGATAAATAATGCCGGGAAATATATAAAATTATTGAAACTGCATCAGAGTTATCGAACTGAGCCGATATTCAAATTCGAAAATACAGAGAACCAACGAGCACAATCACATAAAGTACAAACATAGTTAAGGGATGTTTAGGACTAATATTTCATACTATACACGATTTAATTGCTCTTGTCGTTTTTTACATAATAATTTTTTAAAACATCGTTGTTATAAAACCTTGTTGACTTTCCAACTGAAGTTGCGATAGTACCAACGAGCACCAATATATTAAATTTATTTCATAATTGAATGCACATTTATTAGTACTTAATTACACTAAAGATAAATTGATAAATGTTACTGTGAATTATATGAACATTATTGAAACTGCATGGCAGTTGTCGAACCAAGCCACATACTCAAATTCGAAAGTACAGAGAACCAACGAGCACAATTACATAATATTAGTAACATAGTTAACGGATGTTTATAATTACTTTTTTACTCTATACATGATTTAATTGCTCTCGTCATTTTTTAAATAATAATTTTTAAACTTCGTTGTAATGAAACCTCGAAGATATTCTAACAGGAAATTGGAGAGTACCAACGTGCACTAATATGTAAATCTATTTAAAATTTCAATGCACGTTCAATACTAGCATATTACACTAAAGATAAATTTATAAATGTTGCCGTGAATTATAGAAACATTTTGAAACCGCATGGAAGTTATCTAACAAGCCAGATACTCAAATTCGAAAATACAGAGAACCAGAGCACAATCACATAAAAATGAAAACATAGTTAATAGATATTTAGAACTAATTTTTACTCTATACAGATTTAATTGCTCTTGTCATTTAATTATCAATATTTTTTAAAATTTCGTGTTTATAAACACTCGAACACATTCTGAAAAGGTACGCGGAGTTTCATCGAGCACGTATATCTAAAACCTTTTTAATAATTGAACACACATTCAATACTAGTTTATTTAACTTAAGATAAATTGATAAATAATGCCGGGAAATATATAAACATTATTGAAACTGCATCAGAATTATTGAACTGAGCTGATATTCAAATTGAAAATACAGAGAACCAACGAGCACAATCACATAAAATTACAAACATAGTTAAGGGATGTCTAGAACTAATTTTTTATTCTATACACGATTTAATTGCTCTTGTCGTTTATTACATAATAATTTTTTAAAACATCGTTGTTATAAAATCTTGTTGACTTTCCAACTGAAATTGCGATAGTACCAACGAGCACTAATATCCTAAATTTATTTATTAATTGAATGCACATTTAATTGTACTAATTACACTAAAGATAAATTGATAAATGTTATCGCGAATTATATGAACTATTATTGAAACTGCATGGCAGTTATCGAACCAAGCCAGATATTCAAATTTGAAAATACAGGGAACCAACGAACACAATCACATAAAATTAGTAACATAGTTAACGGATGATAGTAATTAATTATTTACTCTATACTCCATTTAATTGCTCTCGTCATTTATTAAATAATAATTTTTAAAACTTCGTTGTTATGAAAACTCGAAGATATTCTAACAGGAAATGCGAAGTACCAACGTGCACTAATATGTAAATCTAATTAACATTTCAATGCACGTTCAATACTAGCATATTGCACTAAAGATAAATTGATAAATGTTGTCGTGAATTGTATAAACATTTTGAAACCGCATGGAAGTTATCTAACCAAGCCAGATATTCAAATTTGACAATACAGAGAACCAGCGAGCACAATCATATAAAATAGAAACATAGTTAATAGATATTTAGAAAAAATTTTACTCCATACACGATTTAATTGTCTTGTCATTTAATTAATAATATTTTTTAAAATTTCGTGTTTATAACCACTCGAACACATTCGAACAAGGTATGCGAGAGTTTCAACGAGCACGAATATCTAAAACCTATTTAATAATTGAATACACGTTTAATACTAGTTTATTACACTAAAGATAAATTGATTAATATTGCCGTGAATTATATAAACATTACTGAATCTGCATGGAAGTTATCGAACAAAGCCAAATATTGAAATTCGAAAATCAAGAGAACCAACGAGCACAATTCATAAAATTAGGAATATAGTTATTTACTTTATACACGATTTATTGCTCTGCCAATACAAAAAAAAATTAACTTCGTCCTTATGCAACCACGTGCAACAATCATATGAGAACTTTGAGGGTACTAACGAGCACAAATAGCTAAAAACAGTTAATTATTGATGCATGTTCATTTCTGGTTTATTACACTAAAGATAAATTGACAAATGTTGCCGTGAATTATATAAACATTATTGAAACTGATGGCAGTTAACGAACCAACCCCGTTATTCAAATTCGAAAATAAATAAAGCCAACGAGCATAAACCCCAAAATTTAAGAACATAGTTAATAGATATTTAGAACTAATTGTTTACTGTATCCACGATTTTATATCTTTTGTGGTTTATTAAATAATAATTTTTTAAAACTTCTTTGTTATAAAACCTAATAGACTTTCGAACAGGAAATGCGACAGTTCCAACGAGTACTAATATCTAAAATCTATTTCATAATTAAATGCACATTCGATACTAGAGTTATGTATTCCATTGGAAACATCAACAAGGAAGATCCGCACCCCGCGACCTCCAGACGGCGCCGCCCAGCCGAGCGCCCCATCTGCTACTTGCTTCACGTTTCCAAATGTACAAATATGTTTTGACGATTCAGTGATAAACATGCTACATCCTGGAACGTTCTGGAAACTACCTCTGTGAAATCTGTAAAACCTTGTTCTAGTAATTTCTGTAAACATGCAAAATCATATATATATTGAGAAACATCGACGGCCAACGCAGCGTATTCGCTCACAAGTCACTGAGCTCATAACATCTTTCGGCCGTTCCAACTTGTACAGAGCTATTGCCAAATTAAATGTTGTAATATCTTCTTGTGAGTTTTACTTCACTGGTCATCCTGTATTCGAACCCGATACCTAGCAGATTGTCGTCTCTACCCTGACTGCTGGTTGCAAATTTAACTGGGGCTCGTCCGGATAGGCAAGCGCCCTTTACATTAGGGGACCTAATTGGCCAGCCAATCATCAGTAAGAGCTTCTTCACCAATTAAAAGTTTCAAGACTGCTTTTGGTTGCGCCCTGCTGCTATCTACAAAACGTATTTGGAAAGCGTCTTTCCCAGCCAGAAAGACAACGCTGTCGAGTCTACTGCCAACTTCTTCACACATTAGAAGCCTTCAATTGACTACCGATCGCCCGGCTGCCATTTCCACATCTAAAGGACCAGTTCGACACCGTAACAAAGACAAGCCATTTCTACTGCAAGATGCTGACGTGGATCTTCATCCTTTCAGTACTGTAAGTAGAACTTTTATATCATTGTGAAGTGGGGAAGTAGCTATAGTAGTGAAACAGCTATTTTTGGCTGCATCGTGCACCTTTCATTTATAAATGCAATGTAAAGTGTAATTTCTCTGAATGTGTATTAATTAATGCAGTGTCAATATAACTATTTTCATATATTCACATTCACAAGTTGTAACCAAGTTCAAAATTCAAAGTGACTATAATCAAAATTCGTTAGATTTATCTTAATATTAAGAAATTCATAGTATAAAAATTGGATGCAGTAAGGTATAGTAGTAAAATAACTATTTTGCATTTCCTGCATTCATCGATACATCTTGAACAAATATTAAATTTATAAGATTCATCTTATATTAAATTCTTATTTTATTTTAATTTTAAATTTGTTTTAATTATAATGGCTTTATCTCAAAGTCCTGAGTTGCTTTTAATGTGGGAGATGGCTCATATAAACTTATTGCCTGAATTTGATGGATCATCAAACTGCAATCTTGATTACTTGATTCAATGTGAAACATTTCTTCGAAATTTTCACTGAGGTCCCAAACGGAATTAACAAACACTTTTTGTTTAATGTAGTCAAATCAAAAATTAAAGGTGAAGCTCAAACTGTCCTAGATATCGAAACAAATTCAAATTTTATTAGCTAAAAAAAAACTAATTAGGAATATGGGGATGTTCGTGATGAATACATATTTTTCCGAGAAATTTCAAATTGCTGTCAAATGCGCAATAAAAACTTCTTACAATATCACGACAAGATAAACCAATTATTAATTAAATACATCAGTACTATTAAACTAAATTACCAATCACAATTCTTGAAATGAAACTGAAAGAAGCGAAACCAAGCCTGAACGCCTTCCGTGCTGGCGTATTATCTCCTTACAGAGAATATCTGAGATATGCGCACCTTCCGATCTCTCACAAGCTTTTTCGCGCTTGTCAATGACTTTGATAACGAACGTGCCTATGAAACATATATGGATTCCTTGCGTAATAATCAGAAACCTGTGTCCACCCAATTTTTCAAAACCTCACAAATCACCGATTTTGATTCTCAAAATAAAAGATCTCTGCCTTGATAATTTTGCCACACATCAGTTTTCCACGATATCAACAACCAAATAGATTTCAAATTACAATCCTTTACCAAATCGACAAGAATCTGCCCAATTTATACCAGTCAACCTAACTACTTACAAAATCGACTGTCACAAATTCACATCGCTCTCCCTGATTAGACCTACCACTTCGATCACCGCCATCCCACATCCTCAACAGCTAGGTAGAATGCATTCTCCACAGAATGCTCTGCAAAGAAACTCAGTCAACCCAATGTCAGGCGGTCGACCATCAGACATGGCGTTAACTACCACAACGAAATGATAATCAATTTTATTCATCTGACAATGACGAACAACTTTATGGCGAACAGATGATATGTCCTATCGGAGGATCAGAATCGAAAACAATTACCTCAGAAATTGACAGCACTGAACCTCTTCAAGACCAATATCAGGATTTCGCGAGGCAACACAATCACAGCCCAAGACTTAAATAATATATACAATGCGCACAGCTTCCATTTATAACGCTTTTGATTGAAAATTCTATTGATTCGGAGCTTGTAATTCAATTATGAATCCAAACCAGCTTATTCATTTTTTTTCCGATTACCTTTTGAAGAACCTTTTGTATTCAATCAGTTCACGCACAAACAATAGGTACTGAGAATGTACAATATCCAGTATTTTTGGGAACACGGTCTAAATGTTCCCATAAATTTTAGAATTATGCAATGGCATAATACTTTGACGCTCTCATCGGATCTGCCGACTTCGCTCGACAAAAAGTAAAATTGATTATAACAAGAATACTATAACTTTAGGAATAAGAAATTCCGTTCAATTTTCATTCCGGAATTAAACACAAGATTTTAAAGCGATCAAAATTCAAATTTTATTTCAATACCGGTCTACATTAAACAAGGAGAAGTTTATGTCCTCTTTTACATATCAAGATCTTTTTTTTTCTGATGCAATTTATGTGCAGATAACTACACGTCAAATACCCCACAGATTCTCTTATCAACTAGCATTTGATGAACCCATTTTAGTAGAACCAATTGATAACGTCATTATCCAACCAGTTGAAATAAATTCAATCTCAGAATCTGACCTTAGCGATTTCTTCCAAACACAACATATGAATGATTTAGAAAAGTGCTATTTTCAAAATTTGTTCTCAATTTTCTGATGTATTTTACTACCCGTTTGCGACCTTCATTTACTAACGCTACGAAACATTACATTAGAACAACTGACGAAAGCCCTGTCTATAAGAAAATTACAGATATCCACCTCAGTTAAAGATGTTATAATAAAGAAATTCAAAACTGCTTGATCAGGATAATTACACAGTGAATCACCATACTGTAACCCAGTATGGATTGTTCCTAAGAAAATTGACGCATCCGGACAAAAGAAATGGAGGTTAGTAAGACTTTCGCGAACTAAATAAAACCATTGAAGACAAATATCCCTTACCTAAAACAGAAGAAATTCTTGACAATTTAGGTAAATGCCAATATTTTAGTACCATCGACCTTGCTCAAGATTTCACAAATTGAGATGGATCCTCGGTCTTTAAAAAAACTGCCTTCACAGTAAATAATCAACATTTAATGTTTAAGAGAATGCCATTTGGTTTAAAAATGCCCCAGCCACATTTCAAAGAGTCATGGATAATGTACTCAGACCATATCTCTTTAAATTCTGTTTGTTTATATTGATGATATAATTGTTTACTCAAAATCTTTAGATGAACATGTTCACCCCCTTTCTCTGGTTCTGAAAAAGCTTAGAAAGTAAATCTAAAGTTCAGCCAGACAAACCGAATTTTACATAAAGAGTAGCCTTTCTTGGTCATTTAGTGACACAAGAAGTATAAACCGAATCCTGAGAAAATAAAGGACTAAAGCAATATCAATACTGACAACAAAAAAGAGATAAAACAATTCCTTGGTTTAGCTGGTTATTACAGAAAATTTATAAGGACTTTCTAAATTGCGTTTCCTTATTCGCTGTCTGAAAAAGGTACCAAAATCGATATCAACGACTCTTCTTATAAGAACGCCTTTGAACAAATTAAAGTACTTCTCAAACGCACCCGTTTTGGCATACCAGATTTCTCGCAACCTTTACCTTAACTCCGACGGCTCTAATTTTGCCATAGGTGCAGTTCTTTCACAGAGGGACACCCATTGCATTTATTCACGTACTTTAAATCCAAGTGAACGCAATTATTCTACAATTCAAAGAAGCTCTTGCAATTATCAACAGTTGCAAACATTTCAAACCATATTTTTGGGACGCCACTCACCATCGAATGCGACCACAGACCTCTACAATGGCTATTCTCATTAAAGACCTTCCTCACTCTTGTACCGCTGGAAAATCAAGCTAGAGGAGTTTGACTTTGATATCAAGTATGTCAAAGGAAAGACTAATTACGTTGCGACGCCTTGTCTCGTATTGAAATTAACGCACATGATGATGACATAAAATCAGACGTTGCCACCATCCCAAATGAAAATTATCAACAAGAAATAGATTCTGATACAATTCATTCCAATGAAGAACCAATTTTACTGCGGATGTCCGAGAGATCTTTAAATCAGAATAAAAATCAAATTTTTGTAACTTACGGAAAAACACCTGCCAGTCAATTCGACCTATTTTCAAAGAAATAAATTATTAAACTGCGCGTCACCGAACAAAATCTATTGAAGATTTACAAGATTCCTTCTCGAAAATATTACCCTTCTGAAAAATATGCAGTGTACTTTAATGACATTACATCGAGATTCCCTTTATGAGTTTGTCAAAACTCTTACTTTGAATTAATAATTTAGGTAATGAAATTATTAGAAAACATCGAAGATAAGTTCAACAACAACAGTTAGTCGCTCAGTATCACAGTATTAACATAATGGAATAGCTGAAACCGTGGAACACTAACAAAGATATTACTGGCCTAACCTAAATACTTTAGTTAGTGATTACATCAACAAGTGCGAACTTGCAGAAAACAAATGAACGACATCCAAACAAAGTCGCAAATGAGGGCCCTATCACATCAAAGCACCCTTTTCGCTTCTTCACATTGACACTTTTTATTTGAAGGAATAAAGCTCCTAACAATAATTGATGTATTTTCAAAATACGGCCAAGCATATCTACTAAAAGATGGTACAGGCTATTCAGTTCTTTGGGCTTTAAACAATATTTTCTCACCACGCTTTCCCTCTCAAATTACTCACGACCAGGCCAGAATTCCATAACAAACTAGTCGACGACTTCTGCAAATCTCACAATATCACATATCATGCCACGACACTGTTAAATTCTTCATCCAACTCTCCAGTAGAACGTTTCAATTCAACTTTGTTAGAAAACTACGTATTCTTCTGCGGAGACCGAAATAGTCCTTTAGAGCACCTTTTATTGATTCCATTACATTGTACAACTCTTCCATTCATTCCACTACTAAAAGACTCCTTTTCTGTCACCATAGGCAACCATTACGACGCACTAGGTCACGTTTTACAACAACTCCTCAATTAGAGGAATATCTTCTTGACAAGGAAAAACAAATCCAAAAATTAGCCTCTCAAAATCTACCAGCAAATAATACTCCATTTTCACACAAATACCAATTAAACGACACAGTCTACATCACTGACCCTTTGACCAGAAACAAAAAATCTAAGAACTTGTATCGTGAAGGAACAATTATCAAAATTGAGAAACACAGAATCACTGTAAAATGAAAAATGGCAAAATTCATATAAGACATTTTCGGCATGTCAAACCTAAAAGACAATGTTCTGTTTCAGAAACACCATCAGATGTGAAGGAATAGGACACAAACCAATCGAAACACAAGGCTTCTACGCAGATTCACTCGGTCCGGCAGTAATAGTCAACAACTATCACAAGTTCATGTTTCATTTCAATATTACCAGGTTGGAAGAATCATATGATGCAATTCAAATACCAGCAATGCTTTAGAAAAACAAAGTAATAACACTTTCCGTTTTATTCTTGGGAATTGTCAAAATTATTGAAAAGTACTAAAGAAGACCTTCTAAATTGCTACCTACAAAACCTAGAAACAGAAGAGGCTCATTAATGGACTCGGAAGCCTAATCAAATTTGTATCCGGTAACCTGGATCAAAATGATTATGACAAAATTGAAGGACAAATCAGAGCTTTACAAACGGATCGGAGTATCGAATACATTGTACATTGTAATGTGATAAAATACATTGTAATGTGTACATTGTAATGTGTCTAAAAAGAGTTTCAAAAATAGTACAGACACTGGAAAATACTTTAAGTCTATCTTTAATGACATGACGTGATAAATACATTGAATTTACATTGTAATGTGTTAAAATAATTGTAAAAATTGTCCATACACCTTATCACATATATGAAAATTTAAAATTTACTAAAACCTAAGTTATAATGATAGAAAAGGGTCTAGTAGTTATTTTATCAGTACCTACTACCGACGGTAACAACTATCAATTATACTCAATCACTCCAGTACCTACTATTGATAATATTGTTCTAATACCATCTGAAAGATATTATCTACAGGGTTCTACATCAAAATGGTCAACCAACTCCTGTGTAAAAGGTACTACGACTTATGTATGTCTGCACTATAATATTAGGACAACCCCATGCAATTTAACAAAAACTGGAATTGTAATTTTGCAAAAAAAATCAATGATATCAAACTTTTCAATTACTGAATAATGCTAATATCTTATTCTTTCTACTAGCAACGAAATTGTTTTGCAAACATGTGAAAATAGTCAAGCCTCAGTTCAATTACAAGGCCTGCATCTGGTATATAGCAACTTAAGTTGTTCATTATCTTCCATGGAAACTACTTTAGAACCTAAACCAACAAATTATATAAAGAGTTTTCCTCTTGTATTTATTCACAGTGAACCTATAGTAAATCAACAAATACAGTTTCACTATTCTCATCTCGATGTAAACAAACTCAAATTAGATTTAACACCTATAGTACCAAATTACACTGTTTGGAAGAAATTAAATGTATTTAACGTAACTTCTTTGTACTCAGTCTATGTATTCTGTGCTATGCATTTAGAAAATTCATTACCAAAAATGTATGATACTTTGGTATCACTTCGCTAAACAAGTTAACGTGGACGTTAACTTCGAACCGGTGAAGGGTTATGTATTCCATTGGAAACATCAACGGAAGATCGCACCCCGCGACCTCAGACGGCGCCCCAGCGAGCGCCCCATCTGCTACGCTCACGTTTCCAAATGTACAAATATGTTTTGACGATTCAGTGATAAACATGCTCATCCTGAACGTTCTGGAAACTACCTCTGGAAATCTGTAAAAACCCTTGTTCTAGTAATTTCTTGTAAACATGTAAAATCATATATATGTTGAGTAGCACGACGGCCAAAGCACCGTATTCGTGCACAAGTCACTGAGCTCATAACATCTTTTGGCGGTTCCAACTTGTACAGAGCTATTGCCAAATTAAATGTTGTAATATCTTCTTGTGAGTTTTACTTCACTGGTCATCCTGTGGTATCGAACCCGATACCTAGCAGATTGTCAGTCTCTACCCTGACTGCTGGTTTGCAAATTTAACTCTAGTACATAAGACTAGAGATCAATTGATAAATGTTGCCATGATATATATAAATATTGTTAAAACTGCATGGAAGTTAACGAACAAAACGAGATATTCAAATTGAAAATACAGAGAACCAACGAAACACAATCACATAAATTTAGAAATATAGTTAATAAATATTGAGAACTAATTGTTTGCTCTATACACGATTTAATTGCTCTTGTCATTTATTATTAATATTTTTTAAACTTCTTTGTTATGAAACTTCATTGACGTTCGAGCAGGAAGTGCGAGAGTTTCAACGAGCACTAATATTTAAAATCTATTTAATAATTGAATGCACGTTCAATACTAGTATATTACACTAAAGATAAACTGATAAATGTTGCGTGAATCAAATAAACATTTTGAAACTGCATGAGTTATCGACAAAGCCAGATATTTATAATCGAAAATACAGAGAATCAATTTTCGCTTTACTCGTTTTCAATATTTCGAAACAAATATGTCGTCGATAAAGCTGGATGTTTGCAAAAAAATTTGAAAATGAGCGGGTAAAAAGATGCTTATTTACATTAAAACTTCCAAATCTGAAGAAAGTCTTTGGGGTTTGACAAACTTGTGTGAAACATCTTCCCCATCCATATTCATTTCGGATTACTTCTCTTTATTCTTCTTCTGTTGAGAATGTATGCTTTCATTATCCTCTTAATTTGCTTCGAAGAACACTGTAAACAGCAACGGCACATGTAAACGCACAGAATGCCACAGCGGCCCACGACTAAACCTTCTCTATCAACACCTTGCGTAGGCGGGACTCCAATAATGAAATCGCTGGCTCTCAATGTCATCCTCAGGAAGCGAGAGATAAACCTTGTCACACGCCTCTGGAGAACGAGTTACAAACGTCCCATTCGAACCGCTGAGCAGAAAATCGCCGGGATAATTGTTTCCCGTTCGTAACTAAAAGGTTAATATTAGTAATAAGTGTCTGTATTTATGTGGCGATCAATTCCGCTCCTCCGCATAACCGTAATACGTACATTTATAGTTAAGAATTAAACAAAAAACGTTATCCAATTATCCATTTAGTAAATAAAATACAACATAGATATGTCTTGCCACAAATTTTTAACAAATGAATGTATATCCCAATATAAGTGTTGTGACTACTGCCGAAAACTATCGAATAAGTTGGTGTCATTTCTCATTTTAAATTATTCGCTTTCTTAGAAACTGTCAAATGTATATCAATTGTTGAGCAGCTCTTCCTCAGCCAAAACGTTATGATTAGAACCTATTTTGACGACCTATCACAAATGATCTATTAAAGCACATTCAATACCAATTTATAACAAAAAGATATATTTATTAACATTTGCCGTGTATTAAATAAATATTGTTAAAACTGAATCATAGTTGCCCAAACATGTCAATATTCAAGTTCGAATATAGAAGAACCAACGAGAACAATCAAATAAAACCTAAATCTAATTTAACAGATATTTGATACTAAATACTCTTCACAGAAATTAATTGCTTCAGCCATTTACAAAATTACTAATTTTTGTGTTCTTACTTATAACCAAGTACGAATTTTCGAGTAGGAAATTAGAGTGTACCAACTAGTACAAACTACAACCTATTAAATATTTAAACACTACAATCAAAACTAATGTTTACAAAGATCAATTTTTAACCGTAGCCGTATTTAAATAAATATTGATAAAACAAAATCATACTAGACTCAACATGCTAGACATTCAAATTCGATTAAGATGCAGAATAAGGAGATCAATCAAATAAAAACAAGACTATAATTTCACAAACATGTCATACTAAGTATGTTTTCTAAATACAAAATCATTATTCTTGCCACTTACGATATAAAATATTTTTAAACTTTTTAAAATGTATCTTTGCTCCAATAATTTAGTATTAAATGTGCATTAAAAGACTTAATAGGTTTTGGTTCTTTTGTGCCAGATCGTACTCTCTAATTTTCTACCCGATTATCGGAGCCAGAAAGCATTGCAATGAAGTTTTAAAATTATTTATTCCATCAATGGCAGGAAACTTAAATTCTTTTAGAGTAGTAAATTAGTATCAAATGTCTGATTAAATTATGTTCTTGTTTCCTAAATTGCGCTTATTAGTTCCCTCTATTTTCAAATTTTAAAATCTCACTGGTTCGAATATTCTGTTTCCTTTCACCATTTTGAAAGGTAATTTAAAATTTCGCAATTGAAAGTTGTACTTCGTTGCATATTTACGAATTTTTAAATTCTTTCCTTCCTAACGAATAGCAATTAAATCGTGTGTAAATAAAAATCAGTATTAAATTACTAAACACAATGTTGTTGGTTATACATTATTGTGCTCGTTGGTTATCTAAATTTTCGAATTTGAATATCTGGCTTTGGTCGATAACTCTGACGCGGATTCAACAATGTTTATATAATAAACGGCAAAATTTATTAATTTACCTTTGATGTAATTATAACTAAAATTAAATGTGTATTTAATAATTTAATAGTAATTAGATATTTGTTCTTGTTAGTACTCTCGCATTTTCTATTCGAAAGTCGTACATAATTGCACAACTACGAATTTAAAAAAAATACTATTCCCTAACGGCAAGAGCAATTAAATTGTGTATAAAGTAAAAAATTAGTACTAAAAAACTATAAACTATATTGATTGTTATAAGGGCTTGTGCTCGTTGGTACTCATTTTATGTGATTGTGCTCGTTGGTTCTCTGTATTTTCGAATTTGAATATTGGCTTGGTTCGACAACTGCCATGCAGTTTCAATAATGTTCATATAATTCACGGTTACATTTATCAATTTATCTTGAGTGTAATTAAGTACTATTAAATGTGCATTCAATTATGAAATAAATTTAAGATATTGGTGCTCGTTGGTACTATCGCAATTTCAGTTGGAAAGTCAACAAGGTTTTATAACAACGATGTTTTAAAAAATTATTATGTAATAAAAGACAAGAGCAATTAAATCGTGTATAGTATGAAAAATTAGTCCTAAACATCGCTTAACTATGTTTGTAATTTTATGTGATTGTGCTTGTTGGTTCTCTGTATTTTCGAATTTAATATCTGGCTTGGTTCGACAACTGCCATGCAGATTCAATAATGTTCAGATATTTCACGGCAAAATTTGTCAATATATATTTAGTGTAATAAAGTACTATTAAATGTGATTCAATTATTAAATAAATTTAAGGTATTAAAACTCGTTGGTACTATCGGAATTGCAGTTGGAAACTCAACAAGATTTTATAACAACGATGTTTTAAAAAATTATTATTTAATAAACGACAAGAGCAATTAAATCGTGTATAGAATAATAAATTAGTGCAATATATTAGTTAACTATGCTCCTAATTTTATGTGATTGTGTTTGCTGGTACTCTGTATTTTCGAATTTGAATATCTGGCTTGGTTAGATATGTTTATATATTTCACGGCAACATTTATCAATTTATCTTTAGTGTAATTTTTAATAGATTTACATATTAGTGCTCGTTGGTTCTCCCGCATTTCCTGTTCGAAAGTCGATGAGGTTTCATAACAACAAAGTTTAAAAATTTATTATTTAATAAATGACACGAGCAATTAAATTGTGCATAATGTAAGAAATTAGTGCCATGTATCTATTAACTATGCTCCTAATTTTATGAGATTGTGCTCGTTGGTTCTCTGTATTTTCGAATTTCAATATCTGGCTTTGTTCGATAACTCCATGCAGTTTCAAAATGTTATATAATTCACGGCAACATTTATCAATTTAACTTTCGTGAATAATGCTAGTATTGAACGTGCATTAAATTTTAAATAGATGTTAGATATTAGTGCTCGTTGGTACTGTCGCATTTCCTGTTCGAAAGTCGATTAAGTTTAATAACAACGAAGTTTTAAAAAATTATTAGTTAATAAATGACAAGAGCAATTAAATCGTGTATTCCGTAGAAAAATACTTCTAAACATCTATTTACTATGTTCCTAATTTGATGTGATTGTGCTCGCTGGTTCTCTGTATTTTTGAATTTGAATACGCTGCTAGGTTCGATAAATCTGACGCATTTTCAGCAATGTTTATATAATACACGGCAACATTTATTAATTTATCTTTAGTATAGTAAACTAGTATTGAATGTGTATTTAATTATTTAATAGATTTTAGATATATCGTGCTCTTTGGTACTCTTGCATTATCTATTTGAATGCCGTAGGTGGTAGCATAACTACGCAGTTATTATCTCATAAAAGGGAGGGGTAATTAAATCATGCATAGAGTAAAACAATTGTTCGATATGCCTTGAAACTGTCTCACTAATTTTATGTGATTGTGCTCGTTTGTTTTCTCTATATTACAATTTTCTTATTATGTTGTGGGTTGGGTCACGCCTGCTGACATTGACTTTGATTATTTTAGACTGAAAATTCGTGCGAATTAATTCCAAATTGTGGCAATTAATTGGCAATTAATTATTAATAAATAATTAGATGGTTTCCGTTGAGCTCTGGCTCGAATTTAACTGCTGGCTTGACGTCAAGGTAGCATGGATAATGTTGCGGGTTGCGTCATACCCCTTGACAGTTACTTTGATTATTTGAGACTGAAAATACGTGTGAATTAATTCCAAATTGTAGCAAATAATTGGCAATTAATTTGCAATAAATGATTGGATGGTTTCCGTTGAGCTCAGGCTTGCTGGCTTGACGTCCCCCTTTTTCTCCACGAAAAACGTGGCAATTAATTCAAAAATGTGGCAATTAATTGGCAATTAATTAGCAATAAATGATTTGACATGTTTCGTGTCGGTGTGCTGACTTGGCTGTTCCAGCTTGGTGCACCTCAGGCAGACAGACAGACAGACAGACAGACAGACAGACGGACAGACGGAGAGACACACAGACAGACGGACGGACGTTTCGAAAAACACTTTTTCGTTATCAGGGGACACCAAAACTTGTATTTCCGTTGAAATCTCGAAATCGATTTGCCGCACTATTATAAACGTATGTATACGAGACAGTAACTAGAGGTGCTATAGAATGGCACAGACTTTATACTAGTAAGGTTTTCTAATTTTCTTTTCATGCACTGGTACTGTACATTCTTGCCTGCTGCTATATATTGCCGCCTAAATTACATTTCGAAATTTTCTCGTCTTTTCGGTTTCCAAGTAGTAGAACTCAAATATTAACTTAAGAATATTAAAGAAGGCTAAAACATTGTCCTAAATAGCAATTTTCATTGAAAAATATTGAGCCATTTTTAAGAAAATGGCGTTAAGCGTTACTGTAAATGCGAAATTTGAAGATCTTCTTCACAGGAATCTATTGAGTTTTGGAAAAACGTCATTTGAAACTAACGCGCTTTTACTCTCAAATACAATAATATATACAAATCCATTGAAAAGTGTGTATTAGCGGCGTGAGAGATAATTAAAAAAATTACATTTGTGTAATTTCTTAAAAAACAAAAAAGATCACCCAAATGCACTTGACCTCATATTAAACAGTGTCATTACCACTGTTTCTTGCAGACGTTTAAAGAAAAAATTTCTAGAGATTTTTGAGAGGATGGCGTTTGAATGTTTCTGAAAATGCGGAATTTTGAACTCATTTTAACTAAAAACTGTTGAGTTTTCGAAAAATCTTGTAAGATTTGTATAGTACGTGTATTCGTAATTACAATAACGCGAAGAAATTACTTCTAATGCAAATATTACCGTGAGAGACAAGTGAAATACACATTTTTTAAATGTAAAACCAACAACAAAAGAATATACTAATATGGTGTTTATGTCGTCCTAAAGGGTTTGTTCGGTACTATACCTACCAAAAATTTAAAGAAAACATTTGGAGGCATTTTTGAGAAAATCTTGTTTTTATAATCTTTTTCAAATTGCAAATATTGCACGAAAACTACTAACATTTTCAGAAAATGTACATGTCTTTGATGAAAGAAATGTTTATGAACAACAAACTTAATTTGAAGGGAAATTCTCTGTCTTTAATTTTGTAGATGCAGGAGAAGTAGCAATCTATATTGTAACGGGTGCCGGCGGCGGCGTGTCAGTACACCGGCCTAGCCCGAGCCCACCGTTGTGCGGCCACTTGTAATACTTTCTACAAGCCCGGCACGTTAAACTGCTACTTGTAATAGATTGCCCTGCTCTAGCCCTTCTTATAAACAAACAAACAAACACTAGCCTCGCGTTGGGTTGCCACATATAATAATCTTCCCGTTCTCCTACTCACAATTGCCCGTCTGCTAGCTTACCTGGCCTTTTGACTCACCTGGGCGTCGTCTGCGGTGCGTCTGTACAGACGCGAGCAAGGTACTGCGCTCACGTGCGTGGATCAATTCTAGTGCTACGTGAATGACTACGAACACATATTGATTTTACAAATCATGACCCCAAAGGTGGCCATGAAATTTATTCAAATTCCCTCTTTTCTTGTATTTCCCTTCAATTCACAATATCTAGTGCTGTAATAGCACTGGTGCCTCAGACGGCACACATCGACATAACCCAGCAACAAAAGAAACAACAACAAATAGATAATTCTCTTCCCACAATACACGAAACATGGACGTATACTTTCTCATTCATACAGATTATTTACAACAAACAAAAAACAAATGCCATTCACACATATGATTAAAACCCCAGAATGCCAGCGTGAAACAATAAATGCTCGTGAAGCGAGTTTTGAATTCTCAGGAAGCAGGATCTTTCGGGTATGAGAAAGGTCTGAACCCTTGACACAATGAATTATGTAAAATTCCGGTAAAATGAGCATAGATTCAGTAACACAAATTACACAGTGGCACAAATATACAATAAAGTATGCACTTTGCGTAGATGGTCACTGCAAAGAAAACAAACAAAAAAACGCAACCACAAAAATGTATAGGCGTCACCTCGACTGCCTGAATACTTCAATAAGTACTATTTACAATTCTTTTGCTTCTACCTCTTTCTGAATTATTTCGTGTACCTCATTTAACTTTTGTTAATCTTAAGTTTTTTCCGCGCACGGCCCTTTAAGTGATTCTCTACAATTATTCTATCTTAGACTTCACAGAGGTCAGCCTTATGCTGCGCATTTATTACAATGCTGTAAACTCTAACACAAGAATAAACGTGACACACACGTTACTTAAATCGTACCCTTTACAAATTATAGCAACTAATTATCCCTGACATCATACAATGGAAACATGACTTTCAAATAAGATTACTTTTACATTACATGAAAAATCATAATTTACTTTAGAAAAGTTGTACAAGGTATGGCATTTAAACAAATTTACTAGTGCGTACGAATAAAATCTAAACTGCCGCTCATACGTTCGAAATATTTCTCCCAGTAATTATTTGGAACTTTCACCTATTTTAGGACACTTCGCCTGGTATTTTAACGCTACACGGTTTCCCAACAAATTGCCGCATAGAAGTTGCCAGTTCTTTACCTCAACATCTCCTTCCCGCTCGCCATCAGTTAACCTTGGGGTTTTCGGTCGCTCGCAGTCCTCGCCGCGTCACTTGACTGGTTCGATGTCCCGCGGTTACTCCACTTCCTTCGCTCGATCTCAGAATGCCGCCACACGTCCAAATTCCAGACCTTTCTCTCGATCTCGGGCTCGTACCATCCACGTATTTGGTCCAAGTCCTTCTCGCCTACGCTTGAGTCTTGACTGGAGTCGTCCTTCTGCCGCGTCGTTCGCGCTTCCAGCTTTAAATAACCAACGTACTTGAATTGACTACTTCTAGCACTCGGCCGGCATACCACACTTTGAGCGTGCGAGGTGGCGTACAAAATTAAATACTGGATTTCGTTTTAAGTCCTTCTGCGCGAATTTATTTCAATTATGAAACTATTTCAGGTTCAAGCAATCACATCGCTTGCTTACTCGCGTAATGTTAGTGCTAACACTGTACATGCACTTCACTTCTGAATTCTATCACGTATTACCGCTTTTTTCAAATCAGTTTTCACTAACTAGTAAAAATATACTCCTGCACTAACCAATGATTATTGCCGAAGAATTAGGTTGAGTCGCCGTCGCTGTCGAAGTTGTAAGAGAGCTCTCCCGAAGTGCGTCGCGGTATTTATGTGACTCCGCCTGGAGAAATTTCTGGAGGGGTGAATTTTCTCCTCCTTCGCGCCCTCTCAAGAAAATATTATCCGCAACTTCGGACATCGGAGTGCGAAAACCTGCGGGTAGATGTCGCTTTCTCGGACCATCGCTCCGCCGCGTACCCTATTTCTCTGTGTTCTGGTCTTTTCTCGTGGCTTATGGTGGCGTTACGAGTTCGTATAATCCCGTGACGTCACAATATATATATATATACACATATGTGTGTGTATTTATTATATATATAATAAATTAAAAGGAGCAACAATATATCTAAGGTATTTATGTAAAATATTTTAAAAGCCAGTGGCGAAATACGACATTAAGTTCGTGTAATGAAGGATAAATTAAACGAAGAAACGTGACGTTGTGAGTATATACATCGCATGGATTTAAAAAAATGTATTTTTAATAGTTATAAATTAATTATATTTCAAAATTAAATTGAATAAATAAGTATTAATGATAGGGCATTATTGGGAATGACAAAAGGACTTAGTTTTATACAATGGGAAAAGGACTGAATAGCATCGAAGATGCTTGTAAATATTGTAAATAGTACACAATTGAGAGGAGGAAGATTAACTTGTACTAAAAATTCAACAGAACGTATTGCGCCTCGAGGGAGGACGGATGTATAGCCGCGATACGGATTAGACGGAATGGTTTCGCGAGAAAGTATGAATGTAGAACCGCGAGACGGATCAGATATTGAAATAATAATTAAGTAGTTGCTTGTAATTAAATAACTGAGTTGTGTTGAGAAGAAATTAGAAACGTAAATCACACAAATCGTATAGACATCGCAATAGACAGTAATCGTGATGACGCAATCCAAAAACTATAAGTGGGAAAGCCCGAACACGGACGGAATTTCGTCGCAGCTTTAATGACGGCTTGCAGGGAGTGCCAGAAAAGCCAAGAGCGCAGTCGGCATCAAATAAGGGAAGTGCACGTAAAATATGAATTTGCAAATACATTCACGTAAAAATGTACAAGCCCAAGTCTGTTGTAGTTTAAAAATATTATTAAGTTTAAATTTGTTCAGAAATCAAAGTACAGATGAATATTTCAATGATTTAAACTATAAATAACGGATGTAAAAAAGGGATATAAAATTTAACATTACAGATAAAATAAAATTAGTTTCGGTAGATATTATAATGCTACAGTAACATTATTCTGAATCACATGTTATTTAGTAGTAGGTTTATGCCATGAGAACAACCAACAACGCACGTTTTTCCCAAATTATTGAAAATTATTGCCAGCCGTGTCCTCGTATGAGCAGTAATTCTCAGGTTCACGAAGACGAGTACATTATTATACCAGCCCTGAGATGTGTAAGCATGGTTGAGTATTATAAAAAAACACTGAGCATGCCAAATTTAAAATTAAATAAAAGTATAAATAAGAAGATAATAGCATTCGTAATAAAATATAGTAATAACTGTAAGTCGAGATATTTCAATATATTCAGACGCAAGATATCTCGTACGTGTTGGTGCTGTTCGGGATTACGAAAACAAAGAAGATTCAAATTGCAACGCAAGGAAGGGTGCGTTCTGTTGCGACAGTGGTAGTTCGCAAGCTCATGAGCGGTGGCCTTCCACCGTCACGGAGGGGTGAGTAGGAGAGTGTGCCGAATTCAAAAGATGGAATGAAACATCGCGTTCCGGTAACACTTGCAGCCGCCGTGGTCAGACGTACTTTCTTCTGAAATTTGAAGCTGCCGTTGTCAGACGTACTTTCTTCTGAAATTTGCAGCAGTCATGGTCAGTTGTATTTTCTTCTGAAATTTGCACCGGCGTGGACAGACGTACTCGTACAAATTTGGAGCGGAGCGGACAGGTGTTCTTTCTTCTGAAATTTGCACCGGCTGTCAGACGTTTTTCTTCTGAAATTTGCACCGGCTGGCGACGTATTTCTTCTGAAATTTGCTGCCGCTGTTGTCAGACGTATTTTCACACACTAGCGCTACATATGCATCTAGGTAATACTATCCATTATCTTTGGTCTCAACATGAAAGCTATTATCAGTGGAATAATAAAAAAAATATTACGTATAAGCGTGTGTGTGTCAGTCATAACACATATTCGTGTTCTGGTTTAAGTGTCGTCGTAGTCCGTCTGCTCTGATCGGTACATTTTCTGTGATTTCTCTGATCATCACCCAGTACCCTAACAAACGGCCCACGGATCGCGCGCTGCCTTTGCTATCTCTTCTTTGTCCCTCCTCACCACTTACTCTAACATTCACCACAGTACCACACACGCAGGGAGGTCGGTTAGGAGCTTAGAGCTTGTCCTGGATGGAGGTGTGCCCTGTTGGTGAGAGATACCTGGTCGGGGAAAATCTCCCTGTCTGGGGAATACACGCGCTTGCCGACGGTAGATCGCCACCGGATCTCGCTACAGAGCGGGGGAAGATTACCTCCACTTGGCAAGCAAAAACACGAACTACACGTACGGGACTATTGGTAATAGTAATTGACGCACCCGGAATCTAACAATCAATCAATCAATCAATCAATCAATCAATCAGTGGCGCGGTGCAGGACAACGGGTACGACGGCATGATTGTACACTGATGCACGCACCGAAACGAAGAGGGAAAAATAGCTTACGGGCTTCCAAATGCTATATAATGTTGTTTTTTTTTAATCTAGAAACATCAAAGCAGTTTTTTCTCAATGCAGCCTAACATGGAATAAATAAATCAGTCACAGTAGTGCGGCTCAAATGTGTATTGAATTCAGTGATGTCGCGGAGCGCAATTTTAGCCGATTGCAGTGAAATAGTTAGTGCCAATCAAAGTTCATGAAGTAGAGATTTCACGCTTTTAATCTTATCTACATTATAAGTATTTTAGATAAATATTTACGGATCTATGGTCATTTGGAAAGGGTCTAATTCTATGATTTTAACGTAAAATTGGCCATATTCGTGCTAAAGTGGCACACTGTTTGAGTCAAACAAGTAATATGATTATTGTTACGAGGTAATGCGGCCAAAATCACATCAGCCAAAAATACGATGATAAACTAGTGTTGCTACAGAGTAACACACACTTTCTCTTAGTAAAGTTTCCTAATTTCCTTAGTGTGGACTGGCTATACAGTTTTACTCTCTCCTCTTGTCAGCTGCTATGCATCCCGGCCAAAAATATATATTTTTTTAAATTTTCTCAACGTTTCAGTTTCCTAAAAGTAGGACCGAAATATTACTTTAAGAATATTAAAGATGATAAACACCTCGTCCTAAATATACAATTTTACTGAAAAATTAGAAGCCGTTTTTAAGAAAATGGCGATTAAGCATTACTGTAAAAACGAAATTAGAAACTCTTTTTTCACAGGAATTTATTGTTTCCAAAAAACGTTATTTAAAATTTGCATATTAACGGGTTAGAGACACCAAAATGAACTTCATGTCATATTAAACAGGGCCATTAACACTATCCGTTGGAAAAGTTTAATGAAAAACGTTGGAGCCATTTTTGAGAAAATAGCGTTTGACGGTTTCTGAAAATGCGTAATTTTAAGCTCATTTTACTAGAAAACTGTTAAATTTTCGAGAAACTTTATATGGCATAAGTAAGGCTCATAACTATAATGATGTGAAAAAATTGCCCCTAATGTAAATATTACTGACGAGTGAGACAAGTCAAAAATTACATTTTTGTATTTTCTGAAAAACAAAAGAATAGAGCGATATGGAATTTATGTCATCGTGTAGGGTACATTTAGCACTACCCTTACCAAAAATTTAAAGAAAGAAAAGTTTGAGCGGTTTTTGTAATGAGCCGTAATTTTTTAAATTCCAAATATTGCTCCCAATATTGTTCGAAAACTACTAAAAGGTTTAAAAAAATGTACATGGCCTTATTGAAAGAACTGATTATGAACTGAACGAACTGATTATGACAACGAATTTCATTTGAAGGAAAAATATCTGACTTTAAATTTGTAGTTGCAGAAAGGCGCCGGAAATTATTCAAACTTTTGAAATTTTCGAAAATTCAAAGTTAACTTTGAAAATCGAACAAATGCCACATTAATAGGTGCAGTTTACTCTAATCTTACAAGAAATGTAAAGAAAAAATTTGTAGCATTTTTGTGAAAATTTTAAATATGTCCGGAGGGCTTCATATATAAAGTACCCCCAAATATTAAAGAATGTTTTTCAAAATCTCAAAGCTTCAACTAGAGCCAGATGGACACTGGTTTCTTCAATTTGGAAAAGATAGTACGCACGGTTTAGGCGCTAGTGGTGTTCACAAACGGACAGACGTTCTGAAAAAAATATTTTTTTCGGAATCAGGGGAACCCAAAACGTGTATTTTCGTTAAAATCTCGAAATCGATTTTCCGCAGCATTACATAACTTCCTCTATACAACGTATATTATTCGTATATACCTACATATACGAGAAAGTAAAATGACATAAAGTAATATTTATTCATTATTTTTGAAAAAGTAAAGAAAAATGCTTGAAAATGGAGTGTTTATTTAAAAAACTGTTTTATTGGTGCCGATGTTCTTGCATTGTATATTTTTTCCGATACAACATACTAATATGTGTGTGTATATATGTGTGTGTGTGTGTATATATATATATATATATATATATATATATATATATATGTATGTATTGTGTATGATTACATAATATTTTCAAGCTGTGAATTATTACTATACTCCATTAAGACAACCTTTACGATTCCCTCTCTCCATTCTATCCATACATCTCTCTTAATTCAGTCAAACCTCAAATGGAATGTACGTATAGCAGAATTAAACACTAAATTAAGCTCATTATGTTACGCATTCAGAATTCTTTTAAATTCTGTCGGCCTTCATGCAGCTCGTGGCGTGTTTTTGCAAAAGTACATTCCCGCCTGAGATATGGCATAATATTCTGGGGAAGCTCATGTGCCCAGACATTAGGATTGCAAAAGAAAATTATCCGAATAATCAAAAAATTCCATCCACGTGATCCCTGCAAGTCTCTTTTAATCAAGCCATCTTACCATTGCCTTGCCTATTTATTTACGAATCTGTAGTATTTGTCAAAACTGACTTACTTAACGGTGGGAACATATTTTCATGTAATACTGATATTTATAGTTACAACTCACGACATAGAAATCATGTTCATCAAGTGTCAGTATCAACAGTTCACTACAAGTTATCCGCATACAATACACGTACGTTACTTTACAACGCATTCCCAGATGAAATTAAACAATTAAAGTTGGTACACACATTTAAGTTAAAAGTAAAATCTTTTCTGCTGCATAATTGTTTCTATACAATTAGAGACTATACTTTTACTTTAACAAAACAATGATTAGTTAAGAATTAGTTTACATTTGTATTGGATATTTTTTAAAAAAGGCTTAATATGCCTTAACAATAATGTATTCAAAAAGAAAAAATTACATTAAACTATATAATTAGAGATTATATCGATCAGGTTTTTGTCCAGTTTCCCTGATCCATTGAGCAAATGCTGAGATGGCCTCTTGATTCGATTCTGGACGTAAATGTAGTCTATGTATGTCACTATGCGCACGTTTTGTTGAGATTTCTTTTTGCTTGTAGTGGTAGTAGAGCTTAGGATGAGTTTCTATTTTGTCAGCAATACCGACAAATCAAATCTGCAGTTCGTTTACAGTGACAATTAAATTTTCTATAACACGGAAACGAAAATATCTAGTTTTTTGAAATATTACTCTCTCGCTTTTATAAATTTCTTCTTCTTCTTCTTCTTCTTCTTATTATTATTATTATTATTATTATTATTATTTCCATCATTCAATTATTAATAGTTATAATATTGGGAAGGGATTCTGAAACCCAAGAAAGCGTTGGCAGATGATTTTCTACCCCATACGTCACATAGTTTTTTTACTGTTTTTGACTAAATAAATAAATAAAAATGAATACACAGCAAACATCCTCACGCGGACTAGAGCCCTGTTATTCATATTGTGGAAGGAAGTGGTTAGCGCAGACGACACCTCGTGCGTCACACTTGAGGTGGCATATACAACATTGATAAGGTTAGCGAAAAAATATGCTTTCCACTGCTGTCATTGGGTTTTTGAAAGCGGAAAACCACACAATGGATACCCCTTTGCGTTTTCATGCCAAAGAGCGTGGACAGTAACGAAAAAGTCATCAGTCTGTGTACATTGAAACATGCGTCTAGCGCTCATAACAATGAGTCTGAGATATGTGTGTATTGTTTTTGGGACGTTGATAAATCCATGTAAAGCAGCAGTGAGGACGCTGGAAACTCGACATGAACAGCAGCTGCCTACATCTCCACCAGATCTTTTTCCTCCCGTCCCTACGAAGTTTGGTTTAGTCGGTGCGGACGCCTCGTCTTTAAGCTTTGCATTCTATGAACTGTGTACTCCAGAGAGTTGTCTTCCTATTTGCTGGAACTTCAAAGTATGTATTTCAGTATATTAATGTTTGTGTATGTGAAATTACAAAAATCATTTCAGAGCTGTTCAAAATTAATGTGACAATTGAGAAAATTTTAACAATTCATTTTTGGTGAAAATTGTTTCTTTTAAAAATTCATATAAAATACTTTACCATTTTCACTTTCTCGTATACGTATACGTTCTCGTAGACGGAGTAATATTCGGAGTATAGAGAAAGCTGTAATGCCGCGCGAAGAAACGGCGGATTTTCGGTGGAAAAATATTATTGCCGTGCTCTGGTGACGAAAAAAGAATAAAACCAGTTGCTAAATTAAGAGAAAAAATCCTCTAATACGTGGGGTAGCCAGAATCCCTGTTTTGTGGATCCTTGATGCCGAAAAAACAATTGAAAGCAACACGTCCGTCCATCCGTCCTTATCTCCGTCGGTGTGTGAACAATACCAGCGCCTAAACAATTAGTACGATCTTTTCCAAATTGAAGAATCTTCTGTTCATCTGGCTCTAGTTAAAGCTTTGAAATTTTGAAAAACTTTATATGAAGCCACCCAGACATTTTCAAAATTTTCTCACAAACGGCTTCAAATGTTTTCTTTAAATATCTACTAAGAGTAGAGTGTAATGCACTTATAAAGGTGACATAGGTCCCGTTTTTACGGTTAAATCTGAATTTTTGAAAATTGCAAAATTTGCTTTGCCCACAACTATAAAATTAAGACAGAAATTTTTCCTTCAAATAAAATTTGTTGTCCATTAATATCTCTTTCTTTTGGGTCATAAAGATTTTCCTGAAATTTTAATAGTTTTCGTGTAACAGTGACCGCAACATTTGCATTTTTTTTAAAAAACAAGATTTTCTCAAAAATGTCTCCAATTCTTTTCTTTAACTTCTTGGTCGATTTTTTTAATACAATAATTTAATTTTTTTGACTTGTCTCTCACGTCAATAATATTTACATTAGAGGAGATTCCTTCACGTTATTGTATTTAAGAGTACATGTGCTTTAAATAATGTCAAGTAAAGGTTTTCTAAAACTAAACGTTTTTTTGCTAAAATAAGCTTCAAATTCCGCATTTTTAGAAACACTTAAACGTCATTTTCTCCAAAATGGCTCAAAGTTTTTCTTCAAACTTTTGCAAGGGATAGTGGCAATGGTACTGTTAAATACGACATACAGTTCATGCTGTAGATCTGTACACGGGTTTTTTTAAAAAGTATACAAATGTAATTTTTTTAGATATCTCTCACGTTGTTAATACGCACATTTCAATGGATTTGTATACACTATTGCACTTGTGAGTGGAAGTGCTTGAAATTATTTCAAATGAATTATTTGAAATATATCGCCGTCCGGAGAACATTTAAAAAAAATTCTCAGTTTCCTATAGTAGTGAGGCGTCATTGCCGCAGCAATAATGAACAGACGTGAACTGTTGTAATATTAACATTTATTAAAGATATTCTCCGACACCCGAACCCACTATTTACAATATAGACTGTTACTAAGAGGAACTTTCAACCGGTCACCACAACCGCTTGCCTGACAAAGATCTACTCCCGCGGTGTGATGCACTATTCTCTAAGTCTCAACGCATTCACGCCGGCTCCCGCCCCCTTGCCCCCGAGCCTACACGACGTGCCACGTGCCGCGCACCTTCACACGACATCCCACGAAGAGAATCAGAAGACCGAAAGTTAAGTGCATACTTGTGCAGTTTTGTGGACGCACGTAAGGTGCAATGTATGTTCACGCCACCGCGGTGAAGCCATTCCTTCCCTTACGGGCATCTATGGCCAATCCTGCAACATGAAAAAGAAAAAACAGATCACTTGGATTTTAGCCAACTGACGCGCGCATTGCGTGTGTTGAAATTCAAAGCTTATATTTCAAGCCTCATTTCGCTGGTTCAGATTTCTCTTACTCCAGGAATTGTTTCGGTCGCTTATACTTCGCCCGTTGATCGGGTTCGTATGAAGCGACCTCAGAAATGAAAGTGTTTTCCGAGTCAGCGGCTTTTCTGAAAAATTTAGAAATAATGTTTTTGAAATGTTCTTTTAGCAGTGGCATTGAAACATCGCGATGCAATTTTTGAATTAAAGTGTACTTAGGGGCGCAGAGGGTGGCCCTAAGGCATTCATTCTGAACTACTTGCAGTTTATTAAATGACGTTCTGCAGCAATTGCCCAGCTAGGGCATGCGTAGTCATTTGTAGCCTAATAATTGCTTTATAAAGCGTGAGGCAGTTTGCTTGACAGTTGGCACGCCTATGCAAGCGGCCTCTGGTCTGCCGCGCTTTCTTCCGCACGTTATCTATGTGCAAGTTGAAAGTGAGTGAGCTAATGTCACTCCTAAATACTTGACATTTTTGGCCCAATTGATTACGTCTCCATTAAGCGCGAACGGCCTCGGCTGCGTGAATCGCTGTCGCCGAGTGAAGAGCACGGCCGTGCTCTTACTCACATTGACTTTGACCCGGCACAGCTTCAGCCACTCCCGGATCTGATGTAAATGTTGATATAAATACTTATGGAAAAGCTCGATCTTTTTCGACGTGGCTATTAGAGCCGTATCGTCGGCGTACAAGGCGAGTTCCGTCTGAGGGTGCGAGGGAATATCGCGAACATAGAGGCTGAAGAGCGTAGGAGCTAGCACGTTCCCTTGTGGTACTCCAGCCCGTATGGCGCGACGGGTAGAATTCGTATTTACAAGCGTTACTTGAAACGTTCTACTGGCTAGGAAGGAGTGAACAAGATGTATTAGGTAAATTGGAAGGTTGAAGGTATGGAGTTTGTAAAGGAGACCGACGTGCCAGACCTTGTCAAATGCACTGGCAACGTCGAGGAACACTTCGCCTGTGAATCGGCTCTCGTTGAAGTTGCGTCTTATGCGGTCTGTAATTCGCACAAGCTGATGCGTTGTGCTATGGCCCGCGCGAAAGCCAAACTGCTCCTTATTCATTGATAAATTATCTGAAACAAATCTTAGAATTCTTTTCAAGATTAGTTTTTCACACAGTTTTTCGAGTGTATTTAATAGGTCTATACGACTCGGACAGTTTTGGATTTTTGCCCTGCTTATGAAAAGTTAGTACATGAGCATGCTTCCACTGACTCGGAAATTGCTGAAACATAAAAATTGAATTAAACAGTGCGACTAAAAACACTATGGCTTGCTGCGGCAGCTTCTTCAGGACGTCGTTACTGATGCCGTCTGGGCCGGAAGCTTTTTTAGCTTTCAGTTCTGCAATGGCCGCTTTAACTAATAACGCTAATTGAACACAAAATTAAGTTCATTATGCTACGCGTTCAGAATTCTTGCAAATTCAGTCTGCCTTCATACTGCTCGTTGTCATACTTCGCGAATGTTCATTCACGCCTGAGATATGGCATAATATTCTGGGGAAATACATCTTATAGCTCCCAGACTGTTAGATTACAAAAACGAATTGTACGAATAATAACCAAATCCCACCCAGGTGATTCATGTAAGCCTCTCTTCATTAATCTAGGAATTCTACCATTACCTTGTCTATTTATTTACGAATCAGTGGTTTTTGTCAAAAATGGCTAGCTTAAGGGCGGGAATATATTTTCAAAAAATGGCGGTCTATTACTGTAACACTCGATCATATTCATCAGGTGACAGTATCAACAGCCCATTACAAAAAATTCCCATACAATACATGTACATTATTTTATAACACTTTGCCATATGACATTAAAAGATTAAATTCGATAGAAAAGTTTAAATCCCAAGTGAAATCGTTTCTGCTGCATAACTGTTTCTATACAATTAGAGACTATACTGAGCATCACAGGAAAAGTAACATTATTTTTTAACAATCATACAGAATGCATCATTTAACATTTGAACTGTATAAATGTGTATAAACAACCTGTAACAAGTATTGTATTGCAACCTCCGGGTCAATGACCCCCATCTCGATCAGGTTTTTCGTCCAGTTTCCGTGATCCATTGAGCAAATGCTGAGATGGCCCCTTGTTTTGCTTCTGGACATAAATGTAACTTTATTTTCTGTGCACGTCTTCTAGAATTCAGTGGGAAATACAATTATTCAAATTATCGTTTCCATGTCGAGGCAGGAAGTATTATTCCGTTGGACAACATGATTAAGCCCAAAATGTATTGCTTATTTAATCTTAAAAATTGATTTTATTATATGGGAGCATTTGTTTTCATTCAAAATTGAAGGAGTATATGACTTGGTGTAGGGATCACAGAATTTTGAAAATTTGCAAACAATTCACTTTTCCCCATGGCACGTCATACGCAGTTTTAACTGGTTTTTGATGTACAATTAAAATAAGACACATATTTCTTTAAAGAGTAGATAAAAGTGAAAATATAGTTTTTACAACATCTCAACTACACAGTAAGTGTCATAGAAAATAATAAAGTAATGCCCGACAAAATATCAGAGAGAATTCCATTACAATAAACTTACCGGTTTCCGAGATGACCCCGGACAGACAGAAATTGTAAAAATAATTGTATGGATTTTTATATATTTACATGCGTAAAGTAATTATAATCGCTTATGAAAGGTAGTTATTTTAAAATCATACAGGCACTTCCATTTTATTTGTATACATGAACGTACTGTCACTGTTCAATAACCTTCCTTCGATCGTATTTACTTTCTGTTGCAAGTTCAATTCTATCAAGAAATAATTGTTGTTACGATAAAGTCTCAAATCGGCCTTATATTTTACTTTAATTCTGTTTGAGCGAATTTTTCATTCTCTGTCAAGTTTATTAGTATGTCCTTACTGACTGAAATGCAACTATGAAATGACTTTTCTCGCCATATTGTCTGAGCTCTCATACCATTGAGAGAAAACTTACTTCGCTCTACACTCTTACTATTACACTTTTTACTGGTTCGGCTATTACGAATTTACGCCCATCTCCTCCCTTGCCTTTCATACGAAGCTTAAGTGGCTCAGAGCATCAATTAATATCACAGCAGTGTCTCTAGTGGGGAAGTCCTTCGGTGGCAGGATTTTCGTCACTAGCTACATAGCTTAACCCCTCTAAGACTCTGGCAAAACCCAACTCACAGAACCCGCACCAAGAATAAATTTCCTTTCCATACATTCTTAAATAAATTCTCATATCTTGATCAAAAGTAGAGATATTATATAAAGATATCTCTAGTAGTAATGTAAGTTGTATTTTAAGATTTTTGTTTAATTATAACAAATGTAGAGTGTATTAACACATATATTTTTCTATCCAAAAGAAAATAAATAAAATAAAAGTACATAGCTTGGTCGAGGTCAACCGGTGTCTAGAGGAGAATTCTAGGGTTCGGCTGCTCTGATCGGTGGTTTCTCCTGGTTTCTCCGATCAACATCAGGTGGTTGCCGGAGCAGTGTCCTAACATACAGGCCACGGACCGCGTACCATCTTTCCTTCCTCTTCCTTGTCTTATCCTCACCCCACACAATTACACTCATATGCTCTGCACTACCACCCTTGTCGGGAAACCAGTCGGGAGCTTAGCGCTTGTACCGACTGGGGTGGAGTCACGCTGATGAGAGATACCTGGTTGGAGAAAATGCCCCAAGCCGACGTGGGCCGTCGCCAGATCTCTTCATCCAGTGGAGGAAGATCACCGCCAATTTCCACGATCAAACATGAACTACACTTACAGACTAATGACCTTAGCCGTTGACGCGCATTAATGATTCCATAAGTCATTGTTTGCTTTGGATGGATATCCTCGCCCATATTTGCCCTATACGCAAATATATTCAATCTGTTTGTTGTCAGATGCTTTCGCTATCATTTCCTCTTAAATTACAAGTCCGTTTATGTTTATAAAAATTCATCTAAGAACATAAAGATGTCGGTGTCATATTTAGTGAAGTCATGATGTACGTAACGAGTGAGGCACGTTTTACATATATTTTTTCATGTACGTAGGACATACCACACACATCTCATTAGGTGTCACACATGTGCACCTTATACTTTTCATTGACTTGACATACATGTATACTTCTTAAGTAACCTGTCAAGTCATATTTATATGTTTTACATGTTCAATTCGTAATCTTAGATATTCGACCTTTGGCTCACAGTTGTTACATTGTACTGCAGCATATAAATGTATCCTACGAGAGCTTTTGGCAGGGGCACTTGCAGTCTAGAGACATAACATTAGATTGTAAGTGCTCCTCACTAAAAAATACTTTTTACTTTGTTGTAGTTGATGTATTAAAGACATTGACTAGAAATGAGTTAAGTGTTCCTTCTCACCCACTATACCATCTTACGTACTCCATTACTGTCGTCTCAGAGGTCAGAGCTTAGCTTTCGGGAGCCCACGTAAAAATATATTTGCGTGATCGACCACTGCACACTTGACACTAAGGTGACTGTTGGTGTACAACGTCACATCAGGAGAAGCTTAATGTGATATTATAAGATATGATTAAATATGATCGAAGTTTTCTAAATTTTAAAGATATTTTCTGTTGTCAGATAAGTGTACAAATTTTCGAAAATACTCCAAAAAATTCATACTAATATATTACCTTAAAACTGAAAATTGAAGTTTTCGTCGATTTCACTAATACATCCCATTAAAGTTGATTTTTTGTTTAGAGTTGCCAATTTAGTAGTAGTTAAGCTTGGCCACTTCGTTCGGAGCTGTAGCGGGGAGAATTTGCCTGCATTTTTGACACAAGAATACGTTTATATTTTGTTTTGGCTAGATTCAGTATTGTTAAACGTAATTTGTGGAGGCTGAAACCCCAAAGACAATTAGATCGTAAACTATTGAGTGACAAAAGTACGCTGGGATTTTGAAATCTCCAGAATCCATATTACTTTATGTAATTCTTGCATACTTTTAAAGAATTTTTTTAAAATTATATTTTATTTTGCAATTTGTTTGTGTACATACATTTGGCAAAATTACATAGATTTACGTAAACAAATACATGAGAGGAGTAAAATCCCAAGACCGTACTCCACCAATGATACATTATTAATACCAATTAACTATTAATTATAATTTCTGAAATGAATAATTTAAAGTCGATATGGAAGGTCTAAAGTATGATGGCGTTGAAGTCGTCTGGTGAGTCACTATTGTTTAGTAAGTTGATGGCTAGAATATTCGGATGATTATGTAGTCTTTGTAGGTATTTTGCACTGGTATTCTTGATTTCTTCTTTTATAGTTGGAATCTGTAAGTCTTTGTGTAATGTTGCATTCGTTACGTACCAGGGGGCATTTACAAATTTTCTTAAGGCTATTGACTGAAAGCGTTGTATTATTTCAATATTAGAATTTTGAGCTGTTCCCCAAAGTTGAATTCCATATGTCCATACTGGTTTTAATATTGCTTTATACACAATTACTTTGTTTGCGATGCTTAACGATGATTTTTTTTTCCTTAATTTTAGGTCTAATTCTTTTCTTTTCTTCTTTATATGTTTTTTCCATGTGAGTCGTCTGTCCAGAGTAAGTCCGAGATATTTTGCCGTGTCATTTTGAGGAATACATTGCGATCCGATTTTTATTGGTGGACACGTTTCGTGCTTCAGACTGAAGGTGATTTGGACAGACTTCTTGTCATTGATCTTGAGGCGCCAGCGTTTCTGCCTTGGGATGATTGCAGATGTTCTTCCATGAGACGAGATGCTTCTGCTGGATCTTCATGTCGAGCTAAGATGGCTGTGTCGTCCGCGTAGGTTGCTGTCAATGCGTTTACAGATGATGGGATGTCGGCAGTATATAATGAATAAAGGAAAGGTGCAAGCACACTTCCTTGAGGCACTCCTGACTTTATAGGGATAAGTTTTGAAGTTTCACCGTTAAATTTTATTTGAAAATATCTCTCTGTAAGATACGATTTTAGCAAGTGGTAGTAAGGATACGGTAGATTTTTCTTAATTTTATACAATAGACCTGGGTGCCAAACCTTATCGAAAGCCTGCTTACGTCTAGAAATACAGCAGAACAATATTCTTTATTTTCTAGCGATTCACTAATTTCGTTTACTACTCGATGAATTTGTTCTACAGTCGAATGCCGTTGTCTGAACCCAAACTGATGATGAGGTATTATTTCATTTTCTTGTAGAAGTGGATTTAAACGTGACAGAAGCAGTTTTTCAAAACTTTTGATAATATTGGCAGTAGACTAATAGGTCTGTATGATACAACTTCATGTGCTGGTTTGCCGGGCTTAGGGATGACTATTACTTGAGCGATTTTCCATTGATCAGGGAAGTGTCCTAGTCTTAGGATGGCATTGAAGATGGAAGTAAGTAAGGCTATTAGTTTTCTTGGTAAATGGTGTAGAATTGTTGCTGAAATCATATCGTATCCGGGAGCTTTTTTAGTTGGTAAATTCTTGATTGTTGTTTCAACTTCTCGAGCACTTACGGGTTTGATTTGGGAGCTAGTTGCAATGGTGAATCTAAGAAGTTGTAAATTTCTTCCTCTTCTGTAGCAGATATTTGTGAAGGAAATGGTTGAAAGATGTTAGAGAAATGGGACGCGAAGCATTCAGTTTTTTCTTCGTCGTTTTTAGCCCATGTGCTGTCGATTTTTCTGATGGGAGGAATAGGTTGCATCGGTCTCTTCAAGTATTTAGTAGATTTCCAAAGAGAATACTCTGAATTCGAATTCGGAATCAATTTTGTGAGTTTATCTTGTAGGGCGTGGTTTCGATATTCTTGAAGTAATCTTTTGAGGTTTGCAAGCTGAATTTAGTCTTCTTTTGACTGCTGGGTCTTTAGTGATTTGCCATTGTTTCTTTAATTTACGTTTTGATTTCACCTTTTCTCTTATTACTTGTGGGATATATAGTTTTTTGTTTTGATTTATTTCTGGTGTAGAATGCCACGCAGCTTGATGGAGTTGTCTGGTTACATATTCTATAGCTTCATTTATGTCGAAAGCAGTTTTCAATGGTAGATTAGCTGTGCTGTTATTAATTAGCCATTCTGAGAAATATTTCCAATCTGTTCTATTGTTGTGGATTGAGGTTTGCTTATTGTCTTCAATAATGATTGAGCTAATGACTAGTAGAACTGGTGAATGATCAGACGATAGATCTTGTGACCAGTAGGTGTGAATGTAACTTTGGTTAACTCCTTTTACAATAAAGAAATCTAATACATCAGGAATTTTGTTAGTGTCTGTCGGCCAATAAGTGGGTTGGCCAGAAGAGTACGAGGATAATTTTTCGTTTATTATAGTTTCATATAGAGATTTACCTTTCGGGGAGGTTAGTCTGGATCCCCACAATGGATGTTTAGAATTGTAGTCACCGCCAGAAATAAATCTTGGTCAAGTGTTCTGAAGAAGCTTGCGAATTGTGAACTCTGGATTTTATGCTTCGGAGGGCAGTATATTGCTGCAATATTCAAGGTTCCGAAAGCATCTCTTACTTGAATGGATGTTGCCTGCAAATACGTGGTATTAAATTGAGAATGTAAGTGATGTTTAATCCGGATCCGGATGATTTGTATAATACATGTTGTATCCTTGAAGCGAGAAAAAACTTTTGTTGGTGAAATGAGTTTCTGAAATGAGCATGATATCCGTATTTGTTAACTGAAGAAAACACTTGACTTCTTCTCGGTGTTGTAGCAAGCCATTGGCGTTCCAAGCTGCTATCTTATATGATTTGTTCATTATTTAGTTAGCAGTTTTGACACAAGATTTAAAAGTGCACTTATTTGTTCTGCTTGTCTGTTGAGTATAGTTTCAAATCTTTCGAAAGTCTGTTGTATTATTGAAAATAATTGAGTATTACATCCGTGTTTGTTGCATTGTTGTTCAGACTATCCGTTTTTTTGCGAGTTTTTCAGTGCTTGTGCATAAGTACTACGCTGATGGAAATTATTTGTCGAAGTAGGTGGTAAGTTTTCTTGACCTTTTGTGAATTTTAGACGCCTGTGGATATTTTTTATTGCGTATTTTTTGATAAATTTCACATCCTTTATAACTTGCTGTATGGGGACCTTCACAAAGGGCGCATTTTGCAGGCTTCGTCTTGTTTTTCTTGTTATCACAAGTTCTGCTATCGTGATTCTCGCCGCATACTACGCACCGATAAGGATGGTTGCAGTAGTGCTTCGTGTGCTCCCAACTTTGGCAGCGATGGCATTGCACAAGATCTCGCTTTACTCTTGGAGCTTCGATTATTATTTTGGTATTTTGAAGGTACTGCAATTTATAAATGTCTTTGTTATTATCTCTTGGTTCCAAATCAATAAAAAATACCGGTAAGGGAGCTTTTGTTACACGGTGTTTGCAGTTATGAATGTTTCTTACAGTATGACCGTTTTCTTCTATTTCTGCTTTCAGTTCATCAATATTTATTGTAGGATGCATATTTTTTAAGACTATCCTAAATGCTCTTTCTTGTTTTAGCTGATAGCTGTGAAACTCAATTTTCTCTTTAGTAAGGTATTTAATAAGTGATCGATAAGCTTCTGTTGTTGCCGGTAAGATTTTAAATTTATCTTGACCTACAAGTTTGCAGTAGAATTCTTCCTTCTTCACGACTTTTGTAAAGTTTCTGACATTGCGTGAAAGTCATTTATCCCAGGGAGAAATATTGGCGGTGTTTTTGCACCTTCTGAATGTTGCTGGATTTGGAACTTTCATCGATTACTTTATCATTGGATTCATCGTCATTAATTACTTCGAGATCTGCAAATCTATTGCATGATAGTATGCCACTTATATTTGCACTTTGACGTTTTGATTGTTTATGACTTTCAGGGCTGTGAGATTTACATCTCTTGCGCTTGCTTACAACAACTTGCCATTTATGAGTGTTGCTGTCACTACTTGAATTACCGTGGGTTGTTCGATTAAGTTCTGAATTTGTTACTCGGTTGAACTTGAACTTGAAGGCTGTACTGCAGGAGGAAAATAGCGAAATGGCATTGCTATCACTGTACCTTGGGTATCTGATGTAAAATGAGTTGTTTGCTGCTGCTGCTGATATTGTTGTTGAAGAAACAGCTGAGTTTGTAGTTCAGCTTGACTTGTGTTAGACGAATCCATTATAAATTCAGATTCCGGCTGAGAGGTGTTCTCCGAGGCCATATCGATTGTTTACGTCTTATGGAGGCAACATATTTTTTTGATATCACCAGTTGAAACACAGAATTTTATAAACAGGAAATACAGTTGATCTCGAATACACTACACACTCGACAGAACACAAAACGTCGACGCACAACTTGACACAATGAGTCAACGCGCAACTTAGAAATCACGAGACACCGCGGAGTAGAGGGCACGTCCTCTCACCTCCACCGTTCGCGAGAGACTACTTTTAAAGAATCAGAACAAAAACACATTGCTAACTAGCGCAGCGCCACCAAGCGAAAGTGGCCCGCCGACATTAAGTTTGGCTTCAATATAACGTATTTATTGTTTGTTTTCCTGTTTTAGGTCAGTTGAAGAAAGAAAGAAAGAAATCCTACATTATTTGTTTGTTAATTGCCGACGTGATGACGTACGCTTTCATTCTTTCTACAACTGACCTAAACTCAAGGGAAAAACAAGATTCATCTTTTAGAGAACATGAAACATGTAAATATTATATAACTTGTTTTTTTTTACTTAACTTCTCAATTATTATAGTAGAAAAGGTAATGAGGGTTATGCGTAGCATGCAATATCCACGCGAATATTTAAGATGCCGTTTAAAAATCATAATGCGTACATTTCAGAATGAAAACGACTCATGGCAGAGTTACCTTCAAACATCAAAACAAAGAAAGCAGACGGCAGGGAAGTTGATGACGTTGGCGACGTTAGAGACGTTACAACCAAAAACGCAATATCAAGTTTACGGTAAAATCGTAACAAATGCAGAGGGTACAGAAAATTCAGCTAGTTGTCCCCCACCAACTAATTTCTCACGTGATTATTCCGTTCACACATGGACATGCGAAGGTAAGTTCACATTTTTATATCATGCACAAAATTTAAATAATCAGAAAACGATTAAAAAATTGCAATCAATCACATTGCAATTAAAGATTAATTACACACAGATAATACAATATTTATAATATTTAAATAGTTTACTATAATTCACAATGGTATCGTATTTAGTAATCTCTTTCATCTTCATCGTAACTTAAGCATTTTAAATAAATTGGAAAGGACGGGTTGAATTATTTGCTTTTGAAATCGAGGTCTGTTTTTACTTTCTCGCCATACGAAGATTTTTTTTTCTCTTGTCGAGGTAGGATCTCTAAAGAAAATTGTGCAAAATAAATACTTTAATATATTCACCCGTGATTTAAGTGAAAGTTAATTTTAAACAAATCTGCTTTAAAATGCTGGTCTTGCTTAGTTTTACCTGCAAATTCATAACAAATGAAATATTTATATGGATGAAACTAACGTACATATATGTACGAATGAAGAAAAACACACTTTTATTTTAGACCTTGATAGACTTTTTTTGAAGGTCGCATTAACTACGAGCTCATTAACGACCACTATTGATTTAACGTTATGGGCATCCATACACTGTATGAATTGATAAGATGATGATTAGGAGTGAAAGGGCGAACACAAATACAACCATGCCCGAAGCGGGACTCCTATCCGCGATACTTCGGGCCGAGATCACCACGGCAGTACTGCCTTAGTGATTTCGGCATCCCCATATCGACCATCGGCTAATTGATTTTATTGTCTTAGTAATAAATAGAGCGTTCATAAATGAAATATATAATGAAATATGTATATTGGCAAAATGTTAGATCTCTGTTAAAACATTCAATTCGGATTCTGAAATACTCAAAGTAATATTTATATATTTAAAAAACCATTACAATTATCACTTCCAACTCTTTGTTTCCACGCACAGAGAACGTGCCAGGAGTACAGAATCTGATGGTGCACATGGACATTGAGGAGGAAGTAGTATTGAGTTGGCTACCTCCAAAAAGCAAGTGTACAACCTTGCTTGCGTACCGGGTAATGACGCTATCCAGCAATGAGTCCAGAGATTTATATGGAGGACAGTTCTGGAGCAACGCCACCGACATGGTTACATGGCCCACCAAACCCTGCCATGCTTATCCTGAGCGCCATTGCCACTTTCTGGGGTCCACCTCCGCCCACACATTTCATGTAGGTATTGTTACAAAATGCAATTCACCCACCGCCATTCGGCTTAATGATCGCGTAATAAAATGTTACTATAAAAATGTCGTATATTTGGAAGTTGTCAAGAACGTTCAAAAGATCTTTTATGTAGGTTATGCAGTTGTATTTCTTCACTTTCATTCCGGGGATTCTCTAGATGTAGACTGCAGATATTTAAAAGATCAAAAAGCTTTATAGATATCTCTGAGCAAAATTTGACTAGGATATTTCTACTCAAAATAATTGTTTGGTACTTACCCTCATTTATTTTTATAGAGATGTATGTTTTTCCCTCTTTGTGGAGAATGAACCCGTCTCCAGTGATGCCCGGTTCTATGAAGCACACGTAAAAAAATATTTATAATTGCGGTCATTGTGCAGATTTCTTCGGAACATAATTACGGCATGATACATATGAATCATAATGTTGAATACAGTGTCAACCAATCATGAATACAAATACATTTTAATACACTCCTTCCTTCAAAAACAAAAAAGTAATCAAGGAAACAGTACCAGCATGTAGTACTATAAATATTTTGTATTAGTATAAGAAATCAAGTCTTAAGAAGCAGAAATTGTCCAAAAAAGTGTTTCAACTACGATTGGAAATTTCTTGAGGTACTGTAAAAAGACAATACAAGTTTTACCACCAGTTTATTTTATAAGTGAGTGTTGTGACTAAAGCAACTTTTTATCATATGAGCACGCTCATTATCTTGAATAGTATACGTCAGTGTAATACAGTGTCCTAAAAATGTTCATATCATATTAATAAAATACCAAAAAACATTACGCTTTCATATGCACCAAAGCAGGATTTTCTTTTTTTTAAAACCCCAAAAAAATTTTTACTCTTAATCTAGAATATGTAGGATATACTTGGGACCATTTGACGTTTTGCGATATATGAAAATGAAAAGTGATAATTGAAACTGCCCTGTTTAATCAAATGTGAAATAATGTTAAAATTTGAGTTTATTGTTTTTATAAGTGTTTCAATACCAAATATTTTAGTTTTATCGTTCTAATCAGCAGTAAGAAACGCGTAATTGTTTACAGCTGTAAGAATATATTAAATATATTTTTGTAAATATTGTATTTATTAATCGTATTACGTTCCCGTTAATCGGTTTACGTAATGTCGTTTAACCTTCCCAAAGACGTACATTGAATTTATTTGAGTATATTCTGATTAATATATTAATATATTATTAAATATTAGGCATTGGGTTTGTTTCAAGTCACTAAACTTATTTACTTCTATCATTTCAAAAAACGTTATTGCACTGATAACATGTTTTCATTTATATATTATGCAGCAAAGCACATTTTATAAAAGTGTGCATTTTATAAAAATGTTGTTATTTCATAATAATCACTTGTGACATAAGAGAACAATATGCTAAAAATAAGAAATTACTTTTTTAGGTGCTGGTGATAAGAATGCAAGATCGCGCGCAGAGTAAACCGGTAGAATGTCGAAGAATTTCTACCTTAGGTAAGAAGATTTCAGAGACGTTACATTTGCAAAATGTATACTTAGAATCTATTTTAACACAAAGTAAAGCTATTGCCATACATATTCAAAGTTGCAAGTATTTTTTAATAAAAATAAGAACAAGAAAATATATTTAAAGAGTCTTCTGAGTGATAAGAGATTTGTTGAGATACAGTTTGTTTAATGTTTGGTAAAAACATGCAAATTAATTGTCGGTCAAACCAATCATGTGTTATCTTCCTAAATGAAAATCTGTAATACTGAATGGGAGTAAGGTTGCTCAAAAAAGATCGTGGTTTGATCAACTTAAAAAATCCTAAATTTTGCCTTACGGCTCTCTTTCTCTGAGCCACTCATTTTCTACAAGAAATTCACAGTACCAAAATGTTTTGAATTCATTTCAATTAATGTGTATTATGGGGTCATGTCCATGCAGACCTCATGCGGTGGTACGAACTTATTTTCAGTTTACAATTCCTAGAGCAATAGGATCAACTGTCACCGATATCAAGCGTCCTCGCTTTACTTTCTGGGATTTACTACATAAGAAGAGAAAGAATTGTAATTATGCGATGAGAAACAGCGAATTTTCGCCAGAAAATTCTTATTGCCGAGCCCTGGTAACAACAAAGTAGATAAATAATGTTGCTGCATTAATAAATTTAAAAAAGTAAACACAACGCGCTTTCAGATTGCCAACATGGATTTAGAAAATCAAAATCAACGGAAACAGCTATATTTTCTTTCCTTAAAGATGTCGCCTCATCATTGGATCAAAACGAGGCACCTATTGGATTATTTTTAGATCTCTCAAAAGCTTTTGACGTCATTGATCATGACATTTTACTTTCCAAATTACCTTCATATGGAATTCGTGGTATTGCTCTAGATTGGTTATGTTCGTACCTTAAACAACGATCTCAGAGAGTTGAAATACCTTACTGGAATGATGGAACATTACGTACGCACCTTTCCGACTCCTTGCCCGTTGCATGTGGAGTTCCTCAAGGATCGATTTTAGGCCCTATTTTGTTCCTACTTTACGTAAACGATATGCCCTCGACGATTCGAAACGGAAAAACGGTTCTCTTAGCGGATGATACGAACATCCTTTGCAATAAAGAAACAGTAAATAGTGCAATATCAGATGTTTCAAATTGGTTCCGAAATAACAAATTAATAGTAAACGAAAAGAAAACGGTTTTAATGCATTTTTCCATTTCAAATAAACAATTCTGTGCTCCATTGAAAATGAACGGTGTACCATTGACTGATGTTAAGGCAACAAAATTTTTAGGTCTTTCAATTCAGTCAAACCTTAAATGGAACGTCCATTTAAATGAATTGAACACAAAATTAAGTTCATTATGCTACGCGTTCAGAATTCTTGCAAATTCAGTCAGTCTTCATACTGCTCGTTGACTGATGTTAAGGCAACAATTTTTTATTCAGTCAAACCTTATAGCTCCCAGACTTTAGATTACAAAACAATTGTACGAGTAATAACCAAATCCACCCACGTGATTCATGTAAGCTCTCTTCATTAATCTAGGAATTCTACCATTACCGTGTCTTTTTATTTACGTATCAGTGGTTTTTGTTAAAAATGACTTGCTCAAGGGCGGGAATTTTTTTTCAGAAAATGCCGAAGTCTATTACTATAACACTCGACGTAGAAATCATATTCACCAGGTGACAGTATCAACAGCTCATTACAAAAAATTCACATACAATACATGTACATTATTTTACAACACTTTGCCAGATGACATTAAACGATTAACTTCAATAGAAAAGTTTAAATCCCAAGTGAAATCGTTTCTGCTGCATAACTGTTTCTATGCAATTAGAGACTATACTGAGCATCACAAGAAAAGAACATTAATTTTAACAATGATACATAATGCATTATTTACCATTTGGACTGTATAAATGAGTATAAACAACCTGTAACAACTATTGTTAAATCCCATGTGAAATCGTTTCTGCTGCATAACTGTTTCTATGTTTTTTCTGTGCACGTCTTCTAGAATTCAGTGGGAAACACAATTCTTCAAATTATCGTTTCCATGTTGTCGCGGCAAGAAGTAATAAGAGCCAAAATTTATTGCTTATTTATCCTTGAAAATAGATTTTATTACATGGGAGTTTTTTGTTGTTTTTTTCTCCCTTTCAAAATTCAAAATTTATTTGCTTATTTATCCTTGAAAATAGATTTTACTACATGGGAGTTTTTTTTTCTCCCTTTCAAAATTCAAAATTTAAGTAGTATATGACTTAGTGTAGGGATCACAGAATTTTGAAATGTACAACATAGCACGTCATACGCAGTTTTTAACTGTTTTTTGACGTAAAATAAATAAATAAATAAAAAATAGCAATTTTTTAGAAAATGTTTTAAATGCCACAAGAATTGCAGGAAAGCACTTCCCGAATTAAACTATTTTAATTATCTCCGGATGTACATCTAGATCTTAGTTCTGAAGTATTCAGCAAGTTTCAGCTCAAAAGCTTGTAATCAGATCAATTTCATTACAGCAAGTTTATCTTATCAACTTATTTCCTTTCTTCTTCGATGAATGTCTATAGTTTATTAACACAAAACAGTTCCATTTTAAATTTTAGACCTTCATATGCAATGTAAGTACTTTGTGATTACATTGTAGGTTTTGATGACGTAAAGTTTCTACTAAAATATTTACATCAAATTGTATTATACAAAATATTTCATTTTAATTATTCAAACTCAATTTTTAACTCAATTTTTTAAATTCAACTATAATTATATAAGTTTTGTCAACATATATTTAAAATATTACACAACTGTAATTTTTAAAATGTACAATTGCAAACCAAATAATAAAAGCTGCAGCCGAAACATTACGTCATCAAAAACTACAATTTTATCACAAAGTATTATATTAAATTACATCTGAATGTCTAAAATTTAAAGTGGAACTGTTTTATGTTAATTATACATCCTAATTTTGGATCTAAAAATCTAAACCGATTTTCAGATCCAAAATTGCTAATGTCTTATCGCCTCCTGTATCACACTCATATCACAGTTTGTTCTTTAATATTGGGCTGTATAGTTCTAAACCGCATGTAACAGGTATTGTACTGCATCTTCCAGGTGAATGACCCTCATCTCGATCAGATTTTTCGTCCAGTTTCCCTGATCCTTTGAGCAAATGCTCAGATGGCCCCTCGCTTTGCTTCTGGACATAAATATAATTTCATTGTCTGTGCACGTCTTCTAGAAGTATGGAATATAGTTATTCAAATTATCGTTCTCCATGATGTCGCATGATGTTGTTGCAGGAAGTACTATTCCTTAACAAACGACATGATGAGAGGTAAGAGCCCAAATGTTTTGCTGATTTACCCTTAGAAATAGATTTTATTTCATTGGAGCAAATATTTTGTTAACAATCCTTGCAAAAATCCGCTTATTTTCTTTCTGTATTCAAAATTCAAGTAATATGTGGCTTAGGGTAGGGATCATAGAATTTTGAAAACGAGCACAGAATTCACTTTTCCCCATAGCATATCACACTCAGTTTTTAACTGTTTTTGACGTAAAATAAAATAAACCAATTATAGTGATAAGAGTGTGATACGGCTGATTTAAATAAAATGATATACTATACTAATTTATAAAGACAGAAGTGCGTTGTCTTACAGCGCGGTCATCTCTGAATCTACTGAACCAATGCCGATGAAACTTTTGTGTTAGCATGCTTTAAAGGCCTGGAGTACAATAGGCTATGATTTACCAACATAAACAGTAACATATTTTCAAAATAATTACTTTTCTGGACATTTTGCGCCTAGCTTTACATCACAGATTCAAGAGTGCATCAATGCCAATAGTTTAGCTGCGCGCGACCAGAGGATGACGTCTGAGATCTACTGCTGATATCATCAATGTCCAGAATTATTACGAAATTCGTTGGAGGTTGACTAAGGTTATGTAATGTCCCATGTGTGAACATTTGAAAGAATGCCGTAACTGAAGTGGTAAAGAATGTGAATGTTCATGCATTGTTCTTTGTCCGTGTTATGTACTAAGTGGCAAGAAATCATTGTGAGTTTGAAATTGTTTACTGATTGAGGTAGGTTGAGAGAATAAAAAGTTCAATAATATACATTCATCTACAATCTGTACTAATATATATGTACAATATACAGATATCGTATACAATCTAAACAACTTTTTCTTTCACAGAAATTTGTGACAACTGAATTGTTTAACGAAACGAGTGTCACAATTGTCAAAACAGAATACAAATGCCAGAGATGGGTAGTCTACTAAAATTTTCAATCGGCTCAATCGACTTGCTGAAGTACTAACTCGCCCCACTGAAAATAATACTGCAAGAAGGGGAGAAATGTGAATAATTCTCTAAGTATTAGGACTCTCAATTTGACTATTTACACAGTTCTTAGGTTCAAAATGGTAAAATAGAAAATGTGTATGTTTTCAGTTCATCCAGTAAAATTTTTTCTTCAATATGCGAAGGAATTTTGAGCAGTGGTGGTAATTTAGGAATGATCATTTACATATTAAGACTAATCTGTATAGTTGTTTGTCATATTAATTGTAGTTGTACATATTTCTTCTGTATGTGAAGAAGTTTAGTGCAGTGGTTGGTAAATAAGCAATGACCACTACAATATTAAGACTAATCTGCAGTTGTTTTGCATGTCACTTGCTCCTAATGAATGAATTCATATATATTTTTCAATAAATAATTGGAAAAAATTAATTTATCTAAAAAAAATTTGTCTGAGCAAATAAATCTGGGAGTTCTTGGTTTCTATTATTCAGCTCTCACGTTAACATTGGTCTTCGGTTCACCCAGTAAAAGTTTTTCTTCAATAATTGGAGGAGTTTTATGTAATGGTATGTATTTTAGGAATGACCATTTACATATTAGGACTAATCAGTAAAGTTGTTAGCATATCAATTGCTGTGGTACTTTTTTCTTCTATATGTGAAGAAGTTTAGTGCAGTGGATGATAATTAAAGAATGATCATTTATTTATTAAGACTAATCTGTGCTGTAGTTTTGCATACAAATTGCTCCTAATAATTGAATTCATCCATTCTTTTCTATAAAAAATAGGCAGAAAATCTAACAAAAGTTTTTCTGAGCAAATGAATAAATCTGGGAGTTTTTGGTTTCTGTTATTCAGCTCTCCTGTACAAATTGGAAAAATGGAAAGTAATTCATGTTTTTGTAAACCCAGTAAAATGTTTTCTTCAATATGTGATGGATTTCTGTGCAGTGGTATGTAATTTAGGAATGATCATTTACATATTAAGACCAATCTGTAAAGTTGTTTTGCATATCAATTGCTCCAAAAGAATGAGTTCATTCATAATTTTCTAAAAAAAATAAGAAAAAATTAATTTGTCTAAAAATATTTTTGTCTAAGCAAATAATATCTGGGAGTCCTTGGTTTCTATTATTCATAGTTCAGGATCCATAATCTCTATCACTTGAGTTAAAATAACGATGCTAATGTAGTTTTGTTATGTGGCTCCGTGCATTGTCAATTTATTATTTACTCATAATGGAATGTTGGTGTATCATCAGTTTTCTAATGTATCAGTCATATGATGAATTGATTTATCTGAACAAATAAGTTTTATACTACATGTTACTAGCACATTGGACATTGAACATAAATATTTTTGTCGTCTTCAGAATTATAAAAACTGGTAATTATGTTTGAGAATAGATACAAGTATTTTCATTTATTTTTATGGTTATGATTCATCAATTACGTTATGACATCTGTAGCTATTACTCCGGATCTACCTACTACCGTACCCGTGCATGGACATCCGCATGTCATACTCAGCTTAAAACATAAGTCTAAGGGACGAGTTGACAGATCAATTTCAAAACTTTCTTTATGAATACAATAGAAGAAAAAATATCAAAATAGTATAAGTTTTACAGCGTGACAATTTATTGATAGTGTTGAAATTTAAAAAACTCTACAAAAATTATATATGGAAGTCTACAAGTATTTTATTTTGTAGTTTAGATTTGTTTATTGCTTTTAGTTATAAAGTGAATGTTTAGAAGCTGAAACTTGAAATAAGAAAAATGTAATTATTGGGATGGCAGGGAGTAGGGCGGGGAAGGGATACAATGGAAGAGATAGAGGTAGGTCCCGCCGCAGGGCATGAAAAGATTGAATTCCTCTTCCTGTATAATAATTTACTGTAATAAATGCCCGAGCAACGCCGGGCCGCTTCAGCTAGTGTGTGTATGTGTGTGTATATATATATATATATATATATATATATATATATATATATATACAGCCGATTAAATAAAATGATATGATAAGCTGATTTAAATAAAATCCAATAGAAGGGTGATTTTTGGAGTTATTTCACGGTTGTATCGATGCACATTTCGACTTCTACAAACGGCTGCGATGCCTCTCTGGCAGCATCCTTCAGCGCCGCTGACCGGAAGATCCGGGGTTCGGTGGTGCTGGTGTTTTGATGCTAGATGCAAAGCTAGGTTGAAATCTAACGGTCGGGTGCTCCGATTGGTAGTTTCTCACAGCAATACCCGGAGAATACCGATCAGTACCTGTACAAGCGAGACATTAGGCGTGCGCGATTTCGTCCTTCATCCTTGTCTCTTTCCCTACCCATTCACATACACACTCACGCAGCACACATAGCTACTATTAATGACAGTATTTGAAGTGCCAGGAAAAAAATTATCAACCAATTGCCTGCTTTGAAATGCGCCGTACGAGAATTAGTGGAATAAAATATTTGTATATTTTACTCAAAATAGAAACATTTTCATTCTATTTTGATTTCATGTTTTGAGATGAGTGTAAGCGTATGTAGTGTATGTGTGTGTGTTGGTGTATGTGGTGAATGAGTGTGTTAGTGTTTGTGGTGTACGAGGTTGGGTTTGTGGTGTATTTGTGTGTTTGTATATGTTAGTGTATGTGGTGTTATGTGTGCGTTTGAGAATGTGGTCTATGTTTTTGTGTGAAGTAGTTGGTGTATATGATGTATGCCTTTTTAGGTGGTTGTGGAGTTCGTGTGTGTGTTGATGTTGGTGGTGCTGGTGTTTGTGGTGAGTGTAAAACACTATACGAAGCATAGCTGAGTATAGTGTTTTTTATCATGATGTTTGACCAAGAGAGAAACCATCCTTTTGGAACTTTATTCATCTATCTTCACATCCATTCATCATTGTTCATCGACTCTAAACACACTGTGTGTCTTCCGTCTTCCTCTTGACCGACTTTCACCCTGACCAACTTCAACATGAAGGGAAGGATGGATGTTCAGGACACCAATACCAGAAGTAGGTCACGTATCACTTGATCCATTGGTGTTTACAGTGAAAGGGTGTGTATTGGTGTTTGTGTGTGTTAGACTCCTAGAAGGGCAACGCATGCATACAGTGTGTGTACGTGCGTTGTGTCGTCACATCTCCCTTTTATAAAGGTGAAAACCTCCAGAATGGCATGAAGGGATCCTAGTTGTGGTGGTCGCGGGCGCGGGCGTCCTCAACAAAGGGTTCCGTGCGGCAGGGTCGGCGGGGCGGCCGCGTGGGCTGGAGGTGGTGGGGGCGCGGGCGCAGTCCCTGGAGCTGCGCTGGCGCCTGCCGCTCGTCCCGGCTCGTGGAGGGCTGCCCTCGCACGCGCTCGTCAGCGTGGGCGCGGGCGCGGCCGCCCGGGGCCATCCCCTTGGGGCCACTGTTCGCACTTTTACTCATTCTCTCCAATTACGACTCTGCTTCCATTCGAATGACCATAGCAGTTGTTGTGCCCGGCAACATCAATCATTCATTAATAATAATTTTATGAATATTTTGAAGGTCACTGGACTGCGACCAGGGACGCTCTTTAACGTGTCAGTGAGTTTCTTAAAGAATGGCATCGTGGGAGAGCCAGCCTTTGTTCAAGGAATGACTACCCCTGAGGGCCAAGGAGCTCCATCGACCAAACCCATTAGCTCAGCGACGATAGACGAAATTCCACGAGATAACGCGTCACGTTACGTGATTACCTCGCAAAACCCATTTAGTAGTCCACGTCCAACTGAGCAGCCACACCCCAGAAGCAATGGAACCAGATCAAGGGGTGTGACAGGAGAAGAACGTGTCGGCACACCAGCGATAATAAATCCCATCCCTTTGAGCACATCCACAGTTCGGCCAAAGAAGGCGTTAAATCTTACGGATGCAAATAATCAACCGAAGGAACAGGAATTTCCTGACAAAGCTAACACGACAGCAGAGCCTAACGCATCATGCATTACCGATCGAAATACGTTGCCTAAGGCCAAGGAGCCATTCAATTCTTCGTGGACGTTTATAGCTATTCTCGGCATGGTATTATTCGGTCTAGCAATTTCAAGTTTCCTCGCGGGATACTGGTAAGTTCTAATGTATTTAGGAATGTGTTATGAGTAATACAATACTAGAAATCTATTCATTGTCCAGACATTTATTTTCTAAAAGTAATTTACAAATGTATTAATCTGACAGTTGGGGACGCCAAGCTGCGCATTCCCGAGATTTGAGATCAAGAAGAAGCGTTTATTGGGGGTGTTGTGGTAAGTACACATGTTAAGTAATATGTGGGTCTGTTCAGAGTGTACAGTAATAAACTATTCTTGCGTGTGCATAATACATGGAATGGATGCATTATTTCATTCCTCCTGCTTATATTATTATTAATATTATTATTATTACATCTATTGTCCAAACTATCTCACTCTATATCATCTTCTGTGTACTCTACCACTAGTACTCGCATTTCTTACTCTTTCTTTTGCATAACTATATTCCTACACATCTATTTACCTCTTCCTCGGCGATTTTTGGTTAAAAACTATTTGTTGGGCTCTGATATAAAAAAGTGGATAAATCCTGTTCTTAAATATTACGTACTTCTTAGTAAACTACTTCTTCTAACATGTTGGGTTGTCAAAATTCGCGTTTTGTGGGTCCTTGCTACACGGAGAAAAAAGAACAGTTGCAGTATACCTGATCCATTATACTGTGTCCAGGGAACAAATGATAATACAGGCCCAACCAGGTTCACTGTTGCTGTTTCGTGACGGAGATAGTTGAAACGAAAAGTTGCATCGTAAAGAGTCCCTTGTTGCACTCCTCTGAATTCACCTTGTCAGAAGTGCACGGGTAGAAGCTGCCGGGCACAAGCAACCTTGTTGGAAGAGTTGGCTATCTACTCGGCGTAAGCGAGCAACACACGTTGGAGGATCCAGCCTACCGTTATGACACATCCGGACGAAACTGATAGAAGGAGCCGGCCTTCCGTGTCGGCTTGCACAGCTATACTGGTTGAAGGCCAGCCGTACGTGTTGCCTTATTTAAGCATTTCTTATTGGTGTTACAAGATACTGATCGTTGACGGGTATAGGATGGATTATGCGTAGTACTTCCTATTAACAGAATATTCATTATTTATTTTTGATCCAACAACAGATCTGTATATTTACCTACACAACCAGACACCGTAAATGGAAATAATTTCATAAAAATTACGCATTTAGTGATAATTAAATTTCACAGTAAATTACACAAAAAGCCTCAAAAGCCTTTAAATTCTGCAGGCTGACTTATTACGATAGATACATACATCAAAAATGCTGCATTGTTGTTCAATAAAAGTTATATATTATAGGTTCATTATTTATATAATGAATATTCTGAAACAACATGTACCTAGAAATAAAATATTAGAATTTAACATTAAAATATTTATTTAGTAAAGTAAAATGTGTCAAATATAACATAATTCACAATAGAATGGAATATATTGCCATAAAAAATATAATGAAACATTGAGTACCATTAATCATTTATGTGATCAGTGGATTAAATAACAAGGAGACTAAGAACATGTTTACAGTCATCAGTAATTATTTCAAAAATATTTTATAACTGTTTCAAAATTATTTTAAAAACGTTTTATAACTGTTTAAAACTATTTTAAAACAGTTTCATAAGTAAATTTAAATAGCAACTTTTATTACTGATCCCCAAAAAACAAATTTAATTCACATTTATTTTATAAAAACGCCAAGATTTATTTAAATTATGGGTAAATATGTAGCTGAAAAATTTTTTCGAATGTATTTGTGGTTTATTTCTTTTAATCTTTCATTTTACAAATTTAACATTCTTGTTTTATGTTTATATTAATTTTGGTTACAGAAGGTTTAATTCTATTAGTTGCTTCATTTTACTTAGGGTTCTTGCATTCACTAGCACAAAATTGATCTACATAAAATTAACACTTAGTTTATAATTACAATGAATTCATAAATAGTTTACGTACTGTTAAAATCAAAAAAGTATATGGAAGAAATCACCAACGTAAATCATATTTAATTTTTTTACTTCTGTTAATTCAATTTCTGTAATCTAAATGTACAAACATACTTTAAAAATCAAATCAAATTAGTTAAATTAATTTTAAAACTGGAATTAAAATGTAATGCCCAGCATTGATTTACTTGCTGGGTCTGCAATTTGAATCAATCTCATTGCTTAGAAACCTCTTTGCCCATTTGACAATGAATAAGCTCATTGGCCTGCATTTACAAATCCTACACTCCCAACAAGTTAATGTCATAACTATCGTTATTATCACCTGAATGCAACAATAAAAAATTGTAGAGAAGAATGTGCACTCAATAACAGCGAATAAATGTAGTGAGAGCTCGGGATAAATCATAATTTTAGTATTGTGTAAGGTGGGAGAAGACTCACCACTTTAGCGTGGGACGAAATGATTGACCTTCATTTTATTGGATGAGTCAAATAATAAGTTTTCTTAGCAAATTAATAACCAGTTCTGAAGTGACTTATAAATTTGGCAAGTTATTTTGTTAAATGCATACTTTTCTGGATTGCTTCAAAATTTAGGATTATATTTGTTCGGGCCCACACGCAAAAGCAGAAAGGGACGTATAAATATAAAACGCTTCCTACGCCCTAGGCGGCAACACCGGAAGCGCGGCATGGAAAGTTCCATAGCCAAGCGGCATCACTGCGCCGCGTGATAATTCGCCTTGGCGACCCGATTCTTCTAAACCGTTCCAGAACATTTTCAAACTCTAGCAGTTGCCTATTGGACTGTTCAAATTCACCCCTCTTCGCCATACTGCAACCGCCGGAAAAGCAGTCGCTAATTGGCCAGTTAAATCAGTTCAAATCCCCTCTTCGCGTGCCCGATAGAACTCGCAAACCGAAGAAAAATCAGTCGCTGAGTAGCACCCTTGCTAGAAGCATGTCTCGGCTCCGTGTTGAAAGATCACGTAAATTCTTATACAGAAAGTAATATTCTGTGCTTATGTTGTGGCCAAGTGAAAGCCACATTGTTTCAATTTGTTGTAGTTCAGCATTGTGTATAAATCAGTCGCTGAGATGCAGCAGTGCGAGAAGTATATCTCGGGCTCCGTGTTTAAAACATCACGTAAATTCTTATGCAGAAAGTAATATTCTGTGCTTAAGTTGTGGTCAAGTGAAAGCCACATTGTTTCAATTTGTTATAGTTCAGCATTGTGTATGTATTGAACTAATTAATGTATTTCACACGAAGTTGCAAGTAAGTTGCCAGGCGAGCACATGTTCTCGCGCTTCGTGATTCAAGATGGAAGATTTCTGTATTCTCACACTGAGAACAATAACTTAGTGTAATTTTTATTGTAAAGAACAATTGTGACAACTCAAAGGTAATTAAACATCATTCTGCAAGGTGAGAAGTGTGTTTCCATGATAATCCACATTATTACAAAATTCCTAACGAGCGTCGAAAGGGACTGAGATGATTGCCTACCTACTTTCAACAACCAATAATACAGTCCACTACAAGCAAAGGTAACCCGCCACGTCCATGGTCCTTCGAGCTTCGGATATCGAACCAGTGACCTGTGGAAAGCAACCCGCTCCGTCCAATATTCTTTGAATACTATTGATTAATTTCACACACACATAGATCAGTATCACTGGTAACTGTGATTCAAGGGAGGGGAAAATAATTAGGTGCAGACTCTTAGTCTGCTTGCATGCAAAAAAAATAATAAAATATGTTATAAAACCATGTATATAAAAATAAAATAAAACTGCATATTTAATTAAGTTTTGTAAAATTGCCTATACCAGTTCAGAAACTGAAAACAGCAGGATTACCTCTATTGAAATCTCTTTTCCTTGGAAACCAAAGTAAAAATTAATAATTTTCAAAAGAAAATTACAAATTGTCACACTTCATGAACTTGATTCAGAACTCTAGTTGTAAAACAATGTCCTGAAAAAACAGCATTTTGACGTTAATGACACTTTTCTAGTAGGAATGTGAATATTTTATATTACTCATACATATTTGTAGTCATTCTGAGAGCACATTCTGAGAGCTTTGGCGCGCGCGCGCAACTTCCTGTCCCCCCCACGCACTTCCAAGAGCCCACCACATTTTACACATTGAAACTATAACAGAATTATAACAAAGTTATATTACCTAATGAGAATTTTAAAATAACTTGCCTGGTCAAAAATGATACACACTAAAAAAATTGAACCATTAATGTATACACATTTTGTGAATGTTAAATACGAATGAAATCACAAAAGTCCATGATGCTTGCAAAATTAGCAAAATTTATATTGGCATCACCTTCAAATAAATGTTCATGATCTTGTCATAGAATGCAATAGCCATTTATAATTAACAATATCCATGAATATCTGCATCAATGAACCATCACTTGTTTCAATGACCAATTTCCCCGATAATATTCCCCGATAAATCTGAGTGAACTACCGATCAGAGGATCAGACGCTACATTTCTCCTCCAGACAGCGGCTGAATTTGATGAAGGTATAAAGTAGTGTCGGGATTCCTGCCACATTCGGGGCTCGATCCCTAGACCTCCGAGTCAGAGCTACTGTAGTGACATCAGTGATGTCTTGAGCCACCTCAGCCGGTCTGTGGGGAGCTTGGAGTTTGTCCGTCCTAGGACGATGCCCCACTGGGGAAGATACTGGAATGTAGGAATTCGCAAGCAGGTCTGTAAGTCAGCGCCTGATCTCATGGTAGGTGCACCACCACATGCTGGGATATATCATGCCCTACACCTGCCCTACACCAGTCTAATAAGTAATGGACACGTCCACAATCAACGCTTACCCTCGTGGATAGCTCATTGGTCAGCGTGGTCGCTTTCGATGACGCGATCCCGGATTCGATTGCCGGTCGGGCAAGATTATAGTGTGCGCTTTCTTTGCAATGTCTTGGTATATGTTACTGTGTGATGATGAGAAAACCCACTTCTCAGCTTGCGAAGACCAGAACACGGCCTAGGGATGCTAACCTCACGTACTCCGTAACTCAAGGCGGCAAGACTGGGACGCCGCTGTAGGCTTAATGATCGTCAGAGGCTGTTGAGCCGAAGTATATGCTGTGACGTCGTCGTGATATGAGTGACAGACATGGTGTTGTTATTTACAGATTTATTTACATGTACTCTACAATATTTACACTCCTTTGGAAACTACCGCCGCACTCCGCAGCACAGCAATTCCTGAGGCAAGCCGCCCCAGCCTGAGACAGAGTACCCCAGCGTGCTAAGTCTTAGCGTCGCCTCTGGCCTCTCGTCCCATGACGAACGTCACACCTTGCGATAACACCCTCACGGGTGACAAAGGTGCCTCCGCACTGCGATTCGTCTGAAACTCGAATGCACCTTTCAGATTTCTACCCCAGACTCGCTCGCGAGGAATTATGTGACAGACCTGCCACGCTGTCGACATCCAGCCCACGCCATCTCATTACCGAGTTTGGGCCTGTACGCATAACAGAGCTCGCCGCTATCCGAGGCTGTCATCACACGACATCCCCCTTGCGCTAGTTGACTTCCACTTCCAAGAACACGCCCCCGCCGGTGGTTGGGTTGTCGTCAGCTTGGCGCCTGCGGACCTCTGACAGAGCAAAATGCCATGCCGTTGCAATAGGTGCGGAGAGCGACGCGTACGACGCCGTGGCGAGGGCGGCGGGCGCGGGGCGGTGGGCGCGCTCGCGGCTGCTGCTGCCGCCGGCCTCCTACCAGGAGGACGAGGAGCTGAACCCGGCGCGCCGCGCGTGCGGCCGAGACAACGTCGCCACCTGGGACAGCAATTCATCCTGCAGCACCGGCTACATGGAGTACTTCTTTCGAGGCCGCCTGCATCGACGGCCCTCCGCCGGCCTGCCCCTGCTGCGCACATCCTACATCAACCGGGCGGTAAGTCCTTCTTGCTAAGATGACACGGAGGATAAGAAGTAAGAGATTCGAGTGGAAATAAGGTGCCGTCTTCACCAACTTTTTTGACTGTTTAAGCACCATCCAGCGACTTAGACAGAGAGTCAAAATATTTCTATATCTCATCAGATATAAATTGCATTAAGATGACACATTTCATTTGTTTTCGGATCCCAATGTTAAGAACATGTTGCCAGTTGATAAATGCAGTAAACTATAAAGAATTATCATAAATAGTTCGTCATTTATAAATAATCAATTTGAATTCTATCGTCAAACGTCAAGAAGGAGCCCTGAGCGATATCAAGGCTAATTTCCTGAGAATATCGTAAATTCTTACTTTTGTGTGGACAGACCTACGGATGACGGTCGTGTAGACGAACGGACAGTCAGGCAGACACGTAACTGGTAGTTTTTTCGGTATCCACCACTTTTTCGGTGTCAGAAGACACTAAAACGTTTATTTCCATGAAAATCTGGAAATCATTTTTTCGCAGCATTACTTAACTTTCTCTATACTATGTATATGACTACGTATACAAGAAAGTAACTAGTGGTGCTACAGAATGGCACAGACTTTCTCGTATAAGTTTTTATTTTCTTTGGTCTGGGCTTGCTATTCGGACCTTCCACATTCTCTTGCCAGCTGACATCTATCTTCACCCAAACTATATTTTTTTTAAATATTTTGTCAATTTTTCGGTATTCTAATGGTACAACCGATATATTACTTTAAGAGTATTAAAGAAGAGCAAAGGCTCGTCATAAATGGGAATTTTAGTTGAAAAAATTGGAGCCGTTTATAAGAAAATAGCGTTTAAGTATTACTGTAAATTCGAAATTTATAACTCTTTTTCACAGAAATTTTTGAGTTTTCTAAAAATCTCATTTAAAGTCATTTGAAGCCCTTAAACACACAAATGCAGTCGTAATTATAAATTGCTGGATGTGTACTTATTAATGTCTTCAAAGCTATTTCAAATAAATTACATTTGCGTAAGTTTTGAAAACCCAAAAGCATACAGCAAACATTATTTTATCTTAAATTATGCAAAACAATATCCGTCCGAAAAGTTTGAAGCTGTTTTGGACAAAGTGCCGTTTGAGTGTTTCTGAAAATGCGAAAATTTGTGCTCATTTTCACAGAAACTTTTCAGTTTTCGAGGAACTTACAATTCAACAAAATTACATTTTGTAAAAACAAAATAGTAGGGTAAAATGGCTTTTTTGTCATCTCGTAGAGTATATTTAGCACTATAGATATCGTCTGTAATATAAATATTACTAAGGAGAGAGACAAGTCAAAAAATAACATTTTTATAATTTTTGAAAAAAAAAAGAATAGAGCTATATGGCGTTTATGTCATCGTATAGGGTCCATGTGGCACTTCCCCTACCAAACGTTTAAAGAAAAAATTTGAAGGCGTTTTCGCGGATATTTTATTTTTGTTATTTTTTTTTAAATAGCACATATTGCAGACAATACTGCGCGAAAACAACTAAAACGTTCAAAAATGTACATCACGTTATTGAACTAAACATGAAAAACAAATGTAATTTGTAAGAAGAATCTCTACCTTCAATTTTATAGTTTTAGTAAGACGCCGAAAAAAATTCGAACTGATACAATTTTCGAAAATTCTGAGTTAACAATGGCAATCGGCTTTATGCCATCCTCAAAGTCTATTCTACAAGAAATTTAAAGAAAGAAATTGGAGCCAGTTTTGAAAAAATTTTGAAAATGGCACTGGTGCTTCATGTACTAAAGTACTCCCAAAAATTATTCAATATTTTTCAAAACTGCAGAACTTCGACTCAGAGTAGATCGACATGGGTTCATTCAGTTTGGGAAATATCATACGCCTAAATTAAGGCGCTAGTATTGTTCACATAATCACAGACAGAAATACCGACGGACATTTTGCCGTGAATCGATTTTTCGGTATCAAGGACCCACAAAACATGATTTCTGGGTACACCATGTCTTAGAGGATTTTTTCTTCATTTAGCAACTGGATTTATCGACTTTTTCGTTTTTAGGTGCCGACAGTGAATTTTTTCTGCCGAAAATCTGCCATTTTATTTTTTATTTATTTAATAGGTAATTATTACAGCCAAATTAGAAAACTTGATGCAATGTGGCTAGGCCGAAGGCCTTTAAGCCATTACAATACCTACATTCTACCGCGTTCTAACCTTTCGCCTTCTGGTATTCACCCCAAATGGTCTCTCCATCGCATCAAAGCCGCGGAAACGAGACCATAAGGTACGGCTGAGGGAAAAACCCCTGAAGGGGAAAAACCTGCCGTCAGAAGCCGAGTACATGCTACTCTATCCGGTTTTTAAACTATTTATTTATTTGGCGCGGGCGTCAGGCATTCTCCTTCCAGTGTTTGGCCTCCACCGCACCTGAAAACAAACAGCACCACAGAAAATCGTCCGCACCAACGCCTCTGCCCTAACATTTCCGATTCCCACTTCCCTTCGCCCCCTAGTGTGCTTTATTTTAACCGTTTCCTTTTATTTTATTTTAATTTAATTTATTTTGAATTTACTTAACTTATTTTAATTATTTTAAGTTAATATATATATTTTTTTATTGACTTATTTATCTACTTATACTTAACAATTCACTACAATTTATAGCTTTTTTTTGTACTTTTACTAACCTAACATAACTTACTGACTTAATTATTGTTAGTTTATTGATTTATTACATATTTATCTCCAGTCTAGGCTCTGTTCGTACTAACCAATGCTGTTTTCCCACTCCTTAATTTCAGTTTCTCTAGTGGTCCGAACCTTTCCGAGAAATGTTCCTAATAATAATAATAATTCCTAATAATAATAATAATAATAATAATAATAATAATAATAATAATAATAATAATGTTCCTAATAATAATTTTTCCGCGCAGCATTACGTATCTTTCTGTATACTACGTATATTAATCCGTATATACGTAATAATACGAGAAGTATCTAGTGGTATTAAAGAAAGGCACATACTTTCTCGTAGTAAAGTTTTCTAATTTCTTTGGTATGGACAAGCTTTACGGTCTTGCCCCATTCTCTTGCCAGTTGCCATCTAACGCCACCCAAATACATTATTTTAATTTTTCAAATTTTCGGTCCTAATAATAGAACCGAAATATCACTTTAAGAAAAATAAAAAGGTTTAAACCACGTCCTAAATAGCACTTTAAATTGAAAAATTTGAAGCTCTTTTTTGCAGAGAAGTTTTTAAGAAAATGGCGTTAAGCGTCACTGTAAATGCGAAATTTGAAGCTCCTTTTCACAAAAATCTATTGAGTTTTCAAAAAACCTCATTTGAAGTCATTTGAAAAACTTCTACTCACAAATTAAATTATGTACACAAATCCATTAAAATGTAAATATTAACGGCGTGAGAGATATATGAAACAATTACACTTGTATAATTTTTTGCAAAACAAAAGAACATAAAAAATGGACTTCACGTCCTTTGGAAAAGTTTGAAGAAAAAATTTGGAGCCATTTTCGATAAAATGGCATTTGAGCTTGTCTGAAAATGCGAAACTCTGGGTTAACCGTGAAAATTGAACTAAATCCTTCTTGATAAGTATATTTTACTCTTTTCATACAAGAAATTTAAACAAGAAATTTGGAACCTTTTTGTGAAAATTTTGAAAATGTCTGGGGGCCTTCATATAAAGGACCCTCAGATTTTAAAGAATGTTTTTCAAAATTTCAAAGTTTGAACTAGATCCATGTGGTCGGGAGTTTCTTCAATTTTGAAAAAATCCTATTGACGGTTTAAGCACAGAATAGATATTGCACAGAAAGGAAAGTAGAGGGCGGCTCCTTTGATCTTCAGTGAGCCATCGCTCTGTGCGAACCGCCATGTTGAAACTGTGCAAATGGAACCTCAAACGCGGTTTTCTCTGAAACGGTTCCAATTTTTTTCTTCTAACTTTTCCAACGGATAGTGACTTATGACATAAAATTCATTTTGGTGGATTATTTATTTATTTATTTTTTTCAAAATTACACAAATGTATTTTTTTAATCTCTCTCATGCCGTTGATACACACATTTCCAGCGATTTGTAAACACTACTGCATTTGTGAGTTAAAGTGCTTTAAACTACTTCAAATAAAGTTTTCCGAAAACTCAAAACTTTTCTGTGAAAAAGAGATTTAGTTTCGCATTTTAGTAACGCTTAAACGATATTTTCTTAACAACGGCTTCAAATTTTTTTAATGAAAATTGTTATTTAGGCAAGGTTTTACTCTTCTTTAAATTCTTAAATAAATATTTCGGTTCTACCATTAGGAATCGAAGAATTGAGAAATTTTCAAAAGAATGTACTTTGGCTAGAGTATGTGGCAAGTCCGATAAACTAGTCCAGGCCAAAGAAAATAGAAAAATATTACGAGAAAATATGTGCCATTCCGTAGCACTACTATTTATATATTTATAATTCTTTACCTTTTATCTTTATTTTTTATTAATATTTGTCTATGTGCGATATTAACATTTGCCTACACTAAGCAAATGTCCCCTCGAGTTACATATGTTTTTGCTAGTTACAGAAACACAAAATACAACAAATAAAACGGAAATAAGAGGCCCCTTCACCACCGTGCACCGCACAACAAATGCCGGGTCCTACAGCTGCTTACACACTTTCAGTATGGCGACCCTGCGCATCGTATCGGCGCACGGATTGAAGGAGGCTTTACTTTCTGTGTAGTACCTATTATGTGGTTTAGGCGCTAGTAGTGTTCACAGACGGACGGGCAGAGACAGACGAACTGACAGACGTCCGACATACACACAGAGACAGACGGACGTTTTGAAAAAAAAGAAAAAAGAAGAAAAAAAAACCTTTTCAGGGAACCCGAAAACGTGTATTTCCGTTGAAATCTGGAAATCTATTTTCCGCAGCATTACATATCTTTCTCGAAACTACGTACCGGGAGCGGTAGCTCAGTGCATGACTGAGACTGATGTCACTGCAGCGCCTCTGACTGGGAGGTCCTAGGTTCGAGTCCTGACAGCGGCAGGATTTTCGACCCTAGCTTTTCAGCTAGGTCGAATTCAGTCGCTGTCTGAAGGAGAATTCTTGCGGCCGGCTGCTCTGATCGGTAGTTTTCCGTGGTTTCTCCGACCAACCCCAGGCGAATGCCGAAGCAGTACCCTACGAAACGGGCCACGGACCGTACGCGATCTGTCCTTCCTCTTCCCTGTCCTATCCTCTCCCCTTACACACACACACTAACATGCACTACACTATCACATTTCCGGGAGACCGGTCGGGAGCTTAGAGCTTGTCCCGTCTGGGGCGGTGCCCTGCTGGTGGGAGAGTCCTGGTTGGGGGGAAACCTCACTAGCCAACGGTAGGTCGGTGCTGGATCTCGCCATCCAGCGGGGCAAGATCACCGCCATCTCAGGAGAAAAAACATGCACTACACTAACGGGACTGATGACCAAAGCATTTGATGCGCCCGGAAACACGGAAAAATCAATCTCGAAACTATACGAGAAAGTAAGAAGTGGTTTTATTCCGTATTATTAGTTAATGCAGTTACATCTTGATATTGTCATCTCGTTATCTTAAAACTATAATTTTAACTTTTTAAGAGAACAATTCTTTAAGAGAAAAAACCATTTTTGTTTCAGTTCGACCCCCATGAATACCAGAATGTCACTCAACCACCACCCTATGAAGTTTCGAAAACTGAAAATCGCTTTGCTCAGCGAGGAATGCAGCCACTGAACCCCGCAGAACTTCTACAGTCTCAGGTGGCATCTGATCAAGGCTGTTCCAATTCTACTGCCTCGCGCATGGCAACAGAACGAACGTTCTGACTTGCCTGACAGGATAAGAGCGGAACCACATTAATCGTCATACTTACTCATCAAAACGTTAATCTTTAAAATGTCATTTAAAAATAGAATACGATAATAATAAAAATTAAAAATGGAATAAAACATTTTTTTATTTCAAAATTATAGATAAAAGTCCCTACATATTATTTTAATACCTTTTAAATTTAAAAATTAAAAGCCACCTTTAACGGGAATTAGGATAAATTTAAAAATTGGGATGAAAATTATCTAACGCTAAAAATAATTTTTTTTGACTTTTTTCGTAATTATTTCAAAAGACTTTTAAATTAGAATTAATTTTGACTTTTTGTTCTCTCATTCAAATCATTTTAATTAAAATCTCTTTCTTTTAAAAAAAAGATTTTTTTTTAAATTTAAACCTTTTTACCATTATTTTAATATAAATATAACTATTTTAAGTAATGTATTTTTTAACATTCATCCAAAAAGGTTACGGGTTGGGGATGTACTTTTGGGTTGGTAAATATTTTTTAAGGGTGCTCCCCAAAATTAAAAACCCCTCATTTATTGATTTTTCCCTGGCGTAAACGTTATGGTTTGTCCCTTGTTGTGTAATGTTTTTTGGGGGGGTGGGCGTTCTTCCCTGCTGGAAGCTGGTCCCCCCCCCGGGGCCCTAAACCATGCAAGTTTTTTTCTAAAATGGTTTCCCTGGTTGTCTGGGTCAACAAAAGCATTACAAAAATGAAAGTATAAAAAAAACGGGGGGAAACATTTTTTCTAAACGATTTTTTATTTTGCCATAAAAAATTATTGTAAATTACAAAATAAAAATAAACACAAAAAAAATTTTAAAGAAATAAAAATTATACTACCCTTTTTTTATAAAAAAATTTTATTAAATTCTATAAAATAGTTTTTTAAATTTTTCCTCTTTTTTTCTTTAAAGATTCGCTGTAGTTGGTAAAAAAAGTTGTGTCATTCTAAATATTTTAAACAAAGATGAATTCTACTTTAAAAAACATGTCATAATAGCTGGGTGATTTTGGACTTCACAAACTGCCTGTTTTTTATAATTTGTCAATTTTGAAAAAAAATTACCTATAACTAAGGTTTGAAATCTGGACCCTAGGTAAGTCCCCAATTTTTTTAAAAAAATTTCCGTTTATAGATAGACGAATAAGAAATTTTTTTCCAGGTTGGTTTATACCATCGGGTGGGAACATAAATTACATAATCAATTGGGAATATTAAAGCAATGAAACTTCCATTTTTTTAAAGACTACAATAATAAAATAACTAATAATAATATAAAATTTAATAATAATAATAATAATAAAAAAAATAATAAAATAAAGGAAATAATAACAAAGCAAAGTTTTTAAACTTAACTAAAGTTAACCCCACTCTTATTTTTTATTTTGATGTTCATCAGTTAAAATTTTTAAATTTTGGAAATAAAGAAAAATTAAATTAAAATTTGGCATTTTTTTTTTTTTATTTCATTGTTTTTTTGTTACTAACAACTTAAGCTACACACCTTTCATTTTTTTTTTTGATTTCTGAATGGGTTTCCAAATTTTTAAGTTTTAAAAATTGTAAAAATTTGTAAAAAATTCGGAATTTTTTTTTTGTTTCAAAAGTGGAAAACTTCCCGTCTTTCGATCTCGTGTTTGCGAGACAAAAACGCTGGGTAACATACCCCAACACTTTCCCAAATCGCATGTCCCCTCTAATTCAAAAAAAAAAGGGAGAAAAGAAAAAAGAAAGGGAAAAAGCAGAAAAAAAAAGAAAAAGAAAAAAAAAAGAAGAAAAAGAAAAAAGGGAGAAAAAGGAAAAAAAAGGAGAGAAAAAAGGAAAAAAAGGAAAAAAAAGAGAAAAAAGGGAAAAAAAAGGGAAAAAAGGAAAAAAAGGAAAAAAAGGAAAAAAAGGAAAAAAGGGAAAAAAAGGAGAAAAAGGAAAAAAAAAGACAGAAAAAAAAAAAAACAGAAAAGAGAGGAGAGGGGACGGAACCCAAAGCTGAATACCCAAAACATTCTTGTTTCCGAATACATAATAAACTAGTGTTCCCCAGAAGGGCCCCAAACACTCTCTAGTTTTTTCCTTATTTTTTCTCTGGTTTTCCTTTTTGTCCCCCCCCTCCCGCTTTTCCTATATAAAAAATAATTTGAAAATTTTTTAAATTTCTTTTCCCCTAGTTAAGAATAAAACGGGGTTGCACAACAGCTTTTTTGCCTCAATTTATAACTCATATAATTTCAAAAATTAAAAGTTCAACAAAAATGGACTGTTTTTAAGTTCCTTTTCTCCCAAACCCAGAAAATTTTTAAAAAATTTGGGGTGTTTGAAAAAAAAATTAAATACCCTTTTCCCTTCAAGTATTCTTTAAACACTTTAAAAGGCAAAAAATTTACTATATCTCTAAAAAGATGAAAAAGTGTAGCGAAAAAAAAAAGCTGAAATTTAAATTTAAAAACCCCTTAACTACTTCTTCTGTTGCGGTTTATTACGATAAACGGGATAAGGGTAAAATGGTTCCCAACGGTTCCTAAATCCTCTAAAAATCACTATGAATACATTTAAAACAGAACACAATAAGTATTATAACACACACAAAAATTTATACTTTTTTTAAAATTTTCCCACATAATATCTCTTTTAATTTTGACTCATTTTTAATAAAAATTCTTTGGTCCATTCTACCCCTAAACCCTGGCAAAATTTTAGGTGGCAAAATGCAGAAGATCACTATCAAAATTTACAATACATCGAGAAAAGGTTATAAAACAAAATATTTTGAATTTTTTCAATTTGCAGGGTTTATTTTTCGTTTTTCTGAAAAATATATACTTTATCCTATTTAAAATTTAAAAACACCTACATTTTTCACTTTTTTGATTTTGGCCCCCAAATTCTTGAAAATCAAGTTTTTGGAATATCAAGTCTGGGAAAACTAAACTCTTTTCCATTTGAAGAATTAAAAAAAATTCCCAAAGTTTTTGAAAAATTTGGTTCAAACATTTGAAAATTCTCAATTCAGTTCAACTATACTCAGCGATTTAGAATACGGACATTAAAAAAACCCTAATAGAATCGGCTCATGTAAAAACCATTGAAAAATAAATACATTTTAATTAAATTTAACGACAGGAGGGGAAATTAAAAAAAATTACATTTCAAATTTTTTTAAAAAAAAAAAGAAAGAAATAACATGGTTTTAAGTATAGTTTTTATTTTTTTTTTCCCCTAACAAAAATTTAAAAAAAAATCTTTTTTTCTTTTTAAAAAAAGACATTTTGAAATCTACAAAAATTTTAAAAAAAAAATTATTGCCGAAAAAAAAACTGTTTATGGACCAAATTTCATTTGAAGGAAAATTTTATCTCAATTTTTTTTTAGGAAGACTTAAAAATTCAAACTTTTCCAATTTTCAAACTCAAGTTAACGTGAAAATCGGACAAACCATTTTTACAAAAAATTTTTCTATTCTTAAATTTAAAGAAAAATGAAACCTTTTGAAAATTTTAAAAAGCCCGAGGCCTTATAAAAACCCCCAAATTTTAAAGTGTTTTTCAAAATTTTAAAAGCTTCAACTAAAACCAAAAGGGCAGGGTTTCTTCAGTTGGAAAAGATCTCGTTGGTTTAGGCGCAAAATCTTTCACAGACGGACGGACTTTTGGGCTTTCAATTTTTTTTCGGCATAAAGGACCCACAAAAGGGGATTCTGGCCCATTATTAAAGTTTTTAAATTTTTTAACTTATTTATCTACTTTTTTTATCAGGGCCCAGAATTAATTTTACCCCACCGAAAACCCCCGGTTTTGAAATATCAAATCGCTTTTCAGCATTTACATAACTTTTTTTAATTATATTACACTGTATATACTCAATACGAAAAATAAAAAAAATGTATTTTCCCGTATTTTTATTTCATTTAAAATTTAATTCCCAAAAAAAATTTTACAAACAAGTAAATAGAAAATTTTTTTAAACCCAAAAAAAATTTAAAATTGTAATTTTTTCTAAAAGCGTTTATTTATTTAGCCCAAATGATTTCCCCTTAAAATAAATAATTTTCTTTCTCTTACAAAATTTTATCGAATAAAAGATTTTGGGAAAAGGTTAATATAAAATGCGGCCGCCCATCTGTTTTTGTCTTTCTTTTCTTCCTCTTCTGTTTTTCCCCGTCTGTCTGTTTTCCTCTTCTGTATCTGTCAAATCCCTTCTTTTTGTCCTGTCACCCCTTTTTACCTCTGCCCCTTTTTCCATCTGTCTGTTCATCTTCTTATCTTTGTCTTTTCATCTTTTTCTGTATCCCCCCTTTTGTCTTGTCTATCTTCCCTTCTATTGTCTGTCTGTTTTGTCTTTCCTGTCTGTCTATCTATCTGTTTTTCTGTTCTGTTTCTAATCTTGTCTGTATTTCTTCTTTTTTCTGTTCCTGTCTTCTTTTCTTCTTTTTAAACCTGCCTTGTTTTCTGTTTCTTCTTTTTCTGTCTTCTTTTCCTGTCTTTTCTTTTCTTCTTTGTTCTGTCTGTCTTTTCCCCTGTCTTCTGTATCTGCTGTCTGTGTCTGTCTGTCTGTTTGTCTGTCTGTGTCTGTCTGTCTGTGTCGTCTTTCTGTGTCTTCTGTCTGTTCTGTCTTCTGTTCCTTTGTCTGTTCTGTCTTTTTTCTCTGTCTGTTCTGTCTTTTCTGTTGTCTTCTGTCCCTTGTTCTCCCTAAAATTTCTTCCTTCCCCCCTCCTCCGTCTCCGTCATAAACACACACTTTAAAATCCATTCTTAATTTTCCCAAATTAAAAATTTCCTATCTTCGGGCTCTGGTTAAAAATTGAAATTTTAAAAAGCATTCTTTAAAATTTTAAATACTTTACATCCCCGACTTTTTAAAATTTTCTCAAAACAGCTCAAATTTTTCTTTTATTTTTTTATTAAAATAAATACATTAAAAAAGTGGCATAAGTCAATTTCAGTTAACTCTAATTTTCAAAATTTTTTCCACGTTTTTTTAAAACCTACTAAATTAAGACGGGGTTTTTTCCCTTCTAATAAAATTTATTTATAAATATTCTTTCAATTGGCCCATAGTTTTTGTTAAATTTTTAAAAGATTTCCTGCAATAGTGCGTATTTTTCCTTTTTAGAAAACATAAAAAAGTTCCTCAAAACCCCCCAAATTTTTTTCTTTTTTAAAAATGTCTAATTTTTTATTATGACAAAAGTTCATTTTTGTTTTGGTTTCAAATTTACAAATGTAATTTCTTAAATCGTCTCAGGCCTTAGTAGACCATTTCCTTCATGTTTTTCATTTGAAAATAAGTGGAAATTTAAATGAAGGTTTCAAAACTCAATAATTCCTGTAAAAAAGGCTTAAATTTCCCATTTCAGTTTCTTAATCCCTTTTTCTTAAAAACAAGTTTTTTCTAAAACTTTAACTAAGTTTCTCTTCTTTATTAAGTGAGTTTCACTTGTACAAAAAATAAAAATTAAAAAATTTAAAAAAAAAAAGTACTTTGGGCAATGTGGCGGGCCTGGGGGACCAAAACCCAGACCACCCAAGGAAAATTTAAAAAAATTTTTGAGAAAGTCTTCCATTTTAGCCCTCTAGTTATTTTTTATACACATTTCGGACAAATATATGATTAGAAAAAATTTTAATACTGGAAATATTTGAGATTTAAACGGAAAGACACTTTTTGGGGTCCCTATCCCAAAAAAATTTTGTTTTTAAACGTTCCCCCTCCATCTATTTTGGTCGTCTTTAAAACTACATTTTAAACCATACAATCTTTTAAAAAGAAAAACCCCCTTCCATCTGATTTGTTAAACTTTGAATTTTAAAAAATTCTTTGTTGGGTTCTTTCAAACCCCCCGGACATATTCAGAATTTTTCAAAAAAGGACCCTTTTTTTTTTCTTTAAATTTTTTTAAGAATATAAAAATCTTTAAAAAATTTAAGGAGATTTTCAGGGTAAGCCCAATTTTTCAAATTACAAATATGAATTTTTCCGACCAAAAACTCAAAATTAAGATGAGTTTTTTATTAAATAAACATTCTCATATTTTTTTTTAATACTGTCATGTCAGTTTTTGAATTTTAGTATTTCCCAAAACATGGCTAAATATTAAATTTTAAAAAATGACAAAAAAAAGTTTTCCTAAAAAAGCCCCACTTTTCTTTAATTTTTTTTTTTAAGACATTCATTATGATGAAAAAAACGCCATTTTCCCTATTCTTGTTTTTGCAAAATTACAAATTATTTTTACTTGTCTCCTCTTATTTTTTAAAGCAATTTCTTCATTGGTGTTTTTTGATACTTTGCAAAATGATAAATAAAGTCTCTAAAAAAGTCGACATTTTTTCTGGAAAACGAGATCAAAATTCCCTTTTTCCAAAAACCCCCAAACCCCTTTTGTCAAAAAAAAGGCCCTTTTTATTCTTCAACTACAACGGATAGTGGAAAGGGAATATTAACATGACTAAGTTCATTCTAGTTATAGTTTTTTTTTTAAAAAAATTACACAAATTTTTTTTTTTAAATTCTAATATAATATATTTCAATGGTTTGTACAATATTAATTTGTGGGGGAAAATTTCTTAAATAGTTTAAAATAGTTTTTAAAAACTCAATTAATTCTTGAAAAAAGAAATCAAATTTCCCAGTTACAGTAAAAAACCCCTTTTTTTTAAAGGGCAACATTTTAAATGAAAATTGATTTTCAATTTTTAGTCTTCTTAATTTTTTTAAAATAATATATAGTTTCTATTTGAAAAAAAAGTTGGGAAAAAATTACTTTGGGGGGCGGGGGGCGCTGGCAATGGAAGGCAAGACTGTATGTCCCAGTCCACACCAAAAAATTTAAAAACTTTACTAAGAGAAAGTCTGCCAAATCTCAACCGCTAATTCCCCTCTTTCCTCTAAATTTTAATCCCCTTTTAAAATAATCTGGGGAAAAAATTTGATTCCCAAATCTTTGGAATCAAATGAATCTCATAAATTAAGTTAGTTCCCTTTTAAAAATTAAAGACAAATATTAAAAGTGACAAACAACCTGTGGGGTTCTTGAAAACCTTCCCCTTTTAAAAAATCATTGCTGCCTATATCTTTTTTTTTAATTCACAAACTCGTTAATTTCCCCACTTCTAAAAAAAATATTCAGTTATAATTTCTGATGAAATTTTTTTCTTAATTTTAAAGAAAGGCAATCTACAAATGTTTGTGGTTTCTTGGTGCCACTCGCAGGAAAGGCCTTTCGTTTCCTCTATTCATATCTAAAACACTGCTTATCACAAAAGGGTTCATTGTCTGGTTCCTTGTTTTTTTTTGTATTCCTTCATTTTGAACACCAATATTTCCCTATAGGCGGTGTTTCATATCAATAAATAAAATTTCAGTCTCAAAAGACATGTGATGCCTCATCTCCCCTATCCCCTCCTCCGAAAATCAGCGTTTCTTGCCCAGCCATAAATTTTCTTTCTGGGTATATTAATCAATTTTATCTATAAAAGAAATTCTCCGGCCCCGACAAAAAGGTCATAAAATTAGTTTAAATTAAAAAAAAACTTCAAAACTGGTTAGCCCCGTCCTTTTTGTAGTCCTGATGAAAAAAAAGAAAACAAAACCCTGCCCCTCCTCGTGTATGAACAAACTCTCCCAAACCATGCATGGTTTTTTTAAATTTTTAAAAATCCTTTGTTTGCTAGCCCAAAAACTTAATTTCAAAAAAAAATTTATGAAATTTTCGGGTCATTATAAAAATCCAAAGGACATTTTAAATTTTCTAAATATCCCCAAATTTTTTTTCAAAATTTTGAAAAAATAAATTAAATACATTTTTGCATTAAAATGTATTATTTTTCCCCAAAATTCTTACAACTCAATTTGAAGTACAGACTTTTCCTGGGAAAAGAAATTTTTTTCATAAATAGTTCTTCATTAAAAATCATATAGATTTTTGGAAATTAAAATTTTTTATGCAATAGTGCTGAAATTTGCAATTTTAAAAAAAGGCAAAAACAACATTCTCTCAAAAGGTTCTAATTTTTTTTTTTAAATTTTTAAATTTTATGCTTATTGCTTTAAATTCAAAAAGTTTCCCCAAAAATCAACAGTTTTCTTTAAAAAGAAATCAAAATTACATTTTAAAAAACAAAACCCCTTTCTCAAAAATGGTTCCCAATTTTTTCAAATTTTTTCCCAAAGGATGGTCTTTTTCTTTTTTTCATTTCCCTTAAATTCATTTCGTTTGTTTTTGTTTTTAAAAAAATTAAAAAATTGATTTTTTAAATCCTCCCGCCTTAATTTTCATTTCATCATTTGAAAAATTTTTCTTTTGGCGGAAAACCCCCAAATAACGTCTAATGAGGTTTCAGCTCAGATTTTTTAAAAAATTTCAAATTTCCATTTAAAAAGATTAATCCCGTTTTCTTAAAACTATTAAAATTTTTAATGAGAAAATTTTTTTTAGGGCATTTACTTTTCTTTTAAAATTCTTGAATAAATTTTTGTTTTTCCATTTAGGGAAAAAGTTTGGAAAAAAAAAAAAAAAAAAAAAGAAAAAAAAAAACGTTCTTTGGATGTAATTGTTGGAAAGGGATGGCCAAGACCTAAAATCGTCCCCCAAGGGAAAACAATTTCTTTAAAGAAAGGTCTGGCATTCTGGCCCCTTTTTTTTCTTTAATACTTTTTTGGTTAAAATTGAGTATAAAATTTTAAAATCTTCGAAAAACGATGGAAATACGCGTTTTTTCCCAATGAAAAAAAGTTTTTTTTTTTTTCAAATATTCAAAACCTCTGGTTATGTGAGATAAACTTCTTCAAATTTTTTTTTAAAAATGAAAACCCCCCGTCGATCTGGACTTAATTTAAAATTTTTAAACACTTTAATTTGGGGGGGGATCTTTATGAAAGGGGGATTTCAAAAATTTTTTCAAAAACCCAAATTTTCTTTAAAATTTTTTTAAAAATAAATAAAAGAAATTATAAATGGGATAGTGATTTTAAAATTAACTTTGAATTTTTAAAAATTTAAGTTTGAATTATTTTTCCCTCTTTTCTACTACAAAATTAAAATGAAAATTTTTCAATAAATAAATTTTTGTCCATAAATATTTTCATAAAAGGGCATTAAAATTTTTTTTTAAATTTGTAGTTTTTTTGGTCTGAAATATTTGCAATTAAAAAAAAAAAAAGATTTATAAAACGCTCCAAATTTTTTTTTTAAAAAATTTGGGGGGGTTAGTAACAAAACCCCATATGATGGCATAAAGCCATATTCTTTATTTCTTTTTATAAAATTCAAAAAATTTTTTTTGCCTTTTAAGTTATTTTCATTAACATTTTTTCACAATATTGTATTTAGGTTTTTGTGCTTTAAATAATTATTTTAAAATTTTTAAAAAACTCCCTTTTTTTGAAAAAAGAACTCAAACTTCCCTTTTGAAACACTCAAATCCATTTTTTTCAAAAAATAATTTTTTTTAAACTTTTCAATGGATATGGGAAAGGCATTTTTAATATAGTATATTCCCGGTTTTTCAATATTCATGTTGATTTATTTTTCAATAAATAAAAAATTTTGGAAATAATCAATAATTTACTAGGTTTTTTACTTCTTGTTTTATTATAACTAGTTTTGTTTTTCCTTTAATGTCAGCTTAGTTTTTAACATTTTATTTAAAAAAATAAGTTGAACTAAAATATTTTGTCCTCTGACATGGGAGGGCTTTTGCCTTTAAATGAAAATAATTTTGTGATTAATGAAAATAAAAACAGAAGTATATTTATTTAAAAAAATTTAAAGAGACAAACTATAAAAATGACGGAAGAAAAAATCAAATCGAAAATTGCTGGGAAGAAAAATTGTCTACATGGGAGATTATTATGAAAAAAATTTTGGGTTTTGATGGGTTTTGAATTTTTCAAAGGAACCGAAACCTTTATACTAATGAAAAGTTATTGAAAAAATGGACTAAACAAAATGGTAAGGTAAAAAAAATTATTTTTAAAACAAAACCACTCTTTGCTTTGTAAAACACAAAATATTATGGGAAAAAATTTTACCAAATATTTGATTATCATCTGAGAAATTTATATTTGAGACAAAATTTCAAAAATTTTAATGGTTTGGGCAACTAAAAAACATGGACATTTTAAAAAATTTGTGATATTCAATCTAAAATTATTACTTAAAAAGAATAAATGAAGGTGATTTATGAAATTTTCAGACATTACCGAAAGAGTTTTATAATATTTATATTAGACATGATCTAAAAAGATGAAAAACATGGTAAGGTACAGAGAGATGCTTAAATTTAAATTAAATTTCTGGAGAAAAAAGTTCTTTTTCCCCCAAATTAAAACTCAAAAAAACAATTAAAAAAGAAAAATAATCCAAATAATAAAGAAATTTGGGAAAAAAGGAAAAAATAGTGATGAAAATCTTTTTTGTGGTAAGTTAGGACATTTTTAAAAGACTGTAAATTGGTTTTTGTTTTAAATGCAAATTAAAGGTCTGTTCTAATGAAAGTAAAAAAGAAAATAAAAAACTATGGGGTTATCTATCTTTGAAAACAGTATAAATAAATTAAATTTTATGAAATTTTTTATAGATGTTTCCTCATTTTTATTAAAAAAGGGGTGATTGGGTTTTTTCTTATAAACTATTTCAGAATTTGGAAAACTGGACAGTGCTCGTCAAGGTATCAAATTAAACACTTGGGTTCTTAGCATAGAGTGAAAACTTTGTGGAGAAAATGGGAGATCATTATTTTGAAAGGTTTTGATTCCCCATTCTTCAATTTATTTTCAGTTAAAAAAACAGGGTAAAAAAATTATCAAGTGATTGAAAAAACGGAAAATCATGGATGTTTCATAAGAAGAATTCTTATTAATGGCATCAGATGAAGAATATCTTTAAAATTAATGATAAAAACAATGGAAAAATATTTATACTTCTTTAATGATGATAATAGTATTCAAAATGGCAGAAAAAATTTGGACATCAGAATAAATGCCATGTGAAGAAAAATTTTTCAAAAAAAGGTAACACAGAAATAAATGGTGATTTTTTATGGTTGTGTTTGAAAAATCATCAAATGACTTTTTGGGAAAGAATGAAGTCCCACCCAAAAAAGGGGGTTAATTTTTGCTGATGTCTTGGAAATGAAGAAAAGGACATACATGAGTATAAAATTTTTATCTTTTTTTTAAAATGATTTTTTAAGTTTTAGGGTGGCGTTTTACTAAAAAAGATGAATTAAAAAAAAATTGCCTTATTTAAATTGGGATGTAAAGACTCAAGCTGATTTTATAATTAAAAATTAAAAACTGTGGAGAAGGAAATTTAAATCAAGACATGAAATTTTGCAGAAGATAAGTTAAACATTCAATTTCAGCTCCAAAACCCCCCAGAATTTTGATTATAAATCAAAAATTTATTATAAATCTCAATGGAAATTTTTTTAAAAAGGAGACTTTTGGATCATTTACAGATTTTGGAACAGAATTTTCATGGTTTCTCCTCAGAATTAAAAAAGTTTGATCTAAATCTTGCAAGGATATTGGTTGGGTATAAATTGGCTACCCGTTTATTTTCCCGAAAAAAAGAATGTTTTTATTTGCAGAGATGTTACATTTAGAAAGCGTCTTACCAACCAATAAAAATCGATGTACGAAATTTGAAGATTTTTTATATGAAAAGGGAAAATAAAAATATAATTGGCCTTTTTTAAACATCATAAAGTAAAATCAACAAAGCTTTAATGAAATCATTGAAGAGGAAGAAGTTTTTGATTATAAGTTGTGATAAAAATAAAGAAAAAAATAAAGTTGAAAATATATTTTTTTACATGGGTTTTTTTTTCTTTTTCTCCCCTTTCACAAATTTAAAATTTAAGTAGTTTTGCTTAGTGTAGGGATGGAAATTTTGAAAAAGTTCTTCACTTTTCCCCATAGTCATCCCGTTTAAAGTTTTTACATAAAAAAAATAAATAAAGTAATAACAGTAGTCATGAAAGAAATAATTAAACAGTAGAAAAGGGAAAATTAAAAATAACATTAATAAAGTAGAAAAAGGTTAAATTTTCGTTCTTGAGAGACAGAAAATTGATTTCTAAAAAGCATTATCTTAAAAAGATTCGAGGAAAGGGCCAAGAGCAATTATTAAAAAAAGCTCAAAAAACTATATGAACATTGAAACAGATGATTTCAAAAAATGAAACTCTATAGATGAAAAAAAAGTCTTTGAAGATAATAAAACGTAGGGAAATTTGTTGATTTACCAAAAGGAAAATTTTTATAATCGTGGTTTTCAAAAAGGGAAATAATGTAATGAAATGTCCATATAAAAACAAAATTAATGCAAAAAATTTAATGAGACCATATAGATTTCAGATACTTTTAGTCCTTGTAATTTGAAACAATAAGAATACTTTTAAATTGTTTTCAAAAAAACTGGGTAAAAACATTTTATGTGAAAGCATTTTAAAGGTATTCTTGAAAAAATATTTTTAGAAACAGCCCGGGTTTAAGATGGAAGTAACAAAGTTTTAAAATTAATTAGGTTTATACAGGTTAAAACAACCCCAAAGTTTGGGGATAAATGTTTAATCATTTCTTGAAAAATTAATTTGCAAGAAAGTTTTCTAAAACCATGTTTATTTTTTTTAATGTTTGTCTTGTTATTTCATGAATAGGTTATTATAAAAAAGGTGTTAAAGATGAATTTATTAAAATTGGGAAACATTTGAAAATTCAGAGTATTAATAATTTTAGGATTACAAAATTAAAGAACCAGAATTATTTGGAATAAAGGCATATCAAGAAGGTATTGAAAAAAATGGTTGCAAGATTCAAAACCCCTGTTTTTCCTATTTTAACCTGGGTGGGGGGTGGGGGAATCCCTTTTTGGGTCAAATAATTTTTCGGAAATGTTGGGATGTTTGCAATTGGGAATAAGTTTGCATATTTAATATTTTCAAGAGTCCAAGAAAACCCAAAAAGTCAAGATATGAGACTAGTTAAAAAAATTCGATATTTTAAAGGAACAATTTCTCTAATTAATTTGAAAAATCAAGCGAAATTTTTGAAGCTTTCAGTGATGTGATCATGCTGGAAAAATTTTCAAACGTTCAACCGTGGGTTTTTTTGAAATATTCAAAAAGGGCCCTTTAATTTGGGAAAAATAATGCGTTGGGGCTTTTTAATCAAAGGAACAGAATGTGTTGCAAATAAAACTAAAACATTAATGTAGTTTGTCTTTTGAAAGAAATTTTAGCAATTAAAGAAAATTTTTCAAATTATTTAATAATCAAAAAACCATAAATTTTGAAGATTCCCGGTTTCGGGTTCATTTATCTCTTTATCTTTATTTTAATTAGTAAAAAAAAGAAATTAGAAAATATTTAAAAAAACATCAAACAGGGAAATTTCCCGAAAATTTTCTTAAAAAAATTTTAAAAAAAAGAAATGAATTGGGAAAGGTAATTAAATAAAAAATATTTTTTAAAGAAAAATATAATTAAAAAAATTAGGAAGGGATTAATATCAATATTCTGTTGATTTATTTTTCAATAAATAAAAGTTCTAAGAGTAATAAAATTTCTTTATTTTTTTCTTTTTATTTGATTATAACCATTTTTTTTTCCCTTTGGGATTCAGTCTTGAAATTTATTAATATTTTATATGAAATAAAAAAATTTTAACTACTGAATATTTTTATCCACTCAGACAGTTCCTTTTTTTGTATTTTTTTTCAAAAATTATACAAATGTAATTTTCTTTCAATATCTTTCACACCGTCAATATGAACATTTTAATGTATACATTACTGCATTTGTGAGGAGGTTCTTCAAAATAACTTCAAATAAAATTTTTCCCTATATTTTCACAAAAATTGTTCTTTTGAAAAGAAACTTAATTTTCATTTTGGGGCCTTTCCAGTTTTTTAAAAACGGCTTAAATTTTTAAGAATTACTACTTAGGACTAGGTTATTAATATGCCTTCTTTAATATTCTTAAAGTAATATTTTGGTTCTACTATTAGGAAACCAAAAAGATGAGAAAATTTTTAAAAAATGTACATTGGCCGGCGATAGATGGAAGTCGGCAAGAAGGAAAGGCAAGACTGTTCAGAACGAACCAGACCACACCAACGAAATTATAAAACTTTACTACTATAATGTCTGTGCAATTCTGTAGCACCTCTAGTGTAGGTCATTGACACCAAAAAAATGGATAATTATTTTCTGTAAGTGTAGAAAATAGGTTGTTTTGACCAGGTCAACAACTTTATTAAAGCCAATATTTATTTTTTACATCGATATTTTGGGCTTGCCTTTGTTACTTTTCGATGTTTTAAGTGAATAACTTCCACTATCACAAATTTGGAAAAGTTAATTTATCAAATAACAACTGTTGATTCCTTTGAAGTGAACACTGTTTTTGTACTACCTTCATCGAGCCAACTATCTCACACTTTAAAGACGATCCCGATTGCAAGGTATATCCTACATCTTTCTTCGATTTTCGCACGTGCAGAGGCGGACAACGTATTATCGTGGTCGTAGGCGTAGGGCTTCTTCTTCCTGTCCCCTTCTACGAAGAACTGAGAAAGCTTTGTTACTTTGAGATGACCCTGAGGGTTCAATTTTGTTAATTGTTCAAATATATTTTTAATTTCACGCTATTTCGAAGATACGACATAAGGAGAGAAAAATGTAATTAGTGTTACTCTGTGATCAACAATAGAGCCTAAGCATTTCAGCCAATTTTCTCCAAAATTGATATTCCCTGAACGATTTGAGGGGAGATGTGGTTGAAATTACCAAAACTTACATTTTTCCACCAAATAACTTGCAATTTTGCAACGTGTACAATAGTATAGATAACAATTATCAAAAAAAAAATTATAATTCTTTATAGTTTTTGGAAAAAAAAATTTTTCTGTAATTTTGACAAAAAATATTGGTATTTTTGAAAATGGTTCAATTATCAAATAAATCATTGTATCTTACTGATATTTTAATGAACTGTTTATAAACACATGTTGAAACATTTATATGTTCTATTTTCAAAATATATTTATTAGAATCTGAGAAAAAAAAATTTTACCTTTGTTAGTGCCTATATTATCACTCCAAAATAAATTAAAAATAACCAAATATTTTTTAATTCATAAGGTAATAGCTTTAAAACAAAATGCTAACATAATTATATTCATCAACAATCTATTAACAAGTTCCTTAAATATTACTTTAACTGATTGAAAATTGTGAACGTTGGAGCTTTTAAAATATTGGAAAACTTAAGGAAAATGAATTATCGGGAAAGTGAGAAAGAAAATTTAAGATAGTGGATATATAGTTTATTATTAACATTTTTCTTTAAAATTGCCCAGAAGCATACATTGCACCTTCAACGTCCTTTTTCTTTTCTTCTTTTAAGGACTTTAGCATTTTAAGCCTTTTTTTATAACTTTTAAAACCTGGTTGCGATGCCATTGCACTTTTGTGTAGACGTTTGTCTCTCATGATACTTATCTTTTTCCCAGGTGGTGTCATTTTCATTCCTGTTACATGCTCTTTCACCCTTTCAGTGGCCTCACATCCCATATTGAACTGGGATACTGCTGAGGACACAGCAATTTCAACTTTTTTTCTAGAAACAAATGTTTCTTTGAAGCACTTGCTCCAAACAAGATTATGCAAACTTTCTTTTGCATTCTCTGTTTTTCGAGATACACAACGTTCCAATAACTCATTATTTGCAAGCTTCTGACCTCCTTCGCGTAGAGCTAAAATTAACAATTCTACCCATCTTTATTATCTGTGCACTCCTTTGCAACCTAACCTAACCTAGCCGACGGAAATAAATCAATAACATTAAATACTTATTAAAACAACTACCTACTAATAAACTAAGTTCTAGAAACATTAAAATAAGGAAATATACTAAGGAGACTAATAAGAATTGTTCTTGTACAACGAAAGCTCACAACAAATCTTTACACGATATATCTACTCAAAACACATGGATCAACTCGCAGGCTGCCACAAAAAAAATACTTTCAGAAGTTGGATGCCTGTTGTTCCAAAGACATTCAGATGAACGTAGAATCAGAACCATGCCCGGGAATTCAAAAAACCAGAACTTGGAACACGGCAAACAGATATCGACATTTGACAGGCAAAAAAGGGGCGTAACGCGTTACGCAGCGAGACATTTAAACATACACAGCGGCCATTTAAACGCGATAAACAAAAAATAAAAGTACCATACTAATATACAAATTCTAAAGAAATTTATTACATTGAAAAATAAATCCAATTTTAATTTTTTCACAATTTTCACCCACATGTCCCCTTGAACGAGCTTGAGGCTTTGGAAGTTTCAAACGTATTATTTGATTTTTGGATGCACTTTCCATGAAACCTCAAAAACATTTCAGAATTTTCTAAAAAATGGCTCAAATTTTTTTAAATATATTTATTTCCTGTTCAATTTATAATTTTTAGATGTTGATAAAATTATACAGAACGTTTTGGAGATGCCAGAATTCATTATAATTATTGGTAATTTTGATTTTATTTTAGTAATAATGTAGAAAATTATTTACAGAGGGTGAAATATATCTTTGTGGAAGCGGGAATTTCTTTTATGTGATAATTTTTTCCCAGATCGAAATGTTGATAAACAGGATAATTTGTTTAAGAGTTGAAGAAATTAGAAGATTGATTAATGGTAAATGTCTCCATTAGTTATATTTGTAATTCTTTATGTACCAAATTTTTTGATTAAACTTTGTCATCTGATAGCTTAAAGGATGCTTAAGTGACTGGTGCAGGTCTCAAGATCGTTGATATCCCGGATTTTTTGAAAATTGCAAAAGTGCAAGTGGGTCTTCCTACAACTGTAGTAGTGAAGATAGTTATTTTTTTCTTAAAGAAATATATTCCTTAAAGACAGATCTTCAAAATTTTCCTATTGAATTTTTCGAAAATATGATTTTTGTGTAATTATCGCGAAATATAGGCAAGTTTAAAATATTTTTACAATTTATTTCTCAAAAACCACACTCAATTTTTTTAAACTTTTTCTTCGTATGTAATAAGAGATGGTAAAATATATGGTTTTCGGCTACTTCTCTGTTTTCTCGAAAATTGCAAAACGTTAACATTTCAAAACCACAAAACTGTAGATAGAGATTTTTGCCTGAGATAAAGTCTGATGTAAAGAAACAGGTCTTTAAATCTGAATCAATATTATTAGTTAAAAAATAAAATTGTGTATGCACCAAGCCCAAAGTTCCTTCAGTTTTCTGTCACTGTTTACCTTATAACACCCATGGGGCATAAATAATATATATATATATATATATATATATATATATATATATATATATATATATATATTCTGCGAATTCTTCTGATTCATCTCCCTCATCTACATGTGTATTTCGCGCCTCCTCTTCCCCATCTTCATCCTCCCACACATTTTCGTCGTTGATCAATACTTGTGTCTCTCCTACATTAATAACAGCGCCATGTTCCGTCAAAAAATCTACTCCGATAATTAATGGATAAATCAACTTCTTTACTACTAAACAAATTACGCCATAAACTCTCTTTTATCATCACTTCTAGTAACACTTGTTTCTTCACCGGATGTGATTTCCTTCCCCATGCATCTACCATTCGAGTATTGTTGGTTGGTAATTCTAAAATCTTCACATCATTTCTTAACAGCTCGTCATATAATTCTTCCGCTAACACAGATTTAATTGATCCGGTGTCTACTAATGCTTTGCTGCGCACACCACCACAACTAATTTCAATTACGGGACATTTATCCCTCTTTCTTGGCTTCCAACTTTCCCATAAATTCTCGCCTCTATTCGTGATTCGGTTCGCCGTTACAGGGATCGCATGGTTAGCGTAATAAATGTTCAACATGGGACCCCTCATCAACTCGAACTGTAGCGGTTTTCCGGGCCTGTTCGACCTGCAGTGTCGCGCTCGCTTCTAGGACTCCGCGACCCGCCACATTTCTGCGTTCGCTCGCTCCGCCGTGCGCCGGTTGACCTTGACCATGCTGTCGCCGCTTTCAGAGCCGTTACTGCGCTGCCGACCGTCTGCCTGTGCAACCGCGTTCTGATATCCCTGATTTTTACTATTTCCTTTCTTCGACGATGAAGGCGCTGGGTCTTTGATTTCCTGCATCGCGTTTACATTGGCTTTTGTGGTCTTTGGAGTTTGATTCATGTTTTCAAATGCCAAATCATAGTTGCCTAATAACACTTGGAACCTTTCCACGTCTCGAATGTCCACGCTGCGTAATAAATTCTGGATGCTTAACGGAAAATGTCTCTTGAGTATGCAAATTATTTCATCATCTGACACGGGAGGAGAACACATTTTCAAAGCCGCTATCTTCCGTGCTGCATAATCTCGCATCGTTCCGCTCGAAGTACGATAATATCCGCTCATAAGCGAAATTCTGAAGTTCATTTGTTGTTCCTTCCCCCAGTAACGGTTTAGGAACCTAACTACGAACTCTTCGAACGATTTCGGCGCCGGGCATAATGTTTCCAACCATGTCTTCGCACTTCCTTCTAACGCTTGGTATAGCAACAATGTCTTATGCGTTTCGCGAACATTTGAGAGAACGAAAAAGCTTTGGAGCGCCTTAACGAATGCATTTGGGTTCTCATTTGGGTGACCCGAGAACTTTAACGAGGCCGGCACATTAATATTGCCTCCTCGGCATGCTCCCCCGCCTTCTACTTTAGCTTCTGCTACTTCCCGCAATTCCTGAATTTTGCGTTCTTGCTCGTCTAATTTTTGCATAATTGCGCCTCGACCTGTCGCCTCGTATCTTCACTATTTCTGTGACTTTTCCGCGAACTTCCTGTACTTCACGGTGAATTTGCCCGAACCGTGTCCTGTTCTCGCCATCTTTCTTTTCGATTTCGGTGGACAAAGAATCGATTCTCGCTCCTACTTCTGCGTGTCTTTCCTCAATTAATTGATTGCAAGTTGTAACTTGTGCGGTGATTTCTCCCCGAAGTTCGTCACATTTAACGCCTACTTGTGACATCACTGACTTTTGGAATTGCTCTAATTGATCATTGAAAACTTTGGTCTGATCGTCGATTTTACGCGACCCTTTCGTTTTTTCGACTGCTTTAATTTCTTCCGCTAATTTTTGCCTTGCTGTTTTTTTCGCGACTGCCTTTAATTTCTTCCGCTAATCTTTGCCCCTGATTTTCTACTTGTTGACTAATGTTTCGCGCGAAGTTTCCTAATAATGCCTGCATTAAATTTCTCATCGCGTCTTCTTCTCGGCGCTTTCTTGCTGTGGCGTGCTCTTAGACTCAGGCGTCTGCGGGCGCCGCAAACCTAGGTTTTCCTTTTTAACCGGTTTTTTTCGCCTTTCACCTTCCAAACTCCCGATCTGCCTAGGTTCTCTATATTCTTGACTTCCTGCCATACTTATTCTCTTTTATGTCTGCCTTGTACACCTTTACTAACACACTTCCCTTCCAAAATACAATACAAAACACTTCACTGTACAAAGAAACACTTGCTGGAAAAGAGACAATACACAACACTAATACAGGCCACAAAATTGCTCACTTTTGATTCGTGTCTAGGGTTTCCTTGCTTACTCTTTACGTCCTGCCCGTATGGCGCATCATTACACACCTCCTATACTTCAGGCGGCGATGAAGCGTGACAATGAATGCTCTGAAGCGAGCTTAATTCTCAGGAAGCAGGATCTTGATGGAAAGGTCTGAACCTTGCACAATGAATATGAAATCTGTAAATGGAATTTCAGAAGCAAATTACAGTGCAAATATACAATAAAGTATGCACTGTAGATGGACTAAGAAACAAACAAAAGTACAAACTATGCATCACTCGACTGCCTGAATACTTCAATAATACTATTACATACTTGCTTCTACTCTCTGATTATTCGTACTTAACTTTTAATCTTAGTTTTTCGTAGCCTTAGTGATTCTCATATTCTAATAGACTTAAGAGCAGCGTTGCTTTATTACAATGCTGTATTAAAGAATGAACGTACACTTACTTAAATATTTTACAAATTAGTAATAATATCTGATTTAATATATGATTTCAAATAAATTACTTTACATTACAGAAAATTATAATCATTAGAAAGCTTGTACAGGTATGTATTCAAACAATTTACGTGCTACAGCGAATGAAATCTAAACTGCCTGGATTTGTTTAAGTTTCTGCGCGAATTTCATTTCAAACATTCGGTTCACATCCATGTTGCTTATCGCGTAATGTTAGTGCTAACATGAAAGCACTCACTTCTGATATACTTATTACCGCGTTTAAATGTTTAAAGCAGGAAAAAATACTCCTGCACTAACCAATGCTATACCGAAGAATTGTGAGTCGCGTCTGTCAGTTCTCTCCTCGCGCCCTTTCTCCTTCGCTCTCAGAAAATTATCGCAACTGAACATCGAAACCTGCGTAGATGTCTCGACCATCGCCCGCCACTATTTCTGTTTTGGGTTCGCTTATGGAGTTGGTTCGTATAAGGGACGTCACTATATATATATATATATATATAAATATATATATATAATTTTGTTTTAATAAACATTATGCTTTTTTCCCAATATTTTAAGTAATATTTGTTTTTATTTATTTTAGTCAAACATAAAACTGTATGCCATGAAGTATTGTGTACATTAAAATTTGTATCCTAATAAGTCATATACTAAATTTTGAATTTTGAAAGGAGAAATCATGTAGTAAAATCTATTTTCAAATACAATAAATTTGATTGAGAAAACATGTAATAAAATCTATTTTCAAGGATAAATAAGCAATAAAATAAGCAATCAGAAAATTAAAATAAAATGTACTTTGGGCAGTGATAGATGACTACTGGCAAGAGTATGTTGCAAATCCAAAGAACTAGCCCAGACTAAAGAAAATACAAAACAAACTAGTCTATGCCTTTCTGTAGTGCCACTAGTTAAAAATGTAGTTTAACATATGCCTCACAAAACACTCGCCCTTTTAGTGAAAACCACATCGAAACCAGTTCAGCTGTTTCAGAGATCATCTTGGAAAAACAGACAGGCAAATATTGAAGTAACAATTTTATTAGTTTTCATGTTGTCTGAAGCATTTGTAAATATAAGAAACAATTACTCTGAAATCAAAGACAAATTATCCAATTTTATTTATATAGATTAATTCCAAAACTTTACAATATAAATTACAAAATTAATTCAAAAAAAATAAAAAAAATTAATTTGTAATAAGAGTAGTAAAAATATCAATCAAAATTATAATATTACTGTTATATAATTTTTATCATTATTATTACTGCTACTATTATTAGTAGTAGTAGTTGTAGTAGTAGTAATAGTAGTAGTAGTATTCCTATTATTATTTTGCTATTGCATTTTGCATACACTTTGCATGCAAACATGAAATGAAAAACAAGTAATGATATGTCAATTTTTTTTCTGTCTTCGAATTTGAGACTATCATTGGTATAGATTAAAATGGAAAACACATCAATTAAATCACATATATTTAAAATGCTTGTTACATGTACACTGTTTCGCAAAACAGTTTCTCGCATCTTCAGTTACATCTGTGTAAATTGGCAAATTTATCTAAATTAAAATCAATTATTGAACATATTTAAAAGTACACAAATATGAAGTAAAATGTGGAAAGAGACTCACTAGGTCAATATTTTAAAACAATTACTTAAATATACCATATTCAGTGGATAGTGTGTTATGTGAAACACATTGTTATAATGAACATCATAAGTTGGATGCCCTAGTAGATGATTGATGTCACAGTCAGTAGTGAATGGGACCAAAACATGGTAGCAGAAGTGTAAAGGAATGAGGACAGGCAAGGGCGGTGATGGGGTTGGTTGAAGGGGGGAGAGGAAAGGAAAGGTGGAGATTAGGGGATCTGAGACTCGTGGGAATATGGAAGGGTTAAAATGAAATAAAACAAAAAGGAATAAGGGGAACGAATGGCATAAGATTTGAAATCTCATTGAATAAATTAGAGAATTAGTAAAGGAAAAGATAAAATCATCTCAAAACTTTTGGTATTTTATCTTTTTTAATATATGATCATAGGCCAATGTTAAAACATTACATTCTACTATTAGAGTTAATTGTATTATTAATTTTGATGAAAAGAGTTTCAGAAATTAATTGGGCTTATCGTTGTTGTTTTCTATCAATTATAAAAGGGTTCTCAAAGTTAAAATTATGTGACAAATTTATTCTGTTTTTGAGATAGTGTTTAACCTTTCGCAGTTTCCCTTATGTTGTTCTTATGTTCTATCATTCTTAATTGGATTTTTCGCTTAGTTTCACCAATATAAGACTTCTCACAGACTTGACAATGAATACCGTTAACTATATTCTCCACTTCTAATTTTGGTAATACATCTTTGATGTTCTTGATGAGGTTTTGTCTATTTATTAGTGTGTCTAGTTTTAATATTGAACTTTACTCATATTAGATTTTTCTTAATATTATTGGTGATTTTGGAATACGTGGTAAAACTATAGGTTTGTTGTCCTCTGAGGTCCTAGGGTCTGGTTGATCAGGTAAGCTGTTATTCCTATTTTGTAACATTTCTCTCCTCTTTTTTATATATTTGTTAATGAATGTTGTCAGATAATTATTTTCAATTAGTATGTTAGGGTCTATTGTAACATTAAGTTCATGGTGAACATGATGGGCTCAGTTTATGGCCCTGTCTACTGTGCCATTCAAAACACCAATTTTTTTGTTGTATGGGGTGTTTGGAGAAATAATTTAAAAAGTGGTTAGTAGCACTACTTTACTGTACTTTACCAATTTATTATAATCTTTCTACTTTTGTGTTTTATGCTAATGTCAAGGTGTAATATCCACATTCAAAGTCTCATTTTAATGGACAAAGATTAATATGTCATTGACATACTGTTTATTATATAGCGAATTTTCTTACGGTAAGATTGTTTCTTCTAGTCTATGCATGACAAGTTCAGATAATAATGAAGTTAGTACCCCTATTTGTGTACCTGTCAACTGTCGGTAAATAACTATTGAATGAACAAGGATTATTTCATGTAATGGGATTATTGGCTGTACTATTTTTGGGAAATATTATAGTGTTTATTTCTGCTGTGAGAATGTCATTAGAGTGAGATTCAAAAATACCTTTTGTAGTTGCATTGTAATTTTGGTTTGTCTGTGTATTACACAACCTTTGTAATTTCTTAAACAGACATACAACTTTTGGGTTATGTATACAGATCAATTGTGAAAACTGTATGAAATAAAATGTGTCCAAAATACCTTTTTTTAACCAAAAACTCTAAGTTCATTTCTGTTACACAATTGTGAACCAAGGTTATGTTAAAAAGAAAACTTAGTCTTGTTACATAAATTAAGAAATTTGATACTTAAGTTATATCTCCCTTTGTTCTAACATTTCAAATGCCTTTCATTACAGAATTTCACGAGAATTGAGATTTTGTTAATGAAAAAAGAAACATTGTGGTATTGCCTACAGTTTAAAAGAAATTGTAGGTTAGCCTCTCCACAGTTATTCTTTGCACTTACATTTATCCATTGTCGAAACAGCTGCTGAATGTACGGTGGATGACTTCTGATGAGCCTGGATGAAAATCAAGTAGTAGAAGTCAAAAGGACAGTTGGCATATTATTATTTCCCAAAAATAGAACAACCAACAATCCCATTTTATGAAATAATCCCAGTGGTAAAATGCATTCTTTCTAATATAGAATTTTCATTCAATCAAATTATTTACCAACAGTTGACAGATACACAAATAGGTGTACTGTCATTAAGTCCAATATTTTCTGAACTTGTCATGCTTAGGCTAGAAGAAATGATCTTACCTTTAGGAAATTTCCTATATTATAAACGGTATGTTGATAACACCATTTGATTTCTGGTGGAATACAACACTGATGGTCATAAACGTTCCTCAAGAATAATTATTGTCAGGAATAATATTATAAACACTTAACTATTTCTATTAATTAATACTTAATTTGGGGGTTTTCCTGTACCTCAGGAATTATTATTGAATTTTATTATAAATACTAACTACTTCTATTAAATTAATAATTAATTTAATGGGTGTTCCGAGACTTAAAATTTCATATGTCAACCACTGAAAATAATTACCTGGCTACATTCATTTGCAAATATATAAAAAAGAGGGCAGCATCTCACAAGATAGGAATAACAGCTTACCTGTACAACCAGACTCGTAGGACCTCAGAGGACAACAAATCTTTATCATGTATTCCAAAAATCACCAATAATTTTAAGAAAAATCTACTTTGTCAACTCTTCTATATTTGATAGAAAACCACGATCATATGCCCAACTAATTTCTGAAACTCTTTTCATCAAAATTAATAATACAATTAACTCTTAATGTATAATGTAATGTATTCACTTCAGCCTATGACCATATATTAAAAAGGTTAAAGACCAAAGCTTTTGAGGGGATTTTACCTCTTCCTTTACTAATTCTCTAATTTATTCAATGAGACTTCCAATGCTAAGCCATTATTTCCCCTTATTCATTTTTGATTTATTTTATCATATCATTTTAACCCCTGCACATCCCCATGAGTTGCAGATCCCCTAATCTCCTCCTTTTCTTTCCTCTTCCCCTAACAACCCCCTCACCACCCTTGCCTGATGCCATTCCTTTACACTTCTCTTACAATGTTTTGGTCTCATCCACCACTGACGCTTGATCTCAAACAACTTGGTCATCCAACTGAAATGTTCATTACAACAATGAGTTTCACATAACACACCATCCTCTGAATATGGTATACTGATGTAAATCTTTTTAAGTAATTATTATTAAAGTAGATTACTTTGGCATTCCACTCTCAACGTTCAAGTCCAAATTCCTTACTGTTTAAACTTAAATGACGAAGTCATGTGTGGGTAATACCTTTTTAATCCTTTTACTGTGAAAATTGTGCTCTTCTCGTTTTTTGTATTAAGTATTATGCAATAATTTTCTTCTTCTTGTGTCTTTCTGTCTTATTTTTATTATCTTTATTTCTCATTTCTATCTTAGTTTTAAGAATTAACAGAATTATAAGGTTTTCTCTACATTTGCTTTGTACTTGTGTGTATTGTGTGAATTTTTAAATATGTTCAATAACTGATTTTTATTAAATAAATTTGACTTCTTACAGATGTACCCGAAGATGCGAAAAACTGTTTTGCAAAACATCATACGTGTAATGCAAGCATTTTAAATATATGTGTTTAAATAATGTGTTTCCAATTTAATGATGACCAATGATTGTCTCAAATTATAAGATACAGAAAAGTAAATAACAACTAATAGACAATCAAGAAAGACTGATAAGGATAAAATAAAGTATGTCAGTTCTTTTTTTGCTTATTAGTTTCTTTCCATGATTTCAAGCACATATTTTTCAGTAGTTTGAGGAGTTTAACAATGATCATAAATAAGATGAGGCAACCAATACTGAGTACAGTAATTACATCTAACAGAAAATACTGATACCATGACAACTCAAGAGCTGCTGAACGTAAATGATCTGCACCTTTGTTACGAATTACATACTCTATCCACCAGACTGCTGTATTAAGTGGTATATCAGGACGATCTCTAAATTGATTTGAAAGAACTTTCATTCTTTCTTTATAGCTGAAAAAAAAAATTGTTTACTTAAATACTACATAGATTTTCAAAGCTCTAGTTGTTGTGTTGTCTCTAATTAATCTTTTCACAGATAAAATTAAATTCATACCTAGGATCATAGAGAACTTTTTTCAGGGTACTGACTACTTCATTTGTAGTGATACTAGATATATCTAGTTTCTCTGCCACTCCCCTCACTACATTTCTTTGAAGGTTGATGAATTGATCAGCTAAGAAAGGTATCCCTACCACAGGAACACCATGATACATTGCTTCTTGGGTGCTTAGTAAACCTCCATGTGTTATAAACAAACGAGTGTTGGGATGTCCTAATAACAATGTTGCAAATACAATCTCAATTCTAATCAATTGAAATTTATACTAAAATAAAAGGGCTTTTCAAAATAAGTAGAAAAAAATACACTAAAATATGACTATGAATTTACAAGTTGAAAAAGAAGTTAATTTACCTAAAATATCATTTTGTGGCACCCACTTGACTATTTTTACATTTTTAGGTTGACCAGGAAGTGAATCAGATTCCCATTTCCACAGAACTTTTTGTTTCAGCTGTGCCAAGGCTTCAAGAAGAATTTTTCTTTTTTCTCCATCCAACTTATCGGATCGAACATTTGTTCCCAGACTGAATAAAATCACTCCCTCTGGGGCATTATCAAGATATTCCTGTAATTCCTGAAATATAATAATTAGAGATAGGTTTTTCAAGCACTATAAAATACTAAAACATGCATGTAGACACCCAGTATCAAATAGTCATACAAACACGATGCAGGGTAAAAATATGCACAATTAAATTTTAGTTTAGTATGCGGTTTGTTTTATTGCTTTTTGTAAGAAACAAATGTTTCGAATGCAACAAATGCTTTCTATGCTACAAGACATAATTGGAAAATTATTCAAAGATGAAATCTGAGCCAATGTAGGGTCAAATTCTGCATTTTTTGATTGTTCACCACAAATAATGTTTTTCAGAATTTAGAGAAATTTCATATCTGGATTTGAATTTAACATTTTATATAAAATCTCCTTAGCAGTCACCCTTTTATCTCGAAACACTTATTTCAAAGAGATTTTTATGTCTTCAACAATTTTTAATGACTCCACTAACAGGAACATGCTGTTTCTAGTTTCTGAACTGTTATAGGCAATTTTAAATTTGATTTTATACTTTTCTTTTTTTTTTTCTTTCTTCAGACATGACTTTTGAGAAAAAAATTATTTATTTTTTATGCAAGTGGACCGCAAGTCTGCTCTTACTTTTCCCTCCCATTGTCAGTTATCAAGTGTTTTGAGTATAGGTTTTCTGTATCTTCTTTATCCTTTGAGATTTAACAATTTCACAAATGTTTCTCATACCGCATGTACTCGCTTTGCAAATCCAGTTTATGTACTGAAGGATTAGAATTTATAGTAAAGCAAACAGCAAAGATAACTGCATTCTGTCAGGATCTAAGAACTATTTGGATTATTTGAATACCCTTCTGCAATGGACTTGTAAAACATGCTTGAACCTATCTAAATAATTATGTAATGCTTGCGAGGACACCTTCTCTATTTCCAGTAAGTAAAAATAAATTATATAACAATAAAAACAATTTATATTAATTCTATTCCTGTAATATATTTAAATTGATGATAATTGGTCAGTATTAGTTGGCTATGCTGACTCCATGACATAACAATAAGATTGTGGATAATCTTTGGGTGAAGGAAGGGCATATGGGCTAGAAAATTTCTAACAAACTGGGCACATGCAATCACGGGTGAGAGTCTTCTGCACCAATTCAATCAGTTTTTAATATTTCCTTCTTATCTAAATGATTCCATCAATACGCCACTGATGAAAAAATATTTCCATTTATTGTAACAATTCATACAATATAACATTTTAATTTATTTATAAACAAATTTGCTAATATTTAATGTTTTCAACAATGACAGAATAAAAAAATTCAGAAATTATGAATAATAATAATTTTTAAAAAAATGTAAAGCAGCGTACAGCTGCCTCTAAGCCCCTCCCACCTTCTTCACTGTTATGTATTGTATGGAAAAATGGAAAGAAGTCTAAACATGCAGTATTAATAGAAAAAAATGTTCACACATGCATTATGCATGATTTTTTTCAAAAAACTACCACAGCATGCCAACATGCATGGTACAACATGCAGTTTTAGAGTATGCCATGAAAGATATATTTACTAAGTTTGGAAGTTCTATGAAGCATTAATAAAATCATCATTTACAATCGTTCTATTAATAAGAAAGATTATAATGAGAATGATTGAAAACAAGCCTATCAAATTCTATAAAACACAAAAAATAATTCCTTCTTCTGAAAATAAAATTGAAATCATTTGAGAAAGTTATGGTTAAAAACTTAATTTTCATTTCCTACCCCATGCAAGCTACAAATAAGATTGTAACTTTCTTACCTTTGGCAGTTTTTTAGCTGGTTTTATATGCATTCCTCCAATTGGAATCAGAGAAGGTGTTAAAGGTCGTGTGTAATCATAACTGTAATGAATATTGGATAGGATAATACTAATATTTTTTTCTACATCTTCTATTGGGGGAATATTATTTCCAAGATACTTTTGAGCTATTGCATGTTGTTTTGGTAAATGAATATGTCTTCTATATGCTTTTACAAAAGAATGAACAATGAAATTCATTGTTCTTTGGAGAAATGTTAAATGTTGAGGATAAGGAAGATTTCCAACATTGATGTAGGATGGCGTATTTGGACTACCTGAAATTTCTGCAGCCCAAGGAGGCAGACTATAAGCAGTAATTGCTACTACTGGAGGTGATCCAAATAATGGTACAAATGCATGAAAGCATTCATCGACTACTGCCTCAATAATAATAAGATCAAAAGATTGTTTGCCCACTAATTCTAAGAGCTGCTTCGCTCCCTTTGATTGCAAACCTTTCTCACAACCGTCAGTACCCCACTGAAATATGGAAGCATAGTTCTGGAGTATACTCTCTTTACTCATAGCTGTATAATCATAGTTTTCAATAACTTCTTCATACATCCCTTCAATAATAATTTCAGTGTAATTTGGATATTTCTGCTTTTCAGGATCTGGAGTTACTACTGTAACATGATGACCTCTACTAGCTAATTCTAATGTGAGTGCCCGATTCCAAATATGGTGACTTGGTGATGGTGTCACCACCAAAGCCAAAATATTAGCAGCATTTACATTGGACATAAATGACACTAATAAAATTAAAAATATTTTAGTTGGAGAATACTGTATCATTTTTGCTGAAGAATGTTGCCTTTACAGTTCCTCTCACAAATTTAAATTCTGAAACAAAGAATGTTATTTAATGATATTTTTGACATGTTCTGGTTCTATAACTTGAAGATGGTTTTAGTGTTTTAGTCAAACAATTATATTACTTATTATTCAGCAAAGCATCACCTACGGTCAGCAAAGCATCACCGGTTCAGCAAAGCATCACCTACGAGGTAAATTAATAAGTAATAAGTAACAAAATATTCTAAGTTTTTAATAAATAACTAAATATTTACTTTTCTTTTCTTACTGTGATTGTTGATCAAAGTAGCTCAATGCAATGAGACTGCTGACTGTAAGGTTTCGATGTGCAGGTAGTTGTACTAAGCTTCTTCATTCAACTCCAACATTACATAATAAAGACTAATCATCTGCAGCCTTGAACTCCAGCCTTGCCAACTCCATATCAGATTTCTCACAGCCACAAATGGTGAAAGTCTTGAAAATGTCATTGTAATATAATTATAAAATAATTATTAAATTATTTTTAAATTTATAAATTATTAATGTAATTATTAAACAATTTTATTCAAAATATTTAATACAGCTATAATTTGTATCAATTTAATTTTAAATAAAACACAAATCGGTGCAAATGTTTATCTTGGAAGTTAAAAATAATGTGTTGATCTGAAATATTAAAATAAATTTTACCTGAAATTCTCTTTAGGCTGTATCAAAAATAAGCTACCTATAAATAACTTGTAACAGTATAAAATAAGAATAATGAATTAACATGAAACATTTCTTGCTTTATTAGATATTCTGAAATGTACATCATACATTTTTGATAATCTTTTTTTCCTTCAATTTTAATTTTTGGTGTTCATTATTGTGTGTTCATGTATTGGATGTGAAATTATCGCAAACAAACGTAGTCAATAATAATAATATAATTATTTTCTCTATTAAATGCATTACATTTCTGAATTCTGATAGCAACTATCACGACATATAATGGCTGCTGTGTCACTGACGGAAAAGTACTCTAATAGTGTACTTAGTATATCAAACTTTCTGTACGGCACCGAGCGTGATAATGCAAGAAAAGTTTGCGCAAGGAATCTGTGCACTCGGTTAATGTCACTGAGAGGAGGTGAATACCGTCTCAAAAACATCGACTTCGTAGCTTTTCGACCGGCAGACTCGGCTACTACCCACAGTTTTGTGAATTGTTGTTTCTACTGCACTTGCTCAGTGACATATGTTTTGCGGCTACTAGATACTGAAATAGTAAATTAATTTAATTTATTGCGTCCTTAATCTTATTAATATCGACGCAATGCGTCTCTTCGCCCCATGTCGAGCGTTGAGCTCGGAGTAATCCAGTAGCGTTTTCTTTGGGTGTGCAAGTCGTGTGTCAATGCCCAAGGAAATAAAAAAATCCTTTGAATTTATTTAGATTTTTTTCATTTATTCTGTCTTCCTCACGCTCGGCGTCATGGATCGGCACCAGCGCATCCATTCAACGCAGGCAGCGCGTGAGCGCAGGTCAGGTGCGTCAAGCTGGAACAGGCAAGTCAGCACATCACAAATAAACATGTTAAATTATTTAATTCTAATTAATTGCCACAATTTGGAATTAATTGCCACATATTTTCCACCTCTCATCGTCAGAAGAGGAACTCGCACTCCCAGGATTGTCCAAAGAAATGTGTTGGTACATCGCATTATCTGAATTATTTTGTCGCCTTTATTCCCTACACATGCTCGCAGCATTTCTTTCACTGCTCAGGCTGTATTTTGCAAACGCTTCTCTGCAAAAGTTTTCCTTTTCTTTTAAGGATGGTCGCGTGTATCTGCTGCACGCCCTTTTATAAATCTCCAAACAAGTTCTATTAGAGTAAGATCTGGGTGGTACGGTGGAAGACGGAAGGAGGAATGTGTCCATGCTCAATAATTATTTGATCAATGACGTATCGTTTTTTCTGGGTGTGTACTTTGCATTATTTGTAACAATTGGGCTTTCGTGAGTGATGGATCAAAAGCCACTCCATGATTAATTAGCCACTCGGCTATACTCTGAATCGAAAAATACTTATAGGAAAAATCAATGATCGCAGCACTATCACACGGAATTTACTAGATCGATAACGTCTGAACAAATTGTCCGATTTTCGATCTGTAAACGGCAATGGACTCCTTTTTAAAATAGAATTTACGCTACGATGCCGTTTTTTCAAAAAATATTTCCAAATTTTTTTTTAATTTTTTTCTCGTAGTTCCGGGAAGAAATTAAAAATGTGGGCTTATAGCGTGATGACGACGTGCTTCCTGAATCCAACGCCGTGTCAATCATGCAAATCGGATGAATAGGAGCGGCGTAAAGTGAAATTTCGGAAAAATTAGCTGATCCCCCTCCCCCTCGCTCCTGCGTCAGCCAACCCGTCTGGGCTCTCCATCGACGCGGCCGAAACCCGGCGGCCTGCGGCACGGGAGGCCGAACTTTCAGACAGGCAAGCTGGGCAGTCAGTCCCTTTCAGTCTCAATATATTTTTCTCCACGTGTCAAACTAGTGATGCTGTAACAGCCAAACGGTCTCGTATCATCTGTAAGTCGTATAAAACTATATATCTTGTTCACATATTTCCGTCTTCCTTCGAATACCATCAAAAAGTTATTTGAGGCACTACTCAAAATATCAATTCCGATTTGGAAACTGATTTCAAAAAGAAAATTGAACTAATTGTGTAGATATCACCAATATTCCATGTCCTAACATCTTATTTTACTTACATTTTACTTCTAAGATCTTCCGTTATCATTCCACTACCACAAAGAATGAGCCGAAATTACGCACGAGCTCTTTTATCCTGCGACTCGATTTTTGATCTCAAAACCGCGTTTGTCCCCTTGATAGACTTCACCTGATGAATCTGTTTTCCCAAGTAAAGTTTTAAAACTGTTTTCGTACTTTCGGACATAATTGAAGAAGTGGTAAAATTGCGCGCAGGCGAATGCATCCTGAATCCAACACTGTAACAAACATTAAAATATAATATTAAGAATCGTGACATGTCCCAGCTTACTTAGTAAGTTATATTGATATAAAATGATTCTGTTATATTTGTATAAACTTGAAGATTGGAATAAGTAATTCCGGCGTCATTTTTATACAAACTACGTAAATGATAAGAAGTAGTGTAAACCAATGTGTTGTGACATATATATGTATTTTTTATTGCAATAAATTGTCATGAAAGCAATACAACTTTAACCCTTAGACAGGAACACCACACTAGAAGAGGAATATCCGTCTATGACGGGGATAAATTATGTTTGTTATATAGTCATTAATTGGCAACTTTTAATTTCTACATTAAGATACCAATTTTCTAAACATCGTACACTTATCAGTAACATTTAATCGGGTAGCAATTAAATTTATAAGATTTGTATACTACAAAGTAAAACGTAGCGTACCAGTCGCATGATAAACCTCATATTGGGGAATCAGAATCAAACGTATTAAATCGGCGATCCACATCTAGGTGTCGTGAATAGGGATGCAACATTGATGTTGATATTTTTCAAAACATAGATTTTATATAGACACATAGAACATATTCCGTATAAAATAGTTAAAAATATGAAATAATATTGCATTATACCACTGTCAATACATGTGTTCGAATAAAGCGAACGGTGATTTAAATCCTCACCCAGAGACTATCTTCAGCCCAGAAATTACCCCATTTTTTGGACATTTCCTACGTATGTCCTACCGTTCGCAGAGAGGGGGCCAACGTAAGCACTCTAGGTGAGGTCTCCCCCACCTTTCTGTACCCATTTGAGGAATTGGCTCATGATGACCGGGGCGACAGTTTCGGGCTTACGCCTTTTTTTTCTTTGCCTTTTTGTCTAAATCGTAATTATAAATTAACAATCACCACTGTAAAAGTTATCTTCCACAACTTGATCGATGTTTCTAAACCAGCTTTTTAATTTTTTAATTTGAACATTTATATTTGCATTTGTATTATTTAGCATCATTCCTTCCTTTTGCTTCGAAACTGGGAGGGGCGCCGATAATTCAGCGAGTTCTTCCCCAATAATGGAGAATGTGCATAAGACTGCGGGTATCAAACCCCTGTTCAGTGCGATGATGTCTTTGTCGGCTCCAGTCCCGGTCAAACGCGGCTGTGAGCATCTCTCCTTTCATCTGCAGGTCCCAATTCTTCGCGGGTCTCAACGCGCAGAGAAATAAATACTAGAATATAGATCCAAGCCATCCCTTTTAGACCTATCTGGATACACAGCAATAGGATGCTAGCATGCATAGTGTTCATTGCTCACTGGACTCAATGCCTTTTCTTTTGTTTGGATTGTGTATAGTCATATCAATTATCCTTTCACCCTTTTTTTCCGCTTCATTCCCATCATTCCAAGCATAATATCCTTTTCTAAATTTTGTTCGACTCACAGTATGTCCCAAAAAATTTTTTTTTCCATTTTTGGGTTTGGCTTTTAAAAAAGTTCTTTTTTCTTTCGGATGCATCTCGCCTGCGCGCTTTTACCCTTCTTCAATTTTCTCGGAAAAAAAAACTGTTTTAAAATTTTACTTGGAAAACAGATTCATCAGGTAAGTCTATCAAGGAAATAAACGCCCCTTTTTAGATCAAATCGGTCCGGATGAAAGAGCTCGTGCGTAATTCGGCTCATTCTTTGTGGTAGTGGAATGATAACGGAAGATCTTAAAGTAAAAAGTTTTAAAATAAGATGTTAGGACGTGGAATTTGGTGATATCTACAAGATTAGTTCAATTTTCTTTTTGAAAACGTTTCCAAATCGGAATCGATATTTTGGTACCGCCTCAATAATTGTTTGATGGTATTCGAAGGAAGACGGGATTAGTGAACAAGATAAGTTTTATCGACATTACAGATGATACGAGACCGTTTGGCTGTGTTACAGCATCACTAGTTTGTCACGTGGAGAAAAATATATTGAGACTGAAAGGGACTGACTGCCCAGCTTGCCTGTCTGAAAGTTCGGCCTCCCGTGCCGCAGGCCGCCGGGGTTGGCCGTTCGGCCGCGTCGATGTAGGGCCCAGGCGGGTCGGGTGACGCGGAGGCAAGGGGGAGGGGGAGAGGGAGGGGGATCAGGTATTTTTTCACTTTACGTAAATTTCACTTTACGCCGCTCCTATTCATCCAATTTGCATGATTGACACGGCGTTGGATTCAGGAAGCACGTTGCCATCGCGCTATAAGCCCACATTTTTTAATTTCTTCCCGGAACTACGAGAAAACGTTTTCAAAAATTTTTTGGAAATCTTTTTTTAAAAAACGGCTTCGTAGCGTGAATTCTATTTTAAAAGCGAGTCCAATGCCGTTTACAGATCGTAAATCGGACACTTCGTTCAGACGTTATCGATCTAGTAAATTCCGTGTGATAGTGCTGCGATCTATTGATTTTTCCTATAAGTATTTTTCGGTGCATTTAGCCTTAAGGCCGTGTCCTGCGTGAGCTACAACCGGCGGCGGCGACAAGCGATAGCTTGCGTCAGCTTCAAGCGACAAGTTGCGATGCCGCGCGACTGAGCGCGTGGTGTCCTACGTAAGCGACAAGAGACTGCGACAACGACAGTCGAAATGTTTCAAAGTAAACATTCAAGATTTTTGGTATGTTCAACAAACTCTCCACAGATATTCACTCTGCCATTTAGTAATAGGTTTAATTCACCCTCAACAGAAGCCCGTGAAATAAGACAGACTATTTGCAATTATTTCAATAGCCCTGTCGGTTTGGTTACAATGGTAACCTAACCTCATTTACACACACACACACACACACACACACACACACTTACACTAACATGCACTACACTATCACATTCCGGGAGACCGGTCGGGAGCTTAGAGATTGTCCCGGCTGGGGCGGTGCCCCGCTGGTGGGAGAGCCCTGGTTAGGGGAAACCCCACTAGCCGACGGTAGGTCGGCGCCGGATCTCGCCATCCAGTGGGGGAAGATCACAGCCATCTCCCGCGAAAAAACATGCACTACACTTACGGAACTAATGACCAAAGCTGTTGACGCGTCGTAGATTTTGGATAGGATTGGTGCAATACAAAACCCCTGCCTTAATCCTTTACTTATCTTTATTTCTTTTGATATGTTATTTCCTAAGTTTCCTTGACTTCCTTTACTTATCTTTATTTATTTTTATGTTATTTCCTGAGCTTCCTTGACTTCATTTCCTTCCTTGAGATAAGCGATATTGTCCGTATACAACTCTCTGAGGTTATGCGCCAGCTGCTTATCTCTAACTTGTCGAATGGTAAGTATACAGAGGCCCCACTTAAAACGGGCCTGTGACTTCTCCATGAAATAAGATTTTTTATTTATTAATTGAGTCAAAATCTGTTTGTGACGTATTTGGGAGGAAATCATCTTCTTTCTGAAAGGTGTTTAGCAGCGCTTCTTGGCGGTAGGACCAAGAACTTGATGTACAGTAAGAGCATATCTAAAGAGTATTTCTGGGAACTTTTACGATACAATCACTTCTGCAAATGATTAACTTTATTCACAAACAAAAGAAAAATTACAAGATGTGTTGGAAATGCCCTCCTTCTGCTTCCAAACATTTTCTTGTTCGTGTTCGTTAATATTCAACATTTTAAAAACTTTTTTTTCCATCTTCCAACTATTAATAGTTAAATTGTGGGGAAGGGATTCTCAAACTCAAGAAAACCTGAGCAGATGATTTTGTCCCCTATACGTCACTGGTGTTTTACTGCTTTTTTACTAAATAAATATCTCAACCTCGAACCTGTTGTTCGCCATTTTGAAATTAAATTCTGGATTGTGCTCTTCCTCGAGACACTAATTTCTGGAAACTCACTATGAAAAACTTCACGAATTTTCTTGAACGAACCAGTTCGAATGCACGTATTAACAATAAACACTCTTTCTTGCGCAAAATACATTATTACATATTAGTGTACCCGTTCAAGAACTCTCGCATGTTAAACCCCACCCTCTTCCCTATTATTCCATTTCCATATTAATCCTATAATATATGAGGAATGTATATGAGAAATTTAGGGATGGAGAAAGGTTGGTTAGGTTTAAGGCGAGTTTCCAAGATGAAACGTGCCCCGATGGAGAGAAGTTGTCTAGAAATGTCTGATTGAAGCTTTTTGTCGTGTAGTCTGCCTTGTGCATTTCAGGATGCTAGTCTCGGGGAGTGTTGTCTGTTTGTTTGACAACATTCGCTTATTTTGGTGGCAGTAGTCAATATTTTCATGAGTGTGTCCTTGGGTCCTTTAAAAATGTTGATAATGTCTTTTATTGTGTGGATGATTCTGGTAATATTGTTGTTCTTGATGAAGTCTATGATGTCTTTTAGGCTGCTGACAGTTGTAGTCGCAGAGTCCTGGTCCTCAGTTCTATTCGGGGAAGTGTCCGAGAAGGTTCTGCTGTTGAGTGTTGGGAAGGATTCATGGGAGAAGCCTGGTGGAAGCTGGTTGGTGCGGTTTGTCTACCTGTCTTTTAGGGACGCATTTATAAACCTCTACCAGGTGCCTGCCAGGTCTAGCAGGCTGTCAGTGATCGGTTTTGCGATTTATGAACGGCCCCCGGCCAAGTGCAGTCGCCCCTTGACCTCCCAGCGAGCCCCCAGATGGTAGGCCCCTAAGAGCTCTGCTGGCAGAGTTTTATAAATACGACTCTTAGTCTAGCGATTGCTTGTAGTCGGGAGTTGTTGGGGAACTGGAAAGCTGCCAGGATACTTTGTAGTTTTGTAAGCAGTTGGCACACTTGAGAGTGCTAAGAGGGCTGGTGCAGAAGACGGTGTTGTGTAATTTTGTACATTTGCCGCGGACCCATTTCCTGGAACAATGATTCTCGGTGTGCCCGAATTGTTGACACCTGTTGCAGCGGGGGATCCTGTTATTGTTTTTGTAGGCGTAATCCTAATGCTATGGTACGACACGCATTTGATAGTTTCGTTTATTGTCGGTAACAAGTCCTTGTCCGTCTCACATACGTATAGTCCTAGGTGTCTTATGGTTTTGTCTTGCTCCATTTTCTGAATTTCTGACAGATTATATGGGAATGCTGTATGTGTCGTGTATGTCAGTCAGTAGATCTGTGTATTTAGTTTTTTTTAATTTTTATTTTTTTATTTTACGTCAAAAACAGTTAAAAACTGCGTATGACGTGCTATGAGGAAAAGTGAATTGTGTGCACATTTTCAAAATTCTGTGATCCCTACACTAAGTCATATACTACTTAAATTAAAAAAAAGCTCCCATGTAATAAAATCTATTCCCAAGGATAAAAAGGCAATAAATTTTAGCTCTTGTCTATGTTGTTCAGAATAATACTTCCTGCCGCGACAACATGGAAACGATAATTTGAATAATTGTATTTCCCACTGAATTCTAGAAGACGTGCACAGATAATGAAGTTACATTTATCATCATGTATTTACCACCAGTGTTCACTCATTCTAGTGATCTCGGGCGACAAAAAGCCTTCGGACCAAAAGCCCTCTGAATTTTTGTTACTGTTTCATCATCCTGTCCAGTTGTTCGTTAATCCCAGAAGCGTTGTCAAGTGTTCAGATGCCGGGTAGAAATCCAGCCGCGAACCAGAAGTCCAGATGAACGTTGGAGCCGGGTCGTAGGACCTGAAGTGAAGCGAAGGATGAAGCCGGGTGCTCGAATTCCGTGAAGAGAAGTCAGAGACGAAGCCAAGTAGTCCAAAATCCGAAGAGAAAATCCAGATCGTTAGCACAATCACAAATATAACTCAGAAAAACGGCACTCGCCCTAAAATTATCCCGTGAAGTATGATTCTTAGTGCAGCCGCTAGAATTCGCTGTCCGTCCGGAATCAAATAACTCCACAGGTGGGTCACCCGGTATCATCTTTGCAGGGTCTACCTGCACGAAAACTCCTCTGTTCTTCCATTTCATTTATTTAATTTTTAATAATTTTACCGTTTATTTTACCAAGGAAACTCAGGACCGTTATATCACAGTAATTGGAGCATTCCTCATCTCTTTTTTGAAATTTATTGGAGATGTAACCCTGGTAACGAAAAAGTGGATTAAACCAGATGATAAATTTAGGAAAAAAATCTTCTAGCACGTGATATAGCCACAATTTGTTTTCTGGGTTCTTGATACCGAAAAATCGAACGACGGAAAAATGTCTGTACGTCCGCCCCTCTGTCCGTCTGTGAACAACACTAGCGGCTAAACCGTTCAACCGAACCAAAATTGATATTCCTCAATAGGTACGGCTGTTGTCGCGGTTCCTTGAATTTGAAACAAATATTTTAAATTTGGAGGGTAGTATGCATGTGCTATGATCCAGAAGATGATATAAAATGCGCATTTATTCGAAGTTAATGTTACTGGAATACCAAAATTGGGCGGTCAAAGTAGCAACACTAAGGACAAAATACCTGAAGACGTAAAAGCCAGAGTGAGGGCACACATTAAATCTTTCTCTAAAACAGACTCACTAATGTAGGGCAAGGAGTGCCTCGACTTTAACTTAAATATCACAAAATGTACGACTTCTATAAGGAAAGTTGGGTAAATGAAAGATGCCAATATGTAAAATTATCTGTGTATCGGAAGTTATTTGCAGAATGAGTGCATTGGAATATAATATTAATAATTGTTTGAAATTAAATATGATGAACACGTCAAAGACAAGGAAAACAGCAGAATAGAAAGAGAGAAAGATCGTAAGGAGAATGATGGACATTTAATTGTAGTGAGCTACAGTAAGTAATTTCTTGTACAGAAAATTATAAAATACTCTGCTGATCACTAGTGTATTCAGGAAAGAGACTTAATTCCTTGATAGAGAAAGTTATAAAATATAATGAATGACGTCTATCTCTTTCTTTCAAAAAATTTCATGTTTTTCAGTTGCATTTTAAGGTTCCAAAAAACGACATTTTATAAATCACTATTCTCTCAAGTTTCGCAACTAAAATTCACTCCGACAGGCTGAAGTAAAATATAAAATGAAACATGCCGTTATTTTCTCATCTAGCCCATTGCATATGTACGTGGCCAAAGATAAGAGTTGAGGTAACGAAAGGGTAGCCGAATTGAGCCTACATTTTGAAATGGATCGCAGCACGGGATCGAAACTATTCCAAAGAATTGCTAAAACCTGAAAATAATAACTTTACAGCTATTTGACTGTAAGACATATGTAAAACATCGTTTCAGATGCAAGTGTAATTCAATAACTTACAATAATAATCTTCTCCATTTTTAATTGGTTATTACCAAGTAATAATATGAAATTAAAATGTCAATATTGTTAATTACTAGAATATGATTTGTACTAAATTTTAAACTTGTAACCAGATTTTCGAAAAATTTGATAAATGATACGGTTACGTGGATAATTGCAATTATTGAAACATTATACTAATCAATTTTTCCTATTATAAAAGATAGAACCTTTTTGCTCTAATTTGAAAATAAGTATTGAGAGTAAAGAGGTTGTATCTGTAAAACTAGGGCCTTGGTTCCTACCAAAGTTACAATGCTTTAAGATTAATTATCAGCCTACAGTTTCATTCTTTGATGTTAAATACACGGACAATGAAGAGAATTAATGGAGTAGATTTTGTTGTAGAAAGGGCCAAATCTTTGCAATGCTCTCCTGTAAAATTTACTGCGGCGCAGATAGAACCTTTTAGGGTCACGAAACGTAATTTTTTAGCGGGAAAGTGAGCATGGTAGACCGGAAATCTCCAAATAGGGGGCAAGATAAGACAAGGTCCGCTGGGCGGGGCAGGGCGGAGCAGGAATGCAATGGGATAGAAGTAGGCTCCACTGCAGGGCATAAATAAACGGAATTCCTCTCCCTGGCTAATAATTTACTGTAATGATTGTCCGGGTAACGCTGGGTACTTCTGCTAGTATTCTTATATTCATTAAACTACTCCTTTTCACACGAACTACTTGCCTTTCCTGCGCTTACTATGCAAAGCAAAATGATCCATTTGCTTCCATATTTAGCTCGATTAAATAACGCAATTTAAAATAGATTTAATGATTAAATGATATTAAAATTTATTTTCAAGATTCTAATGATTGCCTCCACGCACATTTAAAATTACATTGGCATTAGAGTGACAACATCTCAAACGAAGCCCGGGAAATTCGAATGTACCTTTTTTTTCCAATTTTCGAAAATATAAAGTGCGTCGAAAATGGAATCACCTTCACTTTCTTTACCGTTCTTTTCTACATACGTGAAAAAAATTAAAGAAAAAATTTAAAGCCTTTTTCGAGAAAATAATTGTTTAAATTTTTTTTAAAATGCCAACTTTGTCAGAAAATTATGCAAAAATACACATATTTTCGAATAATTAAACATGATTTAAACATTTAAAGATATGTTTTTGAATAACATATTTCATTTAAAAAATTTTCTTAGTTGTATTCATAGGAAGACCCAGAAAAATGCAATTTTGCAATTTTCAAAAAAATCACTATATTTAACGAAAATTAGATTTGAACCGATCAGCGTTTTTTACGCTAAAGAAAACAAAATGTAATTGAAAATTGAAACAAATTTAATTGAAATTGGTGGTAAAATAATATTTTTTTTTTGAAAATGATCCAGGGGCTTTATGTAAAGTACCCCCAAAATTAAAATATCTATTACAAATTCAAGCGTCCTAGCCATCAGCCAGATCTATGGAGAATACCATTTTTGTACCAGTGCTTGGCGTTGTTCACAGACGGGCGGACGAAGGACAGACTGACGGATGGAAGGACAAACGGACAGACGTTTTGCCGTGAATCGATTTTTTGGTATCAAGGAACCACAAAACATGGATTCTGGCTACATCACGTGTTAGAGGAAATAATTTACTATACAGGGTGGAACAGCTAAGTGTTAACACCCCTTGTATCTCCTCAACCGCGCAAGATATGAAGATGCCGATTGGACAGTCGATTGCTGGAACAGGGGCTACTTGATTACAGCATACTTCGTCTTTGCACTATTTTTTACTATGAAGATATAAGGTCAACTTTTTTTTTTAATGGAACCCTATGCTAAAATTTAGCGTATCGTAATGCGCTTAAAAAGACGATTTCAAGTATGTGTATATCTTTGTATTTTTGCGAATAGTTTTTTAGCAATTGATGTGCTTTTGTAACATATTTTTCCACTGAGGCGGCGATTCGACCTTCCTGCTACTAAATGGGGAACTTCGCGAGTCCGTCCTTCAGACAAATGCGCTCATTTACTTCAGCACAGTAGCAACTACTTTCTTCGATACTAATTTTGCCGAAAGATGACTTCGTACAAAGAAGATTCAAATGCTGCATTCAAGATTCAGGAAAGTTCTTGTTTTGCCACGCAATTACTATTCTGTTGTTTTGAAAACTGTGACAACACATTCTATTATCAATTGGGAGTAAATAATACAAAAATAAATTAACAATATCTTATTAATCATAATTTATTCGTAATTTAATCGTAACCGTCACGAACAAAGAATACACATTGATCAAAAAGAAATAAAAACATACCAATTACATTGTTACAGATCAATTTAAGGAAAAACAGATGTGAGGGTGTCACTTGATATATTCGAAAGAGCTTCGGTGATACGTCGCTTCATATCCTCTGGCGTTGTTGGAACTTCTGCATAAACCTTATTTTTGACTGGCCCCCAAAGAAAAAAATCAAGAGGAGGCAAATCAGGAGACCGGGCAGGCCACTTTACTTCAGCACGCCGTATAGAAGTATTAAATGAGAATTCAAAAAATTCTCATTTAATACTTCTGTTGCCACACGTGAAGAGTGTGCTGGACAGCCGTCATGTTGAAACCACATGCACTGACTCGTATCCAGTGGTATCTCTTCTAATAATGTGGGTAGAACATTTCGAAGAAAATGTTCGTACATAATACCATTTAACATGCCGGGATGAAGTAAGGTCCCACAATGATATTTCCCACGATGCCACACCACACGTTAACTCTCCAAGGTTTCTGATGTTGTACTTGCCGAATCCAGTGAGGATTCTCTAATGACCAGTAATGCATATTTCGTAAATTCACATTACCGTGGTTAGTGAAAGTCGCTTCATCCGTAAATAGCACTCGTTTAAAAAAATGAATCATCTTTCAGTTGTTGCAAGGCAAACCGAAAAAATTCCATGCGCCGTTCGAAATCCCGACCTCCGAGTGCTTGATGCAATGACAAGTGATACGGATGGAATTTGTTTCTATGCAATATGCGAAGGACACTCATGTGATTCACCCCACATTCCTGGGCTACATGTCGCGAACTAGCACCTCTTCATGTTTTTCGTCAGTTGCAGTTTTCTGCCTTGTCCTCTGTTTGGTGTTCCAACTTCCCGATTCCAATAGTTTCGTGCGCATACATGCAAAAAGCTGGCGTGAAGGAAGCTGACGATCAGGATACAGGTCTCCATATCGTTGCACTGCTCTAACGGCATTTCTTCAGCATTCACCATTCACTAGTAGCATATCTAACTTCTCTTCATTGGTGTACATGGTGTGACTGCTATAAGAAACTGGTAGAAGTGCGCTATCATAACCCCAGCGGCGCATTTTATACTTCTGGCCTCCACCCTGTTATCTACGTAGTACATGGCCTTCGATCGTTTTCGGAAAGTAGGCAAAACCATTCACAAGACATTTTCCTTTAGTTTCTCAGCGGAGAGCACGGAAGGTCGAGTGGAAAAGTGCCATTTCAGTACAAAAATATGTTACAAAAGCACATCAATTGCTAAAAAACTATTCGCTAAAATACAAAGATACACATATTTGAAATCGTCTTTTTAAGCGCTTAGATACGTTAACACTTAGCTGTTCTACTCTGTATATAGGAACAGGATTTATCCACTTTTTCTTTACCAGGAGTCCCATAGTAAGAATTTTTTCTGCTGAAAATTCGGCGATTTCCGGCATATGATTATAATACAGTCTTCTCGTTCTTTCCTAAAACGTCTTTTAGGCCTTGATAATTAGCAGCTGGGAAGTCGATGGGGCAAAAATGAAAAGCTAGCCCAGACTATAGAGATTAGGAAGCTACTACGAGAAAATCTGTGCTACTCTCTATCACTACTAGTCCATCTTCAAAATATGCCACTGATTTTAACTTAACTTCACCAAGTCCTACTGTGTTATCATTTTACTGTCAAAAATTTTCTATTTGAATTGAAGATGACAACCGTGTACAACGCCATATAATCAAGTGGAATCGGAATCTTTGACAACGTTCAACGGCGGCCGATGTGGGAATGTGCTAGGTATTTCACTTCGCGTGACACTTAATGAATTGTATATTTCACCAGCTCGGAAATTCATGACAACTGCTCTGCAAAAAAGAGAGCGTCCTCTATCCAAGTGTTATAAAAGTATCTGCCCCGCGTGGTCAGAGGTTCACAGGAACTATGAAAATATTCACGGCTGAGCCGACATTTGTCACGTCAGTTTCATCACGCACACACGACAGCTATGGAAAAGTTCTAGCACCAATGGTTTTTCTTCAAATTACATAACATTTACCATTGATTTGGAGATAGGAATATCAAAAACTTAAAGGGGTATTACAAAAATAAATTTGAAAACTACTGTTGACAGTGACAGTTGTTTAAGGAACTCTACAATACGTATGTGCAATACAATTGTGCGAATAAAATGTACTTTGAATTTAAATAATACTATAAATTTTAATACTATAAAATATTTAATACTTTAATATTTTAATACTATAAAATTTTAAAAAAAGATAAAGAAAAAACTAAAATATTAAAAGAAAAATAACTGATGGCCAGCGAGAAAAATTACAAGTGAAAAGTGACGGAAATATCTATACTTCTGTATCTGTACTAATGTATAAAGAGACAATGGCGTTGTGCTACATAATCTGTGAATGTATTCAAGGAAAATATATGAAACTTTTACCCTAGCTTCAGTACGAAGAGACCGAACAAATTTTGAATTTTTGCAATTTTCAAAACTTCAGGGGCAACATGAGACCTAAACCTTTTAAGCAACAAGAGACCTACAGCATTCTCTTAAACGTCTTTCAGACTATCCAACAACAAAATTTCATCATAATCGATGGATCAATTTTTTTGAAACCTTTTAAAAGTCCCAGGGACTTCATACATAGTACCATCCCAAATTACAATATCGATTTCAAATTCAAGAAGCCACTACATTAGCCAGATCTATTTACCTGAAGAATATCAATTTTGGAGAAAATCAGCTCAACCGTTTAGCCGTTTGCGTTTTCAACAGACGGACAGACGTTTTGCCATCATTTGTTTTTTCTGTAACACGGACCCACAAAACATGGATTCTGGCTACACAACGTATTAGAGAATTTTTGTTCCAAATTTAGCAACTGGATTTATTCAATTTTTTGTTACCAGGGCCCGGGAATAAGATTTTTTTACCGAAAATTCGCCGCTTTTTCCCGTAGCATTACATCATTTTCTCTTCTTTAGAAGTTCTTTGTATGCGAGAATGCGAACGAGAATGTTTTGCGAGAATATAAAAAAAAGTTTAACCATTTTCGAGAATATAATTGTTTAAAAATTGCCTAAATTTCTCGCAAAATTACGTGAAAGCTATTCAAATATTACAAAAGTTGTACATAACATTATTTCAAGCAGTGTCGTCAAACAATAGATTTCATTCAAGAAAAAATAATTAGTTTCATTATTGAAGTTGTAAGAAGAGGACGCAACATCTTTGATCTTTTGTTAGTTTAAAAAATTCAGAGATTTCAACGAAAATGAAGCTTGCACCTTTCTTTTAAGCGTTTTTTACGCTATCCAATTCTATGCAAAGTAATAAAAAAGTTTGGAGCAATATTTTTAAGAATTTTTAAAAGTGTTGTTGAAGCGTCGAATCCCCCCCCCCCCGCAATCAGAATATGGTTTGAAACTCGCATGTCCTCGAGTTTGTTCAGATCGATCAGGGAATATACATTTAGGAGAAAATCATATGAACGGTTTAGGCGCTAGCGTTGATCTCACACATCTACACCCGGGCGAACAGACTCAAGGGCGGATAGATGGACGGACAAATGTTGAAAAATGTTCCATCGCACGATTACAATACTTTTTCTTTGAAATAAGGAGTGTAAAAATAGAGATAAAGAAATGTTCAACAATTTAAGTTAATACAAGTTAATGTTTTTAAATTTGTATTAGTTGTGATCTTGATGTTTGTAGAGATTTCAAAAATATTTTTCCAGTAATATCCTTCTCAACTTTATCGGGAAACAGATCACTGATCACTCGTTGCTGTCTCAACAGAATTATTGGATTTATCTGTCATTTCAACATTTATTTACGACGGTACTTAAATGAAAAATAATAAAAATTAGTTTCAAATTAAGATTACATCATTACCCAAACGTAGAAATACGATAGAAAGATCTGATAAGAATAAATCTGTATTTGTGGGTGAAGTATACTATATGTTCTCGTTGTTGCCAAATGGCAACAACACATTTATGAAGTATACAGCGTGAGTCACGTAACTTTAGCACCTCCTATAACTTTTGAACGGTTGAAGATATTGAAATGCAGTTTTCACGGAAGTGCATGAGAAAATAGGGCTAATACGTGTATTTATTTCTATTTTATCACTTGTATTTTACGAGATATTTGAGGTAACTTTGTTTTTTAAAATGAAACTATACATATTTTTTCAGTCTACCATAAAGCGTAAAGACGTATCCAATGATTTACATAATGTCATATGTTAAATAAGAATTGTTTGAGAAATTTTGATTCTTTTGCGACCAGTTCTTAACGGATATTTTGAATGTAACCGACCGCCACAGAAGGTCACGCAGCGCTCCACCAGCAAGCGCGCTCTCGAGGAAGGGAAGGGATCTTAGTATTTCAAGATACAAAACATATTCCAAATATTCACAAAACTGTTGTAGTTTTTTCCCCGAACTCTGCGTTCCATCCCTTTTCCATTTTCAGCTTATTTTTTAAAATATGGAAGGGTTAAAAATAAGATTTATTGTAAGTATGTATTGTAATAAAATTGTTTATTACTTCTACTCCAGTTAACGGGGTTTTATATCACAGGATATTAATGGGATCTTGAAACAAAACATAATAAGAATAAATACAGACTAAGAATAAGATAATAATCACTAAAATAAAAATATATTCCCAAAATATAGTAAACAATAGTAAATAAAGGTAATCACTAGAGACGGACAAAACTGCATTCGGTCTCTCGTATCTCGTCCGACCTGTGAATCATGCTCGCTGGCCGAAGCAGGGAGGAGGGTCGTGGAGGGGGAAGCGCCCAGCCAAGGCCAAGGGAGTACACTGGCGAAGGAGATTCTCTTTCTCTGCGGGAGGCAACGAGACAAGGAGATTCTCGTATCGCGTAGGGACAGAGTATTCTTCTAAGCAGTCCAAGCCGGCCGAAGCTCGGAAGAGAATCATGATCAAAACTGCTTAGTGTAGAGCAACGATTTCTTGCTAATTAATTGTTTTAAAATAAATACTCTCTAGCAGTGGCGGCTGCTCTTTGAGGACTCTGGGGCGGCGCCCCCCCCCCAGTAAAATTAACAAAGACGAAAGGTTTCAGAATTTACCAAACATGAACTGTTAAACAACAAAAATGTTGCATGATCTTTATATGGTATCAGAAAAAATAAATGTTTTTAGAATGAATGTGTTTGCATGGGCCGCACCAAGGGTCAATGTTCTCAACCGAACCGTACACATGCGGACTCTCGGAGATCCGCCCCAGCCTTTGCCCAGGCCCTTTACGGAGAACGCGGCGTAGGAGGGGGAAGTGGGCGCCGGGAGGGGGGAGCATTGGAAGGGTGCTTGGGCGGCGCACTGGTTGAATCGGGCCTAAAACTTGGTCATAATTGCAAATGTCAGTGGATTTGCGTAAAAATTGGTATCAAGGGGTTTTTGAGGTCGCTGAATTAGAATATCATTATGAAATTTCAAAATTCAAAATGGCGCCTTCAAAATGGCGGATCGACTCATTTAAAAACAAAGAAAAATGCATATAAAAATATACATATGGGGCTCTGAAGGTCATTGATTTCAAATGTCATAATGAAATTTCAAAATTCAAAATGGCAGCTTCAAAATGGCTAACTGATTCATAAAAATGAGCCCAATGTACGTAGAAATATGTATAAAATGGTTGAAATCGATTGTGAGTAAAATGTTATTTAAGACAGTTTTAATTTGTTGATTCATTAAGATTTATTTAACACACACACACACATACACACACACACACACACACACACACACACACACATATATATATATATATATATATATATATATATATATAATTAAATAAATCTTAATGAATCAACAAATTCAAAAACTGTCTTAAATAACATTTTACTCACAATCGATTTCAACCATTTTATACATATTATAACCATTTTATACCATTTTATATATATATATATATATATATATATATGTGTGTGTGTGTGTGTGTGTGTGTGTGTGTGTGTGTGTGTGTGTGTGTATGTGTGTGTGTGTGTGTGTGTGTGTGTGTGTGTGTGTTGGGTGTACGTTTTTGTCCAGACTACACGGTAAAATCATTTCATTTCTATTCTATTCTCTTCAGAAAGGTTTAATCTACATTTGTAATATTTTCCCCTCGTTTAATCTTATATATATGTGTTCCCATCTGCTGGGAACCCAATATCTATGTATACAGATCTAATTTCGTCGGCACTTATTGAATAAACAATATTTTATTTAATATTTAATTATGAATAATTGAATCAAAAATTAGTCAACAATACTTTGAGGTGACCACATTGAATTTACTCTTACACCTTAGTTATCCATAGTTTTGTTTGTTGCGTCAAGAAAAGAAGAATCCTTAAAATACACTAAAACTCTGAAAGTGCTCGGTGGCTTGGGTTATTATTGTTTAATCCCTTCAAAAGTTTATATTATTAATTTTACTACTAAAAGTAATTATCTGAAGGAGAAGTAAAAAAATTATTCCAAGAAATCAATTCCCTGTGGCATCGAAGAAACCATCGGGGGCGATCTAGTGTTATATCTTACTACGTAGCATTGTATTATAGTCGCTTTAAAACAAAAAGATGCAGATATGTGCAGCTAAATTTGTGTTATTCTGATTAAGGACATTCTACTTGATAAATAAAAATAATAATTGAGGCAGGACCTCGCAGGACAAAAAATATAATCTACAATATAAACGACTAACTTTGTTACGCTACATGTTTAAATTCAACCGCATCATATATAAAAATATTATACACTTTTTCTTAAAATATACTTAACTTACAGCCATAAGTGTCTTATATTCGGATATACAAAAGAAATCCCCAAAAATGTTAAACCCTTTTTTTAATTTCACGAATATCGTTGGCAAGAATCAACGAATTCGAGCCATTCGAGCAACGGTAACTTTACGACACCGTGTGGAAGACAAAAATGATTGAAATAAATTTATGAAGCTGAAGTAGTATGCTCCAATGTCTTCCGAACGAGATTTGATAAGTCAGAATTCCAAACGCGCACTTTGAATTTTGCAATTGGTCAGGTTTTGCCGCGATAAAACCAGTGTGCGGCGGCAGAGTCCGAAGAAGTTTTCCGCACACGTAATGTTGTTGTGACCAGACAGAGTGCGTTAGCATATGCGATTCAAGTCATTGATAGGAATCAAGCCAAATTCATGTGTAGTGCGTTGAGTTGAACAGTTGTTAATGTAAGACTTGCATGTCGTGTTTTGATATTTAAAGTGTTTCATCATGAGTGGTATCAACAGTGTGAACACTTTTTTAACTGATGGTAGTCAGAATCTCACTATAGAACAAAAAATAAATTAAAGAATTGGGGCCCGCCAAGACCTCATTTAAAAAATTACGCAGATTCAAAATGCCTGCAAAAGCAAAACTGGATACAAGAAATTCAATTCTCTTTTACAAATACGCAGACTGGCATTGTTTGTGACATAAGAAATTCTTTTTTTTGTTATACGTGCCTTGTTATGAATGTTAGTGATCGTGCATGGACAAAGGATGGTGTATCAGACATTAAACACCTTCCCCAAAAAAGTGAAAAAAGCACAAATGAGTGAACAACACATAAACAGTGGAATAGAATTTACCATGCTGAGGCAAAAATTGATATAAGGTGTCAGTTAGATTCAGCTTATAGAATGAGAATAAAGAAAATTAATGAAGATTTTTCCCAAAGAATCGTTACATTTTGATAAACTGATAGACTGTATTAAATTTTGCGGAAGTTTAACTTGCTCTAAGGGGACACGACGAAACAGATGGATCGGACCCCCAGGTATTTTTCGTGGTTTAGTTAATTTGATGGCAGAGTTGGACTCCACGTTAAAACAACATATTGAAAAACAAATAATCGTGTGTTTCTGGGGCTTTCTAAAACCATACAGAATGATTTGTTGGACTCAATTTATTATCTGTCATCAGTTGATTTGGAGGAAGTATCTAGGACTGATTACATAGCTATAGAAGTAGATGAAACAACTGATTGTGCGACATTGTCTCAACTTGTGTTTGTTGTCGAAAGAATTGAAGGAAGATATATGAACGATTCCAAACTGTACACCAAGTGATCCCTGCAGGGAAAAATTAGTTGTGTTGTGTTCAGTAACTTTAAAAACTGAAAATAAACGGTCAAATAAATTAATCCCAAAGCTACGACGGTGCGTCGGTTATAGTGCAAACAGAGTGGAGTGCAGGTAAGAGTGAGGGCAGTGTACGGGAAGCACATTTTTTGCACTGTTATGCCCATCAACTGAACTTAATTATAGAGCGCTCTGCCACTCCCGAACAAACAAGTGAGAATATTTTTAGCAACTTGGAAGGCTTTTCAACGTTCTTCACAAAGTCGTAAAAAAAACTGCGGTTCTTGACCAAGTTGTAAGAAAAAAATTCAGGAATGCCATAAAGGTGGAATTTTAAAGCCCGTTGTGTAAGCACTGTGATAATTACAAGAATGAAATAAATGAATGTCTGAAATAATTGAGAATGATACAACTAACGATTACTCAACAGTAAGAAAAGCGATTGGACTGGGAAAACTTTTTAAAAAATGCTGATTTTCTCTTTTGGCCAGGCTTTTAACAAAATTCTACCTCATTGCGATATACTTTTAAACAATTACAACAAAGGATGTAGACACCATTAAAGCCCAAAAATATGTGTCAAATTGAAGTCTTCCATACAGCGGACAAGAAATTCTCTTGACCTTGACCATCACTGGAATACCCAAAATAACAGTCATGCAATCAGAAACGTGCTCGTTTCGAAGACAAGCTTAAAACTGCCGCGAAAGAAAATGAATAATTCAGCATGGCGTACGAAAATAACAGATAACATAGTGAACAGCATTGTTGTTTGTCAAGTGTTGAATTTCATTCAGATGATGTTTAACAGACAAAAGTAACAAAAATTAAGTATTCAACGATGAACTAGAAGATGTAGCTCAGTCACACAGATTCCATTATTCCTGCTATATATTTCAAAATCAGGTTCGTTAATTGCTCTCTGAACTGTTGAGATCTGTGGATGAACAGGGCGACTGTGGAGATGGTGTGTGGTAGCAGCGTGATCAGATGACGCGGTGATGGGGATCAGGGCGGTTGGCGGGTGGGGATGGAGAAGCATTAATTAAGACAATTAATCTTGCAGACTGTTGAGTTTTGACGAAAGTTGTTTGAGTATTGTTTAATTGAAAACATATTTAAGTCTTTGTAGTATATAGTTAGACATGTTTTCTTTTTTAATAACAATCAGTAAACAGACAATATGGAAAATTATTGTAACAGATGACTTAGAATGTTAGATGGGTGAACAAGAAAAATGACAAGTCACAATGACGATGAAGAATGTTAAAATATTTGAGTTATGAAAAGAACAACATGATCGATGTTGATTTGAAGTGTGATGGTTCACGAAGTATCGGGCATTACACTCTTAAATACAATAACGTGAAGGAATCTCCTCTAATGTAAATATTATTGACGTGAGAGACAAGTCAAAAAAATTAAATTATTGTAATTAAAAAAAGAATAGAGCAATATGGTGTTTATGTCATCGTATACATGATATATTTGGCATTATCCTACCAAGAAGTTAAAGAAAAGAATTGAGACATTTTTGAGAAATCTTGTTATTTTAAAAAAAGCAAATGTTGCAGTCACTGTTACACGAAAACTATTAAAATTTCAGGAAAATCTTTATGACCAAAAGAAAGAGATATTAATGGACAACAAATTTTATTTGAAGGAAAAATTTCTGTCTTGAATTTTATAGTTGTGGGCAAAGCAAATTTTGCAATTTTCAAAAATTCAGATTTAACCGTAAAAACGGGACCTATGTCACCTTTATAAGTGCATTACACTCTATTCTTAGTAGATATTTAAAGAAAACATTTGAAGCCGTTTGTGAGAAAATTTTGAAAATGTCTGGGTGGCTTCATATAAAGTTTTCAAAATTTCAAAGCTTTAACTAAAAGCCAGATGAACAGAAGATTCTTCAATTTGGAAAAGATCGTACTAATTGTTTAGGCGCTGGTATTGTTCACACACCGACGGAGATAAGGACGGATGGACGGACGTGTTGCTTTCAATTGTTTTTCGGCATCAAAGGGTCCACAAACAGGGATTCTGGCTACCCCACGTATTAGAGGATTTTTTCTCTTAATTTAGCAACTGGTTTTATTCTTTTTTCGTCACCAGAGCACGGCAATAATATTTTTCCACCGAAAATCCGCCGTTTCTTCGCGCGGCATTACAGCTTTCTCTATACTCCGAATATTACTCCGTCTACGAGAACGTATACGTATACGAGAAAGTGAAAATGGTAAAGTATTTTATATGAATTTTTAAAAGAAACAATTTTCACCAAAATGAATTGTTAAAATTTTCTCAATTGTCACATTAATTTTGAACAGCTCTGAAATGATTTTGTAATTTCACATACACAAACATTAATATACTGAAATACATACTTTGAAGTTCCAGCAAATAGGACGACAACTCTCTGGAGTACACAGTTCATAGAATGCAAAGCTTAAAGACGAGGCGTCCGCACCGACTAAACCAAACTTCGTAGGGACGGGAGGAAAAGATCTGAGTGGAGATGTAGGCAGCTGCTGTTCATGTCGAGTTTCCAGCGTCCTCACTGCTGCTTTACATGGATTTATCAACGTCCCAAAACAATACACATATCTCAGACTCATTGTTATGAGCGCTAGACGCATGTTTCAATGTACACAGACTGATGACTTTTTCGTTACTGTCCACGCTCTTTGGCATGAAAACGCAAAGGGGTATCCATTGTGTGGTTTTCCGCTTTCAAAAACCCAATGACAGCAGTGGAAAGCATATTTTTTCGCTAACCTTATCAATGTTGTATATGCCACCTCAAGTGTGACGCACGAGGTGTCGTCTGGGCTAACCACTTCCTTCCACAATATGAATAACAGGGCTCTAGTCCGCGTGAGGATGTTTGCTGTGTATTCATTTTTATTTATTTATTTAGTCAAAAACAGTAAAAAAACTATGTGACGTATGGGGTAGAAAATCATCTGCCAACGCTTTCTTGGGTTTCAGAATCCCTTCCCAATATTATAACTATTAATAATTGAATGATGGAAATAATAATAATAATAATAATAATAATAATAAGAAGAAGAAGAAGAAGAAGAAGAAGAAGAAGAAATTTATAAAAGCGAGAGAGTAATATTTCAAAAAACTAGATATTTTCGTTTCCGTGTTATAGAAAATTTAATTGTCCTGTAAACGAACTGCAGATTTGATTTGTCGGTATTGCTGACAAAATAGAAACTCATCCTAAGCTCTACTACCACTACAAGCAAAAAGAAATCTCAACAAAATGTGCGCATAGTGAAGCTACATTTACGTTCAGAATCGAATCAAGAGGCCATCTCAGCATTTGCTCAATGGATCAGGGAAACTGGACAAAAACCTGATCGAGATGGGGGTAATTGACCCGGAAGCAGAAGTACATTACTTGTTACAGGCATATTAAGCCTTTTTTAAAAAATATCCAATACAAATGTAAACTAATTCGTTATACTATATCATTGTTTTGTTAAAGTAAACATTATTTTTTTTTTTTTGACGATTAGTATAGTCTCTAATTGTATAGAAACAATTATGCAGCAGAAAAGATTTTACTTTTAACTTAAATGTGTGTACCAACTTTAATTGTTTAATTTCATCTGGGAATGCGTTGTAAAGTAACGTACGTGTATTGTATGCGGATAACTTGTAGTGAACTGTTGATACTGACACTTGATGAACATGATTTCTATGTCGTGAGTTGTAACTATAAATATCAGTATTACATGAAAATATGTTCCCACCGTTAAGTAAGTCAGTTTTGACAAATACTACAGATTCGTAAATAAATAGGCAAGGCAATGGTAAGATGGCTTGATTAAAAGAGACTTGCAGGGATCACGTGGATGGAATTTTTTGATTATTCGGATAATTTTCTTTTGCAATCTTAATGTCTGGGCACATGAGCTTCCCAGAATATTATGCCATATCTCAGGCGGGAATGTACTTTTGCAAAACACACGCCACGAGCTGCATGAAGGCCGACAGAATTTAAAAGAATTCTGAATGCGTAACATAATGAGCTTAATTTAGTGTTTAATTCTGCTATACGTACATTCCATTTGAGGTTTGACTGAATTAAGAGAGATGTATGGATAGAATGGAGAGAGGGAATCGTAAAGGTTGTCTTAATGGAGTATAGTAATAATTCACAGCTTGAAAATATTATGTAATCATACACAATACATACATATATATATATATATATATATATATATATATATATATATATACACACACACACACATATATACACACACATATTAGTATGTTGTATGGGAAAAAATATACAATGCAAGAACATCGGCACCAATAAAACAGTTTTTTAAATAAACACTCCATTTTCAAGCATTTTTCTTTACTTTTTCAAAAATAATGAATAAATATTACTTTATGTCATTTTACTTTCTCGTATATGTAGGTATATACGAATAATATACGTTGTATAGAGGAAGTTATGTAATGCTGCGGAAAATCGATTTCGAGATTTTAACGAAAATACACGTTTTGGGTTCCCCTGATTCCGAAAAAAATATTTTTTTCAGAACGTCTGTCCGTTTGTGAACACCACTAGCGCCTAAACTGTGCGTACTATCTTTTCCAAATTGAAGAAACCAGTGTCCATCTGGCTCTAGTTGAAGCTTTGAGATTTTGAAAAACATTCTTTAATATTTGGGGGTACTTTATATATGAAGCCCTCCGGACATATTTAAAATTTTCACAAAAATGCTACAAATTTTTTCTTTACATTTCTTGTAAGATTAGAGTAAACTGCACCTATTAATGTGGCATTTGTTCGATTTTCAAAGTTAACTTTGAATTTTCGAAAATTTCAAAAGTTTGAATAATTTCCAGCGCCTTTCTGCAACTACAAATTTAAAGTCAGATATTTTTCCTTCAAATGAAATTCGTTGTTCATAATCAGTTCTTTCAATAAGGCCATGTACATTTTTTTAAACCTTTTAGTAGTTTTCGAACAATATTGGGAGCAATATTTGGAATTTAAAAAATTACGGCTCATTACAAAAACCGCTCAAACTTTTCTTTCTTTAAATTTTTGGTAAGGGTAGTGCTAAATGTACCCTACACGATGACATAAATTCCATATCGCTCTATTCTTTTGTTTTTCAAAAAATACAAAAATGTAATTTTTGACTTGTCTCACTCGTCAGTAATATTTACATTAGGGGCAATTTTTTCACATCATTATAGTTATGAGCCTTACTTATGCCATATAAAGTTTCTCGAAAATTTAACAGTTTTCTAGTAAAATGAGCTTAAAATTACGCATTTTCAGAAACCGTCAAACGCTATTTTCTCAAAAATGGCTCCAACGTTTTTCATTAAACTTTTCCAACGGATAGTGTTAATGGCCCTGTTTAATATGACATGAAGTTCATTTTGGTGTCTCTAACCCGTTAATATGCAAATTTTAAATAACGTTTTTTGGAAACAATAAATTCCTGTGAAAAAAGAGTTTCTAATTTCGTTTTTACAGTAATGCTTAATCGCCATTTTCTTAAAAACGGCTTCTAATTTTTCAGTAAAATTGTATATTTAGGACGAGGTGTTTATCATCTTTAATATTCTTAAAGTAATATTTCGGTCCTACTTTTAGGAAACTGAAACGTTGAGAAAATTAAAAAATATATATATTTTTGGCCGGGATGCATGGCAGCTGACAAGAGGAGAGAGTAAAACTGTATAGCCAGTCCACACTAAGGAAATTAGGAAACTTTACTAAGAGAAGTGTGTTACTCTGTAGCAACACTAGTTTATCATCGTTTTTTTGGCTGATGTGATTTTGGCTGCATTACCTCGTAACAATAATCATATTACTTGTTTGACTCAAACAGTGTGCCACTTTAGCACGAATATGGCCAATTTACGTTAAAATCATAGAATTAGCCCCTTTTCCAAATGACCATAGATCCGTAAATATTTATCTAAAATACTTATAATGTAGATAAGATTAAAAGCGTGAAATTTTTACTATGAACTTTGTTTGGGCACTAACTATTTCACTGCAATCGGTAAAATTGGCTCCGCGACATCATTTAATTCAATAACATTTGAGCCGCACTACTGTGACTGATTTATTTATTCCATGTTAGCTGCATTGAGAAAAACTGCTTTGATGTTTCTAGATTAAAAAAACAACATTATATAGCATTTGGAGCCGTAAGCTATTTTTCCCTCTTCGTTTCGGTGCGTGCATCAGTGTACAATCATGCCGTCGTACCGTTGTCCTGCACGCGCCACTAATGATTGATTGATTGATTGATTGATTGATTGATTGATTAGATTCCGGGTGCGTCAATTACTATTACCAATAGTCCCGTACGTGTAGTTCGTGTTTTGCTTGCCAAGTGGAGGTAATCTTCCCCGCTCTGTGCGAGATCCGGTGGCGATCTACCGTCGGCAAGCGCGTGTATTCCCAGACAGGAGATTTTCCCTGACCAGGTATCTCCACAACAGGGGACACCTCCATCCAGGACAAGCTCTAAGCTCCTAACCGACCTCCTGCGGGGTGGTACTGTGGGGAATGTTAGAGGTGGTGAGGAGGGACAAAGAAGAGATAGCAAAGGCAGGGGCGATCCGTGGGCCGTTTGTTAGGGTACTGGGTGATGATCGAGAAATCACAGAAAATGTACCGATCAGAGCAGACGGACTACGACGACACTTAAACCAGAACACGAATATGTGTTATGACTGACACACACAACGCTTTTTACGTAATATTTATTTATGGAAAATTCCAATCATAATAGCTTCCATGTTGAAAAACGTCTAAACGGAGTATTTCAGATGCATAGTAGCGTCAAATGTGTGAGAAATACGTCTGACAATGTCGGTGCAAATTTCAGAAGAAGTACGTCGTCCAGGCGGTGCAATTTCAGAAGAAAAACGTCTGATCACGCGGTGCAAATTTCAGAAGAAAGAACACCTGTCCGCTCCATCCAAATTCCCAGAGGAAAGTAGGACTGCTATGCCGGAGCAAAGTTCAGAAGAAAATACCTCTGACCACGGCGGTTGCAAATTTCAGAAGAGTGATGAGTACGTCGTCACGCCGGTGCAAATTTAGAAAATACAACTGACCATGACTGCTGCAAATTTGAGAAGATGTCTGACTACGCTGGTGAAAATTTCAGAAGAAAGTACGTCTGACCACGGTGGCAACAAATTTCTGAAGAAAATACCCCTGACCACGGCGGCTGCAAATTTCAGAAGAAAGTACGCCTGACCACGCCGGTGCAAATTTAGAAGAAAGTACGACTGACCACGCGGGGCAAATTTCAGAAGAAAGTACACCTGACCACGGCAGCTTCAAATTTCAAAAGAAAGTACACCTGACAACGGCAGCTTAAATTTCAGAAGAAAGTACGTCTGACCACGGCGGCTGCAAGTGTTACCGGAACGCGATGTTTCTTCCATCTTTGAATTCGGCACACTCTCCTACTCACCTCCGTGACGGTGGAAGGCCACCGCTCGCGAGCTTGCGAACTACCACTGTCGCAACAGAACGCACCCTTCCTTGCGTCTGCAATTTGAATCTTCTTTGTTTTCGTAATCCTGAACAGCACCAACACGTACGAGATATCTTGCGTCTGAATATATTGAAATATCTGACTTACAGTTATTACTATATTTTATTACGAATGCTATTATCTTCTTATTTATACTTTTATTTAATTTAAATTTGGCATGCTCAGTGTTTTTATAATACTCAACCATGCTTACATATCTAGGGCTGGTATAATAATGTACTCTTTCTTGTGAACCTGAAATTACTGCTCATGAGACACATGGCGACATTTCAATAATTTGGGAAAACGTGCTTGTTGGTTGTTTCATGGCAAAACCTACTACTAAATAACATGTGATTCAGAATAATGTTACGTAGCATTATAAATATCTATGAAACTAATTTTATTTTATCTGTAATGTTAAATTTTATATCCTTTTAATCCGTTATTTATAGTTTAAATCATTGAAATATTCATCTGTACTTTGATTTCTGAACAAATTTAAACTTAATAATATTTTTAAACTAAAAGACTTGGGCTTGTACATTTTACGTGAATGTATTTGCAAATTCATTTTATGCACTTCCTTATTTGATGACTGCGCCTTGGCTTTCTGGCACTCCTGCAAAGCTGTCATTAAAGCTGCGACGAAATTCCGTCCGTGTTCGGGCTTTCCCACTTATAGTTTTGGATTGCGTCATCACGATTACTGTCTATTGGACGTCTACATGATTTGTGGATTTACGTTTCTAATTTCTTCTCAACACAACTCTTATTTAATTACAAGCAACTACTTAATTATTATTTCAATATCTGATCCGTCTCGCGGTTCTACATCTATACTTTCTCGCGAAACCATTCCGTCTAATCCGTATCGCGGCTATACATCCGTCCTCCTCGAGGCGCAATACGTTCTGTTGAATTTTTAGTACAAGTTAATCTTCCTCCTCCCAATGTGTACTATTTAAATATTTACAAGCATCTTGATGCTATTCAGTCCTTTCCCCTTGTATAAACTAAGTCCTTTGTCATTCCTAATAATGCCCTATCATTATACTTATTTATTCAATTTAATTTGAAATATAATTAATTTATAACTATTAAAAATACATTTTTTAAAACATGCGATGTATATCCACAACGTCACGTTTCTTCGTTTAATTTATCCTTCATTACACGAACTTAATGTCGTATTTCGCCACTGGCTTTTAAAATATTTACATAAATACCTTAGATATATTGTTGCTCCTTTTAATTTATTATATATAATAAATACACACATATGTGTATATATATATTGTGACGTCACGGGATTATACGAACTCGTAACGCCACCATAAGCCACGAGAAAAGACCAGAACACCGAGGAATAGGGTACGCGGCGGAGCGATGGTCCGAGAAAGCGACATCTACCCGCAGGTTTTCGCACTCCGATGTCCGGGTTGCGGATAATATTTTCTGAGAGGGCGAAGGAGGAGAAAATTCACCCTCCAGAAATTTCTCCAGGCGGAGTCATAAATACCGCGACGACTTCGGGAGAGCTCTCTACAACTGACAGCGACGCGACTCAACCTAATTCTTCGGCAATAATCATTGGTTAGTGCAGGAGTATATTTTACTAGTTAGTGAAACTGATTTGAAAAAGCGGTAATACGTGATAGAATCTGAAGTGAAGTGCATGTACAGTGTTAGCACTAACATTACGCGAGTAAGCAAGCGATGTGATTGCTTGAACCTGAAATAGTTTCATAATTGAAATAAATTCGCGCAGAAGGACTTAAAACGAAATCCAGTATTTAATTTTGTACGCCACCTCGCACGCTCAAGTGTGGTATGCCCGCCGAGTGCCGAAGTAGTCAATTCAAGTACGTTGGTTATTTAAGCTGGAAGCGCGAACGACGGCAGGACGACTCCAGTCAAGACTCAAGCGTAGGCGAGAAGGACTTGGACCAAATACGTGGATGGTAAAGAGCCCGAGATCGGGGAAAGGTCTGGAATTTGGGCGTGGCGGCATTCTGAGATCGAGCGAAGGAAGTGGAGTAACTGCGGACATCGAACCAGTCAAGTGACGCGGCGAGGACTGCGAGCGACCGAAACCCAGGTTACTAACTGATGGCGAGCGGGAAGGAGATGTTGAGGTAAAGAACTGCAACTTCATGGGCAATTTGTTGGAAACCGTAAGCGTTAAAATACCAGGGAAGTGTCCTAAAAAAGGTGAAAGTTCCAAATAATTACTGGGAGAAATATTTGAACGTATGGGGCGGCAGTTTAGATTTTATTCGTACGCACTAGTAAATTTGTTTAAATGCCATACCTTGTACAACTTTTCTAAAGTAAATTAGATTTTCATGTAATGTAAAAGTAATCTTATTTGAAAGTCATGTTTCATTGTATGATGTCAGGATAATTAGTTGCTATAATTTGTAAAGGGTACGATTTAAGTAACGTTTTGTCACGTTTATTCTGGGTTTGAGTTTCACAGCATTGTAATAAATGCAGCATAAGGCTGACTCTGTGAAAGTCTATGATAGAATAATTGTAGAGAATCACTTAAAGGGCCAAGTGGAAAAACTTAAGATTAACAAAAGTTAAATGAGGTACAATGAAATAATTCAGAAAGAGGTAGAAGCAAAAGAATTGTAAATAGTACTTATTGAAGTATTCAGGCAGTCGAGGTGACGCCTATACATTTTTGTGGTTGCGTTTTTTGTTTGTTTTCTTGCAGTGACCATCTACGCAAAGTGCATACTTTATTGTATATTTGTGCCACTGTGTAATTTGTGTTACTGAATCTATGCTCATTTTACGAGATTTCATAATTCATTGTGTCAAGGGTTCAGACCTTTCTCATACCCGAAAGATCCTGCTTCCTGAGAATTCAAACTCGCTTCACGAGCATTTAGTTTCACGCTGGCATTCTGGGGTTTTAATCATATGTGTGAATGGCATTTGTTTTTGTTTGTTTAAATAATCTGTATGAATGAGAAAGTATACGTCCATGTTTCGTGTATTGTGGAAGAGAATTATCTATTTGTTGTTGTTTCTTTGTTGCTAGTTATGTCGATGTGTGCCGTCTGAGGCCAGTAGTATTACAGCACTAGATATTGTGAATTGAAGGAAATACAAGAAAAGAGGGAATTTGAATAAATTTCATGGCACCTTTGGGGTCATGATTTTAAAATCAATATGTGTTCGTAGTCATTCACGGCACTAGAATTGATCCACGCACGTGAGCGCAGTACTTGCTCGCGTCTGTACAGACGCACGCAGACGACGCCCAGGTGAGCCAAAGGCCAGGTAAGCTAGCAGACGGGCAATGTGAGTAGGAGAACGGAAGATTATTATATGTGGCAACCCAACGCGAGGCTAGTGTTTGTTTGTTTGTTTATAAGAAGGGCTAGAGCAGGGCAATCTATTACAAGTAGCAGTTTAACGTGCCGGGCTTGTAGAAAGTATTACAAGTGGCCGCACAACGGTGGGCTCGGGCTAGCGTGTACTGACACGCCGCCGCCGGCACCGTTACAATATAGATTGCTACTTCTCCTGCATCTACAAAATTAAAGACAGAGAATTTCCTTCAAATTAAGTTTGTTGTTCATAAACATTTCTTTCATCAAAGACATGTACATTTTCTGAAAATGTTAGTAGTTTTCGTGCAATATTTGCAATTTGAAAAAGATTATAAAAACAAGATTTTCTCAAAAATGCCTCCAAATGTTTTCTTTAAATTTTTGGTAGGTATAGTACCGAACAAACCCTTTAGGACGACATAAACACCATATTAGTATATTCTTTTGTTGTTGGTTTTACATTTAAAAATGTGTTTTTCACTTGTCTCTCACGTAATATTTGCATTAGAAGTAATTTCTTCGTTATTGTAATTACGAATACACGTATATACAAATCTTACAAGATTTTCGAAAACTCAACAGTTTTAGTTAAAATGAGTTCAAAATTCGCATTTTCAGAAACATTCAACGCCATCCTCTCAAAATCTCTAGACATTTTTTCTTTACACGTCTGCAAGAAACAGTGGTAATGACACTGTTTAATATGAGGTCAAGTGCATTTGGGTGATCTTTTTTGTTTTTTAAGAAATTACACAAATGTAATTTTTTTAATTATCTCTCACGCCGCTAATACACACTTTTCAATGGATTTGTATATATTATTGTATTTGAGAGTAAAAGCGCGTTAGTTTCAAATGACGTTTTCCAAAACTCAATAGATTCCTGTGAAGAAGATCTTCAAATTTCGCATTTAAGTAACGCTTAACGCCATTTTCTTAAAAATGGCTCAATATTTTCAATGAAAATTCATTTAGGACAATGTTTTAGCCTTCTTTAATATTCTTAAGTTAATATTTGCGTTCTACTACTTGGAAACCGAAAAGACGAGAAATTTCGAAATGTAATTTAGGCGGCAATATATAGCAGCAGGCAAGAATGTACAGTACCAGTGCATGAAAAGAAAATTAGAAACCTTACTAGTATAAAGTCTGTGCCATTCTAAGCACCTCTAGTTACTGTCTCGTATACATACGTTTATAATAGTGCGGCAAATCGATTTCTGAGATTTCAACGGAAATAAGTTTTGGTGTCCTGATAACGAAAAGTGTTTTCGAAACGTCCGTCCGTCTGTCTGTGTGTCTCCGTCTGTCCGTCTGTCTGTCTGTCTGTCTGTCTGTCTACCTGCCTGAGGTGCACCAAGCTGGAACAGCCAAGTCAGCACACCGACACGAAACATGTCAAATCATTTATTGCTAATTAATTGCCAATTATTTGCTACAATTTGGAATTAATTCACACGTATTTTCAGTCTCAAATAATCAAGTAACTGTCAAGGTATGACGCAACCGCAACATTATCCATGCTACCTTGACGTCAAGCCAGCAGTTAAATTCGAGCCAGAGCTCAACGGAAACCATCTAATTATTTATTAATAATTATTGCCAATTAATTGCCACAATTTGGAATTAATTCGCACGAATTTTCAGTCTAAAATAATCAAAGTCAAGTCAGCAGGCGTGACCAACCCACAACATAATAAGAAAATTGTAATATAGAGAAACAACGAGCACAATCACATAAAATTAGTGAGACAGTTTCAAGGCATATCGAACAATTGTTTTACTCTATGCATGATTTAATTACTCTCCCTTTATGAGATATAACTGCGTAGTTATGCTACCACTACGGCATTCAAATAGATAATGCAAGAGTACCAAAGAGCACGATATATCTAAAATCTATTAAATAATTAAATACACATTCAATACTAGTTTACTTATACTAAGATAAATTAATAAATGTTGCCGTGTATTATATAAACATTACTGAAAATGCGTCAGATTTATCGAACCTAGCAGCGTATTCAAATTCAAAAATACAGAGAACCAGGAGCACAATCACATCAAATTAGGAACATAGTAAATAGATGTTTAGAAGTATTTTTCTACTGAATACACGATTTAATTGCTCTTGTCATTTATTAACTAATAATTTTTTAAAACTTCGTTGTTATTAAACTTAATCGACTTTCGAACAGGAAATGCGACAGTACCAACGAGCACTAATATCTAACATCTATTTAATAATTAAATCCACGTTCAATAATAGTATATTACACTGAAGATAAATTGATAAATGTTGCCGTGAATTATAGAGACATTATTTAAACTGCATCAGAGTTAACGAACTAAGCCAGATATTAAAATTCAAAATACAGAGAACCAGCGAGCACAATCACACAATTTTAGGAACATAGTTAGTGGATGTTTAGAACTATCTTTTTTTATATACACGATTTAATTGCTCTTGTCATTTATTAAATATACATTTTTTAAAACTTCGTTGTTATGAAACCTCATCGACAATAAAATAGAAAATATGAGAGTACCTACGAGCACTAATATGTAAAATCTATTTAAAATTTGAATGCACGTTCAATACTAGCATTATTCACGAAAGTTAAATTGATAAATGTTGCGTGAATTATATAAACATTTTGAAACTGCAAAGCCAGATATTCAAATTCGAAAATACAGAGTACCAGCAAACACAATCACATAAAATAGGAACATAATTAATAGATATTTAGAATTAATTTTTACTCTATACACGATTTAATTGCTCCTGTCATTTAATTAATAACAATTTTTTTAATTTTCGTTGTTATAACCACTCGAACAAATTAGAACAATATATGCAAGAGTTCGAACGTGCACGAATATCTAAAATCTATTTAATATTTAATTACACATTCAATACTAGTATATTACCAAGATAAATTAAAAAATAATGCCGTGAATTATATAAACATTATTGAAACTGCATCAGAGTTATCGAACTGAGCCGGATATTCAAATTCGAAACTACAGAAAACCAACGAGCACAATCACATAAAATTAGGAGCATAGTTAACTAATATATTGCACTAATTTATTATTCTATACACGATTTAATTGCTCTTGTCGTTTATTAAATAATAATTTTTTAAAACATCGTTGTTATAAAATCTTTTGAGTTTCCAACTGCAATTCCGATAGTACCAACGAGTTTTAATACCTTAAATTTATTTAATAATTGAATGCACATTTAATAGTACTTTATTACACTAAATATATATTGACAAATTTTGCCGTGAAATATCTGAACATTATTGAATCTGCATGGCAGTTGTCGAACCAAGCCAGATATTAAATTCGAAAATACAGAGAACCAACAAGCACAATCACATAAAATTACAAACATAGTTAAGCGATGTTTAGGACTAATTTTCATACTTTACACGATTTAATCTCTTGTCTTTTATTACATAATAATTTTTAAAACATCGTTGTTATAAAACCTTGTTGACTTTCCAACTGAAATTGCGATAGTACCAACGAGCACCAATATCTTAAATTTATTTCATAATTGAATGCACATTTAATAGTACTTAATTACACTCAAGATAAATTGATAAATGTAACCGTGAATTATAGAACATTATTGAAACTGCATGGCAGTTGTCGAACCAAGCCAGATATTCAAATTCGAAAATACAGAGACAACGAGGCACAATCACTAAAATGAGTACCAACGAGCACAAGCCCTTATACAATAATCAATATAGTTTATAGTTTTTAGTACTAATTTTTACTTATACACAATTTAATTGCTCTTGCCGTTAGGGAATAGTATTTTTTTAAATTGTAGTTGTGCAATTATGCTGACTTTCGAATAGAAAATGCGAAGTACTAACAAGAACAAATATCTAATTACTATTAAATTATTAAATACACATTTAATTTTAGTTATAATTACATCAAAGGTAAATTAATAAATTTTGCCGTTTATTATATAAACATTGTTGAATCCGCGTCAGAGTTATCGACCAAAGCCAGATATTCAAATTCGAAAATTTAGATAACCAACGAGCACAATAATGTATAACCAACAACATTGTGTTTAGTAATTTAATACTGATTTTTTATTTACACACGATTTAATTATTCGGGTTAGGAAGGAAAGAATTTTTAAAAATTCGTAAATATGCAACGAAGTACAACTTTCAATTGCGAAATTTTAAATTACCCTTTCAAAATGGTGAAAGTGAAACAGAATATTCGAACCATGTGAGATTTTAAAATTTGAAAATAGAGGAACTATAAGACAAATTTAGGAAACCAAGAACATAATTTAACAGACATTTGATACTAATTTATACTCTAAAAGAATTTCAAGTTCCTGCCATTGATGAAATAAATAATTTTAAACTTCATTGTAATGCCTTCTAGCCGATAATCGGGTAGAAAATTAGAGTACGATCTGGCACAAAGAACCAAAACCTTAAGTCTTTTAATGCACATTTAATACTAAATTATTGGAGCAAAGATACATTTTAAAAAGTTTAAAAATATTTTATATCGTAAGTGGCAAGAATAATGATTTTGTATTTAGAAAACATACTTAGTATGACATGTTTGTGAAATTATAGTCTTGTTTTTATTTGATTGATCTCCTTATTCTGCATCTTAATCGAATTTGAATGTCTAGCATGTTGAGTCTAGTATGATTTTGTTTTATCAATATTTATTTAAATACGGCTAGTTAAAAATTGATCTTGTGTAACACATTAGTTTTGATTGTGTGTTAAATATTTAATAGGTTGTGTAGTTTGTACTTAGTTGGTACACTCTAATTTCCTACTGAAAATCGTACTTGGTTGCATAAGTAAGAACACAAAATTAGTAATTTTGTAAATGGCTGAAGCAATTAATTTCTGTGAAGAGTATTAAGTTAGTATCAAATATCTGTTAAATTATGATTTAGGTTTTATTTGATTGTACTCGTTGGTTCTCTCTATATTCGAACTTGAATATTGACATGTTTGGCAACTATGATTCAGTTTTTAACAATATTTATTTAATACACGGCAATGTTAATAAATATATCTTTTGTTATAAATTGGTATTGAATGTGCTTTAATAGATAATTTTGTGATAGGTCGTCAAAATAGGTTCTAATCATAACGTTTTGGCTGTAGGAAGAGCTGCTCAACAATTGATATACATTTGACAGTTTCTAAGAAAGCGAATAATTTAAAAATGAGAAATGACCAACTTATTCGATAGTTTTCGCAGTAGTCACAACACTTATATCGGATATACATTCATTTGTTAAAAATTTGTAGCAAGACATATCTATGTTGTATTTTATTTAGAAATGTAGCATTGGATAACGTTTTTGTTTAATTCTTATCTATAAATGTACGTATTAGTGGTTAGGCGGAGGAGCGGAATTGATCGCCACATAAATACAGACACTTATTATTAATATTAACCTTTTAGTTACGAACGGGAAACAATTATCCCGGCGATTTTCTGCTCAGCGGTTCGAATGGGACGTTTGTAACTCGTTCTCCAGAGGCGTGTGACAAGGTTTATCTCTCGCTTCCTGAGGATGACACGTTGAGAGCCGGCGATTTCCATTATTGGAGTCCCGGCCTACGCAAGGTGTTGATAGACAAAGGTTTAGTCGTGGGCCGCTGTGGCATTCTGTGCGTTTACAGTGTGCCGTTGCCGTTTACAGTGTTCTTCGAAGCAAATTAAGAGGATAATGAGTATTCTCCTAACAGAAGAAGAATAAAGAAAAGTAATCCGAAATGAATATGGATAAGGGAAGATGCTTCACACAGCGTTTCAAATCCAAAGACTTTCTTCAGATTTGAGTAGTTTTAATGTAAATAAGCATCTTTTATCCGCTCATTTTAAATTTTTGCAAACATCCCTGCTTTTATCGACGACATGTTTGTTTCTGAAATATTGGAAAACTAGTAAAAGCGAAAATTGATTCTCTGTATTTTCGATTATAAATATCTGGCTTTGTTCGATAACTCCCATGCAGTTTCAAAATGTTTATATGATTCACGGCAACATTTATCAGTTTATCTTTAGTGTAATATACTAGTATTGAACGTGCATTCAATTATTAAATAGATTTTAAATATTAGTGCTCGTTGAAACTCGCACTTCCTGCTCGAACGTCAATGAGTTTTCATAAAACGAAGTTTAAAATATTTATTATTTAATACATAACAAGAGCAATTAAATCGTTATAAGGTAAACACATAGTTTAAACATCCATTAATTATGTTCTTAATTTTATGTGATTGTGCTAGTTGGTTCTGTGTATTTTCGAATTTGAATATCTGGCTTTGTTCGATATCTTCCATGCACATTCAGTGTTGTTTATATAATTCACGGCAACATTTATCAATTTATATTTAGTAATAAACTACTACTAAATGTGATTCAATTATTAAATAAATATATGGAATTAGTGTTCGTTGGTACTCTGCATTTCCTGTTCGAATGTCTTGAGGTTTCATAACAAAGAAGTTTAAAAATATTATTAATAAATGACAAGAGCAATTAAATCGTGTATAGAGCAAACAATTAGTTCTAAATATCATTAACTATATTTCTAAATTTCATGTGATTGTGCTCGTTGGTTCTCTGTATTTTCGAATTTGAATATCTGCTTTGTTCGTTAACTTCCATGCAGTTTTAACAATATTTATATATATCATGGCAACATTTATCAATTGATCTCTAGTCTTATGTACTAGTATCGAATGTGCGTTTAATTATGAAATAGATTTTAGATATTAGTACTCGTTGGAACTGTCGCATTTCCTGTTCGAAAGTCTATTAGGTTTATAACAAAGAAGTTTTAAAAAATTATTATTTAATAAACCACAAAAGATATAAAATCGTGGATACAGTAAACAATTAGTTCTAAATATCTATTAACTATGTTCTTAAATTTTGGGGTTTATGCTCGTTGGCTTTATTTATTTTCGAATTTGAATAACGGGGTTGGTTCGTTAACTGCCATGCAGTTTCAATAATGTTTATATAATTCACGGCAACATTTGTCAATTTATCTTTACTGTAATAAACCAGAAATGAACATGCATCAATAATTAACTGTTTTTAGCTATTTGTGCTCGTTAGTACCCTCGAAGTTCTCATATGATTGTTGCACGTGGTTGCATAAGGACGAAGTTAAATTTTTTTTTGTATTGGCAAGAGCAATTAAATCGTGTATAAAGTAAACATGTAGTTGTTATTATCTATTAACTATATTCCTAATTTTATGAAATTGTGCTCGTTGGTTCTCTTGATTTTCGAATTTCATATTTGGCTTTGTTCGATAACTTCCATGCAGATTCAGTAATGTTTATATAATTACGGCAATATTAATCAATTTATCTTTAGTGTAAAAACTAGTATTAAACGTGCTTTCAATGATAAAATAAATTTTAGATATAGTGCTCGTTGGTATTATCGCAGTTCCTGTTGGAAAGTCAACAGATTTCATAACAAGAGTTTTAAAAAATTATTATTAAAAAAAATGGCGAGAGCAATTAAATCGTGAATAGAATAAAAAATTAGTTCTAAACATCCCTTAACTATGTTCTTAATTTAATGTGATTGTGCTCGTTGGTTCTCTGTATTTTCGAATTTGAATATTCGGCTTAGATCGATAACTCTGATGCAGTTTCAATAATGTTTATATAATTCACGGCAATATTTATCAATTTATCTTAAGTGTAATAAACTAGTATTGAATGGTATTCAATTATTAAATAGGTTTTAGATATTCGTGCTCGTTGAAATCTCGCTATACCTTGTTCGAATGTGTTCGAGTGGTTATAAACACGGAATTTTAAAAAAATATTATTAATTAAATGACAAGAGCAATTAAATCGTGTATGGAGTAAAAATTTTTTTCTAAATATCTATTAACTATGTTACTAATTTTATGTGATTGTGTTCGTTGGTTCCCTGTATTTTCAAATTTGAATATCTGGCTTGGTTCGATAACTGCCATGCAGTTTCAATAATGTTCATATAATTCGCGATAACATTTATCAATTTATCTTTAGTGTAATTAGGTACAATTAAATGTGCATTCAATTAATAAATAAATTTAGGATATTAGTGCTCGTTGGTACTATCGCAATTTCAGTTGGAAAGTCAACAAGATTTTATAACAACGATGTTTTAAAAAATTATTATGTAATAAACGACAAGAGCAATTAAATCGTGTATAGAATAAAAAATTAGTTCTAGACATCCCTTAACTATGTTTGTAATTTTATGTGATTGTGCTCGCTGGTTCTCTGTATTTTCGAATTTGAGTATCTGGCTTAGTTAGATAACTTCCATGGTTTCAAAATGTTTCTATAATTCACGGCAACATTTATCAATTTATCTTTAGTGTAATATGCTAGTATTGAACGTGCATTGAAATTTTAAATAGATTTACATATTAGTGCACGTTGGTACTCTCCAATTTCCTGTTAGAATATCTTCGAGGTTTCATTACAACGAAGTTTAAAAAAATTATTATTTAAAAAATGACGAGAGCAATTAAATCATGTATAGAGTAAAAAAGTAATTATAAACATCCGTTAACTATGTTACTAATATTATGTAATTGTGCTCGTTGGTTCTCTGTACTTTCGAATTTGAGTATGTGGCTTGGTTCGACAACTGCCATGCAGTTTCAATAATGTTCATATAATTCACAGTAACATTTATCAATTTATCTTTAGTGTAATTAAGTACTAATAAATGTGCATTCAATTATGAAATAAATTTAATATATTGGTGCTCGTTGGTACTATCGCAACTTCAGTTGGAAAGTCAACAAGGTTTTATAACAACGATGTTTTAAAAAATTATTATGTAAAAAAGACAAGAGCAATTAAATCGTGTATAGTATGAAATATTAGTCCTAAACATCCCTTAACTATGTTTGTACTTTTATGTGATTGTGCTCGTTGGTTCTCTGTATTTTCGAATTTGAATATCCGGCTCAGTTCGATAACTCTGATGCAGTTTCAATAATGTTTATATATTTCTCGGCATTTTTATCAATTTATCTTAAGTTTAATAAACTAGTATAGAATGTGTATTCAATTATTAAATAGGTTTTAGATATTCGTGCTCGTTGGAACTCTGGCATATCTTGTTCGAATGTGTTCGAGTGGTTATAAACACGAATTTGTAAAAAATATTATTATTAATAAATGACAGGAGCAATTAAATCGTGTATAAGAGTAAAAAATAGTTCTAAATATCTAAACTATGTTTATTTTATGTGATTGTGCTCGCTGGTTCTCTGTATTTCGAATTTGAGTATCGGCTTGCTAGATAATTTCAATGCGGTTTCAAAATGTTTCTATAATTCACAGCACATTTATCAATTTATCTTTATGTAATATGCTAGTATTGAACGTGCATTAAATTTTAAATAGATTTCATATTAGTGCACTTGTACCTTGCATTTCCTGTTAGAGTATCTTCGAGTTTTCATAACAACGAAGTTTTAAAAATTATTATTTAAAAAATTACGAGAGCAATTTAATTATGTATAGAGTAAAAAAGTAATTATAAACATCCGTTAACTATGTTACTAATTTTATGTGATTGTGCTTGTTGGTTCTCTGTATTTTCGAATTTAAATATGTGGTTGTTGACAACTGCATAAGTTTCAATAATGTTCATATAATTCACGGTTACATTTATCAATTTATCTTTAGTGTAATTAAGTACTAATAAATGTGCATTCAATTATGAAATAAATTTAAGATATTGGTGTTCGTTGGTACTATCGCAATTTCAGTTGAAAGTCAACAAGGTTTTATAACAACGATGTTTTAAAAAATTATTATGTAATATAAAAAACAAGAGCAATTAAATCGTGTATAGTATGAAAAATTAGTTCTAAATATCTATTAACTATGCTCCTATTTTTATGTGATTGTGCTCGCTGGTTCTTTGTATTTTCGAATTTGAATATCTGGCTTGGTTAGATAACTTCCATGCGGTTTCAAAATGTTTCTATAATTCACGGCAACGTTTACCAATGACTTTAGTGTAATATGCTAGTATTGAACGTGCATTGAAATTTTAAATATATTGTAACAATTATTGCGTCATCCCCCGGCGCCACTTCGAGGTCCCTGTTGTCTCGAGTTACGTCATCTGCCGGCGACCACGAGCTGCCCGCGAGCGCGGTTGCATCACCTGCCGGCGGATCACTCCAGAACAGTCGCGGTGTCCGGAAGTTTCTGGATTGTCTTGACAGGTATAAATACGCGACGGCCGGCGACCGCGAGTCAGTCTTGAGTCCGCAGTGGAAGCTGAACTGTGAAGTGTGTGCATCGCGGTGGATAGCTGTGCAGTGAGTGTGCTCAGTGAAGTGACCCGTTGTCAGTGCATCGTACTGTGGTCGGTGACGTGAACTGTGACCAGTGCATCGAACTGTGATCAGTGCAGTGAACTGTGGCCAGTGCTTAGGACTGTGCGAGTGTGCAAGAGGAGTGTAGTGTATAAATCAAGAGAAGTGTAGTGTAAATAAATCAAGAGAAGTGTAGTGTAAACTAAAGCAAGAGTAGTGTAGTGTAAATAACTGAAGAGAAGTGTAGTGTAAATAAATAATCAAGTGTTTTCAGTGATTGTGTTAAGAAACAAAATAAACGTTTTTTTTAGTGAAAATAATACGAGACTTTTAATTCACCACCTAAAAACGTAACAATTGGTGTCAGGTGTGGGGTATAACGAGTGGTGAATTAAAACATTAATCAAGATGAGTTTCACAAAAGTTTTACGGGATCTGAAAGTGGCGAGTTGAAGAGAGAGTTAGAAGAGAGGGAACAAGACACTTCTGGAACGAAAGCAATATTACAAGAACGTCTTGCAAACGTGATGAAGGCAGCAGGCGAGGATCCAGAGACTTTTCTCTTCGAGACAACGGGGAACTTTTCGGACCTGTCCAGAATTTTAAAAGGAGAATTGATGGAAAATTCCAGAAATTTAGCAGCAAAGTTAACTGAAAATTCCAGAATTTTAGAAGAACTGACTGAAAACTCCAAAGCTATAGAAGAAAAATTGATCGAAAATTCCAGGATTTTGGAAGAAAAGTTGGAACAGAAGATAACGCAGAATAATAAATTGATTCGAGAAGAAATGGAAGAAAAAATTGAGAAGATAGATGAAAAATATTGAAGAATGAGAAAAGTTACTAAATCTGTTAGAAGAGAGCTGAAGGCTTTACTCCTCAACAGAAAAATCGAATATAAACATCGTACAGGAACCACTAGAAATGGCGCCAGTAGCCACCGTACAGGGAGCCACTGGGAAAGCACGAGTAAAACCACCACTTTGATGGCACTTCTTCATGGTCGAATTATTTGAAGCAATTCAAGGCTGCTGCGACGGTAAATGGCTGGTCCGCAACAGTTTGTGCACGGCCCTGATTTTGGCTTTGGTGTAACGCCGTCGATATTCTAGAGACAATACGACCGATGAACAGTCCAACTTCGAGCAAATTGTCAAGAGACTCGAAACACTGTACGGGCAAGCGCACCTGGAAGCAGTATTTTACTCAGCTAAGAATCGTGTCGAAGCCTGGAAGTCTTCAGAACTGGAAGCTGATATTTCTCGTCTGCGCGCCTTCCGGACCCTGATGCCTCGGAGAGTTCCTGCAACGCACAGCTGTCCGGTGCTTTATTGAAGCGCAATGATGCAGAAACACAACAAGCATTGAGACTGGCAAGACAAAACCTTAGCTGACGCATTAAGTCAAGCACTAGACTTCAGGTTGCAAAAAGAGCATCGAAACGGACGGACGAGTACGAGAATTGCAAACCGGCGTCGATACTTATGACGAAAAATATTTTGAGGCAATGGTGAAGAGGTTGGTGACGCACGCATTTCTAGTGGCAAAAGGCGACAACCTCGATGTTGGAATTGTGGAGAATTAGGCACGTGAAAAGTCGATGTGACCGTCCACTGAAGCAGTGAGAGCAGCAGTCTCTTGGTAAACCTAGCAGCCAGCAGGAAACTAAAGCAGGTTGATGGAAGGGGCATCCATCGACCTGTCAAACAAGAGCCCCACCTTACGAAAATCACGTCAAGTCCATTCGACACCGGTCTGAAAAGCGTTTACGTAGATGCATTTGTAAATGAAAGGCCATGCGTCTTACTTTTGGATACTGGTAACCAAGAGCATTATACGAACCGATTTTGCCAATCATCTCATCTTATGCCGTCCAAATGGAAGTTCTGAACAGCCACCGGTGACTCGGCGAATGTTGTAGGAGAGATGGATGCCCTCCTTGCTATTGAACTGTTGCTCAATCATCGCCTGCTGGTCGCTGATATAGAAGAAGAAGCAATTTTAGGAATGGATATTATGACGACATATGGGTGTCAGCTGGATTTACGATCACGGTGTGCTGAGACTCAACGAAGTGGAGGTGGTTCTACATTCACGTAACAACATTGCCGTGAATGTAATTACGGTTGACGACGTAATCTTGACGGAACGAGCGAGATGTTTGTAGAAGCAGCCCTGAGGGCGACGTTCCAGCTGGAGAGATTGTTATTCTGGAACCTAGAAGTCACGACGAAGACATTGTCGAGGAATTCTAGTGGCCAAAGAACTGGTCAGGAGTGAATAGAACAATACCTGTGAGAATACTGAACATTAATCACTATCCTGTTAAGTTGAGAAAAGGAACAGTGATTGGTAATTGTTCTACGTATCCTCGGTTTTGCAGAATGTGAACCGTACCGAACCACCACCTAAAGGAATTCCTGAACGACTGCAGAATCTGGTTACAGAGGCATGTAAAGGCTTATCTCGGGAAGAGTGTCATAAGGCTGAAGACCTAATGCGGCGCTACCAGCATGTCTTTGAATGCAGGACGGTGTAAAAGGAAAGACTGATATTGTTCGTCACCGAATAGACACCGGAAACGCCCCCGATTCGCCAAGCTGCTAGAAGATTACCTCGTCAAGAAGAAGAAGCAGATGAGATTATTAAAGAGATGAAGAAGGATGGCGTAATCGAACCATCCAGCAGTCCGTGGGCTTCTCCGTCGTATTGGTAAAGAAGAAAGACGGTCGACTCGGTTCTGTGTCGATTTCCGACAGCTCAACAATGTAACGAAGAAGGATAGCCATCCATTGCCCGTATTGACGACATGTTGGACACGCTTCGGGGCCAAGATCTTCTCGACACTTGACCTGAAAAGCGGATACTGGCAAGTAGAATTAGATCCCAGAGATCGAGAGAAGACTGCATTTACCATCGGATCAGGTTTGTGGCAGTTTACAGTAATGCCTTTCGGACTGTGTAATGCCCAGCTACATTCGAAAGATTGATGGAAACCGTGCTTAGAGGTCTGTCGTGGAGACATGTCTTGTCTACCTCGACGATATAATTGTTGTTGGAAAATCTTTCGAAGACCACATCAATAACCTAGAACAGGTGTTCAAGAGGTTGAAGAGCGAACTGAAACTCAGCCCAAAGAAATGCCATTTATTTCGGAAGCAGGTGAATTACCTTGGACATGTAGTATCTGGCACGGGAGTAGAACCTGATCCGAGAAGGTTAAAGCCGTAAAGGAATGGCGGTTCCAGGATAAACATGAATCTGAGAAGTTTCCGGGTCTATGTAGCATTATCGCCGCTATGTTTTGGGATTTGCCAACATCGCGAAACCGCTGACTCAGCTGACAGAAGAAAAGCGTTTGTTTCAATGGGATCAAGACTGCCAACGCGCTTTCGAAAAGCTTAAACCGCCATGCTGAGTGCCCCTATATTGAGCTATCCACTACCTCAAGGAATTATATACTTGATACTGACGCAAGTAACGTTGGTATTGGAGGGGATTATCGCAGATACAAGACGGACGAGAGAGTAATCGGTTACTATAGTAAAGTGCTATCAAAGCCAGAACGCAACTATTGTGTAACCGAAGAGAATTACTTGCTGTGGTGAAATCCGTTGAACACTTTTACAAATATCTCTACGGTAAAGAATTTCTTTTGAGAACGGATCATGCTGCTTTGAAATGGCTGCTGAACTTCAAGAATCGGAAGGTCAAGTCGCCAGATGGATTGAAGATTGCAAGAATTCACATTTAGAATAGAACATCGAGCGAAGTAGTCACCGGAATGCGATGCTCTCAGAAGACCGTGCCCGGAAAACTGCAAGCATTGTTGTCATGCGGAAGAGAAGATGTGTCCTACCTTAAGGGTCACTGTCAGTAATGACCAATGGGAACCAGAGAACTTCAGAAAGATCAGAAAGAGGACACGGAATTGAAACATGTTTGAAATGGAAAATAGCAGGACGGAGACCAAGTTGGCAAGAAATAGCTCCCTGTTCTTCAGCAGTAAAATCATATTAAGGCAGTGGGATTCGATTACTGAAGAGTGTTCTGAAACGAGTTCTGGAAAGTGAAGACGGCTCCGCAGAAGAGGACGCAATATTGTTACACGAGAGTAAGGGTCCCTGAAATATTGAGAGAATTGCATGATGGAACTTCCGGAGGACACCTCGTATAACGAAACCTTAGAGAAAGTGCAGAACGATTTTATGGGTTAATTGCAAGCAGGATGTAAAGATGTGGTGCACAAAGTGTCAAGTTTTGCACCAGCAATGGCCACATAAAAAGAGAAGAGCGAAGATGAGGCAATACAACGTTGGGAGTCCTTTCGAGCGAATTGCCATTGACTTGGTTGGCCCATTTCCAATGTCAAATGATGGAAATAAATACATACTCGTGGCTATGGATTATTTCAGCAAATGCTTGAAGCATATCCTACCTACCCAAGAGGCCACTGCTATCTCGAAGTACTGGTTAAGGAATGGGTGAGCCGATTTGGTGTGCCACTGGAATTGCATTCAGATCAAGGACGGAACTTCGAATCCGCAGTGTTTCAAGGGTGTGAACTTCTGGAATAAGAAAAACAAGAACGACAGCCCCACATCCGCAGTCAGACGGAATGGTGGAACGCATGAACAGAACAATGGGAAAATATTTGGAAGGTCGTGCAGATCACCACGGACTTGGGACCAATATACATCTTTTTCTTCTAGCCTACCGCTCATCTGTTCATGAGACAACTGGGCAAACGCCTGCTAAATCCTCTTCGGCCGGAACTCGTCTACCAGCTGATCTACAGTTTGGTTGTAAACTAATGAAGAAATAGCCGGTGAAGACTTTGTAAATGACCTAAGACGGAAAATGGACGTAATTCAAACCAGGTGCGGAAAGAATCCAATCAAGTGACGGATGAAAGACCGGTATGACATCAAGCTGAAGGAGGAGGTTATCAACTCGAGATCATGTCCGGCTGTTTAACCCCAACGTCGCGCGGTTTGTGTCCAAAATTACAACGACAGTGGGAAGGACCGTACGAGGTCGTGAAGAGGATAAATGATGTTGTCTACCGAATTAAAAATTGCCGAATGGAAAACCACGAGTCGTTCATTCGAATCGGCATGCCCTGTACGCAGGAAGTATGAAAATGATGAAGAAAAGACCGCACGAGTTTGTGAACTGGACATGCAAGAGTGCACATTTCACGAGTTTATCTCAGTATATGAAAAGCATCAACGCGTTATGGGTAACAATGGAGGTGCAACGGGATCTGTTTGCGCTACCCCAGGAATATGCATTATGCATTGTGTCGCCCAGGATTTAGATATGACCAGAGGTGTGCTAGGCTGTATTCAGAGAAATACGGAAGGATAGAAGAATTAAAGAACCAACAACCAGATATTGAAGGTATGCATCTGCAGACGTCAGTCACTATGTTTATTACCTTGTCACAAAAAGTAAATCATATCACAAGGCATCCTATGAAAATCTTTGGGAAACTCTGATTGAATTACGCCAACAAGTACTCAAAGACAACGTCAGAAGATTGCCATGTCAAAACTGGGATGTGTTTTGATGGACTGAACTGGAGAATAGTGAGAAGATGTTGGAAGTACTGTTCCGGTACACTGGGGTTAGCATCTTAGTCTGCAGCTACCACCACGGAATGTTGTCATATCCAAAGAAGACAATTGACTGCCACTTCTTCTAACCTCCAACTGCACTAGAGGCTCCAGCGCAAGTATCGGCATGATTTCATCAAACGCGCCGAGACGGATCGCAACAAGGAGGGTAGTAACAATTATTGCGTCATCCCCGGCGCCACTTCGAGGTCCCTGTTGTCTCGAGTTACGTCATCTGCCGGCGACCACGAGCTGCCCGCGAGCGCGGTTGCATCACCTGCCGGCGGATCACTCCAGAACAGTCGCGGTGTCCGGAAGTTTCTGGATTGTCTTGACATGTATAAATACGCGACGGCCGGCGACCGCGAGTCAGTCTTGAGTCCGCAGTGGAAGCTGACGTGAAGTGTGTGCATCGCGGTGGATAGCTGTGCAGTGGTGTGCAGTGAAGTGACCCCGTTGTCAGTGCATCGTACTGTGGTCGGTGACGTGAACTGTGACCAGTGCATCGAACTGTGATCAGTGCAGTGAACTGTGGCCAGTGCTTAGGATCAAAAGGAGTGGGCAAGAGGAGGTAGTGTAAATAAATCAAGAGAAGTGTAGTGTAATAACCAAGAGAAGTAGAAAATAAAGCAAGAGTAGGTGTAGTGTAAATAACTGAAGAGAAGTGTAGTGTAATAATAATCAAGTGTTTTCAGTGATTGTGCTAAGAAACAAAATAAACGTTTTTTTAGTGAAAATAATATGAGAGACTTTTAATTCACCACCTAAAAACGCAACAATATTTACATATTAGTACGTTACTTCCGCATTTCCTGTTAGAATATCTTCGAGATATCATAACAACGAAGTTTTAAAAAATTATTATTTAAAAAATGACGAGAGAAATTAAATCGAGTATAGAGTAAATAATTAATTATAATCATCCGTTAACTATGTTACTAATTTTATGTGATTGTGCTCGTTGGTTCTCTGTATTTTCGAATTTGAATATCTGGCTTGGTTAGATAACTGCCATGCAGTTTCAATAATGTTCATATAATTCACGGTAACATTTATCAATTTATCTTTAGTGTAATTAGGTACTAATAAATGTGCATTTAATTATGAAATAAATTTAAGATATTGGTGCTCTCTGGGTACTATCGCACTTCTGTGCTGGAGTCGACAAGATTTTATAACAAATGATGTTTTAAAAAATTATTATGCATAAACGACAAGATAATTAAATCGTGTATAAAATAAAAAATAGTTCTTACCATTCCTTGACTATGCTTGGAATTTTATGTGATTGTGCCTGCTGGTTCTGTATTTCGAATTTCTAATATCTGGCTTGGTCTGACAACTCACATGCAGATTCAATAATGTTCATATGTTTCACGGCAAAATACAATTATATTTAGTGTACAGTTACTATTAAATGTGCATTCAATTATTAAATAAATTTATGTATTAAAGCTCGTTGGTACTATCGGAATTCCAGTTGGAAACTCAAATAAGATTTTATAACAACGATGTTTTAAAATTATTATTTAATAAAACGACAAGAGTAATTAAATCGTGTATAGAACAATAAATGAGTGCAATATATGAATAACTATGCTTCTAATTTTATGTGATTGTGCTCGTTGGTTCTCTGCATTTTCGAATTTCAATATCCGGCTCAGTTTGATAACTCTGATGCAGTTTCAATAATGTTTATATAATTCACGGCAATATTTTTTAATTTGTCTTAAGTATAATATACTAGTATTGAATGTGTAATTAAATATTAAATAGATTTTAGATATTCGTGCTCGTTCGAACTCTCGCATACCTTGTTCGAATGTGTTCGAATGGTTATAACAACGAAAATTTAAAAATTATTATTAATTAAATATTAGAGCAATTAAACGTGTATAGAGTAAAACTTAATTCTAAATATCTATTAACTATGTTCCTATTTTTATGTGATTGTGCTCGCTGGTTCCCTGTATTTTCGAATTTGAATATCTGGCTTGGTTAGATAACTTTCATGCAGATTCAAAATGTTTATATATTTCACGGCAACATTTATCAATTTATCTTTAGTGTAATATGCTAGTATTGAACGTGCATTGAAATTTTAAATAGATTTACATATTAGCACGTTGGTACTCGCATTTCCAGTTGAAAGTCAACAATAATTTATAACGACAAAGTTTTAAAATTATTATGTAGTAAACGACAAGAGCAATTAAATAGTGTATAGAATAAAAAATTAGTTCTAAACATCCGATAATGATGTTTGTAATTTTATGTGATTGTGCTCGTTGGTTCTCTGTATTTTCGAATTTCAATATCTGGCTTTGTTCGATAACTCGCATGCAGTTTCAAAATGTTTATATAATTCACGGCAACATTTATTAATTTATCTTTAGTATAGTAAACTAGTATTGAATGTGTATTTAATTATTTAATAGATTTTAGATATATCGTGCTCTTGGTACTTTCCATTATCTAATTTGAATGCCGTAGGTGGTATTAACTACGCAGTTATTATCTCATAAAAGGAGGGGTAATTAACTATGCATAGAGTAAAACAATTGTTCGATATGCCTTGAAACTGTCTCACTAATTTTATGTGATTGTGCGTTTCGTTTGTTTTCTCTATAGCAATTTTCTTATGTTGCGGGCTGGGTCACGCTCTGCTGACATTGACTTTGATTATTTTAGACTGAAAATTCGTGCGAATTAATTCAAAATCGTGGCAATTAATTGGCAATTAATTATTAACAACAATTAGATGGTTTCCGTTGAGCCTCTGCCTGAATTTAACTGCTGGCTGACGTCATGTAGCATTGAATATGTAAGGGCTGCGTCATACCCCTTGGACAGTTTCTTTGATTATTTGAGACGAAAATACGTGTGAATTAATTCAAATTGTGGCAAATTAATTGGCAAATTAATTAGCAATAAATCAATTGAGGGTTTTCATCAAGCGACGACCCGATTTTAACCTATATATTTGCTGAGGTCAAGCTAGCACACACCCGTTTTCTCCACGAAAATACGTGGCAATTAATTCAAAAATGTGGCAATTAATTGGCAATTAATTAGCAATAAATGATTTGACATGTTTCGTGTCGGTGTGCTGACTTGACTGTTCCAGCTTGACGCACCTTTGTGGTTGCACCGGTCACTGCATCCACAAAATTAAGCGAATTATTCACTGTCATGTGAATAAAATTATTTTGGGTTAGACATTGATAACCCCTCCACATATCGGTGATAATTGTTGTTTGAGGTTGTACACGTTGTTGTATTATGGTAAAAAAAGTGTTAGAATCCCTTCTATTTCCAGAGCAAATCTGCAATCTCACTTCCTTGGTTTCACGATCAGTGAAGCCAAGCACCCAGTTACACTCCACTACACGACCTCTATTGTACTTTCACCGTCCGATTTTACACTCGTCAATTTCTACGGCCAAGTTAAGACAGCCGATTCTCGGTGCTTGCAAATATTTTGTGTCCATAGCATCCATGCAAACATCACGCAGAAATGATTGCCAATCCGAACCAGTCCTGTTTCCTTTCGTCGGAACACTGGATCACAGTATCTTCGAAGGAATATTAATATGCGAAGTAATATATCATTCGCAGAGCTTGCCCCACCGTTAACTTCACACCTGCAAAACTCGTACCTCTTGTGGCAGGAATTTTCACTCGTGGATGATTCTTCTGGCACGAGAAGTCTCCAAATCCCTTTCGTCCGTTGCCAATAGCGGTTAATAATGCCCTACAATCCGGACATGGCATCTGAGTGGGAACCATTTCCCACAATATTTGATAAACTTAATTAATGTTCTGGTTTATTTCGACAACAGTGAATACTACTAACTTACTTACATTAGAAGGTCGGCAGAAGGAACTGTGAATATATACATTTGTCGTGTTGGCAAACCTTTAGAGACATATGAAAAACTAAATTCGCTATCCCCCCAACTGGTAAAGAACGGCCCTATTTTTTATTCAGTGTATCTAAATCAAGATATATAGTTGGAAAGAAATTAATAAATGTTGCTTCAATGTAACTGGATTTATAAAACATATAAGTTAACTACTACATAAATGCTTTTAATGCTAGAAACCGAAATTTATTGTTGTAATAAGACTCATGAATTTACTAATTCCCACTATATACAGGAGTGAACTTAAGTTTTCACTTACAATATTGAGAGTTACGTAGTACTTCAAAACCACTACCCTCCAATGTATACATACAAAATTTTATCTTACATTTGACAGTTATGGGAGAGAGAGTTGAAATATAGTAGAAAATAGTTCGTGTAATTACTATTATTATTATTATTATTATTATTATTATTATTATTATTATTATTATTATTATTATTATAACTTAATTATATTTTTAAGATTTAAAATATTTACATTCATTATTGGTGGCTACATTCATTTTAACTTCATTGAATTGGTTTTGCTGATCTAAATTTTGTAATTAATTTTCATTTTTTAAATTTCAGTTGTGATGATCAATAGTGTAAACCTAACACGATTGTCCCAAAAAAATAATAAGAACTTTTTAAATAAAATTGAAAATGTGTTTTGCTTGTATGGAGAATTATTTAACGAGTAGATCACTTCAATTCAGTTATTTCGGGCATTATTAAAACATATGGCAGAGGTATTTAAGACTTGATTTAATATTTTTATTACTTTGTAGTGTGTAACCTTTGAAACATTTTGCGTGTTTCTTAAGTCTCTAACCCATTGCCAATGTTTATCTGTGCCTAATTGACTTTATCAGGACTCATAACAGACTTCAGTTGTTTAGATTGAATATATCAAGTCAAATTAGATGAAACAACAATGTTTACAAAAATCATACATATTCCTTCAACACAATAATTACACAATTAATTATACTACATATATAATATAGAAAAAGGCTCGAAGTGAATTTGGAACAAGGGGTGTCAGACTGTATAAAATTGAATATTTTAAAGCAGTAATGTAAATCTAATTTTTTTTGTCAGCAATAATATCATTTTTCGAGCTTTAATTGTATCAGGCTGTATCGTGAAATATCAGCAATGTGTTATTAACCTAATTACAGAAAACATACTTCAATTAACAGTTCATTTGACTATTTGTTCCTTCAAGGTAACAAAATTATTCCCTACAACATACACTTATGTTATAGGGAACTTACTAAAATCATTCTATACTTGAGATCAGAAGTCAAATAGCAAAGGACCAAAAAATGTTTAAAATGGATTTTTTCCCCTCTATAAAAATTAAATACATAGACATGTGAAAATAAAGAAAAGAAAAATGCCAAACGGATTAGCAATTTAAAATTAGCAGAAGCTAAAAAGAATAACCAATGACAACACTTGTATTACAAATAATTTTGTCACCATTAATGAACTAATATTTAAAGTCTGTTGTAAGGCCTGATGAGGTTAATAAACTGGTGGTGTCTCACAATTTAACCTAACACAAACAACTTGTAACTTGATGTTGAACTTACTACCAAAAAAATCAACAAGCTTTGTCATGGTGTATGAATATACCACCCTACAGTGGTAGACATTAGGATTATTGTGATAATTCAGTGATCACAATTCAAGTTTATTATTAACATATTTTACAAATCATTAATTATAATTCAAGAATTTATACAATTAAATAATCCAAATTCTATTAAGTACAAAAATATTGTTAATTGTTTTTATGTAAAGGTCTAAAACATTACTAGTTTATATTTCCAAAAAGTGATAATTCTAATAGTACTCAAAATAATAAAGCATAATAATAATAAGACATTTTTTCAAAATTTTGTTCATATTTGTCCAATTGTTATCAAGTTATTTATGTACAATTATTTACGTTATGATTACTTTGTATGTTGTATTTTACAGAAAAAGATAATGAGGTAAATGAAGCAAATCATTGTTTTAAAAGGGATCAATGCAAGAAAAAGGTTGTTAATATCTGATTTTCAAAAGTAATTATTCAAGAATGTCTGTTTTACAATCCAGACCCTAGATAAGGAAAGTATGCCAGTCGATAACCAATTAATCATTTCATTACATTTTCCCCCTAGGGCTTTATTCCGCCAACAGTCGCAGTTACCCTTACGTCCTGATTCGACCATACACTGGACCAACACACTTGCGGGCTCCTCTGATCGGGGGTCAGCAGAACGCGAGGCCCTACGCGACAACACATACAAAGTCAAGGGACAAACAGCCATGCCCAAGGCGGGCTCGAACCCGCGACCCTCAGCGCTGAGTCGATATTCGCTCTAGGCCACCTCGGCCATCTAGGTTGTTGGCAATAGTAAAATAAAAAACTATAATCGTATACAAAGCATAAAATATGATTGGTAGTACATCAGTAAGAATTAGTGACATGTGCAGCCATAAAATAAAGACAATTGAATAAGCAAAATAATGAAATAGGGGAAATAAATTACAATGATACTAAATACTGCTATTATTATTAATATTATAACACAACATCATAAATAAAATTAAAGTTTAAGTTAAAATTTAAAGTTAAAAAAATTTCATTAATATTATAACTGCTATATAAAAGAATATATAAGTGAACAAATGCTCCGCCATTAAATAAAATAAAAGTACTAATGTTTCCATTACACTCAAATCGTAATAAAAAATAAAATCCCAATCAATAATTCCTTTTTAAAAAAATTGTATAAAAATAATTTAAATGGTCCAAATTCATATGCAAATAATCGTCCGAAAGTTGGTTGTACAAATGAGGGGTCAAATAGGAAAAAAAATGTGAAAAATTTATTAAAACGAATAAACGATGTCCTTGATCTTGTGGAAAAGAACTTTCTAGCATAACAGAGTATTTATGGATGTCTATTATGAAAAGAACAAAATATTGGAATATTTTTCTTTAGTTTATGGTTTTTGTTTGCTAATCAAAGAAAATACAATATCAAAACGTAACCAAGGTAAGCTCTTAGCTTACATATGTGAATTTTATTTGAATCTACCGTGTCGGCAGATTCATGGTTTTCATACGTCGACCAATCAAGGACCCTTATTTTCTGCTGGTTCCGAATACTAATATGCGAACCTTACCGAAAGGTAAGGAATACTAATAAGCTCCCGGGAGAACGTTCGGGAGCTTAGAGCTTCTCCCGGCTAGGGCGGTGCCCCGCTGGAAGCAGATATCTGGTTCGAATAAAACCCGCTAGCCAACGCACAGTGGGCTAACTCGTTCCAAAACTTGGACATAGACGGAAAATGTATACAGACCTCAACAAAACTAGGCCCTAATAGGTTTTTGGGGTCGCTGATTACGACTTTTATGTTAAATTTTTTAAAATTCAAAATGGCGAATCCGGTATGGCCGGTCTAAAAATATAAATTCAACGGATTCCTTTGAGTTTTTGTATATAAGGTCTTTTCATGTCACTAATCACGAATTAGACGTCAGAATTGAAAAATTTTAAATGGCATATCCAATATGGCGGGGCTAAAAATATAAATTCAGCGGATTCCTGTGAATTTTTGGATATAAGGTATTTTGATTTGATTGATGAAGCATAAAGTCGTTTGTTGACGGATTCTGATTTTATTAAACGATGTTCATAACATGATGGCGTTAGAACATTATTACGATCTTAGTCAAAATCGTAATCATGTTCTTCGTTTACATCTGTTAAGCTTTCGTCCGCGTTATCGTGTTGTAAATCGACGGAAGGGATTTGCGCTTCATAGAGCAACTCTTGTACCTCGGCAGGTACCTCTTTCTTCTCTGATATTTCCATATGCTGGAAGCTGAATATCAGAGGGTCTGAAGATGCCAGGAGACGATGGAACACGTCGTGCATGGTTTTCTCCCGGGAGTACTTCCGCGTGAAATCTTCCCGGTAACGACGAATGTCTTTGTTCCGAGCCTCCTGCGCATCTTCAGACAACCTCCCGATTGGAAGTGGAGCCGCTTCGACGATCGCGCATCCGTGCAATAGTACGATGTGCGCAGATGTGGGCATCGGGTACCATCCGTACAATTTGACGTACTGTCTGGCCACATCTAGGCAATAGAGTTTGAACTTTTGGACGTTGATAGCATACCCACTCGACATCGTTTGCAAGATGACTTTGCACTTTGCCATCAATTCTTCGTCGATCCCCAAAATCTTTGCCGTCACGGATACGTCCTCGAAGAAGCGCCTCGCAGTGTTACCGTCATTAGTAGTACCCGATCCCTGTTTAGGCATGTCAATGAGCACACCCAGTTTGTCTTTCATCTCGAACTGAATTTTCGCTTTGCGCACCTCGACATGCTTTTTCTGCTCAGCAGACCGGGCCTGCTGATTTTCAGTAAAAACAAACTACTTTTTCTAATTAATGATTACTTACTTCATTACTAATTAATTAACTATTGCTGCCATGTATTATAAATTAATTAGCATTATTTGTTAGTAGGTAAAAGTGGTTCTTACACAGAGTGCACGTTGCGCTTGACCAATACATCTATGCATGTAACTTTCGGCGGCCACTGGGAAACCGCGGAAAAACGATCGTCAAGTAAAATGTCGTAAACTTGCGCACGCGGTCTTTTTGGATCTCATAAGCTACATTATTAAGCGTACCCGAGAGCCATTCAGGGAAGCGGAGCGACGCGGAGAACATTTTGTAGCCATGATTTTATAAAGCTAACGATGTTTCGGGATGAGGTTAAAATACACTACAGTTTGTAGCCAAAATGCTTGATTAAACGGGTTGCAAATGGCATAAACTTACCTTTTGGGGTGTTTTCCATGGTGTCCAATGTGTGCACCTGGGTCGGATCACAATTTCTTATAAAACTCGCGTCGAAATAACTTACAAGAAAACGGCCGTTTTTCGAACGTGTGTTGTCCGGCGACTGACACGGCCCATAACAAAGAGATTAGTGAGTGGAATGCCACCGGAGCGTTGAACTAGTATACACTAGTGCCATCTAAACACGATTTCCTTGAACTAACGTCGAAACACGGACCTTTTATTTCCCCTTCGTGTCCAAGTTTTCAAGCGAGATACACCACCGTGCAACGGTAGGACACTTACGGCACGAATGGAATCAATAGTAATCAATCAATCAGTCCGCGCACTTCCTATTAGCGAACAGCTGACAAATTGGAACAGTACTATGGATGTTTTGGCGCTAGCGACTAAGAAACGTACGCACGGGAGGTATATAAAGCACCAAATTCACGTAGAAGTAAAATGCAAAATAAGAAACATTTAAGGGACCAAAAGCATGGGGGAAGACATTTGTTTTTGTAGACAAGAATTTTATAATGGTTTAAATAAAAATATTTTTAAGCAATAAGTTTATACAAGGCTCGATTTCTGGTGAAACGCTACGGAACGGCGTTCCGGTACCTCTGGTATGAAATTGAAAGAAAACAAGCAGAAGACAAACACATGGCAACTTGGATTTTTAGTTCAACCAACTTTCGTGAACTCAAAATTAAATGTTCTTTGCATTTAACTGCATTCTATGACCGAAATAAAATAATTATTAAAAATGCAATGAGACTAACATAATGTGTTGTTAGCCCGGAGAAATCCATCTCCCTTTTTCCGGTCTCCGATCGCAGAGACCTCAGGCCTTCCGCTCGGTCCGCTGGGCCACTTTGACCTGAAGTCGCGCCTCTCATGAATCCAGCAGTTAATTTTTTTTTTTTCTTCAAAACAGCTACTACTATGTATTATCTATTTTACATTCCGTTATATACTCATTATGAAATACACATTTAGAAACAATTCAAACTAATAAAATTGATAAACAATTATTTCAAAATATGTAAGGGTGTGAAGTGAATTTGCTTATCCTTCTGGGAAACTGTCATCATTTTGTAACAAGCATTGAATTATTCAAGGAGCTGTACAAAAGACAAAGCATGGGATGCAATTTCAGCTGTGTCTAGGTTGGTATCTTTTAGTTGTGAAAACAATTTATTGTATTTCGTAATGAAATGAAGATAAGTATTTGTAACTGCTTTTAATTATCTGCATCAAAACTACTCTAATTATTTATTTTAATTTATTATAAATAACGCTTTATTAATATGTATGTCCTAAAATATCACGTTTTCTATATTAAAGAAAGTCTTTATTGAGGTCGAGTATTGTTCATATACAGAGAGAAGGAAGTATAAAAGGAGGAGACAAATGAAGTTCACGGCTATTTCAAATATGAAAATATTAATTTACAGCCCAACATGTACACTTTTTCTTTTCTTTTTTACATGCTTGAATAACTTTCTTTTCAAAACAATCTGTACAAAAAGAAAACAAAGCCTGTGCTAACAAGAAATAGTGCTGAGGAAACTCAAGAGGAACCTGTCATTTGCCTCTGAACATATCTCGTCTTTCTCTTTTCATTATTTGACTGCGAATTACAGTATAAGAGAATTATTATTTTTCTTCACGCCTGACATACTACTCCATAAAGCTTACAGTTAATAAAATGAATAGCAAATATCGTTAGACATTAGTAGTAGAACTAATAAAGGAACCGAAAATCGAACAAGCATCATATTTTTACCCCCTCTTGGATATGAAGAGAAAATTGAAAGAAAAAATTTGGAACGAGTTCTGAAAAAATAATGTAAAAAAATGTTTAAACATTATTATATTTCGGGGAAAAGGGCACGAAAACTTCTCATATTTTCAAAAAATTGAATATGAACTTATTTGAAGTTCTGTCTTTACGGAACAGATTTCGTGAAGAAAAAATCTCTCTTCAATACTGTAGTTGCAGGAAGACTCCCAAAAAATTGTACTTATGCGATTTTCAAAAAATCAGAGATTTCAGTAAACATGAGACCTTCACCATTCCCTTAAACGTTGTTTACGCTATCCGAAGATAAAGTTTAATCTAACAATTTGGCGCCATTTTTGAGAAAATTTTGAAAATGTTTTCGAGGCTTCTCGTAAGTACCCTCAAAAATCAAAATATTTATATCAATTCCCAAAGCGTTCGTTCAGATCGATCGGGGAACATCCGTTCCTCTCTCTCTCTCTCTCTCTCTCTCTCTCTCTCTCTCTCTCTCTCTCTATATATATATATATATATATATATATATATATATATATATATCCTTAGCTGTTTCGTCGATTTTTTTCCAAAATAATTCACTTTTCACTTTTTTCTTTACACCCCTGAAAATCAAACTTACGTGAACTGAGTGAACAGCAAAGGCACTAGGGGAACGGGGTAGGTTGAGTGTTTGGCCATCAGACAATGGAAACACGCCAAATCGGATGCCTGTCTGTTGTTCTAAAATTGGGAAGTGGATCTGTGCCTCTGACCACTGGGGAAGCAGCATCCGAAATGGCCACGCCTATTTTTTGCATGATTGAAGTACCTGAGCTTCGCCCTTAGGGGTTGAGTGATGGTGCACAGACGTGAAACTGGGTTAGACGCGAGGTGCTTCCACTTCCGACTTTTACCCGGTCCGCCGGTGAGGTGCGGTTGGTGAGAAGTAGCCAAAGGATTTGAGACGCGATTTGCTCTTGCAGGGCGGCGCACCATGGCCAGAAATGCCTCAAGCAGCTGGCCAAAGTCCAAAACTGGAATCCAAACCTATCGCTCATTTTGCCTATCGCGAGACAAATGTCTAACCCTTGGCGCATAAACATAAATAGAAGTTCAACGCGTACCGCCATAAACCTTCGGAACTGAGCTGCAAAGTAGGGTTAAGTTTGCTTCTGATTTCTGTCGTGTCGAATGTGATACAGAATGCACATATTGGTACAATCAGATTGGTATCTGGCAAACTCAGCGACTTTGCAAGATATAGATCTGCTTAATATCTCAGTTTGTAGAGGAAGGTTTTCTTATTTTCTAGTAAAGACTACTTCCATTTTTGTGAATAAACTTATAAGTTATTGTTTTATATATAAATTTGCGCATTTGGATCGTACAATAGAGATATCGTAATTTTCTTCTAAGCTTTTAGTTGTTACTAGCGCTTACTTTCGGTTTGAGACAAATTGTTATAAGAAAATGAAAGTGCGAGGAAAATGACTGTGTTAAAAGATTACAGCACATTACAGAGTTTTGTGAGATACACGCGTTTGAATATTTTTCTGCGTAGCATCCACTGCTTGCACTAGGTACTGCGCATTGCGTTTTCTCGCATAAGTCACTTTTTGGCGTATTTAAAAGAGTATATACATTTTAAGAATTTAAGACGATTTGTATTACAAAACAAATATTTCTACTTTTTAGACGAACTTCTACAAAATGCTAAAATATGAGGTATGTGAAATGCTGTTGGAAGCCTCGGTCGTCGCGACGCCAAAATACCGCAATGAGTCGTCTTTATCAATTTACTGATGCTGAGAAAATATAAAATGAGCTATTTACAAGACAACGGCAAACTATACAGTTTGTAATAAAGTGTTTGCCAGTTGGGACAAATGCAATAGAAAATAGGATAAATTTTTAAAAGAAAGTTTTGTATGTTTGAAAGAAAGGTTTATATTGCCATCTGAAATTCCAACATCATAAGATCCCGAAGATTATTCAAACCTGGAACTCCCTTTGTCTTCATATGAAGCAAATAGAGTAAGGAGCAAACCAAGGAAAATAAAAAACGCTCCATTCTTCACCTATGCTGATCTACACCACCCAAATGCGTCCGCGTCCCGAAGGGGCAAACACGCAGCTTAGCTGATGGGAAGAAAAAACATTGAGAATTTAACCTGATCCGAAAATAAGGCATGTGACAGTCTAAGAAAAGAGATTCAATTCAGTCTGCTACTGCTGATGAAGCGTTATCTTTAATGGTCAACGCACATCTCAGTGAACACCAATTGCAGGTTGCCCGAGATTGGTTCAAGAAAAGGGGATCTTAGAGTGCCCCACATACAACGGCGTAGGGGCTGCTAAGGAGCAATGTCAGCATCACTTCACTTTACAGAAGTGTCACGCAAGTAAATCAGCAGTCTACTCGACCATACTGCTTTTCGAATAATTTCGCGCACCAAATTTCTTTCAGCGCCCAGGTCAACTTTGATAAGCAAGAGGCTGATGGGCAAGATGGCTGCACTGGACACAATGAGTATAAACAGAACACTATTTCATTGATAAATACGGTTTGTTGCCTGGATTTGTATCGATTTTACCTTTGTCACTTCATAAGAAACGAAAAATCGTTAACATCTATTCACAGAGAGTTTGGAAAAATGAAAAGCACAGGTCTGTAGTAATAAGACCTATTAAGCCATTTTCCAAATATAAACAGAAACATTTCAGAACAGAAACACATCGTTAATTAAAATGAAGAATTTATAAAATCAAATCGAACAACTTAGGTTAAGTCGTGTTTCGATTGACAGCCTTTTGTGTAATATTGTTTCCTCGACATGCTTCTGATTATGGTGGAAGGAAAGGTATGAAGCACTTTGTCAAAAACTTCAATGCAGAAATGTTATATCTGTAAAGCAACTCTACAGGAAATGAATGATTTAGATGAATTATTGTTAAGGATGTATTTATTCTCCTTGCCTACAAAAAAGAAAGTGAAAATACTTCAAGCAGAGAAGATGAAATAGCAGGTAAAAATCGCACAAAATATCCCTCTGTGCAAAATATAAATATATTTTTTTGTTTAATAAAAATTGATGTTACATATTTATACATTCCATTAACCATTTATTCATTTTCCATCCACTTCTTTCCTGGAAATGCGGAATTCGGTCAGAAAGTAATACGTTTCGGCGCTTTCCTGGCCCAGTGTGCGGCGTAGCGAGTTCTGGCACTGGGTTCGCAGAAATGAATGTCCTACCTGCCCCAGTGGAGAGCAGTATTCATACCATCCAGGAAGGTGTGAATACTGGGGGGGGGGTACCCCCAGTATTTGTTTGGATTGTGGATAATTTGATCCCTCAAGGGCCACGTGGGGCATTTCCACACCACTGCACAACTTACAGTTGAGTTCTGATGTCTCCGGCTCTGTGACGTCATGCCATTTCGCTGTGTCAGTCGCAGAGCGAAGGAGAGGGGATAGAGTGGGGATACAGAGGAAAAAAAGGGGAAAAGAGGGGGGGAAGAGATGGACATTACTACTGCGCAATTTTCTTGAACGACGAGCCCCCTGAGCAACAAACAGTTAAGGCAAAAAGCTCGCAGCGAACACTGATGACATTCCAAGCTTTAAAAACTCATTGGCGCGAAACAGAAGCAACAAGCTAGTTGCTTTATAGTCGCGAACTTCTGTTCAGCTTCATTACCATTATCTAAAAAATGGCTGATACAGGTCCAGGTCCTCGAAGGGAGGCACCTACAACTCTCATCTAGTGTCCCTGCGGCCCTTATACAGTAGATATAATCCCACATCCAAATGTGTGTAGTCTTAGGGATGACAATGACCTCCCGGTAGGAAAGTTTATTTTTTTAAATTTGAGACCTTTTAGAGAATAATGTAGCCGGCATTTTCTTTTGTTATCTCTGACAACAATTCAATGCCCTGGGATCTCTTGGGATCGTTTGCGAACGATGAATGGTCAGGAAATTGTTGCGAGCATTTCATGATGCAATGTAAAGGTCCAGCACGCACGTGTGTACAGTAAATGCGAGAGAGAGAGAGAGAGAGAGAGAGAGAGAGAGAGAGAGAGAGAGAGAGAGAGAGAGAGAGAGAGAGAGAGAGAGAGAGAGTGCTTGGCCATTGGAAAATTTTGGAAAATCCGTGCTGCTGATTGGCAGGAAATTTAAATAAAACGCAATAGCTCTGGGCCAATGGAAAGACACATACCCGAAGAAAGGGTGAGCGTAGCACGGAGCGCTTTTCAGAACAGGACTCCTTAGATTCGGCCGGTTGAGTGAGGACGTGCGCGCAGAGCGCTCCTCAGAGAAATTTCTTTCCGATTAAGCGAGAACGTTCGTGCGAGCTGCGCACAAAGGGGGGAGATGCGGGAATTTTTTTATAAGTCTCGCTACTTAAATGTTCTTTTGTTTTGTTTTTTTATTCAAAATTTCACGGGAGGCGAAATCAATACCAAAGAAAGCCGCATTTGGCCACTGTATCAGTAGACCCACGATGATATTAGCAGGCACACACTCGCCTGTTACTGTGAATAATTCTGAGAACTCTCTGGGCCACGCCGTGATCCGACCTCCTACCGCCAACTAGTGGATCGAAAGAAGAAGTGTGGGTGGTCAGATCACGCCCGCCCGACCCCTTCACCACCGTCGCCGCCAGCCACCACTACGGTCCGCGCTGCCAGACGTCAACGCCGCTGCCTCTAGTACGCCACGACCAGCGCAGCCGTCCTCTTGAGACCGCTGCTTGGAGCCCAACCCTCCGCTGGCAAGTTCAACGACCCAGGATCTACTGCCGGCGCCCCACTCTTCATATAAGTCGCCTAACGGGCAAAACTCACGCTATTGAGTTCTATTCTACGCTCTTCAAGCGCATCGAGGACATTAGCATATTAGCGTTGCCGCGCCCCGGCGTGTTTGTCATTACCTTAAGAATTAAACTCATCAGTAATTTTCAATTTCTTTTTAGCTGTAGTTTCTCAATTTTGAAATTTAAACATTTAAATTTATTCTAACGAGCTCATTAGGTAGGATTCAATTATTCATTTCTCTCCTTTCGAATGTAACTTCTCTCACACCAGTCAGAAATAAATGAAAATTAGTATTGAACCATTTAAATGTCGTGTAACTTCATGAAACAGCCCCCTGTCAACTTCCTTCTACCATCCATAGGTTAGAAAAGAATTAGCATCACCTGCCGACTGAGCTACTGCCGGGCCGTCGGCCTCGTCGATGACAGTCCCTTTCCCAGTATTCATTTTCAAGTTTCATGACATGAGCGTAATAACCCTTCCAACCTTCAATAGTGATTTGAGTTTGTAAGCTCTAACAATTTTGTTGTCTTCATGTCCCCAGACACATTTCTTTCCTTTATAAGTCTCTTAATTCTTGCCCATGCCATTTCAATAGTCACACATGTAAGGAGGAAGGCAGATGACAGAATGCCCCCAACTGGTAAACAGCTCATCAATTTTGTATGTCTTGTTCTGAGGTTTTAGTTGCAGAACTAGTTGGTATAATTCAGGTTCCTCAGGTTTTCATTAACGTGCATTCCTTTTGCATTCAACCATTGAATCATGTCGCGCTTTAATGCATGTGCAGTTGGAGTTTTATTAGCTAACACTATGATATGGAGCATTATCAAGAACAATTACTGCCTTAGAAGGCAGTTTTTTCTAATAATTTTTCTCTCGTCCACTTTTCAAATTTTTTCTTGATTCATCTGACCATAGTAGTTGCCTGATGCAGAACCAACCTTGAAAATTAGTTCTGCACCATTAATGAAACCATTGTTTCCACCAGAATGAACTACAATTAGTCTTGCTGATGCGCTTATATTTCTTGTTACACCAATTATATCATCATGCTAGCACTTTTTAACTACTAAGCAGTTGTCAATCCATGTTTCATAAATATACACTATTTCTCGGCCTTCTTCCCTTAACTTTCTCATTTGCACGAGATACCATGCTCTCCAATCAACAATATCTGCTCTCTCGACCAACACTTTGCGTTTTGAATTACAGTTCTGCCATCTGAGTCCCATCTGCTACATCAACCTCCATAGTGACTTTTCTCTCCAAGGAAAATTAATATTTTTTTTTTTTATTATGGGCAGCATTTTTGATACCGCATGCACTTGCTTTTCACGGACCTAAAAATCGAAGACAGCATTTCTGATTACGTACGTGTCAAATTCATCGATTTTCAGGGTGTTGTGATGAGTCACTGTTCTTTTCTTACCAGGTGAAATTAGTCGTCTGTCAGCACTTGTTTATTTATTTTACGTCAAAAAAACAGTTAAAAACTGCGTATGACGTGCTATGGGGAAAAGTGAATTGTGTGCACATTTTCAAAATTCTATTCAAGATAAACCTAAATTTTGAATTTTGAAAGGAGAAAAAAAAAACTCCCATGTAATAAAATCTATTTTCAAGGATAAAAAGCAATAAATTTTGAATTTTGAAAGGGAGAAAAAAACAAAAACTCCCATGTAATAAAATCTATTTTCAAAGATAAATAAGCAATAAATTTTGAATTTTGAAAGGGAGAAAAAAAAACAACAAAAAACTCCTATGTAATAAAATCTATTTTCAAAGATAAATAAGCAATAAATTTTGGCTCTTATTACTTCCTGCCGCGACAACATGGAAACGATAATTTGAATAATTGTATTTCCCACTGAATTCTAGAAGACGTGCACAGAAAATGAAGTTACATTTATGTCCAGAAGCAAAACAAGGGGCCATCTCAGCATTTGCTCAATGGATCAGGGAAACTGGACGAAAAAGCTGATCGAGATGGGGGTTTCATTTCGTGTAGTATTTTCTTTACGAATTGTTTTAATACTAGTTACTCCAACACCGGTGTATGCCGCTGCTCGTTCCGTGGCTTTTGTCAGAGGAACTAGCAGATGATTTCGTCTCTTTTCTTTATCTCGCGCCTCAATTACACTCGCTATGATCTCCCTACCTTCACTGTGAACTGTCGAATTCGATTTCCTCTTGGCCATTTCGCATCTAACATTCGCGCACTCTGAATCAAAACTGAGTTGATGTTTGTGAAACCAATGCATTGACCAAGCACGCGCTGGTCCTTTCCTACAGCCCATTGTGTGACTCACAGACGTGTCAAACAAATCCTACAGCCCATCATCTTATTGCCCTCCCTTCACCCCGCGGAGAAACTTCTTCCTCTTACAGGGCCGAAGAACTCGTAACCGAACTGTATGGCGACCAACATCTAACCAAACCAAATACTAGGGTTGGTACCCCCATTAATTGTTTGGATTGTTGATAATTTGATCCATCATGGGTCGGATGGCGCGTTCCCACACCAGCGTGGCCTCATACATTGCGAGGGGGGGACTCAGTCCACTGGAGGCTGCCCGAGGGAATGGAATTGCATCCAAATCTCATTTCTATTCAGTACGAAGGAGCCTCTACTCGCAATTACCAAAGGTATGTAATTATGGAGGTGAGTGTAGAGGATGACTGCCGCCTTGGCAATGATCTAGGCGAAACCTTCCAACACAAATCGGGCATTGGCACAAACAGAATACCTAGGTCGGCACAACGGCGTTGATCCAGTAGTCCATTAGACCCTAGCCTAAAAGTCCGAGATGGTACAAAAATAGATTAAAAACTGGGAAGCGATATGATGTTTTTATTGTGATATTAGTAATCTACACATAAAATTGAGCACTTGCGCACTCTACCTTTCTGGAGGTAAAAGGTTTGTTCCCTAGTGTTATCTCTAGCGTTTGCCCAAACACTGCTGCGCTCTGATAGCGACGCTAAACAGTACTATATTTTAAATGTAAAATATGACTTCGCTGTTTTTATTTTTTGGCTACAATTTTTTTGAAAAACGAGTAGTTTTTGCGTAATTTCTACTTGAAATTAATGAAATGGGGCCCGAAATGGAAGCTAAAATAAAAGACTCTAGCAAGTAAGTCTCTCTTAGTCTCTCTATCTCAACTCCTCTCTCACCTTCACGTGGTAAGCCCTGTTACGTCGAGTAACCCATTCCAAGGTTGTGGTACCCAATCCCTTCGTCGGGATGGGTCGACAAACAAACCAGAGATGGGGGTCTAGTAAATTTGCTAGATTTGCTAGAATGGTGTGTAGTGGCCATGCTGGTACGATCTAGCCAGCTACAGCCCACGCTTGGCAAAGGCAAACACAAAGAACAAAGGCAAAGACCCTAACGGCAGAAATGGCGGATGGGGCAACCCTAGCTACTGGGGGAAAGTACATAGCCAGGTAGGATACCAGACCTGAAGATAGCAGCCCTATCAGGCGTCGCATTCCACGAGACTCTGGTAATGTTTCTGGAATTCATTTCCATACTCGCTTGTTCGATGGAAAGAGGCTGGGCTCGAAATAGGATTACTGATAATTTAAATATAATGATTTGGAATGTTCGACGACTGCATACAAAAGAAGAAGAAATAATAGAAGCATGATCAGAAAGAAAATTAATATTGCTGTACTACCTGAGACAAAAAAGAAACTTGGAACCGCAAATATTGACCGCGGCGATGGTGTAACGGTTAGCATATGGGACTGTTATATCCAAGTTCGCGGGTTCAAACCCTATCGAAGCCGTGGATTTTCTTCTTCTTAGCCGTTTGGTTGACCCTCAGGTGGATCATACGGCGCCTAACTTCTTCCACTCTTCTCTATTGTTCCAAGTCCCAGGGTATCTGCCATCCAGCCATTGTCTTCTCTGTATTGTCTCTCCAGCCAGGTCCGGACGGCCTCTTTTCCTTCTTTCTTGCGGTTCCCAATCCAAAAGCTTCTTTGGAGTCACAGTTCTTTCTAAATCCCAAAGCATCAGAACTCTATATCATCCTCTTCTGTCTAACAAAACAATGATATTTCCGCATCCGCTCGATCATTTCACATCCTCTTCACATTGCGAAAATGACCTTTAACGCCGGTATTTTACTTGTCACATAGCAACCACTCCGTGATCGTCTATTGGCATCTCTATATTCTACTTCATATACATGACATTTTATAAACAAAATGGTTGTCATTTTGGTATATACAATATGTTTTATGTTCCATATGTAATAATTGTTTTCATTGTAATTTATTTCTTCTATTTCATTATTTTGCTTATTCCATTGTCTATATTTTACGGCTGCACATGCGACTTATTTTTACTGATGTACTACCAATCACATTTTATACTTTGTATACGATTAGAACATATTGCTTTTTTTATTTTACTATAACAAACAATATTATATAATTTTACTTAAAGTAATGTTTTTACTTTAATGCTGTTACCATTTATTGTAGTTAGATAATGGTTATGTGATTGAATTTTTTTATTTGTTAATATGCAAGCTTTCACTTGCTTAGGTCTGATGGTAAAACAAGTATTATTAAATAATGCCTTTCGTAAATCAGGTATGCACAACCCTTTTCTTGCATTGAACCCTTTTAAAATAATAATTTTTTCATTAACCTCATTGTCTTTTTCTGTAAAATACAACAAACAAAATAATCATAACGTAAATAATTGTACATAAATGACTAGATAACAATTGAACAAAAATATGAACAATAATTTTGACAAAATGGCTTATTAAAATTCGTAGTTTCTTGTGTTAGGTTAAATTGGGTAAAATCGCGTTTATTACCCTCATAGGGGCTTACAACAGACTTTAAATATTATTTCATTAAGAATTCATTAGTGGTGACAAAATTATTTGTAACACAAGTATTGTCATTGGTTATTCTTTGTAGCATCTGCTGGTTTTAAATTCCTAATCCTTTTGGTCTTTTTCCCTTTTCTTGTTTTTCACATGTCTATTATTTAATTTTTACGGGGGGCAAAAATTCTGTTTGGAACATTTTTTGGTTCTTTGCTATTTGACTCCTGATCTCAAGTGTTGAATGATTTTTTTAAGTTCCCTATAACATAAGTGTGTATTCTTTGGAAATCAGTATATTGGTGACAAAAATTTTTTAGATTTGCATTACTGCTTTAAAATGTTCAACTTTATACAATCTGGCATCCCTTGTTCCAAATACACTTAGAGCCTTTTTCTATATTATATATGTAGTATAATTAATTGTGTAATTATTGTGTTGAAGGAATATATACGATTTTTGTAAACATTGTTGTTTCATCTAATTTGACTTGATGTGTTCAATATAAACAATTGAAGTCTGTTATGAGTCCTGATGACGTCAGTTAGGCACAGATAAACATTGGCAATGAATGTTATGAAGCACACAAAGCGTTTCAAAGGATACACACTACAAAGTAATAAAAATATTAAATTAAGTTTTAAATACCACTCCGATATTTTTTATTGTTGCCCAAAGTAACTTAATTAATAAAACCTACTTGTTAAATAATTCTCTAGACAAGCAACACACATATTCAATTTTATTTAAAATATTCTTATTATTTTTTGGAATAATCGTTTTATTTTTACACTAGTGATCATCACAATTGAAATTAAAAATATCAACATTAATTTCAATATTTAGGTCAGCGAAAATAGTTCAAAGAAATTAAGATGAATGTAGCCACCTATAATGAATGTAAATATTTTGAATCTTAAGAACATAATTAAGTAGTAAAAATAATAATAATTACATGTATTATTTTCTAGTATTTTTCAAGTCTCTCTCCCAAAACACTCAGATTTGAAATAGAATTTTGTATTGTAATGTATCGCGAATCCTACTACTTATCTACTGATATTTTAATATTATGACACTCCTTTAATGGCCACGTGGCGCGATGATGAACTATGGAAAAGTGATAGGCAACTCTGGTTGCACTTTTCTCGTGACATTTATTAGCGGCTACGAACCTAGCTTCTTTTGAATAAATAAAATTTCTGAATTTTTTGTTGACAACTCCTTCTACTAGAACAATAAATCGGTATATGTTAAGAACTCGTATTTCTCAATTACTTGCATGTTCCTGATATACTACAAGTGTAATATTTCAGAAAATAAAATTATTGTATTAATTGAATCGATCTGTAAATGTAATATTCTACAATATGTTGTACAAAGATACTTAATTGTAGGAAAACTGTATATTAATGAGGGAAAACTTGGACGGTTTTAAAACTAAAGGACATTTGTTGACATTCTTGTTATGACAAGGAAACATGTTGAATGTCATAGAGATAAAGAAATTCAGTTATTTAAAGAACACTCTTGGCCATCAATGAATTTGCAAATATTTTGTTAAATTGTATTAAATATACCCATTAATTTACATTACCTTAATATGTCGACAATCTTGCTTTAAAGGTAGTCGACATCCCAGGTCCCAGGCAGGTGCTTACTCACTAAGGTTGTGGTTTCGAAAGCCGTGGAAGGCATGGGTGTTTAGAGTTGTGTTTGCAGCAAGGGGGCATTTCGTCTCTCGTTTATCACTTCTGCATTGTAATTAAACAGTAATTCTTTGCACCGACCATGTGTGAGCTCTGTGTGCAATCTGTTGGCGTGTATAACTAAGTAACTACCTCACTTCCCCTAGAACATTCCAACAAGCACTGAGATGTGCCCACGAGCGTATTACGGACAAGAAATGGTTCAGAACCGAGCGGTACCGAAAGATTACCTCAGTGTGATGCTCGTTCATTGGGAATTGCACCCAGGAAAATGGTATGAGAGACCCTGGCAGATTCCGTAGCCGCCGATACATGGCAGCTGGGAAGTTCTGGGAGATCTTGATGGATCGATTATTGGCAGCCGGAAATTAAAAGGGAGCTCCGACTCAAAATAAAGATGGACTAAATAATACGATAAATTTTGTGTCAATTTATAGAATTACTAACTGATATTTTAGTGAACAATCTCTTTGAAACCTTCTATTACATACTGGGGAGTTCTGCTCTTCTAGGTACCCTACCTTCTCGTAATTTATCATTTTACCAACGAGGGAACCCATTACAATAACTGCCGCCGTTTAGAAAATTATTTTTTAACTTCAAATAAATTTCTGAATTTCCAGTTTGATTTCCATAGCAACTTCTGGACAGCATGCGGCGAACATATGGAGAAAATGCTTGAGAAAGTGCAAGAAACATGGGAGGCAACATCCAGAAAGACGAGGGCGAGGCACGAGTTATTTTGCTTGAACAGTTCTCCAATTGATTATTTTAAGGTATATGAAGATCTCCACCCGAGTGATAATAAATAAAATCCAAATAACAACATCTGCAACATAACCAGGTAATAAAAAATGTGTAGTTGAAATAGTTGATAGAAAAACTTTTCTTGGGAAACGTCATCAACGATCCATTAATTTATTTAATAATGTTCACACTTCATTCTCATGATCTAGAAAATATACAAAACACACCATTCCAGTGTTTCAACTGAACTTTCCAACAAGAGATAATACCTTTCAAATGAAAACACCGTGTGATACTACGTAAACAAAGGATTAAATACTGCATTCTTTATTCAATAAAAACATTAAAGCATAGTTTGTGAGAAAAAAATAGCAACTAACAAGATGACTGATAAGTTACTTTCAATCTCTGTAACAATGCTGATAGATTTACTAATTACACGAGTTAAAAACACACAGGTTTTACTTGAGTACACCGTGTGAGCAGCTTTATTTTTCCCAAGACTATATTATATATTATAGTTACTTATTTATTGCCAGTCATAATAACGGCCGGAAAAGAATTACATTTGATTTGCTCACGTTGTTTTTTCACACATTATTAATCTTCCATGCATATCTCGCCGTTGCATGTGCTTCCTTCGGCACACTCCGAATACTGTTGAGGACACGAACCGTTGACAGCTGAAACACATGTATTAATTTATTGGAAGTAAACAAACTCGTAGAAACTCAAAAGAAATAAATACAGAAATTGGGAGCAATGAATAGCCGATTCATTGGACATAGCATATGAATCCAGAGAAACAAATATTTGCCATTCCTTAGAACAAATTGCAAATATAACAACACAACTTTCTCACTCAGACGGCACTGCAGCACCACACTGCTGCCCCAGTCCTCTTACTTACGAGTCAAGGGTATGTCTTTCAAGGCTATGAAAAATTACAGGGAAAATTAAAAATAACCTTTTGTGACATACCAATATGTGGGTCATTTTTTATTACATGGTATTTTTCGTAAATGGGTGGAAATGCTAGAGTAATTAAATAGGAATCTGGCGCCCAAGTGGTTGTCAAGATAAATTGATATTCATCTGGCATTGAAAGTCACGGCGTGGATAGTCAGATTTGAAAACGATTTGGGGATTGGTTTGAGAGAGCAACGATAGTCTACTACTCCGGAAGTATGTCTGATTTTTTGAGACAAAAACAGTAGTAAAGGGGAAGCCGAGGTTTGGAGGGCTTGGCAGTAATAAGAAAATTCACATTCTGTCATATGTCGTGACGCTGTGTGGGTCGCTCGCGGATAGATAATTTGTGTAAATGGAACTTGGAATTTTTCATGAGATTGAGGAACGTTGGACTCCGAATAATTTACAGTGTCTTAGAATTTGTTATGTTTCGCGAGGGAGTTCTACTAGTTATTGAACTGAGGGAATTTCGAACGTCCACGAACAGTTTGAACTTTAATTATTTTACAACCGCGAAATTAGAACTTTGAAGTCGTATATGATAGGACACGGAAATATTCTGGGCAAGTAATTAATTTGTGGAACTTTAAAACATTTCCGCTGTGTAATCGTAAAGAACTGGGTATTATTTTTGCAAGTCAATCGAACTAGAACTACGAATATTTGAAGTAGTGCGGATCAGTGGCTCGGCAACATTCGCGTGGAAGAACAGGAGAGAAAAACGCGGTACTTTCGACTCTAGAATTCGCATCACTGGGGAGAAGAAAAGATTGTACTTCGTGGCGACGTCGATTAAGAGCGCGCGAAGTATAGTGCAGTATAAAGGTTCGAACAAGGTCATGACCAAAGGACAGTCTTTCTGTTGCATTAAGCAATAAATCCTAAGTTTCTTTTTGAAAGGAAAAAAAAAGATTTTCATTGGCCAATTCGAGCTAATTAGTAGATAGTTGTTTTAGAGCTTAGAAGTAGCTAAATATTTGTTTTCAGATTCCTCGCCACTCTGTATGGATGGCAGATGGGGTAATCGGCTATCAATAGGTAATAGCGATTATTTCATACGCAACCCATCGACCCAGCTAGCGGGACAATATTTAGTTTTCTTTGAAGCCATAATAGCTAAAAATATTATCGTAACGTTTTTCCTGGCGCCCATGGTAACATAAATTCGGAAACGGGTTACGACGAAACGCCCAATAATTGTGAGCAGTTTGTGAGCATGTTTCACATGGATACATACTAATGACATATACAAGTATTCTAGTTTCATTGTCGAGTTCCATAATGATTTTAAAACAATATACCAATTTTAAATAAAATAATATGCCATCAAATTTTATACAATAAATGATGCAAAGAGAAAAGATAACTATGTAGGAGGTCCTTTGAGTGGCGTTATTTAATTCGTAGAAAAGGATTGACTGTTCTTCCAAATTCAAAAGAAGTAGTATATGCAGGAGAAGGTCGAAAAAGGATTTGGAAAGAGCTTGAATTATGATTTCTCTCTCGTTGGGGTTTGGTGAGCCACAGAGATAAAAGTGCCAAACCAATGATTGGTGGAGCCACGGGCTTCAGAGTTTCACATTCTACATAGTTCCCGTCTAAATGGCGGACCAACGGAAATAATTTAATTTTTATGAAAGTATTGCATGCACAAAAAACTTCGTTTTTAATTATCATTTGTAAAGGTTCAAACCTCTAGCTGGAAAAATGATATATTAAAAGCAATCTAAGTTAAAAATCAAATAGCTTTAAGATGCATTTTACATATAACAAAGTAATCAAAGAGTTCAGGGAAAGAAAATAAACTGTTTAAGTATCTTCTTGAGTTCCAAAAGCCTTACCTCTCCCTTTTAGTATAGTGGTTGAACGATACCGAGCGAAGTGGCTCAGGGGATAGCGCGATGGCTTCGCATTCGGAAGGCACGGGTTCAATCCCCGTGCCGGCCATCCTTAACGGGGGTTTCGTGGTTTTCCTCGAAATGACAGACAAATGCTGGGATGTTTCTACTAAAAGGCCACGACCGTGATGTCACGAAGGTTAGGCGAATTCGCGGGTTCCTGAATGGGTGACCGACTAGGAACTACAAGAGTAGAGGTCTGGATTCTCTGCGATTTTTACCTGCCAACGCTCGCTCGCCGCCCTTTCTCTCGGGCTCCGCACTCGACTGTCCTTCGCAGCCGGTTGGGGACTCCGGTGACCGGCCGAGACTCGGTCAGTTGTCGATAACCGGCGGACCCCGTTCCGGCGAACTGTGCCTCGCAAGACTCCGCCGCCACGTAGGAGTAAATATCGGACGCTACTTTTCAGGAAAAGGAAGGAGTATTGATTTGTTTTTGAAATAAACGACCATTAAATTTCCTTTCACAAAACTGAATTTATGAACATGTAAATAATTTTTAAAAAAATACGAGTATATAATAACTCTAAAATTCCAGTCCCCAACACTCTGAAGAACCAGAATTGGATATACTGAAGTTCTACCTGTGAATTCAAAGAAAAATAATTCTCGTGTTCGAGATAAATTCCTTTCTTTGTAATGATAGACATCGGATATTTAGGAAATTGCCTGTTTTATTCTAATGAACATTTGTAAATGCTTTTGGTATAAATGCAAGAATTATAAAAATTAACAATTCTGAGAATATTTATTTTACTTATTTTCACGTAAACGTATTTTAAGGCATATTTAATTTTCTAAGCTTTTTTTCTTGAAATTTATTTCTATTTTCTTCTAGTCTTGGTTACTAATTTGTGTTTAAGTCATTTTGACTTTTGCTAATCCAAGTCGATAGGTATCAAATCTCTAGTTTTTGTTTAGTTCTACACAGGATGTTACTATATCACGATGATTCGCGATGCTAACATATCACTCGCTTCCTATGGGGCAAGTCGATAACCTCGACTTCCGACGTTGATATGTCACCGTCGCAGATGTTCGTCCAGGAAAGAAATGGAAGGGAAGGAAGTATCTGTTAATTCAAAGAATTACATGTTAGATATTTTTCGTGTGCCAATAATGAACCTTATAGGCAACTAGTAGAACCCGGCAGACGTCCTGCTCTCTCTCTCTCTCTTCTCCCACTCTTTTTCCCTCTTTCTCTCTCCCTCCTCTTCCAGCTCTCTCTTTCCACCCCTCCCTTTTCCCTTCTTCCCCCTCTCTCTCTTTTTCCCCTTTCTCTTTTCCCTTCTCCCTCTCCCCCTTCTTTCCTTTTCCTCATTTTACCCTGCCTCTTTCCCTCTACTCTCCTTTCGCCTTTCTTTCCTCTCACTTTCCTATCTATGTTTTCCTTTTCTCCTATCTCTTCCTTTTTTCTCTCTCTTCCCCTTTCTTTCCGTCTTTGTACCTCTTTCCCCCTATTTCCCTCTCTACTCTTCCTTCCCTCTCTCTTCCCCTCCTCTCTCTCTGTTTCCATCCCTCTTTCTTCTCCTCTATCTCTTTCCTTCCCACCTATCTCCATACTGCGCTGCTGGCCCCTCCTGGCCTCGTTCCGCATCACACGGCAACTTTCAACAGCAATGAAGCTGGGTTCCCATGATTGAGAATTGTATTTAACTGAACCCATCTTGTGCTGCAACGTCTTCTAATATACTTGCAAAAACATGACCAGCATAAAAATCTCCGTGAAAACATGTTGAGTGCCAATTGTCATTTGTGTTTAACAATGCAGAATTGTTAGTCTTGGAGTTTCCTTTCCAAACACATATAGGATCAATGAAGAATTGTACAAAATAAATTGCAGGAAAACGGAAATACTAAGAAATATGTAAAACAAATTGTATTATTAAGTAAAATATGTAAATATATGTACTAAAATAAACGTTTTTAGGTACTAACCGATACAAAACGTGAACATATTGTTGGCTTGACTCGTCAGAGTTAACTTCGGAAAATGTGTAATTACATAATTATCTGATTGTGAGCCCTAGGATCACCATGCGCGGCGACTTTACATTCCATACATGCGTTGAGCGGCGCAGCTACCGAGCGTCTGGCGGCGGTCGAGCGGTCGAGCGGTCGAGCGGTCGAGCGGTCGAGCGGTCGAGCGGTCGGCGACGCTCGACTGTTCTGCAGATCACCGGAAGCCGAAAGACGGCCGGTCTAAATGTCCGTTAAACAGCTGTCTCCTTTCCCCGAACATAGTCCACCCTTCCGCCGAGTCGGCGCGGAGCCTCGCGAGAGCCCAACGGTTGCTTTCGTCTAAATGCAGATCTCTACTAGGAACCCCGGAAACTAACGGCGCCGAGGCCAATTGCCCTTTACGTACAAATAATGGCTATAATAATAATAATAATAATAATAATAATAATAATAATAATAATAATAATAATAATAATAATAATAATAATAATAACAACAACAACAATAGCTACAAATAATGGCTCATATTAAACAGTGCTATTAGCACTATCCGTTGGAAAAGTTTTAAGAAAAAAATTGAAACCATTTTTCAGAAAATGGCGTTCAAGCGTTTCTGAAAATGCGGAATTTTGAGCTCAATTTCACAGTAAACGGTTTAGTTTTTGAGAATCTTTATTTCACATTATTTAAAACACATGTACTCATAAGTATAATAATGTGAAGAAATTGCCTCTAATGTATTACCAACAAGAGAGACAAGTCAAAAAATTACATTTTTGTAATTACATTTTTGTAATTTTTGAAAAAGCAAATTAATAGAGCAGTATGGCGTTTATGTTATCATATAGGGTTCGTTTGGCACCAAGCCTACCAAAACCTTAAAGCAAAAACTTTGAAGCCATTTTTGAGAAAATCTTGTTTTTGTAATTTTTTAAAATTGCAAATATTGCACGCCATTTTGCGCGAGAACTACCAACATTTTCAATAAAGTCTACATAACCTTATTAAAAGAACTAATTATGAGCAACTAACTTCATTTGAAGAAAAAATCTATCTTTAATTTTGTACTTTTCGAAAGACGCTGAAAAAAATTGAAAGTTTTGCAATTTTTGAAAATTCGGAGTTAACCGTGAAAATGGGACCTATGCCACCTTTATAAGTGTATTTTACTCTATTCTTACAAGAAATTTAAAGAAAAAATTAGGATCCGTTTTTGAAAGAAATTTGATAATATCCGGGGGGCTTCATGTAAAGTACCCCCAAATTTTAAAGAATGCTTTTCAAAATATCAAAGATTCAACTAGAGCCAGATCGACCGAGGATTCTGCAATTTGGAGTAGGTGGTTTAGGTCCTAAGAGTGTTCACAGACGGACGAACAGACAGACGGACAGACAGTCGGACAGACGTAAAAAAAACGACTTTTTTGGTGTCAGAGGACCCCAAAACGTGAATTTTCGTTGAAATTTCGAAATCGATTTTCCGCAGCATTACATAATTTTCACTATACTACGTATATTACTCCCATATAAACGTATGTATTGTGACCGTCCGTTTTCTTAACTGCTTCGATAACGTGTCACATGAAACATAAAGAGAGCGAGAGAAATGAGCAGTTCGAACGCGCCAACGCGGAAAAAGGTAATGAGTTCTCAGCAGGATGTCTTCCAACCACTGACATGGATGATCCAGTGGAGGTCAAACCATTTGCACATTTCTTGGTTCCTACTCTTGGAGATTCACAAGAACCGGTAACAACTCCAGGTTTCTTATCTTCAGTGCCAGATCAAAGAGTAAGTAAAGTTTAATTTCTCTGACTGATGTTCCCTTATTGGTCAAAGTTTTAAATGCTTTTAAATTTATTTTTGTAATTATGGCAGAGAATCTACAAATCATCTGAAGCTAAGCTTTTATAGTCATAAAGTTACAGATACTGGAGCATTATCATCAGTCATTGATAATATACATTTTTCCTCTTGTTCAGTCAGACTGTAGTATGTGGTAATTTTCCATGTTTTTGATTGAGATTATGTATTGTATATGTCATCAAGTACTACCTATTGTTATGTAATTGTAAAATTATATGTTCTATATTTTCCCTTCTGATCCCCCCATATCCTTTTCATTATCATTTCTTTATTCTCTCCTCTTGTCCATCTTCATTTTCTTTTCTTCCCTTTTTCTTTTGCTTTTCATTCTCAATCCTGATATTTCTTGCTCTTAATGTTTCGGCCTTAAGCCGCCATCCTGATTGGGGTTTTTTCTGGGTTTACTCAATCGCTTAAGACGTATGCCAGGATGGTCCCTAGTATTGCATCCCAGACGTAAATGTAAAATAAACTCCCCTTTTTTCTTTATTGTTCCCAGTTGAAGCATATTGGGTAATGAAACTGACATTTTGGGCGAATTTAGAATTATTGATTCTAAGTGGAATAAGTGGGAGCTCTTTTTATCTCATTTTTTAAGAATGTTCCTTACATCATGTCTTTCCATTTTGCAAAATTTCAAGAATAAACAAAAAAATGACAATAAATTCATTTGACTTGCACAGATAAATTAATGTAGATGGTAGCCACAAATTGATTTTTTTCCTCTGTGACATGATATGTCAATTAATATTAATTACATCCAAATGCCTCAACTGTAATTTTTTAAATTGTAAATTAATTAAAGTGGTTAGGCGGAAGAGCAAGCCTCAAGGCCTGAGCTTCACCAAAAATTAAGACAGTTTATTTATTTATTTATTTATATTCTTTTTTTCAGGCAGTGTGCACAGCAAGATCAGAAGAAGAATCGCTGTTGCATTGGGGTGAACATGGAAATACATTAGTAGCAGTATTTGAAAGATTGTTGGGAAGTGGCACTCTTGTTGACTGCACTCTTGCAGCAGAGGGGCAGTACATTAAGGCTCATAAAGCCGTGCTTTCAGCTTGCAGTCCATACTTTGAGGTAAGCTGAGAAATCAGAAGATTCTACTTTTGTTCAATGCTACTTGTAAATTGGTAAAAATTATTCTGTTAATGCAGGTTTCCTGTTGTGTTGTAATAGAATATGGAATCTGAGTTTAGGGCAAAAGTTTCCTTTCTCTTAAAATTTGAAAGTTCCTCTTGAATATAGAATGTGTATAGAAGTTTTTTATATGTCTGCTCAAAAACAAACCAGTTTTTTTATATTAACAAATATTTAAGAGTTGTGTGAAAGTGAAAATTTGTGGTATGTTCTTATTTCTATTTCTATTCATATTGAGGAAAACTGTTTTCATTGAGGACAAATAATGAACTTTACTTTCAAATACTCTTTAGTTACCTTATTCTATAACAAATGGTAAAAGCACCATGCGAAAACCACTCTGGTGCAAACAGTTACATTTGATAAAAACATTTAAAGGTTAATATAACATGCAGTGTTGTATTAACATTATGTGCAAATTCCTAGTTGAAAATCGTGATTTTTAGTCATAATCAAAAACCATTCTTTCTTTCTCATAAGTTCCTTTTTGTACTTTTGCTGTTTTGGCTTGGTGCTGACATTATAATCATCAAGAAAATTTATTTTTGAAACTAAATCAGTAAAATAATTATGATCTTGTGGTATTTAACAGTTGGTTCTGAATCAGCATGGGGAGAAGCATCCAATAGTTGTTCTTCAAGATGTGAAATTTCATCAACTTAAAGCAATGATTGAGTTCATGTATCGTGGTGAAGTTGTGGTTTCAAAGGATCAGATCGATGATCTTTGCAAAGCTGCTGAATCTCTGCAAATTAAAGGCCTTATTGAAGAAGCAAATCGTAAGGGCTCTGATGACCAATTCACAGTGCCACATTCCCCAAATGGTATTCCACCTGTGCGTAAATCTTCTCCGATAGAAGACATTAGAAATACTCAGGGTGAATCATCAGAAGCAAATACTTCTGAAGCGAATTCTGAATCAGCAGAAAAAAAGGTAAGAAAAGAGAAATAAAAAGCTAGATCACCTGTACTGTAAACATTACAATTGGAATCGAGAGGCAGTTGTAGTAGAGGCCACAAAATAATTTTTTGCCTTTTTTTTTCAATAGAATTTTTGTTTTTCAGTAAAATTAAAGTATTACTAAGTTTTATTTTAGGAGGTTAGTCTCTTAATAATATGCACTCCTTCCAAAAAGTTAAGTAGATGGTTATTCAAGAAATAAACAAAAACTATATTACAAAAAACATTACAAAAAATTTAGACATGTATGACTACCAATTTTATATTTTTCATTTATTATTTTCATATTAACGTAGTTTCTGATTGTACCACAATAAATTAAAGAAGCTAGAAACCAACCAAGAATGAAAACAAAAACTTAGATGAACAAAACTCTCTAAATATAGCAAGCTGTTATATTGCAATAAGAGCGGAAGATTTGTCTAGAAAACTATTATAAATATTTACATTTTTGAATACAAATGTATCAATTCATTGTATTATTGGAGAATACAGTTTAAATATGAATTTGGGAATAGTAGTTCAATGATCGATTTAAGAATTCATTAAGACTGATATTTGAGTTCAGAATGACTACTTTTCCTAAATCCCCAACTCCCCACCTTCCTGCTAAATAACTATGAAATAATATAAACAAATGCAGTGAAAACTATTGAATAACTGGCAAAAAATACAAATATTTACAGTATGTTTAAGTAATCCCTCTGGGAGAGATGGCTCAGGGCATCAACTGATGGCACTGCAATCCCTCTGACCGAAAGGTCCTAGGTTCGAGTTGCGAAGGGGGCAGGATTTTCGATATTGGCTTGTCAGCTAGGTTGAATTCAGTCGCTGTGTTGAAGAGAATTCTAGCAGCCGGCTACTCTGATCTGTAGTTTTTTGTGTTTTTTCCGATCTACACTGGGCAAATGCCGGTACCCCTAACAAACGGGCCACAGACTGTATATAATCTTTCCTTCCTCCTCCTTTGTCCTATCCTCAACCCTTACTCGCACACTTACACTAACATGCACTACACTACCACACATGCCGGTCGGGAGCTTACAGCTTGTCCCAGCTGTGGCGGTGCCCTGCTGGTGGGAAATACCTGGTTGGGGGAACTCAGCGCTGGATATCGCCATTCAGCAGAGGAACACTGCCACCTACCGAGAAAGCATGCACTACAGTTACGGGACTAATCTTATTAGTAAAGAAGCCCAGAATCACTGACAATCAATCAATCGCTTATTTACTTAATCCACCTCTTCCAAACATTCTTTCTTGTGATGACTGTGTTGGCATAGTCTTCTCATTCTTACTACGACTCCATTAGTCTTTATTCTGACACTGCTAAACCTAAAATGACTTTCCTTTGGGTCCATATGAAAAAGAAACACCTCCATCTAATACAAGGATTCGCAAACTTTTTTTAACCACGCCCTCATTCGTCAATAGCAAAACTTCCCACACCCCCCTTGCAAATTTTTATGTGGTAATGAATAAAACTAGTGTTACATGGAGTAACAATACATTTATTGTATTACTCTTTACAATTTTACAGGTTAATTATGTTTTTTTGACCTCTTGTTGAAATATTCATTTTTTTGAGGTTAGGTCAAGAAAATGCAATACGATTTTATGCCTTATTATTATTATTATTATTATTATTATTATTATTATTATTATTATTATTATTATTATTATTATTATTATTATGTTGAAATTTAATCTAACTTATTGCTAAAAAAATCAGTGAGAAGGATAAGCTTGCATTTTTTATATGATTCCTTATACTTGGTTGAGAATCAGAAAGTGCACCACATAAATCATTAGCAATGTCAAGTGTGTCCCAATATTTTGTTTTAATTGCAACAAGTGCTGAGAAAGCTTTCTCGCACAAAGTGCTCCATACTACTTAGCAAATAACACTCTGAGGATGTTCGAAGCCATCTATAAACTTGCAAACAAAACCATATTTATTATAATCATTGTTGTACTTGCGGTTTATGTGCTGTGCTCAACTTGAACGATATGTCACAAATCACACAATGCAACTCTGACAAAATTCATATCTTCCTAGTACGCCACGTCCTCAGGAAGTTTGTGTATACCACGACCCAAAGGGGTCCCATGCCCCCTTGACTTGTCTCTATGCCTCCCTTCGGGGTGCGCCTCCCACTTTGGGAATCAGTGATCTAATACAAATGTTTAGTGAAACAATAACCACCAAACGTATTCCAACATTATAGTCAGACATTAATGAGGATTTTACTGAACAAAAAAAAAACAAAAAAAAAACAGGAAATGTTGTACCGTAATCACAGCAAATTATAACCATGCTTAAATCAAGAGACATAAACCAATTAAACCAATCAATTAAATCAACTTTTCCCAAACATTATCCTTCGTGAGTTGTCAGTATAAGTTTAACAGCTGATGCTTGTATTTCTGATTTTGGGCAGCAAAACAAAGTGCACATTTTTTCCATTAAATACAAAAATAGAAAAGTATAATTGCAAATATGAATTGAAATGTAATACTTCATGATTTTTTGCAATTGTTTCAGATGTCTGATAGGAATGTAGACAGTGACCAACAATTTTCTCTTCGTTGGGGGGAACATGGAAAAACATTAGTAACAGTTTTTCAGAGATTTTTCAAGAGTAGTGCATTGGTGGATTGCACTTTGTCTGCTGAAGGACAGTACCTAAAAGTTCATAAGACTGTATTATCGGCCTGTAGTTTGTATTTTGAGGTGAGTTTCTGTTTGGAAGACTTAGAGTGCGTTATAAATTAGTTAATTTATTAATCTCCAGTGGACATGCCAGCAGAAGATTTACAACAGAAGTTTTCTTGAAATTGTTGTTGACTCATTGTTGGCAAAAACATCTGCTAATCTGCATTGTAATCCTCACAGGTATCTTTGATGTACATCTGCAATCATTGTTTTGTTTATACCTGATACTCAGTTCCTATAATGTTTTTTCTGGCTAGGGGTTTGGTGTTGTATAGAGAGATTACTGCAAGAAGGGCCCACTTTGATAACTAGAGCTTGGCTATTGCTGGCAACATAACTGCAGATTATATACATGCATTAATTTTGTCAGTGCGTTTGTTTACAGAGAGCTCATTTGTAAATGGCTTCGTCACTATCTCTTGCAATGTCATCACTCTGCGTGACATACATTTGTTTACCGACCTGTCAGGGAGGTCGCTTTTTAGACTAACTCCTCTGTAACTTGGGCTGCACTCCTGGTGAGGATCTAAAATGTGTTACAATTTGGCTTAAGAGAAATTTTGGATAATATTACAAGAGAAAGAACTGATGAGGACTAAATTCACCAAATTTTATAGGACCAATATTTATTGTATTTGCTCATGTATAAACCTCCCTTTTTTTCCTAAAAGTAACTCGTGAAATGGGGTATGGCTCATAGACAGGATTTTTCTTTTAAAAACATCATTGGAAGAAAAACCAAATTTTATGCCAAAAATTACATTCATTTTTCACAAATGTGTATAGTGTATGTGTTAAAGTTAAATTTAATAACTTTCATCGTTCCTGGATTCACTCACATTACCCTTATTCGTTCTCACTTTCAAAATCGCTGGAAGCATTCTATAAAAATAATAATAATTCTCGCTCTCTTATCTTATTTGAAATGCCACTCACTTTAAAACTTTTCGCGACCAGTTCACCTGAAATCGATGCCCATGCTTCCAAAATCCACTGACATGTTGGTCACCGTGGCCTTCTTGAGATGGCTGTCGGAATCGTACACTTTGTTGCACCCACGTGCGGTACAAATGTCACACATGCGCTTTGAATGGCTGGTTAATAGCCATGACTAAAGGTTCTTGCCTCGAATTACACATTTATTGGTATTTTTCTACTTGGTTATGATACTCGTATTTTGGAAATAATTAACATAACATTGTTTGAACGTCTATTTTCACGAACAGATTTCACTAAGAAAACATGTTCTATCTTCATTATTGTATTTGTGGAAAAGCGACAAAAAATAAATTTTTTCTTTAAGCGACTTTTACTTCCTCAGGGGTAAAATTAAAAACAAATTGGAGCCATTTCATATATAAGTAATATTCATGTAAATAATATACAAAAGTCAATATATCCATTTCAAATTCGAGGCTCGGTGACCCGAACCCCTACGAAAACTATTAATTTTGAGGAAAATTCTGCTTAAGGTTAAACCGCTAGCGTCGTTCCGACAGCGAGATCAAACAGACGGACGGACGTACAAACTTTTAGCCGTCAATCGATTATTCGGCGTCAAGGACCCAACAAATGTGGATTCTGACTGCACAACTCGTTACAAGAAGTAATTTACTTTATGTAGGGATAAGATTTATCCATTTTTCGTTACCTGACCCAACAATACGGGTTCTCCCGTCGAGAAAACGCCGATGTATCTCTCAGCAATTCAATACTTTCTCTATACTGCGTAAGCAGCAATCAAGAAAAAAATACTGGTTCTCCCGCCGGAAAAATCGCCGATGTATCTCTCAGCAATACAATACTTACTTTATACTGCGTAAGCAGCAATCAAGAAAGCAATACCCCGCTGCAAAGCAACAATACAGGTCGACAGTCGCTTCCGGCTGGAGAAGGGCGGCGGCGGCGGGCAAGGCCGCTTCTTGCGAGTCCATTGTCAGGCAGCCGATACTGGAGCGTCCTTTCCACGATGGCGGCCGCCACGCGAACGCGCAGGCGGGCAGGGCTTCGGAAAGGGCAGGAATGTGGCGGCCTTGCCGGCCCAAAGCGCTGCAGTCGACACGTCACTCCACTTGCTCGATGAACGCAAATGTCGGAACCTTCATGAAATGACGCTTCCGTCAACGTCACGCTTAAGAGAGCCACCGATCGCTCCTCCGTGTTTAAAGAGGATCCCGAAGGCCGCGGTGTTTGAAATTATCGAAAGTGCGCATTGTAAGCGTTTCCCTGACAACGCCGGCAGCGGAATCGTGGCACGATGTTGACTCAAGGGAGTATGATGACCTATAACATCACGGATGGTGAAAGCAAGCAAATCTATTCGTTTGTTGTCTCTGGGATAAATAAATTAACTAATTAGTTTTTCTCCTAAGACTATTGTCAATTCCATAACAAATTACACGCACAGTTTCTCAGCGTGTTCGCATCTTTATGTCTCTTTCCTTAATAGATACACCTAGTAATGATATGTGCAGAACTCCTGTGAGTATTTTACTTGAAGCAGTCTCCGCAACGACAAGTTAAATCCATTTAAAAAACCTACATTTAGAAATCGGGTAACATGTTTGTGTCCGTCTGTCACTCACAGACCCATCATCTGAGACAAGCCAGGTGCCATTTGATGCATCTCGGTGTGTTCGTGGGCAATTTGTATAATTCCAGAATATTATCATTTTTAAATTTCAAAATATTAGATAGCAATAGGGGCACATGGAATCTTGGGGAAGGAAAACCATGAAAACCATTATTATAATGACCCGTTCTAGCTAGCGAGGTGTCATTCGTAACGTCTCGGCCTGCTGGTGAAGAACTCGTATTTTTTTGTTTCCTTCTAAACTAATTAAAAAACAAGAAGGTAATAAACATGTACAGCGGCTTTGGTATCAAAGCCGTGAATTTTTAAGGGCGAAAAAATCCTTCGTATGCCTGCCGTCGGAGAGAAGTAAATCCGATTGTCCCATGTAGTAGATTTACTGGATATAAAATATCCTTATGCCTAAATGAAGCCTCTAAGCATAGCTTAAATCGCCTATCTCGTCACCTGAGTGATATCTTCTTCAGTGGAGGATCCAGAGCATGGCCTCCATGCCCCCTCCCCGAAGGTCTTGAATTGTGTTTATTACTTTCCTTTATACGTCAAAATTGGTTCAAATATTTAAGTTAGAATTATATAATTATTTAGAAAATAATAGTGTATAGAATCGTATTTACACTACAAAAATAATATAAATATAATCAAATATGTTTAATATTTAACAAAGGTCTATGATGCCCCCCTCCCAATGATGAACTGGATCCGCTCCTGACCGTCTTTCTCCCCTAGTAGATAAAAGGAGCCCAACGAAATTTACGTGGTCAAATGGAAGAGCGGCGGCGATGGTGTAACGGTTTGCGTTATACCCAAGTTTGTGGGTTCGAACCCGATCGAAGCCGTGGATTTTTAAGGGCGTAAAAATCCTTCGTACACCTTCTTTCAGAGGGGAAGTAAAGCCGGCTGTTCCATGTTAGTAGATTTACTGCATGTAAAAGATCCTCAAGCCTAAATGATGCCTCTGAGCTAAATTCAAATCGCCTGTTTCGTAGCCGAAGTAATACCTTCTTTCTCTTATGGTTGGTGAAAGGAGCCTAGAATAATTTGTGTGGTCAGACGGAAGAGCAGGTCTCATGGCCTTCGTCTCGCGACGTAAAATAAGGCACATTCAATTCAATTCAGGTCCGATGGTCTGATTTTCACCAGGTAAAATAAGGCAACATTGTATTGTATTGAATTGAAATGAAATGGACGTACATCTAAATCTGTGGAAAGAGTCAGACGCCATACTGAGCTAATGCCAAGTAAGCACCCGAGAGCTGTGTGAGTTTCCGAGTTCGCAGCGGAAGCCGCCGAGTGCGGTGCTGAGCGCGAGCGCGAACGGGAGTGGGAGCGCGATTGGGAGCGGGAGCGGGAGCGGGAGCGGGAGCGAGAGCGGGAGCGGGAGCGGGAGCGGGAGCGGGAGCGGGAGCGGGAGCGGGAGCGGGAGCGGGAGCGGGAGCGGGAGCGGGAGCGGGAGCGCGTTAAGGCGGGCGGCGCTGGGCGGGGCCGCGCCGGGAGCGACGCCGGCGGCGCCCTGCGCGGCCGTGCGCTAAGGCCAACGTCTCTTCGCGGAGGCAAGGTCGCGCGCCAGGAAGCGGGGCGCGTGCGCTGCAAGAACGAGCTGGGCGACGTGCGCCGCCCGACGCCGCCACCACCGGCTACTGCGCTCTGCGCCCGGCGCTCACCGACGCTACGCAGCCGCAGTGCCCTCGCCGTTACTCCCTCCACAGCCATCACTACCACCATCTCCAGCGCCGCCGCCGCCACAATCACTATCACCACTGCCGTTTACATCACAATCGCAACCACCACCATCGCCCTCGCTTCCACCGCCATCGCCACCAACAGCAACATTACCACCACTTTCGCCGCCATCACCACTGCTGTTAACATCACAATCACCACTATCGCAAACACCGCCATCGCCTTCTCTGCCACCGCCATCAATAGCGTCATCACCACCACCACCGTCGCCACATTTCTGACACATTCGCCCACCCCTGTCACATTCGCCACCACTGAAGCCAACGCTCTTGCTCTCGATGCCATTGCTACCAAGTCCATCACCTTCATCGCCGTCGCTACTAACGCTGCCGCTTCTCACCCTTCACAAGTTGTTTTAAACACTTTTTAGTACAAAATTAACGTTTGACGATATGAAAATTTAAATTGATGTTAAAACATTGCACAACTTTCAAAAATATGAATTATCTATTAATTTTCACGTTATTACTTATTTCAAGTAAGTGTTTAAAAAGTGAATACTTCGGTTTTAATAATCGATTTATTTACTCTGATGACCATTCCCACCAGGATTTTAACCACTTGCTACGTCCGATACTACTCAACTCACCAGCCTTCCTTCAGATTTCTCTACTCTCCCTTATTCTGATGTTATTTCTTACTTTCATATCAGAGAATTTTCTTTATCGTTGTATGTTAAATGATTCACAACAAGCTCGTTCTCATCTCCTCCTTTTATTCTTAAATATACACTACTTGCTGTCGAAGCCACTACATTATGTACAAAAGTTTCCTAAATTTTTCAGTTTATATGTTTATAATATTTTATAGTTTCTTATAATAACGTTGGTTTGTATCTGGTTCACATCAGAAACAGTAAATATGTTTAACTAATGAATTTATGTACCTTTCATTAATTCCCAAATCAATTCTAAGTATTTCCTATCGCTTATCGCTGTTCATAGTTTTTCTCCAAATTCGTCACACCCTAGTTGAAGTATTGTCAATCGTCAATCGTATTCAAGCACTTTTACATTTATTTTGTATTCTGATTTTTTATTCCACATAATGATATATTGTTTTGGGTCGATAGGGTGACTTAACAAAAAAATATGGAATATGAGAGCGTTGCTGAAACTGGTGCAATAAAGGACCGAGATAAAAAAAACTGGATGGACGGCTCCTGAGCTGTCCACAACGATATAAAATTATAGTTGTTCAATGCTTGGCGACCTATGATCCTCACATTTTACATCCAATCACATTCCTATTAGTTATTCCAGCCTGGCCAGTTAATTTAGGTATTATCTCTTTGCATCTACCAAAGAAGCCCAAAGAGTTTTCTACACTCCAACATTTTCTTCTTCTCAATAAGTATTGAAAAACTTTAAAATCTACGTGGGATTCTGAAGCCAAATGTTGTTTTGCAATTTAATTTTTGAGATTTCAATATAGAAATCATAAGAATCACGTTGTTCGTTTGTTTGAACATTTTTCCTTTCCATTGGAACTGAGTATACTCTGACTAACCGCGCAAAAGAAATAATTTTCACGTCATTGAGTTTTTCAGGCTCCTACCTGTTTGAGTTAAATTATTAATAAGATCCTTGGCACGTGCCTCTCATTACGTCGCCAGTAGATCTAATCACGGACAACAAATTGCAATTAGGAGTAAAGAATAACGTTTACTCAGTTGAAAGCCACTAAATATTATAAAATAATTTCAAGAAAACGATTAAAGATGTTGGTCAAGTTTTGCAAAGAAAGAAAAACTGAAGCAATGGACCGAGACTTGAAGAGGAAGGTCGTGTGGTGTAGACAGGTCACGGTGGATAAACGAAAGATACGACCAAAAAGGGTATTTGAATTGTGTAGGGCTTTGCTAAATCATTCTTTTACTAGCAGAGGAAAGAATTCGGAGGAAATGTTGAACCAACAAGGACATCGGAAAGCAGATCCCGGATGTTCTACATGCGACGTAGGCGGTGCCGCTTGGGATTTAAGTCCGGTTCCAAGATGTAACATCGCGATCGCTTCACGATCGTTCATCAACGACGCAAGGTCAACTAACTTCACTCCCTCAGCAGCGATGCCTCTCCATCGTTCACCGCACTAGACTTTCCAACCGTAGTGCATTTTATAACAATATTTACATTTTTACGTAGTAGTGCCGTCTTGATAATCAATACAGTAGATTTCATAATGCATTTAAAATGGATTGTATGTACTCCTCCTCCTCCTCTGTTACATCTCCTCTCCATAATTAGTCAACTAGGCATCCAAAAACACATATAAAATAACACACATATATTCAAAATATCTCCTATTCAATTATGTGCAGTTTAAATGAACAGTAAATTACTGCATGGATATTCACTATTACACTTTGGAACGGTTGGACATAGACGTGACGAAATAATTCATTCCAATGATCACCAACAAGAATACTTGGGCGTTAATGGGTATCCTTCAAAGAGAGTCAATACAAACTCACTGACGTTTCGGAAATACATCGTTCTACCATCAAGGCTAATACGATCAAATAATTACAAGAATCATTAGACATGAAGATCATGACTACACGTGATGTAATAATCATGACCACATCATGATCATCAGATGATGACATGATCACTAGACACTCGGAATATCATGCTTCTTAGTTACATTCAAATATTCCGAAGCCAGTGAATTACTGGGCCTTACCTCCCCAACCCACAAGGACATTCTACTTATCGTAGTCTGACTCGGGACATTTTAACCTTAACCTTTCCATGACCAGGCCCACAGATCCCAACCTGGACCTAACATCTGCACCTCCACAGCCAAAGTAGTGCACCTCTCTCCAGGACGTGCCAGGAGGGGTACGATCACTCATTGCGGTATTTTGGCGTCGCGACGACCGGGGGCTTCCAACAGCATTTCACATACCTCATATTTTAGCATTTTGTAGAAGTTCGTCTAAAAAGTAGAAATGTTTGTTTTGTAATACAAATCGTCTTAGAATTCTTAAAAATGTTATATACTCTTTAACATACGGCAGGAAGTGACTTATGCGAGGAAGACGCAATACGCAGTACCTAGTGCAAGCTACGCAGAAAAACTTCAAACGCGTGTATCTCACAAAACGCTGTAATGTGCTATAATCTTTAACAAGATCATTTTCCTCACACTTTCTTCTTTATAACAATTTGTCCCAAGCCGGAAGTAAGCAAGTAACAAATAAAGCCTAGAAGAAAATTACAATATCTCTATTGTACGATACAAATGCCAAATTATATATAAAACAATAACTTATAAGTTTATTCACAAAAATGGAAGTAGTCTTTACTAGAAAATAAGAAAACCTTCCTCTACAAACTGAGATATTAAGCAGATCTATATCTTGCAAAGTCGCTGAGTTTGCCAGATACCAATCTGATTGTACCAATATGTGCATTCTGTATCACATTCGACACGACAGAAATCAGAAGCAAACTTAACCCTACTTTGCAGCTCAGTTCCGAAGGTTTATAGCGGTGCGTTGAACTTCTATTATGTTTATGTAAGGGTTAGACATTTGTCTCGCGATAGGCAAAATGTAGAGCGATGGGTTTTGGGATTCAGTTTTGGACTTTTGGCCAGCTGTGAGGCATTCTGGCCCATGGTGCGCCGCCCTGCAAGAGCAAATCGCGTCTCAAATCCTTTGACTACTTCTCATAACCGCACCTCTACCGGCGGACCGGTAAAAGTCAAGTGGAGAGCCTCTCGCGTCTAACTTAGTTCCGTCTGTGCACCATCACTCAACCCCGAAGAGGCGAAGCTCAGGTACTCAATCATGCAAAAAATAGGCGTGGCCATTTCGGATGCTGCTTCCCCAGTGGTCAGAGGCACAGATCACTTCCCAGTTTTTAGAACAACAGACAGGCATCCGATTTGGCGTGTTTCCATTGTCCTGATGGCCGACACTCAACCCTACCCCGTTCCCCTAGTGCCTTTGCTATTCCTCAGTTCCGTAAGTTTGATTTTCAGGGGTGTAAAGAAAAAGTAGAAAAGGTCTGGAATTATTTTGGAAAAAATCGACAAACAGCTAAATATATATATATATATATATATATATATATATATATATAAAAAAAATAGAGAGAGAGAGAGAGAAGAGAGAGAGGAACGGATGTTCCCGATCGATCTGAACGAACGCTTTGGGATTTGATATAATATTTTGATTTTTGAGGGACTTCGAAGCCTCGAAAACATTTTCAAAATTTTCTCAAAAATGGCGCCAAATTGTTAGATTAAACTTTATCTTCGGATAGCGTAAACACGCTTAGAGAATAGGTGAAGGTCTCATGTTTACTGAAATCTCTGATTTTTGAAAATCACTATAAGTACAATTTTTGGAGCTCTTCCTGCAACTACAGTATTGAAGAGATATTTTTCTTCACGAAATATGTTCCGTAAAGACAGAACTTCAAATAAGTTCATATTCAATTTTTGAAAATATGAGAAGTTTTCGTGCCCTTTTCTGAAATATAATAATGTTTAAACATTTTTTTACATTATTTTTTCAGAACTCGTTCCAAATTTTTTCTTTCAATCTCTTCATATCCAAGAGGGGGTAAAAATATGATGCTTGTTCGATTTTCGGTTCCTTTATTAGTTCTACTACTAATGTCTAACGATATTTATTCATTTTATTAACTGTAAGCTTTATGGGTAGTATGTCAGGCGTGAAGAAAAATAATATTCTCTTATACTGTAATTCGCAGTCAAATAATGAAAAGAGAAAGACGAGAAGAGCAAATGACAGGTTCCTCTTGGGTTTCCTCGCACTCATTTCTTGTTAGCACAGGCTTTGTTTCTTTTATGCAGATTGTTTTGAAAAGAGAAGAAGTTATTCAAAGCATGTAAAAAAAAAAAAAGAAAAAAGAAGTTACATGTTGGCTGTAAATTAATATTTTCATATTTGAAATAGCCGTGAACTTCATTTGTCTCCTCCTTTTATACTTCCTTCTCTCTGTATATGAGACAATACTCGACCTCAATAAAGACTTTCTTTAATATAGAAAACGTGATATTTTGGGACATACATATTAATAAAGCATTATTTACTTAAATATGAAATTAAAATAAATAATTAGGTAGTTTTGATGCAGATAATTTAAAAGCAGACACAAAATGCTTATCTTCATTTTCATTACGAAATACAATAAATTTTTCACAACTAAAAGTTACCAACCTGAGCACAATGAAATTTAAATACATGCTTTCTCTTTTGTGTCAACTCCTCCGAATAATTCCAGTAACATTTACACACAAAACAGTGACGGTTCCCGAAGGATAAGCAAATTCACTTCACACCCTTACATATTTTTGAAATAATTGTTTATCAATTTTGTTAGTTTGAATTGTTTCTAAATGTGTGTTCATAATGAGTATACTGCTTAGGAATGTAAAGCCATTAATACATAGTAGCTGTTTTGAAGAAAAAAAATTAACTGCTGGATTTCTGAGGGGGGCGCGACTTCAGGCCCAAAGTGGCCGGCGGACCGAGCGGAAGAGCTGGAGATCTCCGGATCGGAGCCCGGGAAGGGGGAGATGGATTTCTCGGCTAACTCTTCATTATGTTAGTCTCATTACATTTTAATATTTTATTACATTCATAGAAATTTTAAATAGAATGGAAAAGTATTTCTTTTTTATTCTACAAAAGTTGGTTGAACTAAAAATCCAAGTTGCCATGTGTTTGTCTTCTGCTTGTTTTTTCAATTTCATACCAGAGTACCAGACGCCGTTCCGTAGCGTTTTACCCGAAATCGAGCCTTGTATAAACTTATTGCTTAAAAATATTTTTATTTAAACCATTATAAAATTCTTGTCTACAAAAACAAATGTCTTCCCCTGCATTTGGGTTTAAACAACTTTATTTTGCATTTTACTTCTACGAATTTGTGCTTTATATACACTCCCTGCTACGTTCTTAGTCGCTAAACGCAAAACATCCACCAGTACTGTTCAATTGTCAGCTGTTCGCTAATAGGAAGTGCGCGGACTGATTGATTGATTACTATTGATTCCATTCTTCCGTAAGTGTCCTACCGTTGCACGGTGGGTATCCGCTTGAAAACTTGGACAGAAGGAAAAAAAAGGTCCGTGTTTCGACGTTAGTTCAAGGAAATCGTTTTTTAGATGGCACTAGTGATACTATTTCCCAACGCTCCGTGGCATTCCACTCACTAATCTCTTTTTTATGGGGCCGTGTCGGTCGCCGGACGAACACGTTCAAAAAACGGCCGTTTTCTTGAAGTTATTTCGACGCGAGTTTATGAAATTGTGATCCGACCAGGTGCGCACATTGGACAATGGAAAACACCCCAAAGGTGAGTTTATGCCATTTGCAATCCGTTTAATCAAGCATTTTGGCTCAACTGTAGTGTATTTTAACCTCATCCCGAAACATCGTTAGCTTTATAAAATCATGGCTGCAAATGTTCTCCGCGTCGCTCCGTTTCCCCTGAATGGCTCGGGTACGCTTAATAATGAACGAGATCCAAAGACCGCGTGCCAAGTTTACGACATTTTACTTGACGATCGTTTTTCCCCGGTTTATGGCCGCCGAAAGTTACATGCATAGATGTATTGGTCAAGCGCAACGTGCACTCTGTGAGGTACCACTTTTACCTACTAACAAATAATGCTAATTAATTTATAAATACTGGCAATATTAAATTAATTAGTAATAAATAGTAATCATTAATTAGAAAAAGTAGTTTGTTTTACTGAAAATCAAGACCCGGTTGCTGAGCAGAAAAAGATGCAAAGTGCAAAGCGAAATTCAGTTCGGATGAAAGACAACTGGTGTGCTCATTCATGTCTAAACAGGGATCAGGTACACTAATGACGGTAAAACTGCGAGGCGCTTCTTCGAGGACTATCCGTGACGCAAGATTTTGGATCGACGAAAATTGATGGCAAAGTGCAAAGTCATCTTGCAAAACGATGTCAGTGGGTATGCTATCAACGTCAAAGTTCAAACTCTATTGCCTAGATGTGGCCGGACGGGACGTCAAATTGTACGGATGGTACCCGATGCCCACATCTCGCACATCCTACTATTGACCGATACGCGATCGTCAAAGCGCTCCACTTCCAATCGGGAGGTTGTCTGAAGATGCGCAGGAGGCTCGGAACAAAGACATTCATCGTTACCGGAAGATTTCACGCGGAAGAACTCCCGGGGAAAACCATGCTCGACGTGTTCCTCGTCTCCTGGCATCTTCAGACCCCCTGATATTCAGCTTCAGCATATGGAAATATCAAAAAGAAAGGGTACCTGCCGAAAAAACAAGGTTGCTCTATGAAGCGCAAATCCCTTCCGTCGATTTTTCAACACGATAACGCGGACGAAGCAACGCAGATGTAAGCGAAGAACATGATTACGATTTTGACAAAGATCGTAATAATGTTCTGCGCCATCATGTTTTTGAAAATCGTTTAATAAAAATCAGAATCCGTCAACAAACGACTTTATGCTTCATCAATCAAATCAAATACCTTATATCCAAAAATTCCAGGGAAACCGCTAATTTATATTTTAGCCCCCCCATATTGGATATCCATTTAAAATTTTCAATTCTGACGTCTAATTCGTGATTAGTGACATGAAAGACCTTATATACAAAAACTCAAAGGGAAACCGTTGAATTTATTTTTTAGACCAGCCCTACCGGGTTCGCCATTTTGAATTTTAAAATTTAACATAAAAATCGAATAGCGACCCCAAAAACCTAATTTGGGCCTAGTTTTTTTTGAGGTCTGTATACATTTTTCCCTCTATGTCCAAGTTTTGGAACAGTTGGGCCACTGTGCGTTGGCTAGCGGGTTTTATTCGAACCAGATATCTGCTTCCAGCGGGGCCGCCTAGCCGGAGAGCTCAAGCTCCCGAACGTTCTCCCCGGGGGCTTATTGGGATTCCTTACCTTTCAGTAAGGTTCGCATAATAGTATTCGGAACCAGGCAGAAAATAAGGTCTGATTGGTCGACGTATGAAAACCATGAATCTGCCGACACGGTAGATTCAAATAAAATTCACATATGTAAGCTAAGAGCTTACCTTGGTTACGTTTTGATATTGTATTTTCTTTGATTAGCAAACAAAAACCATAAACTAAAGAAAAATATTCCAATATTTTGTTCTTTTCATAATAGACATCCATAAATACTCTGTTATGCTAGAAAGTTCTTTTCCACAAGATCAAGGACATCGTTTATTCGTTTTAATAAATTTTTCACATTTTTTTCCTATTTGACCCCTCATTTGTACAACCAACTTTCGGACGATTATTTGCATATGAATTTGGACCATTTAAATTATTTTTATACAATTTTTTTAAAAAGGAATTATTGATTGGGATTTTATTTTTATTACGATTTGAGTGTAATGGAAACATTAGTACTTTTATTTTATTTAATTATTTGCTTATTCAATTGTCTTTATTTTATGGCTGCACATGTCACTAATTCTTACTGATGTACTACCAATCATATTTTATGCTTTGTATACGATTATAGTTTTATTTTACTATTGCCAACAATATACCCTGATGGCCGGTGGCCAGAGCGAATATCGACTCAGCGCTGAGGGTCGCGGGTTCGAGCCCGCCTTGGGCATGGCTGTTTGTCCCTTGACTTTGTATGTGTTGTCGCGTAGGGCCTCGCGTTCTGCTGACCCCCGATCAGAGGAGCCCGCAAGTGTGTTGGTCCAGTGTATGGTCGAATCAGGACGTAAAGGGTAACCGACTGTTGGCGGAATGAAAGCCCTAGGGGAAAATGTAATGAAATGATTAATTGGTTAATATTTAAGCATGCACTTTCACTTATCTAGGTCTGATTGTAAAACAGACATTCTTGAATAATTACTTTTGAAAATCAGATATTAACAACCTTTTTCTTGCATTGATCCCTTTTAAAACAATGATTTGCTTCATTTACCTCATTATCTTTTTCTGTAAAATACAACATCAAAGTAATCATAACGATAAATAATTGTACATAAATATGATAACAATTGGACAAAAATGACAAAATTTGAAAAAATGTCTTATTATTATTATGCTTTATTATTTTGAGTACTATTAGAATTTGGATAATTTAATTGTATAAATTCTTGAATTATAATTAATGATTTGTAAAATATGTTAATAATAAACTTGAATTGTGATCACTGAATTATCACAATAATCCTAATGTCTACCACTGTAGGGTGGTATATTCATACACCATGACAAAGCTTGTTGATTTTTTTGGTAGTAAGTTCAACATCAAGTTACAAGTTGTTTGTGTTAGGTTAAATTGTGAGACACCACCAGTTTATTAACCTCATCAGGCCTTACAACAGACTTTAAATATTAGTTCATTAATGGTGACAAAATTATTTGTAATACAAGTGTTGTCATTGGTTATTCTTTTTAGCTTCTGCTAATTTTAAATTGCTAATCCGTTTGGCATTTTTCTTTTCTTTATTTTCACATGTCTATGTATTTAATTTTTATAGAGGGGAAAAAATCCATTTTAAACATTTTTTGGTCCTTTGCTATTTGACTTCGATCTCAAGTATAGAATGATTTATTAAGTTCCTATAACATAAGTGTATGTTGTAGGAATAATTTTATTACCTTGAAGGAACAAATGATCAAATGAACTGTTAATTGAAGTATGTTCTCTGTAATTAGGTTAATAACACATTGCTGATATTTCACGATACAGCCTGATACAATTAAAGCTCGAAAAATGATATTATTGCTGACAAAAAAAATTAGATTTACATTACTGCTTTAAAATATTCAATTTTATACAGTCTGACACCCCTTGTTCCAAATTCACTTCGAGCCTTTTTCTATATTATATATGTAGTATAATTAATTGTGTAATTATTGTGTTGAAGGAATATGTATGATTTTTGTAAACATTGTTGTTTCATCTAATTTGACTTGATATATTCAATCTAAACAACTGAAGTCTGTTATGAGTCCTGATAAAGTCAATTAGGCACAGATAAACATTGGCAATGGTTAGAGACTTAAGAAACACATAAAATGTTTCAAAGGTTACACTACAAAGTAATAAAATATTAAATCAAGTCTTAAATACCTCTGCCATATGTTTTAATAATGCGAAATAACTGAATTGAAGTGATCTACTCGTTAAATAATTCTCCATACAAACAAAACACATTTTCAATTTTATTTAAAAAGTTCTTATTATTTTTTTGGGACAATCGTGTTAGGTTTACACTATTGATCATCACAACTAAAATTTTAAAAAATGAAAATTAATTACAAAATTTAGATCAACAAAACCAATTCAATGAAGTTAAAATGAATGTAGCCACCAATAATGAAGTAAATATTTTAAATCTTAAAAATATAATTAAGTTAAAATAATAATAATAATAATAATAATAATAATAATAATAATAATAATAATAATAATAATAGTAATTACACGAACTATTTTCTACTATATTTCAACTCTCTCTCCCATAACTGTCAAATGTAGATAAAATTTTGTATGTATACATTGGAGGTAGTGGTTTTGAAGTACTACGTAACTCTCAATATTGTAAGAAGAAACTTAAGTTCCTCCTGTATATAGTAGGAATTAGTAAATTCATGAGTCTTATTACAACAATAAATTTCGGTTTCTAGCATTAAAAGCATTTATGTATTAGTTAACTTATATGTTTTATAAATCCAGTTACATTGAAGCAACATTTATTAATTTCTTTCCCAAATATATATCTTGATTTAGATACACTGAATAAAAAATAGGGCCGTTCTTTACCAGTTGGGGGGATAGCGAATTTAGTTTTTCATATGTCTCTAAAGGTTTGCCAACACGACAAATGTATATATTCACAGTTCCTTCTGCCGACCTTCTAATGTAAAATAAGTTAGTAGTATTCACTGTTGTCGAAATAAACCAGAACATTAATTAAGTTTATCAAATATTGTGAAATGGTTCCCACTCCAGATGCCATGTCCCGGGTTGTAGGGCATTATTAACCGCTATTGGCAACGGACGAAAAGGGATTTGGAGACTTCTCGTGCCAGAAGAATCATCCACGAGTGAAAATTCCTGCCACAAGAGGTACGAGTTTTGCAGGTGTGAAGTTAACGGTGGGGCAAGCTCTGCGAATGATATATTACTTCGCATATTAATATTCCTTCGAAGATACTGTGATCCAGTGTTCCGACGAAAGAAACAGGACTAGTTCGGATTGGCAATCATTTCTGCGTGATGTTGCATGGATGCTATGGACACAAAATATTTGCAAGCACCGAGAATCAGCTTTTAACGGCCGTAAAATTGGGACGAGTGTAAAATCGGACGGTGAAAGTACAATAGAGGTCGTGTAGTGGAGTGTAACTGGGTTTTGGGCTTCACTGATCAGAAACCAAAGGAAGTGAGATTCGGTTTTGCTCGGGAAATAGAAGGATTCTAACACTTTTTCATATACAACAACGTGACAACCTCAAAAAACAATTATCACCGATATGTGGAGGGTTATCAATGTCTAACCCAAAATAATTTTATTCACATGACAGTGAATAATTCTTAATTTGTGGATGCAGTGCCGGTGCAACCAAAAAGGGTTCGTCAAGCTGGAACAGTCAAGTCAGCACACCGACACGAAACATGTCAAATCATTTATTTAATTAATTGCCAATTAATTGCCATTTTGAATTAATTGCCACATTTTCGTGGAAAAAAGGTGTGTGCTGGCTTGACGTCAACACCCCATCAGTTAATTCGAGCCAGAGCTCAAGGGAAACCATCTAATCATTTATTGCAAATTTAAATTCCCTTTAAATTCCACAATTTGATTAATTACCGTATTTCAGTCTCAAATAATCAAAGAACTTCAGGGATGACGAAACCGCCACATATTCAAGCTACCTGACGTCAAGCAGGCAGTTAAATTCGAGCCAGGCTCGGAAACCATCTAATTGTTATTAATAATTAATTGCCAATTAATTGCCACGATTTTGAATTAATTCCAAAATTTTTTAGTCTAAAATAATCAAAGTCAATGTCAGCAGGCTGCCCCAACCGCAACATAAGAAAAAATTGTAATATAGAAAAAACAAACAAGCACAACCCACATAAATTTAAAAGGGAACCAGGAATTTTCCCCATATGGAACATATTTGTTTTACTTTTTTATCATGATTTAATTACTCCTCCTTTTATTAATAATAATTTTAAAGGGTTTGTAACCTATTGCATTCAAATAGGATATGGAAATATACAGGCATGATATATTTAAAAACTATTAATATTAAATCACATTCAATACTAGTTATATACTAAGATAAATTAATAAATGTTTTGAATTATATAAACATTTTGAAACTGCATCGAGTTATCGAACAAAGCCAGATATTGAAATTCAAATACAGAGAACCAACAAGCACAATCACATAAAATTACAAACATCATTATCGGATTTTAGAACTAATTTTTATTCTATACACTATTTAATTGCTCTTGTCGTTTACTACATAATAATTTTTTAAAACTTTGTCGTTATAAATTATTGTTGACTTTCCAACTGGAAATGCGAGAGTACCAACGTGCACTAATATGTAAATCTATTTAAAATTTCAATGCACATTCAATACTAGCATATTACACTAAAGATAAATTGATAAATGTTGCCGTGAATTATATAAACATTATTGAAACTGCATCAGAGTTATCAAACTGAGCCGGATATTGAAATTCGAAAATGCAGAGAACCAACGAGCACTAATCACATAAAATTAGCAAGCAGTTATTCAACATATTGCACTCATTTATTATTCTATACACGATTTAATTGCTCTTGTCGTTTATTAAATAATAATTTTTAAAACATCGTTGTTATAAAATCTTTAGTTTCCAACTGGAATTCCGATAGTACCAACGAGCTTTAATACCTTAAATTTATTTAATAATTGAATGCACATTTATATAGTACTTATTACACTAAAGTATAAATTGACATATTTTTGCCGTGAAACATATGAAAATTATTGAATCTGCATGGCAGTTGTCGAAACCCAAACCAGATATTAAATTCGAAATACAGAGAACCAACGAGCACAATCACATAAAATTCAAACATAGTCAAGGAATGGTAAGAACTATTTTTTTTTTTTATACACGATTTAATTTCTTGTCTTTATTACATAATAATTTTTAATCATTTTATAAAATCTTGTCGACTTTCCCAAATGAAATTGCATAATACAACGAGCACCAATATCTTAAAATTATTTCATAATTAAATGACATTTATTAGTACCTAATTACACTAAAGATAAATTGATAAAAGTTACCGTGAATTATATGAACATTATTGAAACTGCATGGCAGTTATCTACAAGCCAGATATTCAAATTCGAAAATACAGAGAACCAACGAACAATCACATAAAATTGTAACATAGAAGGATGATTATAATTAATTATTTACTCTATACTGATTATTTCTTGTCATTTTTTAAATAATAATTTTTAAAACTTCGTTGTTATGATATCTCGAAGATATTCTAACAGGAAATGCGAGAGTACCAACGTGCACTAATATGTAAATATTGTTACGTTTTTAGGTGGTGAATTAAAAGTCTCGTATTATTTTCACTAAAAAAAACGTTTATTTTGTTTCTTAACACAATCACTGAAAACACTTGATTATTTATTTACACTACACTTCTCTTCAGATTTATTTACACTACACTACTCTTGATTTATTTACACTACCTCCTCTTGCCCACTCGCACAGTCTCTTGATTTATTTACACTACACTCCTCTTGCCCACTCGCACAGTCCTAGCACTGGCCACAGTTCACTGCACTGATCACAGTTCGATGCACTGGTCACAGTTCACGTCACCGACCACAGTACGATGCACTGACAACGGGTCACTTCACTGA